>JAINEB010000005.1:15449000-16677500 GCA_022840565.1 Eubasilissa regina
TGTTAATAAATTAACACAACGTGTAAAACGTACTCGTATAAGGGAAGATAAAAAATAGTAGAAATACAAAGTTCAGAAACGACAGATGCAAGATGCTTTGACGTCAATATAGTCAAGATGCAAAATATTTTTATATTAATTTATAGTGTTGAAAGGTGTTTTATCGTGCTTGAGAATTGTGGCAGTGTTTTTACGTGTTGATTTGTTTGTACCTTCGGTTCAACTTTTTCTGAGAACTTTCTTCTCCACGCAGCCTGCGGTGGCACTTCTTCTATTGACTTTGGAGGTTCTACAACCGCAGAAGGTTTATCCTGCACTTTCATTTCAGGAGGCTGCTGTGTTACAGTCTGTTCTTTGTATTGTGATACCACGCTCAATGAATCCTTGATATTGTATGGAGTTTGTATGATAAATGTGTTGTATTATTGTTAATAAAAATATATAATTAACAAAGGCAAAAGTAAATTCTGGTAATCTATATCCATATATAGGTTGACACTCATCGAAGACGTTTAAAAATAAATAAAATATCATTCTCTTTGGTTTCAATCACTGTTTTCGCGAAATCTTCTAGTTCAGGGTACAATGTCATTAATTGAAATGGCAGATACGTTGTTGTGCAACATAATATTTTAATTTTTGTACTTATTTTGTCACTTTATAAATTAAACTTGAGATAAATCTCAGTACCGACTATTTATTATAAAAAGTTAAGATAAACGGAAGACATTAGATTACAAATATTTATTCCGTTTTGACTGCTGCTGGGGAGATTCAAATTCACCCAACTGTCAAATGGAACGTCAATGGTCAAAACCGAGTGAATTTTATTTTATTTATTAAAAAATCCTTCACCACAAAGTTATCGCTGTAAATATTAAGAAGTATTAATTTGATTTGTTGAATTTGAGATTGAATTAGTGTTAAAATTTCTGGCACATTTAAAATGAACCATGTAATAATAGCCAATATCTGGTTAATACAATAATATATACAGAAGCCCAATAAATCTATAACAACCCCTTCCTCATGCTTGTCTGCTCTAAAAAGCACGATAGAGCAAGACAAGCAAAAGTATTTCAGTGACGTGAATTTCTTTGTCCAGCCGCTGAGTGCAGCATTGCCGTAAGGCGGACGATCACAATTGGATGGAATTATATAAGTCTAAATTAATTATGTTAAAGAATCTTTAAATGTTTATGAATAATAATAGTTTTGTCTGTTATAAATGTTGAAATTAATATCAAAAATATATATAATATTTAATTTTAAACATAGTTAACAAATTCAATACCTTTTGTTCAGCAGATTGAGCGACCGAAGTCCTTCGGCTTTCTGTCTTTCCATCTACTGTCTAAATATTTAAAAAATAATATTAATTAAAAAATTTAAATAGATGTATAAATAATAATCACAAGAAATAAAAATTATAAAAATCTATATTATTAGCACTGTTGTGGTTGTATGTAATGTGTTATTTGTACGGTTCAGTGGGAAGAAAAGAAAGAAGAAATTAAATTTTATAATATTTATTTTTGACATTTAAAATTTTCATTCGTTAGAAAAAAAGGGTTCTGTAAAGTACACGGTACTATTATTTTTTTAAACAATTTTTTTTAGTTAGATACAGTGAAGGTACAAAATTAATAAATATGTTTTTACCTACCTACTGAGACATGAAAGGACACATTTTAATTTTCAAACATGCGCGTATTCTAGTTTTTTGAATTTATAAAAAGTGTCAAGATGTAATTTTACAAGTATGGGTACTGAATAAAATTTGTATTCACCATGGTAATGCATGTGACATATTTCGTTACGTATTTTCTTAATATTATATTAAGGGAGATGGGAAAGGAGGACGGAGTCGTGAGGTAAGATGTTAACGGATCTAAAAGATAAAATATTATTGGAAAATATATTTTTTTAAATACCTTTATTTCAGTAGTCGAAGCAGTTGAGGAGCGTCGGCTCTCAGTCTGAAAAAATATGACACGTGACACTTTGTTCACAATTATGGGGCCAATGTTTAATAAATATGATAAAATTATTTACAAAAATGAATAAATTTTATAAAATAGCACTCAAACAAGCCAAATTTGCTGCAAAAAATAAAAGTAAAAAAAAATTAAGTCATAAAGATGGTATAAATACTATTTCTTTGTGATAGTCCCATCTAATACGATCTGATTATCAGTAAGAAATATGAGGGGATCACTAGTTTCCCTACTAGCTTTAAGTGACGTAAAATTGCCGTAATAGGATCAAGGAATATACAAAAAGTGAAAATGTTATATACAAAATGTAAGGATATTGTGTAAACGGTTATTTTAATTGAAACTACACCTTTTCATACGACACTAGATACTATATAGTCAAATCTGAGAGATACAGAAATAAATGTCATATTGCCAAAAAGTGATAAATCTAAAACAACAAATTAAATACATCTAAAAAATAAATAAAACATATCTGGTTCAGTCTTATGATTTTAATGACTCAGTCGAAGCAGCTACATTGTTTGCCTTTATCATTTTAGAATTCAAAATATGGAAATAATTATTTCAGAATATGTGTATTGCATTCTGCCAGTAGTTGTCAAGCAGTTGGGCGAGTATCACAAGAAAGTGCAAAAGAATGGCAGTCAGATATATATCTATATCTGCTTGAATTATCGCTTGTATTTCAAACTATTGGATTGTTGAATTCTGATCAGTAGACAGGTATAATATAGGTATAGTGTTACTTTATAACGACTGATTTGTCATTCTCTTCGGATATTAGTACTGATTACGTCACATCACGTGTATAATTATAAACAAAATATTTCTGAAAGCGTCGTATAAAAAAGCATTCATAAAAAAATAGCATTCATAAAAAATATGGATTTTCGTGACGATTTAAAATGAAATAGTTTAAAGTAATATTGTATTTACAGTGCGTTTTTGGATTAACAATTTCTTTTTTTTACTTTTCATTCACATACTCTTTCGAGCATACGTACTTTCAAAATCTCAAAAATCATAGTACATTAAGCATTTTGTCAAAATTTCTGTCATACGTACATTTCACAGAGTTTACAAATAGAGTTAGACCATGTGATGACAGCGATATTGTGATCAATGTCGTAGTTATTTCGATTGCAATATTGCGATCGGCGTCACAGTTATATCGATCGCGATATTGTGATCAACATCGTGGTTATTTCGATTGCAATATTGCAATCGGCGTCACAGTTATATCGATCGCGATATTGTGATCAACATCGTGGTTATTTCGATTGCAATATTGCGATCGACGTCACAGTTATATCGATCGCGATATTGTGATCAACATCGTGGTTATTTCGATTGTAATATTGCGATCGGCGTCACAGTTACATCGATCGCGATATTGTGAAAAACGTTATAACTTTACTGGAACTATAATACGAGAGCAGCCTTTGTGGAAATAATAACATTAATGAAATTGAGTTTTCGTAAATAACTTCATACACGTTATTATGTAACAGTGAATTTTGAAAATATTTCAATCATCTTTTGTGCAATTATACATTTTTAAATTTATTTGTTTAACTTTTATGACTCGCGTTCAAGATGATCTCTCAATGAGACTTTAATCTATGAGAGGTTGTAAAGGCGCAAGTGCGTAATAGATGCGTTATTCTAATTCGCGAGCAAAACAGAGATTTATGACTCATTGTCTCGTATGTTTTGCACGCGGATTAGAATGACGCTTCCAGTACGCTGTACCTTTAACGACTCTCAGAGATCAACGACTCATTGAGAGATCGTCGTGAATACGAGCCATTACATATCCATTCATAATTTCATTCTGCATATCCATGTGTTTTGATAGAATTCCGTTGCCCAATTTGTGAAAGCGAATTTTGATTTATGTACAACATAACACAGAAAAATAATAATGCACATTTCAACCCTTTTTATCGCTACCTGGCTAACTTCTAGGCGCTGGGCGGACATTGTTGCTGACATCTGAGACACCTATTTTGAAAACAATATTATTTTGAAAACAGCAAACAAATACATAAGACATTTCAACGAATGTGATTGCCATCCAAACACTCATGAACAGATCGAGGACGAGGATCTTTACGTCTATGTAATATTTTGATTCCATCACAAGTGCACACGCGGCAACGGCGCACAGTCACAAGTGCACACATATACAACTGCAACAGATAGCTAATTATTCTGTTGTCGTGACTTTGTATTAAATAATCTAACTTAACTTAATGTTACTTAAAGGAATCTTTCAATCTTTGGGCGTTTTGCGAGAAGAGAAAATAGCTGTTGTGAGGATGAAGAGGAACGTCGGACGTCGAAGGATGGAGAGATCACAATCCTCAGAATGATGAAATGAATATAAGCTATCGAATGAGGTTACTTACAATAGTCTGCTATATATTACATTACTATTTGTGCAGTTGTATATATGTGCAATTGACTTGTGTGTAGTTATCTGGTCATGAATATTTAGAAACAACCGTCATTTGTCAAATGTTAATTATTATTCGGCGTCCAGATCAAACTATTGGCACAATTGTCAGGGTGCGACTTGTCATTCAACATATCTTCATTTTCAACGTATCAAACCACTCAAAAGTGATCTGTAACGTCGAAGAAGAGCAGAACGTTCGCATGACAAAACAAACCAAAAGACAATGAATTAAATTATAATTATCAATCAATTACTCAATTAGATATTAAAATAAGAATCGAATAATTGCTAAACATACCTTCTCTTCCTTAGTGCGTGAAATAGCAGTAGGTGAGACTTTCTCATACTTCTCCAGAACCGGCCTCTCGTAGTCATCTACGAATTCTGGTTCTGGTTCCTAAAATGGAGAACGATACATTCAATTAAAAAAATTAAATGCGACCCAAATTTAGAGTTCATTCAATTTTCCCACAACCCTGAAAAAAATCATAAATTTTGACCCAATATTAGATTGTGTATGTATCTATTAAATGTATTCAACTGTATTGCATTTCTGACTATGTGTTTGACTGTTTTTTTAAACAATATTGTGACAGTACAGCTGTTATGTTGATTACAATATTGCTATCAACTTCACAGTAACGTTGATTACAATATTGCTATCAACTTCACAGTAACGTTGATTATAATATTGCAATCAACTTCACAGTTACGTAGATTACAATATTGTAATCTACATCGCAAAAGCACAGTATATTTGATCTGGTGTACAAAGACACTTTAGTATATTCAATGTGTGATTTAAATTCACATAAGTAAAATTTGTGAATAAATTTATTAATAGAAGCGTTGCGTTACTTATGACATAAAACAATTATAAGCTGTTTAAAAAAAAGCTTCGGTGACATAAATATTTTTCTCAAAGAGCAAAAACGTAGCGATGATCTGTTGTATATATATATAATTTTTGTTCGTAGTCCACGTTTCATATCTAACTTACTATCATACTTTCAAACCAAATAAACGACAAAACAACCCAGAAAAAAAGCGATAAAAAAGATGTACGATGATTTGAATTTGACTCTCGTTAAAAAACGTTCAATTACTTTGAAATACTGATAAAATCTTACGTAATCCGGACACACACATCAAAATCATAATATCAATCTAAGACATTATAAATACTAATTAAATGTATCAATTAGAAAATATACATATAAAATGAATTTTATCAAAAAATATTGTTGTTGAATATAAAAAAAATATTTTTTTATTAAATTGATTTTATATGTATATCATTCTAATTAAAAATATCACAGGTCTGTGTTCTGAATAATTACAATTTCACAATAAAAATGCGTTCTCCTTAATAAGACATTACAATTTAAAAATAAATCAAATATAAACTTAAAAAACGAAATATATGCTGCGTAGAATTTTTTTTTGGTTTAAAAGTGTTACCGAATAACGTAGCGTTTCGGTATCATTTTAAAATTCAAAACTATAAATAAAAATATATTTTTTAAAACATTTTAGTACGATTAGGATAATTGATGTTATAATTCACACATATTTAAAAATATATTTATCACAATATATACAACTACACGAAGAATTATGTTACGTTTTTGCTTTTTGTGATATTGATAACAAATATGTTCTTTTTAATGAAGAAATTATACCTTCAGCGATGAAACAGTTTTTCCAACCGGTTTCTTTTCATCAACGATACCAGGTTTGACGTCACCGTTCTGACGCTGCTCTAGTTTTTCAGGAGGACCTTTTTCACGGACGTCCGCTGGCTTGGGACGGTCGCCCTGATTGTAGTTAATGACAATTGTTACAATTGCTGTTAGTAGTACAACACATAGATATTAAATTTTTAACATAAACTAGTCTAAAAAAGGATCCACGTATCTAAAATAAATAATGATTAAGTATCTAATAAACGTTAACATCTTTTTAGTATAACAAATCAGAACTTTGTTCTAAGTGGTCAAAATTCTTGACTTCGCGTTATAAAAACCAAAAAGACACGATGTTATATAAATCTTAGTATTATGTCTAAATATTTTCTAAAACCGTAAATATTTACGACTGCTTATTTTAAAAATTTACACTTGAAGAATTCATTAAATTAAAAATATTTAAAAAAAATTGAGATGCGTACACAGAATATTCTTACTACTTTCAAACTAAGTTAAACGCTTTTGCTATGAAAATAGGACTAACTTGATGGCCTCCTGGAATGAGGCTCGAACCACAAGACTAGATCACTAGGCGAGTATGGTAAGCAATAGATCACAAGCACATCACATTAATTCCATTTTATCTGGTATTTTGGAGGTTCAAATTCACTCAACTAACGAACAGAACATAAATGTTTGACGTACAACAACCGTAATACGGCGAATCTTCGAGACATGATAGTCATGAGGACTACGAATGTTGAGAGTTGTCTCATGGGAGCTAAATCCGCTTCTCAGTGATTGTCTCGAGTCAAAAATATCCGGAAGATCTCTTCTATGGACGTGAGTAATTAGTAAAAAGGACAGAAATGCTAAATAAATATTTTAATTGAAATATTATAGTAAAATATTTTTTTGTGAGAATTCTAAAACGTTTATTGACGTGATCGAAATAAAGCTATTACATATTTTTTAAATTCAAAAATTTGCTTTTTTCGTTTAGATAATTTTTTTCTTAAACTGAGATAAAAGTAAACTCATTTTATAAAACAATACTCACTATCTATATTAAAAATTCATTAAAGTTCTTGTATACATAATACGTGTATCTGTTTTCAATTAAATAGTCTATTAGTTACAGATAATCGTATATTAGATACTTTCTATCATTAAATATTCCTGTGGATCTTTGAAGTATGTTTGTGCAAAGTACACTTAAGATGTTAAATCGACAAACAAAACATTAAATTAATTAATAACAAAACAGTGTGATATTGATGTAATGATTTAGTGATATTTTTTACCATTTGGCCGACTTTTATAACTCATGTATTGTATCTCAAATAATATTAAACATATTGAATAAATCGCCTGTACCTTTTTAGCAACTTCGTTTTCTGCTTCTAGTTTTTTCTGAACAGGTGTCGGAGTTATTTTTTCATATTTCTCCAGTTTCGGTTTTTCGTAATCGTCAACAAACAAAGGAGTATCATCCTGTATAAATGTAATTTGTTAAATCATATGTTTATAATATAAACCTGCTAATGTATTCTTTCACTCGGTCAAATGTAATCTTTCACTCGGTCAAATGTAATCTTTCACTAAGTCAAACGTATTCATTCGCTCAGTCAAAATAATTTATTTCTCTGTATGAATTATTATCTACAGTACAGTCATTCACTCACTTATATCAATAAAGGATAAGCGTAGTTAGATTTTTGATTATGAAGGAATGCGTGTAATAAAGCTTTTGTTATAATAATTAACAATACTGCATTTTTCGAATAAAATCGACGACGCGATATTATTCTGAATCCAGTACTGATCTTTTATGCCGAAACTTAAATACTTTCGACAGGCCTCATCCGCAGTAAATCATGGATAGGTCGTTGCAAAGAGTAGATCAGAAATAATGATTTTGATTGTAGGACGAAATCAGAAGAAATAATAGCGATATAGGATGAAAAATTGATATAGTGGAGGTTCAACATTGAAAGGATTTCAGGAAGAAGAACCATCGAAGGAGGCATTTTTATAGCTGTGAATGGACTGAGCTGAAGAAAAATAAGGTTAATTTTAATCGTGCTGATTCCGCATAATATCAGAAGATGAATACTGAAGCTCTTCAGACATATTGCGAGACAAATTGAAGACAGTTTAGAGAAATAGGAGAGTAAGAGAGCAATCGCTCTACGCGGCCTTGATTGTATGCAGTAGAAAACTGGGAAGAATAGAAAAAATTGGGAGTGGGATGTCATCCAGGAAAGCTGAGCCTGGCGACAGAAAAATGACTACAGAAAGTGAGCATGTCGGATTAAATACCATGGCAGGATGCACGCAGTCTTACACATAGCAGAAGAAGACCGGGAAAAATGAAGAATGGAGAACATCCAGGAACCACTGTATCCAGTAAGCGACTTATTTTCGACGAATTACGTAAATGATACAATATTCATCGAAACTGATTAATAAACATTCTTACTTAGATCTGTTGTGTGTGTGTGTGTATATGTGTATTGTTAAATGTGTTGTATATTTTTACCTTTGTGGTTGTATTAGATTGTGCTTTGTTTGTTGGTACTGTAATGTTTCTGGTGTAGTGTGATGTGATTGAGTAATCAGCTGATTCTTTTTGCGATGGTTCTTCCCATACCGAATCGTGATCCTTTTTTATGTCTTTATTATTATTAATATCCCCATTCTAAATGTGAAAATTAATAAATGTGATAGTAATTTAAAACAATGAGAGGAATCACAGAAAGATACCTAAAATGTATGTAATTACGTTACACTTAGACTATTTAAATTATTTTTCTTCTTAGTATGACAATAATTATTTCATTTTCATGTTTTTATGGCCCATCAGGTTCTCTTGTGTAAAGTTTTCTGGGATATTCTGCCGTATCAGCGATATCATCCCTTATGCCTCAAGAACCCTGCAATGGGATCTACAAGGTCAGCCAGAGATGTCAAAAACGTGCTTTTTATTTTGTTTCATTTTTGATATACATATCATTAATGACCCTGATAGATAGTCATAGTGTGACATTAAGGTACAATGTAAAAATATTTAATAAAATTAGCGTATTACAGAATATGTTTTTTATGGTTGAGAAATTTAAAACACTGTGAAAAATAAAAATAAAATATTTGTTATAAATTGACAGTTGATGAGAGTAAACAAGATTTTAAAACTACCTCATAAGTACATAGGTGCATGTTTCTAAAGTCAATGAAGTCTAATCACGTGACGGGCGACAGTCTTTGGCGTTCCAAAATGAATGAATTTCAAAGAAAATGTCTCAATAAAATCGTAGAGGTTTTTAATTAAATTTGACGTGATTGTACAGGTATTCTACCGGCGACGGAAAATTCCTGTTTCAAATCCTTGTGTAGGTAGATTTTTCTGTGTATCTTTCTAAGCGATTTATCTAATTTGTTTTAATTATCATAGAACAGCATTCTAAAAAGTGATTCCATTAAAAAATAATTAAAAATATTATATTTATATCTATATTGCTCCATTGAACATTTTTAAAAAACATTGCTAAAAAAATCGGATCACAAAATTAATTTAAGAATCATTGGAATGATTTTATTGCGTTAATAGAGTATGTTGTAATGTGTGTTGTGCTGTGTTATGTTTTTGTGCTGTGTTGTGTGTGTTGTGCTGTGTTGTGTTTTAGTGCTAGTGTAGTGTGTGTTGTGCTGTGTTGTGTTTTAGTGCTAGTGTAGTGTGTGTTGTGCTGTGTTGTGTTTTAGTGCTAGTGTAGTGTGTGTTGTGCTGTGTTATGTTTTTACCTTGGGATGTGTTTGTTGTGTAATGTGAACTATTATTGAATTTTCTTCCTCTGTTTCACTCTCATAACTCTCGTCATCAGAAGATTCCTTGACATATTTAGAACACACATTTAAATGATGGCTTTGAATGATGATACTCAAAAGATTTTTTATTAATCATACCAAAATGTCTATCACTCAAAAGTCTGATTTAAAAAAAAAAACATTGATCCTCCCTATGTGATAGAAAATATCAAAATTTTTGGTCCTATACAGTTGTACGTATTTAAAAGATCTTTGTCAGGAAACGAATATTATTTAGATGAAACTTTACAGACTTAGATATCTGGTTAAATGAAATTCAATTCTCTTTATATTTGACTCAAAATATAAAATTACTAATACATTTTTGGACAAAGTATTTAAAAAAATATATTTTCAAATATTTAAAAAAAGAATAATAGGTATAAAAGGTGATAAATCTAAGTACTTACACACCACCTTTTTACTCTATCTTATAATCTGACAGACATAAATTTCCCTACATCAACAACAATGAGAATTTTATCTCTGTGAATCGGTAAAGGTACGCGTGTACTGGATACGTACTAATCCGCGAGATACATACATGAAGTGACGATTTATCGATCGTTTCGCGCTAAACTATTATTTACACGCACTCGAGTCGAATCTCTGACACTTTTATTTTCAAAAAAAATATCATGCACGTGAGACAAAAATAAGGTGCATTTATTATTTAAGGGAAGGATTCAAAATAATAACTGAATCTAGCGATTATTTCAAACGGCTATTTCTTGGTCTATTTAATATTTTTTTAGGATCTCTTAAATGCACATAACTGCATAAAAATCTAGCACTTGTCTGAATCCTTCAATTGATTTACATGTAGTTATTACACAATTTGTAATATAAATTAGTTGGATCTTGACTGAGAGGATTAAGCGATAAAGACTGGAATGGTATGATGAATAAAAAATCTTCATTTTGTAGATATGTTAATAGATCAACAAATGTTATAATAAAATTAAAAAGTATATATACACAAGAAGTTTCTACATTTAACAAAATAGTAATAGGCGTAGCAACGATTTCGGTGACATCGTTGCTGAAGCAGGCTTAAGCAAATATACAAATGTTTTAAAAGCTTTGCTGTAGCTGTGAAATTACATTGTCTCTTATCACTGGTGTTAAGTATTCTGTTCCTGGTGTGATCGCATCTGTTATTTCGAACAGAATATCTAAAATTCTAGCTAATTGTGTTTAGATTTTAGACATTTTTATATGAGATAATTACATAAATAGTGACGGTATTAACTAACTGTTAAAATAGTATTAGTTTATATAATTTGTGACTCATTTTAAATTGGTTTTACTCCTAAATCATAAATTGTATCGACACCATTCTTTTAAGTTCAAAGATTAACATGGACTTCGACAGGATTCCGACGATTTCAAATTTCAAAGACTCAATTGCCGCGTTCAGGAAATAATCAAATCGATATGGAAGAACTATCAATAATGGTTTAATCTCTTCCATATATCGGTGAAAATCATACCACAATTATTTGGAATCTTTATCCTACCGATATCTGTCGATATTTATCAAGGATTATTAGCCATCTTATAAACAAACGCGAAATAATAAAAGACCTCGTATCACCCAGTATCGCTCAGTAATTCAAATTCTCAAACTCAGTGTATGCGTGTGAAATGTAATGCGTTTCCAACTATAGAGTTAAATTGAATTTCAGTATTTAAAAACTTGTAAATAGTGTGCATCAGTCTCAGGAATCAGCGCCCGCCCAGATCACTACTTCACTCTAATACGTATAAATATCACCACAACGCTAGTGCAGGTGTAGTGTTCTCTCATTGATAATTTTGTTTACGTTATTTTGTAATTATGGTTCTGATTTCTGTATTTTTTTATGTTCATGAGGATATTTGAGATCCTTTGCTATCGATTTCTTAAAAACAAATCATATATTTGTAGCATTACCTTAGTGTAAAGTCATACATTTTAATGTCTCCAAAAAGTATCGCGTATGAAAGATGTCATGCGTATTTATGAACGTGATCAATGGGCTAAAGACCATTGAGATTTATACAAGAAACTATATTATTAATCAGAAAGTAAGAATGAAATTAAATGATATACAATTGAAATGTTTAGGAGTACTAACAATTTGGTGTAATTTGTCACACATTTGATATGTTTTAGCAATTAGGTTGTGCTGTGAATGTACCTTCTTTGTCTCTTTAACACTTCCTCTCTTCTCGATAGGTGTTGGTGTTATCTTTTCATACTTTTCCAGTTTAGGTCTTTCGTAGTCGTCAACGAATTCTGGCTCCGGTTCCTTTGTGGAGAATGTCGGGTGTTAGTTACAACAGATTACAATAACCAAGAGGAAAACAAAATGACACGTTTAAACACAACACTTAGTTAAACATTTTAAATGTTTCAGAAAGGGCTCAAGTTTATTTTTATTTTTGTGTATATATAATACAATAGAATGACTGATTTTGTTATAAACTATTGAAGTTGGTATAAGAAGGGTGGTATGGATCAGTGCAAATTTCGTTATTATTTGTCTCTTGTTCTCTCTACTCCTGACATTTAGCTCATCATCTATATTATAGCTTCCTTCACGATCTAACAAAACTGTCTCTCCCTCATGTCATTCCTGATACATGGCCAGTGGCGTAACTATAAAAATTAGGCCCCAATGCGGAATGGAAAAAAGGCCCCCTAAATAAGTATTGTATATAATATATACGAATATTAGTACTGCGTGGTTTATACAATAAATAGTAAGAACAAAATTAATGTTATCTCACATAATAAATTCAAAATTTTATGAAAAAAATATTTTCTTGTTCTTAGACATTTGTGCAATTTTAAAAATAATTTTCATTATATGGCGATGGATAATGTTTTCGTAATGTATGCTAGAAATGATTTTATGTATTTTTTAATTTTTTTGCGGATTACTATTAAAGCTGGAAAAGTTGTCGATATTTGTAAACGTGTAAATTGCAAATTGATTGGCCCGAACACTGTGCATTAGCAAAGTTGTGCACAACACATGACGTCACTCTCGTGACACTCGATATATCATAACATTCCATAGCATTCTGTGCTACTCTACTTGCTAACAACATCAGATGCAGTGATATAAATCTCATCTGCCATCTTTCTGCTATAATGCACGCCACCATGTTTTGCTACAGACAATCTTGGCTAGCAATGAGTTCTGCGGGATCTGTTCAGATAGCAGTGTCAATAGAAACTACAGTAGACGTGGCTGAATTCATTTCAGAACAGATACATTTTGTAATTCCTTCTGTCCATGAAATCCTCAACATCCTTCTCCAGCAGTAATGATTATATTTCTTTCCTTTCCCAGATTGTTGATTGTTCAGGTTTCCTCATATATTATACAAATATTTGATAGACTGGTATTTCGACTAACCCTGTATTTGTCTCTACAGAGTTTTGTCTAAATTAATCCTAATAACCGAGACTTATTAATGAATGTATGTTTATTGGTCCCTTCTGTCAGATCCTTCAATAGTTTGTAATACAAGTCAGTCAACTTCTAAACAACTAACATTGCGAATCTAAATTTAAGAAAATACTTCATAAATAACATTATTCCGAAAATAAACTTCTACATTTCTTTTGTTTTTGTATGTCTACCATATTTTCAATTCTGTACAATTAATATTTTTTTGTCAGTTGAAACAAAAGAAAGCAGTGTTGTTGCGAACAATGTTTTTGCACTTTCTTGAATACCCTTCTGAGAAAGATTGATTTGAACTTAGAAATTAGTTTTTTTACACCATCGAAAGCTGATTAGTAAATTATAATATTTTGAGATCACCATGTTTATAGAAAAACAAGTTTCAGTGTATAGTAAGTAAGTATAATGAACAAAGAGCAACAACTTCAGAGTATTCTGATAAACTAAGCACATCGAAGAAAGGGGTACGAAATGTATAATATATAGTGTGTAAGATTAAGTTAAACTTAGCGATATATAAACGATAAGATTGCTGAAGCATTATCGTGTAAGTGTGAAATGTATTTGACACAGACCTTTGTGCTTTTGACACTTCCCTTCTTCAAGATAGGGGTTGGTGTTTCTACTCCGTTCTTGTCGATTTTCTTTGTGTCTTTCTCCTCGACTTTTTTAGCAGGCTCGTCCTTAAAGTGATCAAAATCATTTAGAGGAGTGATGTTAGAACAATGTGCTGTACGATTTTGCTAAAATAATATTAATTAAGGCGAATTGTGTTAGAAAAAACACGCAGGAGTTGATCGATGAGACTAAACATTATATACATTTTGAATCAAATTGATCATTAACTTTTTTTGGATTGATATACAATTTGGATCAGGATTGACAAAATTATTAAGCTTATTATTACACGTGCACTACTTCCCTCATAAAAGGATGCGACTGCCTGCGTAAATTTACCGTTCACCCCGACAACGCCATCCATAATTTATACAGATGCTCTTGCAGATCAACAAAAGCACAATAAAGTTTTGGATTCTTTGCCAAAAGCTTTTTTATTATCTGGGGCAGTGAAAATGTCTCTTGCACACATAAGCGCTCCTTGTACATCTCACGCTATTTTTTGTTATTACCCTCAATCTTCCCATATAGATATAATAGAGCACAACAGGCCAATTGCCTCATAGTTTCCGCACTCCATACGATACCCATCGCCTTTGTATAGAGGCGTAATCATTGTCCTTCTCCAATCTACTGAATTTGTTCTAAACAATGATTTAAGAGTATATGAAACCACGCGAGAACTACTAGGCCACGCTTAATGTACTGGTCATAGCCTTACCATTCAAAATGTGCTTCAAAATACTAGTTTTATTTCTTCTATACTTAACGTTAGGTTATTCGCTTCTATTTTTGATCCTCTCATATGTTTCTTTAACGAATTTTATCAATTTACTTTTTATTTCCTTTCACATTTTTAACTTGATTAGAATTTGACTGCCACTTTCAGTGCTACTTCGGAAATTATATTTCGTGATAAAAAATACACCTAATCTTTGAAAATATTTTTTTACACTGTACAATAAATTACAGGTAGAGACAGACATACATTTGAAATAAAATTGAAATAACCTTTGATTTTTTCAAAATTCCTTTCCTTATAACTGGGGGTGGATTTTTGATTTCTTCATCGTCCAATATGCTCGGTTCATTACTGCCAATGGTTTTTTGGGTTACCTTGAGATTAGTAAGAAAGGAAGCCATGGTGATATTATTTTTTTAAACAATGTTAATTTGAACTAATCTATTAACTTGTAAAATGGTATGGATATTTAGTATATGAAATGAAAGCCACAAAACTGATTCGAAAATAAAAATTGTAATTTTTTAATTACAATATATATTGTCGTAAGTAAAGAATTGTGTAATTTTAGATTTGTTTCGAGAATTTAAACTATTAAAATTTCATACAATAATGTTACTAATGTCCAAAACATTAATGAATTTAATTTATATTTTTTTTATTTAAAAAAGTTATGTTATCCTGTTAAATACATAATGCTAAATATAGTTATTTAATATTTTAAGTCTACAAGAGGATTCAATTTAATAACAGTTTGAGGTGTTTGAAAAATACCTTCTTTTCTTTGATATCCTTCTTAACCTTTTCTTTCTCTGCTTGTTTTTTCTCGAGGGGTGTGGGGGTTATTTTCTCGTACTTTTCGAGTTTTGGTGGTTCGTAATCGTCCACAAACTCCGGCTCAGCATCATTTTGAGCCTGTGTGAGTGTATTAAATGTGTAATAAAATTATAATCTTACTATTCTAGAATATCTGAGAAAACTTAATAAACTGACGAACTGTAATGACATCACAACTGAATCAACTAAAAATTCGTGCAATACGATTTTGTAAGATTTTTTAACACTATATATTATTAATACGCCTTGATTATACTAAAAAAAGACCCTGATGTGTATTAAGTGTAATAATTATCCCGGGAAAAGTGTAATAAATTATCCCGGGAAAAGTGTAATAAGTGTATTAATTCATCCCGGGATAATTTGCAACGACTTTGTTACGAGTAAAATAGTATAGTGTTGTTTGTATACCTTGTTGTTAGAAAGACCAGCCTTCTTTGTAAGTGGTGTTGGTGATAATTTATCGTATTTTTCCAATACTGGACGCTCGTAATCGTCCACAAACTCAACTTCCTCCGGCTTCAAAACACACAGTTCAAATTTTAGTCAGCACACATTTGAATAGTTTAAGCACAATAAACAAATAAAAGCATAAAAGTGAAGATAAAAAGAATCGCAATATTTATAATGTAGCGGAATAAACAGAAACCATCAACTCCTTAAAATACAACCAATACCAATATTCTTACGACGCTAAAATATTTTTTCTGCAGTGATTCAAAATATAATACATTTAATTACAGTAAAATTAATAACAACGTACTTAGTAAAAGAGGTAATTATAGTAAGCCCAGTAATTAATAAAACTCAAAAGCATTAGCTAAAATTGGGAAGCTGTCGAATTGATATTTTTTTGTGTAGCGATGTGTTTTCGTATACAATCTTGAATTTCGAACAAAGAAAATGTTATACACGTACGTGAAAAACAATATATATATTTATTTATTTAATTAATAGTTAAAATTACATCTTTGAAGTGAAGTACACCGCAGCTTTGTTAAGTAACATTTGGTTAGTTTAAATACCTTTACAGTAGACTTCAGCCCAGCCTTCTTAGCCAAGGGTGTTGGAGTCATTTTCTCGTATTTCTCGAGTTTTGGCTTTTCATAGTCATCAACGAATTCAGCTTCGCCCTTTTGAATGTAACATTTGTTTTTGTTATAGTTTATGAAATGTATGTAACTGTTTAAAAATGTAAGTTTGCAGATTTGGTGTTCTTACGTTTTTTTATGACCGAAGTGTGCAAGAATACATAAATAAATCGATAACGAATATAATACAAACTTCAAAGTTACTAGTTCAATTGCATATTTACAAGAATTTTAACTAGATACTTTGATAAAACACCATTAATTTCACATTATAAGTGAAATATATTATAGAAAACCATAAAAGAAGACGTTATAGTGTTAAAATAGTGGAAAACTTATGTTTCGGAATCAGAAACATAGTGTGTTAAGTGTTAGATCGAAATTTTTCAAATTTCTCAAGAAAAATGTAATCTATTTTCGTAGAAAGCGATCACTTTGTGGATTGACATATTAGATTAAATAAAATACAATCACTTTGTATGAAACCACGAAATTTATTACACGTCAACCGGTTTCGTTTATCTCAAACTTCGTCAAGACATATTTAAAAACTAACCACGAATACAAAAAGAGTGTACTTGTATATAAAAATTACATTTCTCTTTCGCATATAACTTTATATTATATTATATCTAACTGTATGTGTATTCTGTCTCTCTTTTTTACGTGTATATTCTATCTCCCTCTTTACGTATATATAAGTACACTCTTTTTGTATTTATGGTTAGTTTTTAAAAACGCCCTGACGAAGCTTGAGATAAGCGAAATCGGTTGATGTATAATAAATTTCGCGGTTTCATACAAAGTAATTGTATTTTATTTAATCCAAAAATGTAATTAAACAAAGATAAAAAATAAAGTTAATGAAACAACAAATATTTTAGATCAGAAACGTATACAAATAAGAAGTTGTTAAAATGTTAGACTAATTCATAATATTTTCTAGACTAAATAATTGGAGTAATTCATAAAAGAAAGATCAATTGATAGAAGACATTAATTAATGTATTTAAAAGGTTATAAGATTATAAAATGAAGAATTAATAAAACGAAAGAAGAAGAAAAGTGTACAGAGAAGAAGAGCATATAAATGAAATTATCTGCAGTCAACTACCTGGGGGATTTTCTTAAGGTTAACCTTCTCTCCGTCCATGTCTCCGGGACCCTTTCCAACCTTTCCGGTTGGCAGTTCCGGAGTGGGCTGCTCTAGTTCAGCAACCTGGGCCTTTTTGGCTTGAGGTGTGTACTTGGCCTGCTCGGCTTGCTGAGGTTCAGGCTTTTTGGCCGACTCAATTTTCTGCACCTCTGGCTATTTTATTCCGTAAATGTTTGTAAACGAATTAGTTATTTTGATAATGTTAAATGTGTCATATGTAATTCAGAAATAACGAAATATAAAATGATATTTTTTCAAAATAGAGATTTACTATACTCAAATACCGTTTAAAATTCAAATAAAAGCATTAAATATTTATAAAACACTGTATATTGTATAGCACGTTTAAAAAAATAATAAAACACGTTTCTTGACGAACAGAAGATTCAAAATTCAAATAGAAATACGGTACAATATGATGTTTAAATTTTGCAAGTCCAAAGTAAATAGATATATATCATTAATATAACATAACTTCGTATTAAATGTAACCAACTGTTTAACGCAGACCGGTTTCGGAATAACGTCTGTTCCTTCCTCGGAGCAGTATAAAGCTAATTTATCCAATTTAGAATCGTAGAAATATCCAAAGTTTGTAAAAACCAATTGAATTCAGCCACCACCATAAACTAAAGCACCATCTTTTAAATAAATATAATATTTCAGTTTGGTTCCGACTCGGTTTCCCGTAACCTCATAACATTCCATATTAATGTAATATTTTTTACCGACAGGTATCAGAAACTCGAACATTACTGATTTTAATAAGACTTAATTATATATTTAGATTTAGTTTCATATTATTCTGACGAAGGAACTGGCATTATTCCGAAATCGGTCGGCGTTGAACAATAAAACTCAAGAGATTATATACAAAGCTATTTATATAAATTATTAATACGTCACTGTTTGAATTTATTTGAAATGAAATACCGAAAATTTCAACAGTAAACTTTAGTTAATTTCATTTTGATTTTAAAGTAAACAATTTAAAATGTCATTTATTGACGTGGTGGTTACTTTGTGGTATAAAATAATAATTAGAATTTTCACAACAAAACTTATTATTACGCATACGTTGGGCTATTTTTAAGCTTACAATATTAAAAGCGGTATAAAACACATTTTTTTCATTTAGTTTTTTGGTTGTTAATATTGTGTATGTGATCGTTTTCATGATATAAAAATGAGTATGTATGTGTGAGTGTGTACCTTGCCAATGTTGTTTTCCCTTGGTGATCTGTTCACTAGTGTGGGTGTAATTTTTTCATATTTTTCTAACACAGGTCTTTCGTAATCATCCCCAAACTCATCTTCGTCATCGGTCTAATAAAATAAATAGTTTCAAAATGAATGAAGAATTTGCGCGAATTTTGACATCATTTGAAAGCATTTCGCATCGTAACCAATTATGCTAGCATATGCGTGTAAGACATGGATTCTAACAATGAAGAATAGACATGCATTGGACGTTTTAAAAAAAATTGAGGCTTGTTTTCAGATCAACATTAGGTCCATAGGCTCAAGATTCTATGGGTTCCAAAGGTCAGATAACATAACACCGAAGATTATGATCAAGTGGATAGACTGTGTAGAAGAGGACTGGAGCAGGATGGAAGGATCCGAAAACTGAAGAAGAATAAGTTTTGGGATAAAATTTACGAAAATTTTGAATCTAGAAAGACCTGTAAATGCTGAGGAGAAAGAATTGTATTGTTTGAGTGTGAGATGTGACGAAGTGTATTTTGAATAGTTTAAAATATAATTTAATGATATTAAATTTACGCAAAGTAACGAATCATAAAAATATATCGTTTCTTAAAATTATAGAATAATAAAAGCTGCAAAAAAATTCTTAAAAATTAACAGAACTGCCACCAGGATGTAAATTTGGAACTTTTCTACAATGCTGGTTCAATTGTTCTCACAGCTGAGATATGTCAGCATTGTTAATTCTTTCAATGTATAGTCGTACTACAGTGAAAACATTCTCAGCTTCAGAATCTTCTGTGTAAAGTTTTCTGAGCTCTTCCGCCGCGTGTCTTTAATCTCGCTGACGTTTTGGACCCCGCAATGGGATCCGAAATATAAGCCAGAGAGGTCGAAAACGCACAGCAGAATAGCTCAATAAATTTTATACAAAAGACACTTCAGTAAAATATTATTTTTTCATCACAACGCTATAGAAATTTTGAACGAAATGAGACTGAGAAAGCAGTCTACCGGTAATAAAAAGGTCCCGGTTTCAAATCCCTGTGGCAGTCCGAGAAGTTTTCAAGTAAAATATTGTACTTTGCAGTTTTCTGTGTAATATTTACAATTGTTTAATTATCAAGAAATTATATTTTATGATATAATAGTATAGAACATTTGTATAAAATTAATAAGTATAATTATTATTCTGTTAATTCAACGACTAACAACTTTGACTAAAATACAGAAATAAATCAAATTATATCTAATATTAGATATATTACAACAACTTTATCTATTCCAATTTTAAAAGCATGAAAGGCATATAGTTTTGTTTTTAAAGGAAAAATAATTGCCGAAATGTTTACCAGGAAGACAGGTAATAATATGGTGAAAGACTTTGAGGATGTCGCTCATTGAACGGAAGTTTTTATCCAATTCTTTGAAAGCGTGGTACTGGATTATACATAGAAAGCGTGGCACCAAATTGTTCGAAAATACTGAACGATACATTGAAAGCTATATTTTGGAGTTGTGTAAAAGTGAAGTGTATATATACCCTGGCAGTTTCTTCCTGCTTGGCTCTTTTCTCTGCAGGTGTAGGTGTTACCTTTTCATATTTCTCCAAAACTGGCCTCTCATAGTCGTCGACGAATTCAATCTCCTAAACATAGAACAATAATGAACATATAACATAGACATGCAACAAATTGTTAATTACAGTACATAGAGTTTACCACGGTGAACCACCGTAGTGCCAGAATAATGGAAATAAAGGCCCTTGACAACAAAGAGAAGAATTCAGATTCCCCTGATTATAATATAATCCTGGAAAATGAAAATAATCAAACAAATTATTAATGTTATTAATATGACTTACCTCTGCCTTCTGAGATACGACCTTCTTCTTAACAAGTTTCTTTTTCTCTTCGGTCCTCTCCTCTGTCTTCTTCAATGATATTCCTTCCTTGGTCTTTTCTTCTTCTTCCTTCGGTTTTGTGGACCTCAGTTTAGGCATTTCTTCAACCTTAGCAACTTCTTGAATGAGTTTAGACTTCTTGTCCACGTTGTTGATTTCGAGTTTCTTTTCTTCGATCTTGATCTCCTCCTTCTTTGTTGTAACCTTTTTGGATTCCTCGATCTTCTTTGCTTCCATCTTCTTGGTTTCCTCGATCTTCATGGCCTCGACCTTTTTGGTTTCTTCGATCTTCTTCGATTCTTCTATCTTCTTGGCTTCAACCTTCTTGGTTTCTTCGATCTTTTTCTCTTCGATCTTCTTTTGTTCGGCCTTCTTTTCTTCGACCTTCTTTGCTTCTAGTTTTTTCTGCGAATTGGAAAATTTATTTAAACCGAATATATTACAATGGTTTGTGTGAAAATTTTACATTGAGATAATACATAGAACAACATTATCGGGGAAACAATCTAACATTTAACATATGACCAGCGGCGCGCACATTAGCGCTGCCAAGAGAGGACGGCCGCGCGCAATGTCAGCAACTCGCCATTTTACCGATTTTACCCATACAGCAAGCATCATCAAGCAGATCTTGGCTTCATAGCATCGCGTTTAATCTGGACATATTTAAAATTATAACTTTTTTGAAAAAAACATATGATTTAGCAGTAAGTTATTTTTACTCATCCCTCCATTTTTGAATCTTCTAAGTGGAATCGTGCTGAACATTTCAACGTTTGTACACCGCGGCTGTCAGCGGCAGTTCGTCATACAATATGACACCTGATATTGATGGTTTTCTTATACCTACATATCTATACTCCAAATTTATGTACAATACATTAATTTTGTGGTTTGTTACCTGTTTTAATATTCTTTAATTAAAATATACAAAATTACCTTCTCCTCTTCTTTCTTCTCTTCAACATGGTTCTCTTCTACAACCTCTTCCTCTTCCTCTTCTTCCTTTTCTTCCTTCTGTAAAAAACGGTTAATTATATACGCGTTTTATTAAAGGTGATTTATATTTTTCGATTTATTGTAGCAAAATAGTTTTTAAGTTGAAGTTTTATTTGTTATATACTTTTAGTACCTTTTCCTCTTGCACCAAGAGCTCTCCAGCAGACTCATCCTCGCCAAACTCGTTCTTGATGACCACCCTATAGTTGGCACTGTGGGAGATCTTGCACTTGGTGACGGTGAGCCTAGCGTTGGTTCCGTCGAAGGTAGTCGTCATCTCAGAAGACTCGCGGATGACCACCGAGTTCCTGAACCACGTCACCTTGCACGACTTGTCCATGGTTTTGAGGACTGCCAGAAATTCAGCAGACTCGTTTTCTTTCTTGGACTGTAAACAATATTTTATTGTGCGTGAGAACAGACCTTTATATAATTAAAAATAAAATTAAAACAAAACCTCATCTATTAACGCTAACCTGGATATATTCTTTATAACCTAGGCTCAGTTAAAAAGCAAAATTGTATTGTACACGGTTAATAGTAACTGAACGTCGAGGATTATCAGGTGTCACGTTATTAAACATCAGTGACCCTGAAATTCACACGCTTCTGTATTTGTGCGATATTTTTTATTATTTTGTATATTCTTCTAAATTATAAATATAATTCTTATTAAATTTTTTTTAGTGTTTGTTCATTTCGCAACCATAAAAGTGTGTATTCTGTTCTCCCAGTTGTTTTAAATTTTTTATTTAATGCCATTCTATCTATCGGGGTCTTTAACAAGCTAATAATAATCGTTCGAACTTGTAATACATGCTTAATGTAAATCACATTCGCATATGTGTAAGAATTCGAATATCGCGTGTCATGTAATTAAACATCGATGACCTTGCAATCTACGCGCTTCTGTATTTGTGCGATAGTTTTTATTATATCCTTTATTCCCCTGAATTATTAATATGATATATACTTTTACATTATTTCTAATTTCGCGACTATGAAAAGCGTAATCTGTAGCGTGCCATACCCATATAATTGTTTTAAAATATTTTTACATAGCACCTATAACACCCATAAAACTATCTATCAGGATATTCAAAGGCATATTGGTAATCTGTAGATTAAAAATAAATATAGAAGCTTCTTCAGTACTCTATTTTTCATGAAAATATGGTAAATAATATTTAAAGATTTTTCCTATTATTATAAAACCCTTACCTTCAAATTCTTAACTCCAAAACATGGGTCAAATATATTTAAATCAATTTAGATTGTAAATACATCGTTATGGAGTTTAAGTCTACGAAATTATTTTATAGAGCTGTTAAAATATTAAAAAAACATGGTCACTATTCTAAATTGAAATAACAATGACAGTTGTCAAAATATTAAAAAACTTGGCCACTATTCTCAATTAAAATTCTATCATATTTATAGCCATAAAATAATTTATTCGAAACACTCACGATATTGCGAAGACCCCTGATGATGTACGGCTTTTCTCCTTCATCCTCCGGTATGTCGGTAACCTCCACCACCTGGGATATAGCCTCTCCCTTTTCATTCTTGGCCACCAGTTTATAGGAGCCCTTATCAGTTCTTGTGATGTTTGAGATCTCCAGCTTGATGGCGAATTCACCCTGAAATAAATGTTCATGAACATGAAAACCTTCTGAACGTCTGAGGGAATCCGAAAGATAAAAATTGAAAGTGAAGACATTGAAGATTAACAGAGACTATTTACTATTGACCAATAACCAATAAATTGACTTACTTTTCAATTTAATCAGAACTATTCATATTGGAAACATTCAATTCGCAATGGAAATATGTACATTATGAAATAAAGAAATAAACATGTTTTATGCCTTCTAGATGTGGTACTGGAGGCGAATGAAGTACGCTGGAGGATAGAGTTCGGAACATCTTTATCCTCCAGTTGTTCATTAATACTGAAAGAATTTCCACGACATACAGTAGAAGGATTCTTACAAATTTTGGGAGTGTTGCCAAAAAGAATGACGAATCTCTTGAGAAGCTCGTGATCACAAGGACAATTGATAGAAAATGAATAAGAAGATGGTCTTCTGCTCGATGACAGATCAAACAAAGAAGTTTACAGCATTCACATAATACGTGTCACATCAATATTCTCACTATTTTCAAAATAAGCTAAACACTTGTGTTATGAAAATAGGACTTACTTGATGAGCTCCTGGAACGAGGCTAAAACCCCCGACATTATGGAAGAATAGGAATATATAGGATGCCCAGAATTGAGCACACGGTGATTTTTGGTCAACAAAGTGGAGTATATACCTAAAAGTAATGAAATAATTCTAACCTCTCTAACTGGCTCGATGAGTACAGTATGCCTGGAGTCTTCCTTGATAGCAGATGATTCCTTGAACCACGTGCAGTCAGGAGCGAACTTGCTCATCACGTGGCATTCCACGATGACGGTCTTCTTCTTCACAATTCTGATGATCTTCGGCCTCTCCTTGATGACGGGAATGACTAGAATTAGAGCATACAGGATAATAAAACAAATGTTATTGTGATGAGCTGAACATAGTAATGAACATACATCAAATCACAACTGTGTAAAGCGGCTGTCACCACCGGTCGATCGACAGCGTTTAGTTCCGATCTCTTTACTAGCATTCCACTGCTTTCTGATTTCAATCTGTCTCTTCTCAGCAAGGAAGTCAAGGTGAATTCCGAAACACACAGACATGGGTGCAGAAAATCATTCACATACTTAAGCGTGGCGTACAAAAACATACTCATAATTATCAACTGCTTCCGAAAGCAGTTTTCTTATATTCACCAGAACATGAATAATGAATTAATAAATTTACTCACTTTCAATGTTGAGCGTCAAGTTGGCATTGAGCTCGCCGAGCTCGTTCTTGATATTGCACTTATATAAGCCAGAATCCTCCATTCCAGGATCGTTCAACTCCAGGCTGATGGTGTAAATGTCTTCCTTGACGTCAATCCTCATCTTGATTTTACTCGAATCCGTCACCAGCTTACCCTCGTGGTACCAGACGATCGTCGGTTTCGGACTGGCCTTAACTTTGCAGCCCATGACGACGAGTTTTCCGCTGTCCCTGGATTGAATGTGAGGTTTCTCAACAAACGTCGGTGCCTCTCCTTCCAATTCAGGTTCAGCTTCAATGTTGAGGTTCAAATTGGCGTTACTTTCTCCATATTCGTTCTTAACGTGACACCTGTACGCTCCTCCGTCTCCGCCCGAAGGGTTGGAAAGCAAAAGCACTAGCTCGTAGACATCTTCTTCGATCTTTGTTGACTTAATTTGGATCTTGGAGCTTTCTTTGATGACCGTAGTTCCCTTGTACCAGCAGACTTCCGCAGCCGGCTTGGCTTTGCAAACGCAACGCATCGTGATGAGGGTACCATCCTCGTTTGGAATGATACGCGGTTTCTCGATGAAGGATGGAGCGAAACCATCGGCGTCTTCTCCACCTTGACAACAAACCGAGAATTCTCATTAAAAAGATTTAATATCTATCTTCTGTTATATAAGGAAAAACAATGTTTTATTTATCATAGATTGTGTGTGACACAATCTGTAACATTGTAAAAAATACAATTTCTCGATAGATATATCAATGCGGGCAATGTTAAAAAGCTGTTAAATGTTTAAATTCACCTGCAACTGTTTGCGTTTTGCGTGACTTGATACAGCATCGCGAATACTTACCACTTTCAAAATATAGAAATTATACAAATACAATTAAAGGAAATTCATCCAATCAAAGATCTTTCTTTTCCATGTAGAAAAAACGAAGATACTAAAAATACCTTGGAAGTTTAGCGCAATATTAGCGTTGCTCTCTCCGAAGATGTTGAAAGCGTTGCACCGATAGTTTCCACCGTCTTCCACCGAAGGGCTTATAATCTCTAGCGTGAGAAGGTATGTGTCCTTCGCAGTCGCCTTTCTGGACATCTTCATCCTGCCCGAATCGGATATTTCTTTATCTCTCTGGTACCATAGAATGTCTGGAGCGGGATACGCTTCCACAAGACATTCCATGATCAACATTTCGCCGTCCTGCCGTATCGTAGGCTTCTTGGGAAAGCGTGGAGGCTTGCCGTCGGGTATTCTAAAAATAAACATTATTAAATCTCTCAACTCTTTTCAATAATTAACTAATATATATAGTGTCCAATTTTAACTCGGGAATTTAAAATAGACCTCATTTTTAAACTGCCTGACCTAACATTTCTATTATTGATGTTTATTATCTAGAAATCGGGAATATGTATTGGGAAGCATTTAAAATAAAATAACGTTGATCAATCTTGCAAACTTTAACTTCTTGTTATTTTTGGCTGTAATCAAGTTGCAAAGAGATACCGCAATTAGCTTAATGAGAAAATTCTTCGTAGATTCTTTAAGCTAAGACACCATTGCGCGGTCATTCAAATGAAAATATTGTTACATTATTAAAAATATTGTTACATTAGTAAAAATATTGTTACATTAGTAAAAATATTACCGAAAATCCAAGAACCTCAATTCATCACAATTCACCGACAAAACCCATTTCATTAAGGAGAACACATTCTGATTGTGAAGGACAGATGGTCGGTGATACAAATTACACGTATTAATTAGAAAGATATAAAATCAATTTTATCCAAAAATATTGTTGTCGCTACCGGGATTCGAACCTGAATTTTGAGAATTCCGTAAAAATGAAGTAGATGTATCAATTTGAAAAGTGTAACATATAGGTTCGAAAATTTGTTGTCATTCTACTGTGTGCTGTAGCATAATCGGTTAATGCACGTTCTCCGGATTTGATGAGATCCAGGTTCGAATCTCAGTACCAACAACATTTTTCGATAAAATTGATTTTATGTGCATATCATTCTAATTAATACATTTAATTTGTATTTAAAACCCATTTTCACTTCAGCGACAAATCAAATTTTCGCTTTTTGAGAATGAAAGAATATTACATTTAGATTAAATTACAGTGGCGTAGTTTTCAGGCTGCAAATTTCACTGAACCGTTATTTTTTAAAAACCGTCAATTTATAATGTGTCTCCCTTTTAGTAAGCAACCATTTATTAATATATACAAGTACTTACTTGGGTTTTCCGTTACCCTCAAAGTTGAGGTTGATCTTGGCTACTCCTTCTCCATGCTTGTTTCTGGCCTCTGCTCTATACTCTCCCCTATCTGAATCCTTAACGTTTGCGATTTCAAGCTTGGCTATATGGTAAAGTATCTGATCCTCATTCAGCGAGATCCTGTACCTGCCACCTTCTTTTATCAAGGTCTTCTCGTGCCACCTGAAATTTAAAAGATATACTCATCATATTTGTGTTTTAAATATAATTTATCGGAATATTTCATAGTGCATATCGATTAATGTTTTTACTAACCACGTGACAGCCGGCTTTGGTTTACCCACGCATCTGCACTCGAAGGAGATAGTCGCTCCATCATCAGTCTGCCGGATGACGGGCCTCTCCGTGAAGGTCGGTTTGATGCCATCCTCGGGAACCGGAGCTTCGTCGCCTGATCACCATTACATTACAAGATACCAATGATGTAACAATTGCAATCGAAGAGTTTCACGGCCGTAAGATGGTAATAGAGTTTCTTCCGAGTTTTCGTTGTTGTCGTAGCCGACGTTCCAGATAACACACCGCTGACCGCAGTTAGGAAATAGTCAAATTGATGATAGCCATCGGATGCGGTTCGGAACGTGAGCTACGACGAAAAATCTCCCACGTCAGAAAAACCCAGAATAAACTCTAGTATCACGGTATAACTATTAATGTTTACAATTTATATCCATTTGAGATTCCGTAAAAATAAACTAGATGGCTTTCAAATAATGTAACGATAGATGTATTCATTTGAAAAATGTAACACACGGGTTCGAAAATTTTTCGACAAAAGTACTGTCTACTGTAGCATAATCGGTTAATGCACCTTCCCCGGATTTGAAAGAGATCCAGGTTCGAATCCCGGTAGCGATAGCAATATTTTTCGATAAAATTGATTTTATATGTACATATTTCTAATTAATTAATTAAATTAGTATTTTAAAAAATATCACAGACCTACGATCCGAATAATTACAACTACACATTAAGAATGTGTTCTCCTTAATAACAATTTATTTTAATCATAATGTTCATATTGACGCAGTAAAAGTAGGTTCCATATATTATATTTCCAATTCTATTCTAATTAACATAATATATACTAAACTAAAAATAGCTCATCAAAAAAGTTATAAATTTAATAAAATCAAAGTAAAAACAACAATAATATTTATATTGATATGTTTATTGATTTATCTATACATTTCTCACTTTTTCTTCCATTCAGGAATTTTAGTGCTTTTATCCATACGACACGCGCGGACGCGGAGAGACGTGAGGTTATTGCATTATACTATATTATCAAATACAACATTACATAATTTTAATAAAATCACATTTTATTTAAAATGTTAAAAAAAATAGATATCTCACTTAGAAAACGTATATAAATGAATTTTTGCGACATAATTATAGCTTAATCGGTAAAACTGTATATTAAGAGAAAGGACCCACCTTTCTTTATCTGTCTACCGAAAATATAAAGTTTCGGATTCGAGTCCCGGTGAAGATTATATTTTTTCTAAAAATATATTTTCTAAGTGATTTATCCAAATTAATTTCAACTATAAATAGTATTTTAATAAATATTATATTATACATACATTGAAACATTAAAATATTTTGCGGATTATTTATTTGTAAATAATTTAGATATTATTTCGGGTGTAACTAAATACAATAAAAAACCAATATATGTTGGGATATATTTAATACAAATAAAATACAATAAACATTATAATCAATCTCGTGATATAATAAATAAATAAAAACCCATCGTAAAATGTGAATACGTCTCAAAACGCAATACAGTTGCTTTGGAAGATTTCATTATTAATTCTGTTAATGGAAATCAAACTGTCAAATTAGTTTCTGCAAAGAATAATGGCGTTAATAAGCAAAATGGCGTCTTACCATAGATGAAAGAAAGCGTTGAATTTTATCTATGTGTTAATTTTATAGAAATCATTACCTTAATTGTTTAGTGCCAAGCGATCGGAGTACCCTAAACCTTTAAAAAAATTATTCAACAAAATACGTCATCGTACTTTTAAATATTATCGCTTAAAATGCATACAATATTCTTACTATTTTTTAAACTAAGCTCTCGCAAAGAGTTTGACCGGGTGAAGGTCTCACCGTTAGACTAAGACGAGCATGTCAATTGAGACTTATTTTATCTTTCATAATTCAAAAAACCCTTTTGACCCTGCAAGTATCAAGTGGATTTCGCCTGAGTGTGAAAGGAACGGTTTATGGACTCCAGGGGTACGTACTCTTCAATTTTTCTAGAATTACTTTTTTAATGGGACCAATATTAATTTCAGTCAAGTCACAAATTTTTTTTTTTTACAATGGCCGCCGTTTTAAAACATGACAATGGATCAGTAAAACTTGGCAATCGTATTTACTAATTAGAATTACATGACTTATTGTAACCATAAAATTCATTATATACCATATACAGTCTAAAATGTTCGAGTGTTATATTCGATATATTATACAATTTTAAAACATTCACATATTTCAATTAATCTAAATAATCTCTTTATTACGATTCTTCGCAATGAGAAATATGATGTTTTACTACTGATTATACAAGGGAAAAGATAGAGATTATTTTGAATATGTAAACATAGAAAGGGATTCAATGTCCCAAGTACCGATGATCTTATACCGGTCAAATTAACATACCGCGACTGGTCGCCAATATTCGATAAAAGGCGGCACATAAAGAAAAAGTCTTGTTAAAAATTATGTGTGCGTTTTAATAACAAATCGTATACAGCACATCTTAGACTACAGCACGCTTTACTGCAGATAATAGAACCAGAACCAGACACCAGAACCTTCGCACCAAATAATTTTCAGGTTCGTTTGGCACCAAATAATTTTCAGGTTGTTGAATTATGGGCACGCTCCAAAAAGCGCTCCGATTTGCCTAAACCTCAAACATGATAAGCAAAACGAAGCATCAAGCAAAAAGCGTTTGGACAAGGGTTAAGACATATTTACTTTTTAAATGGGTTGTCATGATCGTTATATTACATTTTTTTTTTCACGTTGCATAAAATATTTTTGACAAATAAATAATACTTTTTTCCTTCAAAACTTTTGTCGAATGTTTATTGTATTTTAAATTGTATGTATAAAGAAAACCCTTATAAAAAGATTTTGTATTATAATAACACTTTATTAAATAAACAATGTTTTCAGTATCAGAAATTATAAATATTTTTCATGTTTCAATAAAAAAGATAAAATAATAATATGTATATTACATAATTACAATTGTTAGAAAATTTTCTACGTATATTTTCGGATTGTTAATTTATAACCTGTTGACGGTGTTATATATTTTTTTAAATATATGTCTACAATATAGGACTGTTGTATTTTAAACATTTTATTGAAATACAGACCTCGTAATTTTTCAGGGATGCCTGTTTACAATAAAGAATAAAATTTTATAAAAAAAAATCTATCATTGGGAATTAAAAAGCTAAATAAGTACTGTCAGAAAAAAAATTTGTTAAAAACAAAGTCATAATATAAAATTTTAAATATTTAATAGAAAAACTAATATTTTTAATAATGTTAAAATAAACAGTTAAAACCATCTTCATAATTAAATATTCATTTTAAAAAAGGGTTTTAAAAAAATATTTTTTATACGAAAAACGATCATTTCAAAAAATGTCAAAAGACAGTTTTAAGGTTAGAATGTGGAAATTTTAGGAGGATGGGGAAGATTGCATAGCTTTGTAACTATCTACATCACAACACAACATTAATAAATGTAATTAAGTATGTGTAGCCAATGAACAATAAACAAATAAAAAATAACTGATCAAAAAAATTTTTGCAATGAAAAAAAAATCCAATGAAACTATATGTGGGCTTTTAAATAATACATGTATTTATTTTTAATGTGGGTAGTGCATTCTGGAATAAATCAAAAATTAACTAAATACGAAAAATAATTTGTGTGAAAAAATTGGTTTGTGCAAAAAAAATATTATAACTCAAACCCAACACAGTCGTCAACAGGTTAAAAATTTTACATGCAAATTATTATGTGATAAAATTTTTTACAAATGTGTTTGGTTAAATATGTACAATATAATAAAATATAATAATATAAAAACTACTATTTATGAAACTTTTATTAATGTATAAAATATACAGAATAAAACAGATTTGATCTTGGACAATCATTTTAGGATGTGGCACCTCTTCAAGAATTGAATCGATAAGTTTCAATTGTTTGTTTTAGAGAATTATTAAAGCCATATCTCTTCAAGGGTTAACTAATTTAACTGACGTATGTCAGACAATAGATAAAAAAATAATAATTGCAGAGCCTTAACTATCACGTGGGTAGTATTCTATTGGGGTTTTCTGTAAATTTTCGCTCTAATTAACAGAAATTTTAAATATTTTTTATGAAATATTATCACTGGTACATCTATAACAAAATATTTGATATATAATACAATACGTATCTCAGATACGTGTATCATAACACCCTTGCATATAATATGTTTTAAATGTTCGCCCAGCCCCGCCTCGTAAGCGGATAATTGTATTTTGTTTCAGACTCTTTAAACATCATTTGAATTTTATTTTAAGTTCAGATGATGATCTTTTGTTTTGTGGCAACATTTTTTCCTCGTCGGTGTCTACAAAGATATTAAAATCACGTACTTTTTAACGCAGTTTTGTGACATATTTAACCCGTTATAGATGTGAATCCATTATGATATTAAATTTTTACACAATTGAAACATTTTCAATTTAAGCAGGTAGTAATACATCCATAATATAATCTGTTAAACTCTGTATATTCATATAATTGAAAATAAATAAAAAAATCTTAATAGTTAATATTTTTTTCCAAGTAAATGAATCCCTTTATTATTTTATCTCGGCATACTATAAAAACTATGTAAAAAAAAGGATTTTTATTTAATTTCATATACTCGTATCTATCTAGGCACCTAGTACATGGGTAATGTTTAAAACAAAAATGTTTGACTTACTGTCGAAGTTCAAGCTGATGGTAGCGTTGCTCTCTCCTAGCTCATTCTTCGCAGTCACCCTGTACTTGCCAGCATCCTCCACGGTAACATTATTGATCTCCAGGGATGCATAATACATGTGCACATCCTTAGACACAGTGAGCTGCGAAATAATATACAAAAAAACCATTATTTTTTGACACTTAAATTCTGCCGATCCGTAAAAATTGAACAATAATATCATCATTAATCAGTACACCAGAGGCGACTAGCGCCACGTAGCGGGCTGGCCGAGCGTGACGTCCGCTGAACGAGTCACTTCTCTGCCGAGCTCTAGGATAAATTGTAATTCCGCATTTTCTTACTTATTTACCATTACGCCGTTTCCCCGCATGGGTCACGCAGAGGGAATATAGCGGTACACTATTTTGTCCTGACACAATTCTCGCTTCATCCACATTCATACATCTCATACAAGCTTGTCGATTATTGTGGCTTCTAACAGGACAATCTTCCAGTACCTGGTTGTGGCATTTTGGCTTTCTGGTGCCATCAACACTTGCGGCATATATCTTTCTTACCATTCTCTCCTTGTTCATTCGTTCCATATAATCAAACCACCTAAGTGATCACTTCCTATTATTACTCACTATACTAAAATCAGCTTTACATTCTTTCATTATTATTTTATTCTTTACGTCTAAGTGATCTCATTTCCACCTCATTCAGTCTACTTTCGTTCCTCTTCAGACAGTTTCAGGTCTCACTTCCATACATCAGTGTCGGTACCAAGATTCCACTGTGAACCGCTAGAATTTAATAGTATTTAATAAATCAAGTATTCTAGAGTAAGTATGTACTTTTTCGTTCACGCCACGCAAATCCCTTTTATTCTTTACTGTAGCCAAGGTGAATATTAAAATATCTGAACACGTACAATAGTCCTAAATCTGAAGACGGATCACCACCATTATAGTATATCTTTCTGATCATAACCTGTATATATATAGTAGTATAATAATAATAATTGAACTATATCTACATCTGTGTTATTAAATAATTTTAGTTTATTCAACAGAAATTATCCAAAATATTCCGTTGATCTTAATAACATCAGAGAACCAGTTAGAAATGGTCGACATTTGATTATTTTCCTCCAAATCGTAAGATTCAACACTTAGTTTAAGATTTAAGACTCAACACTTAGTTTAAGATTTAAGCGCTTGTTTACAAATAAATTCCTCACGAAATATTTATAATCCGTGTGATGTCTGGCGATCATAAATAGTCGATACTAAATTTATGGATCCATGAATACAGGTATTTTCAACTAGCCTACATTCAGAATGGCTATTTAAATTCAAAAAGTAAATTACCAAATTCCGTTCCGAGTATACTTTAAAATACACAAACTACCAAATATACAGACAAGAACTAACGCAAATTTCTTCTCCCAATATTTTATTTTTGGTGTCACCCACGCGATCACTTTGGTACCACTTATGTTTTTAAAAATATGACTCGATTTGGAACGAAAATTTAAACGCTGACAATATAATATGCATTATTGTAAAAAATACGTCTTGATAACACAAAGATTTAATTTTCGATGAGTAAATACTTTTACCGTTGCTATTAATTTTATTATTTTAAACTATTGGATTTTTGTTTCCATCAATAATGTGTGTAAAATGCCCTTCGTCCCGCAACTAATGTTCAAAACTTCTCTCCTATATGTACACTTTATTTCATGTCTATTCATTCATTCATCTGGGCTGTGTTTAAAACGCAACAAAGTAAACCAAAAGCATGTAAAAGCATCACCTACGGAGTGCCACAAGGATCCTATTTAAACACATTTTACGTAATCATTTAACAAAATGTGATGTAATATAATATTCCACTAAAGATTATTCTTTAAAATACAATAATAAAAATGCAGTTGAAGAGACATCGTGGATAATCATTACAAAAAAAAGTTTTATTCAAGATAAAATAATGAAAAATTAATGTCATCGTATCGTAATCTCATTCCAATCCGGGAAAGGTGCATTAATCAACTATGCTACAGCAGACAGTACGTTTGATTTAAGAGATCCTGGTTCGAATCCCGGTAGCAACAGCAATAGTTTTCGATAAAATTGATTTTATATGTATATCTATCTAATTAATACATTTAATTAGTATTTAAAATATCACAGACCTATGTTCTGATTAATTACAACATCATGATAAGAATGTATTCTTAATAATAAAAATGTTATCTTGTTCAATATGAAACCATGGTTGTAAAAACCCGAAGGATGGATATAAATGAATAAACATAAACTCCTTACAAAAACACACATAACGGTACAGCAATGCGGCTGCTGTTCGAAACACGTGACAGATTATCGATGTTTTAAACGAAGTATGTTTTTATTTTTCAGAAATATCTGAAGATGTCACCGTATTAGTAAAATATTGTATGAGATTGGCAGACTATGTGATCGCGGACCAAGCCGCCGTATCAACTATTGATACGGCCGCGTACAAATATCAGTTTATAGCGCATCAGCCGTTGATACGATTCAATAGATTAAAAACCTCATTGAATTCAAGCAAACTGGTCAGTACAATCAGTGTATGGTTATGAACTGCGGTTCCTCACCTTGTGTCTGTCACTTGGGTTGACCTGAGCAGCATTGTGCCACCAGCAGACTGTCGGTGTTGGGTCCGCTTCTATGCGACACTCGAAAATCAGTCTTTTACCATCGTCTTCCTGCCGGATTGCTGGCTTCTTCGCGAACGTAGGCGCAATTCCGTCAATTTGCCTGAAAGAAATAAGCCAGTCGTTACATACTACAGATCAGACTTCCAAAATGTCTCACGTATTGACAGGCGTAGAACTGGGGGGAAGAAGAAGCGGTATAAGGACTGTCTGAATTTGTGTGGAGTATCCGAGGAGTGCGAGCAGGTGACTCAAGTGAGAGTTGGACGAGCCAGGAAGACGCAGCCGTGCGATGTGTATGAGAGGGAGTGTGTCTCTCGAATTGGATTGTTCTCTCACTGAAAAGCACACGAGAGACGGAGACACTTAATCTATAACTAAGTGAGAATGGCGAACTAATAGATAATATCATTTAAAACTCAAAATACAATATTTTCTGAAATGTCATTTTTATTTGTGAACATAATTTCGTGAGATGTATATTTAATTTAATGAGATAAGCGTCTCAAGGTAGGAGAGGAAGACTTCAATGGTTGGATTACGTGTAGAGGATGACGAAAGAGCTACCACTGAAGGCATTGCTGAACACCAGACCAACATGGTGCAGGAGTCAGAGAAGGCTCAAATTAAAGTGAAGCTACAATGTCTTCAAAGACATATCTGTCTTAAAAAATACAGGATTGGAGAGAAAAGTGCGTACAAAAGAGATCAATGGAAAAAAATTCTTGAGATGGGGTTACAGAGCCAGTTCTGATGATAAGTTACTGTCTATTGTAAAAATAATCATCACAGGCGTTCGAATCCGAAGCTTTATATTTCTGGTTTAACCGATCAAGCTACGATGCCACATCTATTTATTACCATTAGAAGCGACAGATTTTTTAATTATGCATTTGAGAAGAACCTGCTAGGTAAAAGTGTGGTATCCATTAAAATTGAATATAAATTGTTTTCTCTTAGTGTTTCAAAATATTTTGAGAAATGAATTAAAAAGACTGTCGCTTCCAACGAGAAAAAAGTAAATGTCTCATTTAGCAATTGTATGTCGTTGATTTTGGAGTAATTTAGAAAAAAGTTTATTTCAAATAAAGATTGTCTTACCTTTGTTTTTCCTGGTCAGCCGCTGAAACATAAATAATCAAATTAAAATATCTTAATAAGATCATTTAAATAAAACGAAATTTTTTTACAGAATATTTCTAATTTCTGATCAAGTTCGATACGCTTTTGATCTATTCTTGTACGAAAAGTCATATTCTTTATTTTCCAAAATGGTTTAAGTAGCTTAGATATTTGCAAGGTTTTTTAAATTCCACAATAAGTTAAGCAATAATTAGGAAAATTAGGAAAATAAAATGATGAAATACTAGTTTAAGAAGCTCAAGGTATTGTTGGAAATTAAGATTTCTTCAGTGTATCACCTAGTTTCATTAATAATACAATTATTTCAGTTGTGCAATAAAATATAGTTCATGGTTATAATTAATAGATATATTAATGTTTAAAATCTCTTGCATAAAATTGTGATTTTTCTTATAAATAAATAAAAATGATTATGAAAACTATTTCCTCGATTTATATAAAATATTATATTCTTATTTGACATATGAACGATCTTTTTATCTAAGCACAAGATTAATCGTATATTGTTATTTGTAGCGTTCACTTTGTGGTTAGGCATAATTAAAAATTGTATCTATATTTAACTCTGTTTAGACTACTGTGTATTATTTATACGTCAACCGGTTTCGATACTAACGTATCTTCGTCAAGATTGACACGTTACCTAAAAATAATCTATTAAGCTATTGACATAGCATCCAAAGAAATTCGGTAGATTTAAATAAACATGTTTAAAAAAAACATTGTAATGGACTCAGCGAGGAATACCTTTGGCATGGAGCTCTTACGTGTATATATAGCAAATCTCAATTGGAGTTGCTCGGACACGTCTTTCGAATGATAGAAGAATGATTACCATGACGCATCTTTGACAACTCTAGAGGGAAGGTGGCCAGAGGGCCCCAGAATAAAATAAGTTGAAATAAATTGCAGCAAAGATGGCCCTTGATAGGTCATCAAGTACTGAAACAGTGCAAGATAGGGGATGAGGCGGAACCTTGAGCCTCCATTGTAAATGAATGAATGAAATAATGAATAATATATCTCTTGTTCCACACATGTACGAGAATCTTACAAACCAATAATAATTCTTTCTTTCGAAACGACGTAGATATTTTTAGAAGCGTAACCGATTCGGTTCGGACATTGATTCCAACAAAAGCGCAGCTGAATATGTTCAGCAATTTCTAAAGATATTTATATATTTTCGTGATTTATTTATTATATAACAGAAATCAACCACCGTAAGTTGTAGAAAATATCGAATTAAGCAGTCTGATGATGATGCAGCAGTCTAAATCATCGAATCTTTATAATCAGCAATACTTATATTATATTAACAATTCAGTTATGAGTTTTTTTCAATAAAATACTAATATAACGAATTAGAATAAAAAAATAAAACGGCATTGAAGTTTCACATATAAACAATAGAGGCATTATATTAAATAATGAATCAATAATTAATCAAATAAATTCTATGTTTTTGTATGGTGTGGAATCATGGACCCTGAAGGCGAGGGAGAGAAGACGGATTGATGCATTTCAAGTGTGGTGCTGGAAACATATGGTGCGCATACCATGAATGGCGAGACGCACGAATATCTTCATTCTGCAGGAGCTGAATATCAAGGGTAGACCCTCAACCATTTAAATGAGATGAATCCTTAAATTTTTTGCTTGGAAAAGCTTGTTGTGGTGGGCCACGTCGAAGGACGTAGAGGAAGAGAAAGATGACCCACACGTTGGACCGACCGAGTGGAAAAGACGACGGGAACTTTCTGATGATAACCCTAAAATCTACAAGATTCCGGGAAAAGTGGAGAAACACAGTCAAGAGGAAGCGAGTGTGTTGCAGACCCAGGCCTGCAATACACTCGCTTCCGACCGCATCATATGACAAAATAATGACTGGCCTCGATAACCTGATTTGACGGCTTTAGACTATTTTCTGCGAGGGTACTTGAAAGGAAAGGTCTACACCATTAAGCCGGCAACAATTCCGATGCTACATGATAATATTCAAAATGAAAAAATGTACTGAATGTTATGAAAAATACGGTTAAAAGAGCACGCATTTGTGCCGCTGCCAGAAGCGGCCACTTGCCCGTTGTCATATTCCATACATAATTGTAATAAACCTAATAATCGATCGAACAAAAACAATATCGGCCTGAAACAAAGTATTCACCCGGCACAACATCGTTTGAAATGTCAAATATAATGAAACCACTATTCACTTCTGTTTGCTGGGCTAAATTTAATACCCAAGACCTGAGCAGCAACCAGAATGGAACAACAAAACCGTAATTCATACCCAACGTTCGGGTTAATTTGCCACAAAATTTTACGACATGTTCATAACTGGATGGTGCCGAGCCCCGTAGTATTGGAACGACGACGGGTACCGAAATAGCCGAGTCACTCCGGGAAACGGCCGAGTGTCGAGAAACTGAAATATTGTGAAGCCATTAGCGTGTCACAACCGAGCGAGACAATTTTTGCTCAAAGGAAATGGTTTATGATTATTTTTGCAGTTCTCTACAGTGTTGAATCATATATGCACAAATAGGCGGATAAAAAGCGTACTGCAGACAAAAATATGATGACTTAGAGAGCCATTTCTGAACGCTTATGGGTCGTGTTCAGGGATGAAATAAATCTCAATACTATGTGTGCGTGTTGGGACTTTAATCTATATATAGGTATACTCAGAGATCAGCTTGAGATTGATAGAAACAGACAAAAATTCAAACGACGTTTGGCACTGTCAGTGAGATTTCTAATATAACTGAAAAGTTAGACAAAACCTTTTATTTTATTCTTTAAATAGAGATTCATACGTGGAATACGTATCACGTCAATATTCTCACTATTTTTAAACTTGTGCTATGAAAATAGTACTAACTTGATGGTATCTTGGAAAGAGGCTCGTCAAATTACAAACATTTATTCAATTTCAACCGCTGCTGGAGAGATTAAATTTCACATAACTAACGAATGGAACATCAGTGGTCAACGGACTGCCATTTAACGTTTGACTAACAATAAGCGTGAAGTGAGACGCGAATCTCTAAAGCTCGGTGTGTGCACAGTGGACTACTAAAGTTGATATTCTTCTCCAAAGAATTTCATGGGAGCTCAATCCCCGTATAATTATTATTACATATTAATTGTTCACATTGTGTGAATTTGAATCTTCCCAGCAGTAGGTAGTTAAAACGAAATATTTTTTTTGTAATTAATCCCTTCTGTTTGTCTAATTAATAATAATTGTAGATATTTGTGGTTTTAGATGACATATGTGCACTGTCAAATCGAACTTCGTTTGAATTTTTGTTCACAAGCTGATCTCTGATTTAACCCTAGATCAATATCTCAACACGTATACATAAATAGTACTGAAATTTATCTCAACTAATTCGACAAGATTTTGATATTTTTAAAATTATCGATAACGCACCCTCACTAAGATGATCCTGCGTCGATGTGGGTTATTGTTTAACAGTTATTTGAGTGTTCATTTATATATGTAATAAAATATGACGACTTTATTATTTTCTGTTTTTCGTGTAGTGCTCGACGTTAATTTCCTGTTTATTTTATTTTTTTTATCCACAATCACTTTGTATGAAACCACGAATTTTATTAAACGCCGACTGGTTTCGCTCAGCTCAAGTTTCGTCAGAGCGTATTTAAAACTAACAATAAATACAAAAAGAGAGAGACATAATACAATATACATGTATGGAAAAGAAGGAGACAAACTTAGACAATAGACGGAACATCAAGGGAGGGGAAAGTACAATGTTGATGGATATTTAATTGATTTAAAAAAAAACAAACCTAAATATTCAAAGGTTTTTGGTGAAACTTTGTGGTATTCCATGATTATTTTGTGAATTGAGTTAAAACACTGTTTTATTCCACTATATTTTATTGGGGGAATTATAACGGGAAGATGTTCCCAAAAACGATCTAACGTTTAACAAAATAAAATGTAGTGCAATAAAACGGTGTTTTACCTCAATTTACAAAAGAAACATACCTAATATAGGGCTCATGGATAAATGTTTATTAAAATGGATCTATACAAAGTGATTGTGTTTTATTTAACCTAATATTTCAAAACAAAGTAATTGCTTTCGAAGAAAATATATTTTTTATCTATTGTAATTAGTTCCTTAAATATTGCTACATTTTTTGTATCTTTTATTATATTTCCATTGGCAGTTTTTGTATCTATTATTATATTTCCATTGGCAGTTTTTGTATCTATTATTATATTTCCATTGGCAGTTTTTGTATCTATTATTATATTTCCATTGGCAGTTTTTGTATCTATTTATCAAATATAGTATTTTATAATATTTATGATAAGCTCACAACATTCTTTGCCACTAAAGTATTAAAGTAATGGTAGTCACGAGAAGAAAGAAATAAGCTATTTTTGATGATTTTCGTATGTTAACGTGAACATTATCTATTTTAACATCCTGTGATGATATTCGCAAACATTTTAAGGAAAGATTACGTAAATTTTGAGCTAAACTTGAGATATTCGATGACAACCGGGTCAAGTATGTATTTTCTTGTCCTGTCTCCGCTTTATAATGAGAATGTTAAGGTCGTTCGTCTAACAGCGACCGCCTTTCGGATCAGCTCCTAGCCGTTGCGACCGTCCGCGCGGTACTCTGATCGAGGCAGGTATATTTAGTTCAGGTGTTCGAGCCACTTGGCAAGGAAGACGCAAAACCAAACTTTGGTTCGACGTATTTCGCAACTAGTTTCAGAGAATATTACAACAGGATGAAATATCTAAACAATTTGAAAGGTATACAGAAAAGATTTATTTATCGAAAAAATATTTGGTTGATACTGACTTTTTCCTATCCTGGAAAATGTATTAAAATAGATAAGGTAAGGCGATTTGAAGCATCTGAATGCTTCAAATAAGCTGGTGGATAGAGTTTTGAATGAAAATATTATAAAACAAATATCAGATATCTTATAGAGACAACGCTATTTTTTATTATATTTAATAAGTATGGGGTAATTACGGGGCTTACGACCTGTCTACGGCTGGCTTAAGTATATATATAACGTATATATATATCGTTCACCAATTCTCACTCCTCATTCTCCACATTCATCAAATTTTTTAAAGTTGTATATATGTTAGTATGTGGACTCGTTTCGAGTACCACTACACCATAGCCATCTATGGATCAAATTTGATAATTCATGTTTCCTTTTTTTTTAAACTACATATATGTTATACTATGAGAATTTGATCACTTTATATATATATATATATATATATATATATATATATATATATATATATATATATATATAAGTGATCAAATCTGATACTTGTTTAATAACAGTGCTTTTATAGATAAAAATCCAGTAATTGTGTGTTCTTGGACATATTCAAATATTGCTAAGAAAATATTATAGTTCGGATGAATAGAAAATAGATGAAGAAAATTAAGCAATTAAAATCCAAAAACTTCAATTTCTCGGATATGTAATGACACAACCGGAAAAGATGAGATCTTGCGCCTCATAATGCAGTCGCGGCCCTGGAAGAAGGAGAACATCATGTCTAAAGAACCCGAGGCAATGGTTTGGCCAGTCTACTGTAGAGTTGTTGTGGGCCGCAGTAAATAAAGTCATGATAGCCAACGTCCGTTGAATGGATAGGGCACAAAAAAAGAAGGTAAATAGTCCAGGTTCAAATCTTAATATATACCAAACCAAATATTTTGAAGAAAAATAGATTTTTCTGTATATCTTTCTAATCGATTAAATTAATTTGTGTTAAAAATACCACAGAACTATGTTACAATAACTACACTAGAAAAATGTGTTATAAATAAAAAATGTTTATTCAAAGAACTACCCCTATTAAAATTTGTCGCGAATACCACGTTAGAAAATATTATACGAAGAGTTCAAAAGACAGCAACCCATTAAACATCAAATAGAGTTATCCGAAATTCAAATATTTAGAAGTGGTTTGTACTTTTGGGATTGCCGAAAAATTGCAAACCGTCTTTACAAAAATGAACACTGCCATAATATTATAGGAAGAGGTCCATGGTCGAATCCCGGTTGCAACAAAATTTTTTTTTTTTGTATTTATTTGCGTATCTTTCTAGTTGATAAATATTATTTAAACATTAACACACGAGTCATGAAACGAACACACGTAATAAAGAACTTTTAATATAATATATCCTGTTGCTCAATAGTGTGGTAATTATGGTTTCCTCAGGGTACTAGAGAGCAATTAGGTAAAATTTGGAACAGTTAATATTCAATATATTGTTATCCGTTCTAAATTTCCACATTTGTATCTTATTGAGGTTGTGAGGTGGCCAAGAACAAAATCCGTATTTCAGATAATCGAAAATATTTTAAAATTTCATTCGTGGCCCCGTTCATTCGATTAGGTAAATACCGAGGGACGAAATTGGCATCCAATCAAAATGATTGGTATTTTACAAATAGACTCTATATATTCATGTAAAAGCGCGTCGCATTACTTAAAACTAATTGTACAATCAATCGCGAGTGCGGAGCTTACTCGCGCGCATCTCGCTAGCGGGGTGCATCGCCCTTTCAGTCGGGAATCGGTGCCAAACCTCGGTGACGCAATTGCTTTTTCAAAACGCGACTGCACACTAAATATCAAGATAATAACATCACTATTTATTTTTAAATAGCAGAAATCAATACGCCAACCTCGTTTACACTGCTTATAGTATTACCTCTTGTGCAAATTCCAGTGAAAAGTTAATAATAAAATAAATCAAAGATTTGCTTCAAATTATACAAAATATAACAGACCTAGTTGACAATATTTTACGGGCGGATACCTGACTCAATTAAGAGTGGAAAATGTTCAAGGAATATGTGTCTTATCCCGACTATGTCAGAGATCGTAAAAAAGTCGTAATTATTCGATATTCTAAATTATATATTTAATACAAAAAATTAAAAATCATAAAATTTCAAGCAGCAAGGATATGTTTTGTCAAATGATTTAAGATCTAAAGCAAATATATAGATTAATAATGGATAAATTTCGCAAATATTTATTTCGAAGTACGTAGACTTAAAGCTTAACATGATTTTGTAAAGGTGCAGAATTTGTACATTTTCGATTCGTATTTTAGACAGGTAAATATTGTGGACTAGGTCAGTTTCGCCATGTTTATTTATACGACATTATTGGACCAGCGTACAACACCAGTATAAACAAAATGTAAGAGAATTAGAATATCTGTCGAAATGGGTCAAGAATCAATTTGATTATTTTTAATACAAATTAAATTAATCAATTAGAAAGATATACAGAAAAAATTTATTTATCTAAAAAATATTTAGTTACTACTGAGATTCGAACCGGAGAATGATGATGAATGGAGGGAATTTTTGAATTTATAAATTGATTTCGAATAACTTTGAGTAATTCACGCTAGGCGACTCCAAAATTAAATCAATTCATTTTAATCGAATAACCGTTGATATAACTTGTATATTTTTAAGAAGAACGCCTATGTGTTCAGTTTTTCAGAACATTGTTAATATTTTTTTGATAACTTATTTAACCACTTAATTAATAATACATCTACCGGTTTCAGAAAATACCATTTCCTTCTTTTTATTAATTTAAACCACAATGTTTATTTTGTTAATATTAAAAATGCATCGTTAATAGTTTATTTTTATTAACTCAAATCATGAAAGATTGCTTTGCACGTTAATAAAACAAGTAGTGTATGGTGTGATCTTAGGTTAGATTTTACCTTCTCATAATATTAGGTTGATCTGAAAATATCAGACTGGCTAACAAACTAAACAGAGATATTAAACAGAAAATTTCTACTGGAATTATCGTGTCCACAAAATCCAGCATATCCCACGTACGAGACAGCTTCCGAAAAGGTAACGATTGAAGAAGTTTCAAATAGATTTCTAGAAGTTGCTCAAATAGACAAATGATGGTACAAAAGAATCATGATGATGAACATGCTACGAGGAGTACTCACGACTGAAGTTAAGATTGATGGAGGCGGCCACCTCGCCCATCTTGTTCTTAGCCTTAACTTTGTACAGTCCAGCGTCTGTCTCTATCACATCGTCCAATTCCAGAACGACCAGGAATTTGTTGGTCTCGACGGTTTGTATCCTGGAAAAAGCATCCAAAAATTTGTTTATTTATTTTATTTATTTATTTAGAACAACTGTATATGAATACAAATATAAGTTTTGTCTCGTTTTAAAGGTCAAGTATGCAAAATTTCTTTACATATATAGATTAAGATTAAGGCTTTGCGAGAATTAATAATGAATTTACCTATTTTAATATATCAATAAAAATTATATAAAGAATATTCATAATAAAGAATAAAAATAATAATTGAAGGAAGTACATTGACCAAATTATGGCAAACGTGCCCTGTATCTGGAATTATCTGCTAAGACAAAGAATAAACAAACAGACAATAATAATCATTAGAAAGGGATTGGAAATTGAAAACCATTTTCGTGTTCATAGGTTTCCCATCACTATTACGTGGACTAAATAAAGGAGTTAACAGGGTCCTCTTTAAACACTGTGATTAACGTGGTTCAATTTGAAAGATGGAGTCATATTGTGCACTAACTTCCAAGGAACCACGAAGAAGAAGATAGAATACAATGAATGTCACCTAAACTGCGTCCTAGTATCTTCCTTGAGGAGTTCATCGCTCCTGTACCAGCAGATGTCCGGCTGCGGAGATCCCAGCAACTGGCATTCGAATACCAGCTTGTTGCCGTCATCCTCCTGGCGAAGTTGCGGCTTCTGCGTGAAGCTCGGTGCGAAGTCCTCGATCACACCCATCTTCACTCGTGCCTTCTAGCACGGCACTAGCCACGCCTCGCTGAGGCTGAATGCCCAAATGCTTATCTGCACAGAGAACAATACCGTTAGTTAATAAAATTAATAATAAAAAAAATACCATCGCGATAATTATTAAAATCGTGTTATTAAGTCCGACCGAAGCTTCAGCTTCGGCTACCTTAGGCTGCACATTCGCCTTCGGCTAAAATCTGCCGAAGGTTTGGCCGAAGCCGAAACTTTGTATTCAGCCGCCGAAAATGCCGAAAACGCACGAACTATTTACGAATGATATAAGTGTAGTTTTTTATTATGTTACTGTCGATGTGTTATTTGAAATAAATAACTTATTTCATTTCAATAAATAAATGTGAATGAAATTCAGTTTATTATTTCTGGAAAACTGCAATTTTTTTTTTAATGGATATATTTATAATTATTAATGACACCATAATGCAGAAAAGTAAGCAACAGTGTAGAATTTCATTGTTTTGTATACTTTCTAGTCGGTGTTCAAAGATTTCAAAGTACGATTGAACCTTAACCTTCGGCTTCGGCCGAAGGTTATGGCAAGAGCCGAACAATCAGCTTCGGCTTCAGCCAAAAACTGACTTTCAGTCGGACATTAGCCATTTAATCTTTTCTGGGATATTATCTGCCTGTTTCTGATCGGTACATATAATGATATATACTTTTCTAACTAATGAACTACCGATCTTATCTGTGATCAATGGTAAATTTTTACTAACGCCCGTAGTATAAATCCTTTGCGGGTTGTTGATACATCAAATTTACTACTGTCAAAGATGGCCAAACACAATCTGGCCTCTCAGTGTGACAAGACAAATAATCATGAAATGTGCTCTATTTTCTGCTTTGTCTGCGGCCTCATTCATCTCTGCGTTCGAGACCTGTCACTTCGGAGGCAATTTTTTTTCAACTGTCATTACTAAAATAGGGGGATATAGAATGATTAATTGTTGTACACTGCAACTTTCAAGGTATCAGTGAGACAGATGACTTTTGACGGATCGGAGATCGGATATCGGAGAGTAAAATAGTTTACTACGGAATATACTTTCGAGAAGTAAATATTTTTTTACCAACGATCAAACCCGTTTTCGCATTTTTTACTTTACTAACCGGCCCTTAGTGTATAAACAAAAAATCCTCAGTATTAGATCGAGAACAAAAGATAATATAAAATGAGTTACTAGACAGTGGCGGGGAGATAGCAGGAAAGGTCCCATTTTGTCCATCAGCGTTATATATTTTCATACTAGCCGGTTTATTCGTCAGAAAACTTATTTACCTCCCTAGTAAGTTAGATAGAGATGCTTACGTATGCACGCTGTATATGAAAACGGTAAAGTATTCTATAAATATTTATATTATGCATTCAGTCATTGTTTTTTTCTTGACCTGTAGTCTGATACATATTTTTTGAAACCGGTTTGATTTTGCGATACAGTCACGTCTGTTCTATAGACATGCTAATAACACTTGGAAAATAAATCCAGTCACTCTAAATTATTGCAAAATAAAATTTAAAAACAAAGTTTCAGATGAAAGATAATATTTAATGAAAAGCTAAATTTATTTATACGTGTGCAAAAACTTTCCAATTTCTGCATAATTATATCAAATTGGCATAATCGCCTGTGGAAGACAAATCACCAACGCGAGTGTTCTACAGATTGCCAATACAAATAATTATAGGCGCAAGCAATTTATACGTAATAAACTACTATGTAAACGTAAAAGTGAGATTGATTAAAGCCCTAGTGCTCTGCATAGCTATGTGAGGAGTTAAAACATCGAAGAAAAGAAAGAAACATGCTCGATGCCTTCGAAATGTGGTGTTAGCGTCGCATGGTCGGAATAGGTTGGTGAGACAAAATAGAATACTACTATACTCAGTCGTGAGCACATTGACCGAGAGAGAGCTATGTATATTACGTCAATACAGACTGACTTTGCATTTAAGATCATGGAACCGTGTTCCAAATGACACTTTAAAAAAAATCTTTTTGACTTTTTTTTGATAGTTTATCTATAGTGATATCTACGTACTATGTTTGATACTGATATGAAAAATGTTTTCAAAAATGACTACATTTATGTTCACGTACCGTCCGCTTTATAAAAATTAAAATAATATTTCGAAATTTTCGTGATTAACTTTTTGGAAAATTAATTAATGAATCAAATAAAACAAAACGTTGTTTACTTCACACTGTGACACTTAAATTAATAATTCATATTAAAACATTTTCGATGCTCACTGCATCATCTTCAGTAATAAACTAAAACTTAAAACTAGAAGATATTTAAAAATAAAATATAATATAAATGTTGTCAAATATGATTGCATTTTGTTTTATATTTAACATTTTTACAATTATTGAAGCACTGCGCCGTATAGTATACTATTTCCTTGCCAAAAGATGAGTCTATGTTTAGATTCAAAATCATAATCGTCTTTGCGGCTGGTTTAAAATTAGAAAAATACATATTTTGTTTACACATACACAAAGCCAAGCGTTAGTATTGGAAAATTTGTCTAAAATCTCTCGGTTAGATATAAACAAAAATGTTTATTTATTTATTTGAAATATATATTTTTTTAATCTTTCTTTTAATGTTAATATAAATATTATGAATAAAATAATTAATAACAAAAAATTGTTACACACAATATTAAAACTGTCGAGAATTGTGTGATATACAATGAATCATTTTGTTAACGTATTCTCATACATTCAGTAGTCGTACATTTTTTGTATTATCCTTGCTTTCATCTATGTATTTACTATCATTATTTTTACTATCCGTAAGTTCAATTTTATATATGATTTATAATTGTAAGATACATTTTTAAATTTTCTTTTAAGATGCGTGTCGTGATAAAGCAAAAATAAATCCAAGAAATTATCGCAGGTACGATTAAATCTGTTGAGTATTTTATGACAGATAATGAATCATTTTGTTGACGTATACATGGTTGTATTCAATCGTAAAATTGTTGAATCAAATTCACTTTTACTATTGCTTTATCGCACTGATTTATCCTAAAAAAGTAAGATAATATTATGTTACAATTTTTAAATAAAATAGCTGCCATATTGCAATTCTAAACTTGTTAATTATTGGCTACCTACGCGCGTGTGTGCGTATGTTTTAATATGTGTTTATAATCATATGAATTTCGTATTAAGGTAATAAATTATAGGATCATTTTCAACATACTACATATTATACTACAATAAGATCATTTCAATTCGATTGAGAATGAGGTCGAGGGTCGGGAGACAATCGAAGAAGCCAATGGTTTTGACATATTTTTAGACACAATGAATATCTCAGAAATATAATTGAAGGAAGAAGGCAGAGAGCAAGGCTCAGATAAAATAAATTAAACAAATGCAGATACCTATAGACAACTTCTGAATGAGGTTCAAAAATCACCCGCGACGAACGAGAACACAGCTCTCTGGTATGAAAGAAGAACATAATAAGTAATCTTAATGGGAGTGAGAATGAATCAACTTTTGTCGTGTTTGGTAAGAAATAATTATTTAATTAATACAAATAAAAAATAAATAAATGATTTTAAGTAAAATGTGTTTATTTCAAAATTATGACGCGTCTGCGCCGAGGAACTGCTCAATTTTCGGCTTTATTTCCAAATTATAAACAGCGTGACGTATTCGTATGTCTCAAAATAGTAACGCTTAGTAGAAATGGTTTGAACAGTATCGCGGATTATTTTGGTAGTCACAGGGTGAGTCAGAACGCGCTGCAACGTGCATCGCAGGAGCCGATGTAAACAGCACTCCGATTTGACTGACACTTTGAAATAAAAACAATCGTATTTAGTTCGAGAAGGCGGCTATTTCTAGAGGAGATCGCTTCACTTTAATGGAATGCGTCAGTGGAACAATATTTAGCAACAAACTTGCGAAAAACACGGTTCAAGGTTGAACGATCATCCTCGACATACTGGGCAGACGACCAGTGGTGTAACAACGCCAACTCAATCAATGAGGTGTATCGGGGGCCAAATTAAACACGGACCGTTGCTTTATAATATATTTAATGTGGATACTTTTCCCACCGCTAATATGAAGTAATAAATCACACCAAGAAATGGAATAAAACTATTTGTAATCATTACAAAAACGTGTGTAATCAATGTTTGTATGAACCGTGCTAGAGACAAACTATCGGATCAAAGCGAATTTTTTTTCAGTTACGAGTCCATATAAATGGCTAAAATTATTAATATTCTTACATCTAATTTACCAAATTTATACATAATATACTGCTTTCAACCAATTCATTCCGGAAATGTAGATACAAAATTACAGTGATATAAAGTAACTGACGTGTGTATCTACATATAGATGACGTATGTATGTACATTTTTTAAACCCTTGTCAATGTCAAAAGTACGGTTTGTTTCCAAAAGATAAAAGTTTGGTATGAAAGAAAAATAATATTAAGACAATAAATATTCATAAATTACGATGTGGTTATATTTAACAACAATATTAAATCCAGGATCATTCAAATTCAAAAATGGTGGTCGAAGGGGCCCTGGAAGAAATATAATACCTTGGCTGAAGAATTAGAGGCATGAAATGGTTCGCGAAATCCACAAATCGAATATTTGAGAATTATAACCTGAGGAGGCTAACGGAAATCAAAAACATGTTTTAAATACGAATTAAATGTATTACAATAATTAGAAAGTTATTCATAAAAAATCAATTTTATAATGCATTAACTGATTATGCTACAGCACACAGTGCATTAACGACAAAATTTCGAACCTATATGTTACACTTTTCAAATTGATACATCTATCGTTCCATTATTTGAAAGCCATCTAATAATCATAATCAGTTACTGCACGTTCCCCGGATTGGAAGAGATCCAGGTTCGAATCCCGGTAGCAACAATAATATTTTTGGGTAAAATTGATTTTATGTGTAAATCTTTCTAATGAATATATTTAATTAGTATTTAAAATATCGTAGACCTATGTTCTGAATAATTACAACTTCATAATAAGAATGAGTTATCCTTAATAATAAAAACGTGTCAGTTCGGAGAAGAAGAAGATGATCTCCCGCTCGCTGAATGGACCAAATCAAGATGAAGCACGGTCGTCATGACTTCTCATCGAAGAGATTATGAAGATTTACCCTATTCTACAGTTACAAAACGAACACTAATCTGAGAATAACTATTATCTTGGGTGTAATAGTTTATTGCATCCGATAGCAATGGTTTCTTACATCCGTTACATCTCGTGTCCGTTCGACATTTAACGTACTGAATGTATGTATTATATGTATCAAGGTTTATTACGTGGTTTGCATTGCAACTTCCGACTCAAAACATTAAAGCTGTCACATTCCCTAAGGACATATCAGCAAGTTTGATAATTCGCTTAAAATTTTATGACTTTCTTAACATACTGTTACTATCCTTAAACAAGTGTAGCATCTAACTGAAGCTTTAAACACAGTTTCAGATTTCGTTGTAGAGTTGTACTAAAATATCTACATGTATAAAAAATATCAGGACGCAATTAGGAAATTTCTCTTGCCTGGAGATTCACTTTAACCGTTTAAATTGTAAACAAATATTATGCTTCTATATTTACATTTATTAATTGGGATATCCAATACACCGTTTTCAAAGCTGTCAATTTCATTTAAATACAAATTAAATGAATTAATTAGAAAGATATACATGTAAAATCAATTTTATCGAAAAGTATTGTTGTTGCGCCACTGGGATTCGAACCTGAATAAATATATTTAATTCATATTTAAAAAATTATCACAGATCAATGATTTGAATAATTACAACTACACAATGAGAATGTGTTCTCTTTGATAATATCAATTTTATATTATATTTGCATTGAATCTCAATTATTTAAAAATAATATTAATGCTAGATTACGCCAGGATCAAAATATACCTTATAAATTCGGAATAATACTCTTTTCCAATTCAATTTTTTAAATTTCAATCATTAATTGTTACTTAATTTGCAATTATTCTCAAAAAAAAATTGATGAATACTTTCTAGGTGATTTTGAATAATAATAAGATCAAAATTATTTTATTAAAAATATTACTGTGTTCCAATTCAATTTTTCAAATTTCTTACAATCATTGTCACTACTGAATCTTCAATTCCTGATAGACCTTCTGCAGAATTATCTCTGTTTCTCTTCAGTTTTCGATCTTTCTGACAGATGTCTTTGAGAACACTGTGAAGTAAGCTTCTGCGACCTGTTGATCTGGTGTTCATCAGCGACTTCGTAGTTTGCCGTTCGGTCACCCTCTCCACACGGTTTTCCTATATTTATATACTTTAAGATACTTAGATCATTAAACATATTATAGAGTTCATCGTTGTAGCGACTACGCCAAAATATATTTTCTGTAACTAGCCCAAAAATATACTTTCAGTATTTCTCAGACGCGTTAGTAAATTCTGGTCGGATAATAAATTTGAATAGAGTCGACAAAATATTTATTCTTGAAATTTCTTCAGAATAAAATATCTACCTGAATCGAATTTGAAAGGAAATTGACATAACACTATTTTGTACAATGGTGCATACTGGTTGTAGGTTTCCATTCAAATTTACGTACAAAAAAGAAAGCCTTTCAAATATATAAGGGTTGTTATATCAGTAATACATGCTATGAAACAACTTAATAACACGAGAAAAACGAAATATAACGAATAATAACGAAAAGGGGATCCTGGGGTAGGAGAAGATTCTAGGAAAATACTCTATAGGAAGAAGGAAAATGTCCTGGTTAAAGAATATGTATACAGAATGAAGATAGTTCACGCATTGGTACTACGAATATCGGGAGGAAATAATTTTTAATAATTAATATTAAATACACATTAAATTGATCAATTAGAAATATATAAATGTATTTGTTACCGAGATTCGAACCTGGATCTCTTCCTATCCGCGGAAGGACGTTCAGCAATTTCGAATTTTGGAAGCCAAAAAAAATTTTTTGACAGTCAAATTTTTTCTAATTGATTAATTTATTTAGTATTAAAATATGTTCTGAAAATGCAAATTCACAATAATGAAGTGTTATCTTTAAAAAATTGTATTTATTTATTAAACTGTTCAAATATTAATCGTGGATTTCTAATCACAGTAGAATATTTCTTAATCCACAAGAATGAATAATTCAAGATCAATTAATATAGTATTGGGAGTTTACAAAAAAAAATAACAAAAATTATTGAAATGAATTTCATTAACTTGGTACATTTTTCTGATACTGTTTAGATCTGCGTAGCAATACTTTCATTTTTTTTTTAAATGAGGCCCTCCGATATAAATGTTAAGTCACATACGAAACACCCTGTAGTTGAATAACGCTGACGATCAAAAAAACTGTTAACTACAGGGTAACCCAAAATTTGTGAATTTTTTAATATCTGAAGTGTGTTTAATGATAAGTTCATTAATTTATATATTACGTAATACGAGTCAAAATATTTTTTGAAACTTAATCAATTATTTTTCTTTTTTGTATAGTATTCTACCGATTTTAATTAGCGCCTTTAGCCGATGTTTCGACACTTATGAGAATATTCGTCATCGAAACAACTGTTAGTGAGAATACCGTGCCGAGGCCACATAAATTCACATTTGAGTGAGTACTCCATCTCACTTGATGACGCCATCAACACATTATGTGTTAAGCACGGTACTGCCAGGCTATCGTCTAAATAATGCGCAAATTTAATAAATCACACCAACCCCACGTTCGAGAATAGATCATAACCAGATGTACAAGAAATATTTTCACGGCTGTTCACAATCTTGGATATTTTTTCGTGCATATAATGTAATATAAGTATTATAGTATATAAAACTTTAGTTTTTTATTTAAAAAAAAATAGATATACACGGCAGATCAGCCCAGAAAACTGTACACAAAATATTGCGAACGGACGTAAAAACCTAAGAACATTTTAAGTATTTCAAACAATAAAAATCCGAAAACTTCAAAATCTCGGACACGTTATGAGATATCCTGAGAAGATATCTTGCAAGGGAAGACTGCTAGAAGTCAGGGCCCCGGAAGAAGGAGAATATCATGGTTGAGGCAATGGTGTGGCCTGTCTACTGTAGAGCTTTTCTGGGCCGCAGCGAACGAAGTGACAATGGCCAACGTCCGTTGAACGAATAAATCATGCGAATAAGAAGATGAATTTTTAACTGCCATCTACAGGTGATCCTCTGTTCATGAACGCAAGTTTTCTTGTATTCTTTACATTGTCACCACATATTTTTCGAGGCCTTTGAGGTAATTGATGCGGTACTTTATATAGGTGCCTTTATTGAGGCTTTTAGTTCTGTCCAGACTTGACAAAATATTAAAGTCCGCGATATTTCCAAGACAATGAAAGTTGAGCTTGTACAAATTTTTGTATGGTTTGAAATCGTGGACCCTGAAGGCAAGGAAGAGAAGAAAGATTGATGCCTTTAAGATGTGATGCTGGAGAGGAAGAGAATGTTGCGCATACCGTGAAAAATAGCTCGTAGAAGCTCATTATCGTGGTCCACATTGAAAGACAAAGATAAAGTGGGTAGATATCCAACCCTTTGGATCGACCAAGTAAAAAAAGGCAAGAATTACATCTCATCAATCAAGAGAGCGATCACGATCTTCAGTCGTGAGGTAACGACGTGGATGCTGATTATTGATACATTCTTGTATAGTCACGATCGAGTCACATAAAACTTGCAGCAGTTGTACAATATAAAAGTTTGAATAAGAGCTATCTTTATGTTAGCGGATATTCTAAAGGAATGCGAATATGTAGAGACCGCCCATCCGCCTTGTTATTTCAGTTCACAACGGTGTTGAATAAACACAGTTTTATGCGGCCGAAGAAAAGCTGACGTGTTTATGCCTGCAACTCCTCCAACGCGAGCTGGAGCGAGAATTTTCTCAAAATTCAACCGCAAACTATTTTAAAACGAGCGTACGGAGGTAATGGTTATTGTGTTTAGTATAAATCTCGTGCATGCGGGAATTCCTTTGAACTTTGATTTAGATTTTATTTCTTTGTGATGCTGATTTTTGCTATTTGGTTAGTGATTAAAAAACGTTCATTTTCTTTTCGATAATCGTATATCTAATTTTACAGGAAATAAGAGTTGACATATTTTTGAGGGTAACAAACTCAGAGACACAATTAGAAATAACAGATATTACGACTAATATTAACGATAATCTGGACGTATAAATGTTAACAGTTATTCGAATGTGTAACTTGCGAATATGACACTTACAGCCCGTGCACTTCTGTACTTATGTGGTAGTGAAACTTTTAAATGCAAGTTTGTAACATAATTTTTATTTTTTCACACTGTTCATGGTGTTTATTTACCTGTCTTAAAATTATTTTTACGTTGTACCTTAATATTACACTAGAGTCTCATTAACGATCTAATGATAATCTGTATATTAAAAATAAATAATATAGAACGATGTAATGTAGATATATACATTCTTCCCCACAATTGGCAGGCGGAGAACTCCGTATTTTATACATTTTATCCACGACTCATGATAGTGTTCAAAAGGGTACAGCTCATCCCCATCATTTATTGGTTATTAATTCCCTTTGTTTTAAGATATTTTGAGGTCTGCCTGTACACCAATGTTAATAATGCCTCTATTCGCTCATCATAACTACTTTTAAGGTCCATATTTCGTATCCTTACAGTAACATCGATCAAACATAGCATCGAGGGAACTTAACCCTTGTTTGAAGGTCTAGGTGTCTATTCTTTAACATGGTTAGGATACCTGCAATTTTGGCCATTTCTATGAGGGTTTTCAGAGTTATTTGATCGAAACATAACAGAATTTTCAATAATTTAGTTATTTGATTTTTAGTATTGTAAGGATTTTATCTTCAGGTGTATCTTTAAGACAGATATGAAAAATGGATTTAGCGTAGATGCTACAATAATGAAATCAATAGTTTTTTTAATGAGCTATAGCTGAATACAAGATAAATAAGATTCAGGGTTTGGAATAACGAAATCCGCCTTGGAGGGCTAAAAACGGTGCAAAATGAGATAAATGGGAGAACACTCTTGAGAAGACAACGATCAGGTGTTATAGAACTAATCATGAAGCCAATACGGTCGGCCAATCACATAACCTTCGCGCTGTTCAGGATACTTATTCTGAACAACCGTTTTCAGTGTCACATCTACGTCTTCAGTGACCTCCATCATGACGAAATAGATACCCCAGTGGTAACAACCTAGAAGCAGACTAAAGAACAGGTAAGGTGATTGTGACGAAGAAGACTGCCGCAGGATGGGAGACCACTTGTGAAGGAGGCCAAGTGCCGCGTAAGAAGTAGAAGATCTACTTCCACGGTTTTGTTTTCTGCTGCCCCAGAGACACAAATCATTATTTTTTTCAAAACATTCATTCTAGACGTCAGTGTTGAAATAAGAAGGAGATTATATGATAAAAGAGAAATGTATCGCTAGCGTGTACGAGCTTCGAATCAGCTGCCAGCATATTTCGGTCCATACATATTATGTTCAGTGCGCTGAGTCACATTCTAAAATCAACTCGAACACCGGCCAAAATAAAAAGATGAAAAAAATACCGATATAGACAAATGATTTGTCGGAGAATTGAGTGGGAACCGCGGTTCGGATTTCACAGCTGACATTTAGCCATGTTTCGGAGAGGCCGACAGTATATCAGTGTCCACTACTTCGGTGACCCCGATACGTAAGATCGTCAAAATAGCTCAATGTCAAAACTATTTCATCTTTTTTAGATTTATTCATCAGCATCATCAGCTTCAGCATATCTTCATCGCTGGATATATGACTCGGCTAAGATTCGCTAACTCTACGTCTTCTCATCTATATGTCGTACAGATGAGACTAGTTCCTTTTGAATATACAAATAGCAGCGAAATTCGTGTTGGGCGCGAAAGAACTCCGAGACTAATGAACATCACAACCATCATTATCACTCCTGGACACATCCCTCCCCCCTTCTCCGCCATCTGTTACCAGCTACGTTTGTTCCGACGACACTCCATTGAGTATGAGGATAGTAATAACTTCTTCTACCAATGATAAATGTTATTCTTATCAAAATTTTTGTTTCCTTGTTATTTTATATTATATCCATAAAATATTGTGGACTAGGTCTGCTACATTTGTATATTTTTTTCGAAAGATTGATTTTTTCCTTATAGCATTCTAAGTAATTCATTTAATTTCTTTTAACTCGACTATAAAATGATTTATAGTGGAAATGACTGTATTTTATATGAACATAGCAATTAGGTGTAGGATAATGCATACTTTTAGTTCATTAACATCTTATTATCAATTTTTTTTGTCCTTGTTATATTTCATTTATAAAAAAAAATTTTGTTTATAAAACCTATGTAAAAGGCGTAAAGCTGTCATGCAGTTACGATGTATATATGTAATAAAGTTAAAATAAAAAAAACATAACATCTTTCCATCTACACCTATACTGCATTATATACTTCTATCTATTGAGTTGTGAAAATACAAATATTTCATTGCGGAGAATGTGTTCAAAATGTGGAGCACGCAAGTTATTAGTTATATTAAGTTATTAGTAATGTAAACTAATAATAATAGTAATTACCCATACTTCCATGTATTTTACTTTATGAAATATATATTATTTGTTTAATAACAGTGCCTTTGTACGTGAAAATTCAGTAATTGTGTGTTCTTGGATATATTCAAATATTGCTATTAGTAATGTAGTCAATCCAGGCCTCCCAGTAGCCTAATACTGGCAAGGTAATATTTTTCTTATTTTCTCTACCAGCTAAATACCAGATACTTTAAATTATAAAAAAAATATATGCAAACTTAGAAAGGGCATTAGCATTTCAGAACCTTATTTTCCCCTTACAGGATGCAGATCTTTAAAACCACAAACGGCATGGGTCTTCTACGAAGTTCGTACATTATATTCCCTTTCCATGGATCTTTAGGCAACTTTTAATATGTGTATGACATTGACGAAAAAGACCCACGCCTCGACTCCGTAATTCACTACTAGGAGCACACACTAGATGTATGTAGACTTAAGTTTTCTGAGATATTTTGGCTTTGACGTACGCTAAAAATATAATGGAGACAATGTCAATTATTTTTAGTCCGAAGACATGACGCTGTTGCGCTCCTATCATCCGGTGCATTAAAAGAAATTAACTCGTAATCACGTTCCCCGAAGACATCGTGAATCACAAAAAACACTGTAATATTTTCTGAAATAATATATACGTTTGCGTATTTTTAATGTTGATATTACTCAAGAACACTATTCTTTGTTGAGAATTCGCGCAACAGATGTCACCCAAAGGTGAATACATTACAGTTTGAGACTAATAACACCATTATAATTATAGATACTGTCTCATAATTGTATCAACACGTCCGCCTTTCTCAACACTGATGAACGATGATTCTGGAGTAATTTTATTAATGTAATTTTAGTTTGATATTTTATACAACAATTGAAAGTAGATCGCTTTGATAAAATACAGAAAATTAATATTATAATGTGATAAATTAGCGATTTTATTTATCTCTCGCCTCAAGATGTAGAGGATGTCGAAAGCGATCAAAATTAATTTATTAATTAATATATAATATAATAATAATTTCAAGCCTGTAGTTACTCCCCGTAGCTCTGCAGTTGAAACATGAATCGTGAAAAGAAAAAAAAAACCATAGAACCATAGTTAGAGAAGTGGTGTTTGTAAAGCGTGCTGCGTACACCGCGACTAAAGAAAGCCTCTGTTCTTTAGGAACCTCACCTTAAAGAAGGATATTCCATAATTTGAAGGAAAATATTGTTGCAAGAAGTAATGACGTCACGGAGAAATTAATGATCACTAGGAATGTACAACAATGACGAGTAACAAGAATGAACGTGAAATCTTGAGCCTACATGACCTAGGATCACGAAGAGTGGAGACATCAACATGTAGTAGCGGACAAAAGGATCATGGTGCTCAAATATGATGCACGTAAATCGAGAGACAGAGATATAACAATAATAAAAATTAAATGAAGCAATATACAGAAAAATCTATTTATCGAAAATATATTTAGTTTTTTCTTTAATATTTGCAAAAATACTTTGTGGCAACATATTATTTAATTAATAAGAAAAGCGATTAGTTTAAAACCACTATTTATTGACACATCGATATGCTACGATACCATTTTCAGGAAACAATGTATACTAAGATTAAAAATACAAGCAAAATAGGTAAAAACAAAACTATAAAAGTGCCGGATAATTAATTAATACTAATTAGAAATTACTGTGATTAGTAATCTAACACTTATGCTTATATATTAATAAATTATCGTTTTAAACGATGTGTCTTTCTGTAATGTAGACCTTTTCCTATCCGGAAAAACGTGTTACCATTTCACTTCATCAATCTACGTTTACGACAAATTTGTAACATATATTATGTGTATTTTTATAATCGATACATATATTATTATTGAACAAACTTGAGTGTCCTATTTCCAGGCAAATACTTCCAGTACCGAAATTACGATCGCTAACCACAACCTATAATCGAGGACATTAGCGTCAACAAGTGTGGTGTTCAGGGGAAATTTGAGAACGGAGAAAGGCTGATGCAATTAGGGACCGATGAAGAAGATCATTAATTGCGGTAAATCGTCATGGAGAAAATGCACATCGATTCATAGCATATTCATGAAAGCAAAATTCATTATTTCTTTCGCGTTTTAGATTAAGTAATTAAATATTTACTTAGTATTATGTTAATAAAGTCGCTGATATTACTGAACTCTTTTCAGATACGAATAGTCTGAATTCATTTCATTTTCAAAAATCCATCAAATTCATTTCTTAACAATCCCCGGTGATAATTGTATCCTTAACGAACAGATGGTTTTGTTATTATTTAATTAGAATCTCTCTAATACTCTGCTGGCAGACCATCATCGGGTCCATGGCTCTTATTTATTAATTTACTAATTAATGTGTCTGGCAGCATTGTCTGTTTATAAGATATATCGAAGATGCTAATCTCCACTATATCATTTATCAACAGATTATTCGTTTTTATCTACATGTATAAGCTAATATTTGGTGTGCTCAAGAGGTTGAAAATTCTAATGCTGATGCTACAAAGTCTGCAACATCTCGGGCATAAGAAAACACCTGTTCTCTGATTTTTGCGCTTGTTTTTCTACTTTTATTTGCATCATGCACATTTATCATTGACTTCAAATGAAGTTACTAAGCAGCTTCTCGCTATAATATCGTTTTTAATTAAGGATCACTTTCAAGATATTTGTCAACCGTTTTTCTGGCTTCCAGTGACCATTTACACTAGGATATTTGAGAATACATTAAATCCTTCGGTTGTTGGGTTTAGGTATCCTGGCTACGTGGTCAATCCACGAAAAACGTTGCAGAATAATAGTGGCTTCAATGCTCGTTATTTTGGTTTCTTTGAGCATACCATGGTGGCTTTCCAGAGCTCTGACGTAACTTCTGTACAGGTTCCACATATCAAATGTTGAAGGTATAAAAGTACTATACACCAACATCTCTAGTCAATGAAATACTCCGTTTCTGTCTTAAAAGCTTAAGCGTTAACCAAATAAGTGCCAAAATCGAAACAGATCAAAAGTTACGTGACGAATTCAGTTATTTTACGTGGGATGTGAGAATTGTATAGTTGGGAGCGATCCACTGATCAACTGACTCTAGAGACGCCCACCTTTGCTAACAATGCCCGGGGGTTCAAACCTCATCAACGGCGATTACACTCATCTCTTTTCAAAAGCATTTAGCTAAGTTCAAAAACAGTAATAAAATTTTTGTGGCACATTAATCTGCACGTCTCTGGGTTCGAGTCCCGGTGGTTAAGTAAATATTTTTCAGTATTATTGTTATGAAATGATTAATTTAATTTGCATTTAAATTTTATTTTATCACTTGGAATTCAATTACATTTCAAATATATTTTTTTCTTTTAAAATTAGCAATATTAACTTTGTGGTTAAAATTCATATTATTTATTTGTTATCTTTGTTTTATTAACCACTCAATTGAGTTCAAATACATCTACCGGTTTCGAAAAATACAATTTTCTTCTTCAGGATGTCAATACTAACTAAAAACATATATTATTATTTCTAAAAAAAACAACAATTATTTTTAAAAAATAATAAAGAAAATGGTATTTTTCGAAACCGGTAGATGTATTTAAACATAATTAAGTGGTTAATAAATCAAAGATAATAAATAAAAAATATATTTTATTCCTTTAACGTCAGACACCCACAACTTAAACAATAGTTTTCTGTGAAGGGTTATTCCGCAGGGTATATCGGATCTCTTCAGTCAACGCTTTAGATCCTATTGCATCAGCGACATCAGCGCTGATGATGAATCTTGCTTCACAACTGAATGGATCCTATTGCTAAGAGTTCTCTATCTCTTAACCAACGTTGGTTTTTATTTGATCCATACGATGCGAAAGAAACATTTTTAAATAAATGATAATCTCTCTTTATATGTCACTAAAAAAAAAATGGAACTTTAAAAGATGTGGAATAGACGTGATTACATTGTATTGTGTTTCAATATTGACCCATGATATGAATGGCCTATCAATTCCTACACTTGAACTACTTCTCTCACAACATAATGTAATTGTATAAGTTCATCGTTTACCCTTATTCAGGCAGTGCCTTCCACAATTTTCCTCTTAACAAGAACATAAAAGTTTTTGATCTTTTGCCAAGAGATTTTCATTAATTGGCGCAGTCAAAAAATCTAATCTATGAATCCTCTTCCGTTATTTTCTTTCATCAACATCCTCTCTTTTTCTATTGAAATTCTCCCGTACTGTTTGCCAACAACGCTCAAGAGGTTAATATAGTACATAGTAATTATAATTTCCACACTCCTTATGAGACTCTTATCGTTGTATTGAGGCATAATGACAGACTTTCTCCAATCTACGGAAAATTAAATGCATTAGAATAAAACTGCACAAGGAAACCAGAATAAGATTTACAGTTGAGTGCAGTAATAGCAGGAGGTATTAGGTCTGGTTTCTGAGGAATTGAATACTCTTGATGACCAGCAAACTACGTGAACTCGGACGCGAGGAATAGTTAATGATAATAATATTGCTATCATTGTTAATTGACTGATACTTTGATAGGTCGGTAATGCAGTACTATTTAGCCCTAAATATTATTATTTACGTTGATAAAGACAACATTTTGACAGTTGGATGACAGGAAAAGACTGACATCATTTTTTAAACTGATATCTGAACCAAGGCGCTTTTAGAGTGGCTTGTTGATATAATGGTTGAGACGTTGGCCTGGTGATATAGTGCTCGGGGGTTCGCGCCTCGTTCAAGACCAGCAAATTAGTTACGTTTTCATAGAACAAGCGTTTAACTTAGTTTGATAATTGATGTAACATGTATTCCGTGTACACATCTCTATTAAAAAAAAAGAATGCAAGGATTGTCTCAAAATTCGGATAAAATATAGAGCTAGTGTGTAGCGAGCTGTCATTCGTTGTGTATTGTGTACACTGTGTAGAATTATGAACTTACGCCAACCGAACATTACTATCAAATCTCCAAGATGCGAAAGCAATGTTTCATCCATGTATCGTATACTTAATTTGGATTTATGTGAATACCAAATTTTATATAAAATGTTCTATTATTTTTGATTTATAACTTTGTTGAAAAATACGCGTGTCTCTCCAATATTTAATGCTAGTTTTAATAACATTTTACAATAATATATAATCGATAATATATAATAAGAGATTGTTTAATGCTGGATAATAATTTTACATATATTCCAATGACGTCAAGGTTTACGTTTAGATACGAAATTGGAGGTATGGAGGAACAAACTTGGACGGATTGATACTTTTCAGATATGGTGCTGGAGACAGGTTGCGTATATCCTTAAATATGAAACGTATGAATGTTTACATGGATAAACTTAACCATTTACCTAAGTCAAATCCTTAAATTTTGGGGAATCTCGTGAGAAGAATTTAGCTTGTTGTGGTAAGTTATAAAGAAGAGCGGCGAGGAAGAGGAGGATCAAGGCAACATGCACTTCTCTGGTGACATAAAAGTGGAAGAGCATATTAAAAAGGGCGGAGGTTCATGAGGGACTCTATACGTATGACTAATATTCGTCCAACCTTCCTTATAACTACCTACGACAGAGGTAACGTAAGTCTATTCATTACCAAATACAAAACAAACTGTTATATTTTATATAAAAAGTAACAAATATTTGCATTCAAAATTAAAGGAAATGGATAAACTAGCGAGATGTGTGTAACAATGAGAAAGAAGAATAATCCGAGTAGCTACATCATGCATGGTGCGGAAAGCGGCGATTATCGCAGATATGATTTGACAGGGGCCGCGTAAACGGTATTAATATCAGTACAATCAACACAATGACAATACATAATTAAAACTGACTCATTTAAACTAATTCCCTTACAGATGTTACGTGTTACACATCCACAATACAAACTCACATACATTTTCAAGGTGCGCTTACGCGCCCAGTTTGAAAATAGAATAGTGAAAAATTTACCCCCGCTCTTCTCCTAGTCCGCGAGAGTCTCGCACTGCGCAGACGCACGTGCTCCAAGAGTCCAATATTCAATCGTCCACTGACGAACAATCCCTTCGCGGACGACTGCCGGCGACTAACTATTGCAACACTTCAAATTTCAAGCGCACGTTCGTGGAACTTTCGAGCACCGGAATCTGAAGCATTTCACTAAACGAAAAACAGCGGAACGTCGGATTTTCTCCAGACGATGCCGTCGGTAAAGAAGCTCGCGCGGCTGCCGGCCGAGCGCGATCCGGATTCGGTGGATCGATTTCACGCGGTTTTCGTCAATTTTTCACCGTTCGCGCGGGACTCTGGGACCGTTGGGCGGTAGATGCGATCGACGATCGATTCTACGCGGAGGTATCGACGGTGGGTTTTCGAGCGCCGAAGAGCGATGCTCGGTCGGTTTCGTTGTCGGTTTCGAACTGGCAACGGACGAGGTGCACGAGCGATCTCTTGGCGAGGAGGCGCGTGGGTGGCGGGCGCCCGCGCATATGTACGCGGGGAGCGAGTGACGAAATGTAGAAACAATTTTCTGACTGACCGGGAAAGTTTCTAGAGAAGTATACGTCATACAACTGACGAAACGCTCGGAATTCACTTTTTGATAGATTGAATAGATCGAGAGGAAAATCGCAACAAGGGATTACTACACTGAAGGGGTGTCAACACGAAGTAAAGAAAAAAAATCGTTGTATATAGAGGTGGTTCAAATGTTTTATATGGCCACAGGGAGGTCTTCATCCAGTAGTGGATTGACAATGGCTCATTTAATATACAAAATATAGCATACAAAATTTCTGGCAAACCTAAACCGTTTCAGAAGTTTTTTTTAATGTTTATAGTTAAATTTTTTTTTATATATTTTATTTATTATATATTATAATTTTAAAAACTCTGTACAAATTACTTTTATTAATTTAACGTCAATCGGTTTCGATACAATTGTATTTTCGCATCGAAACCGGTCGACGTTAAATAATTCATAATTGTTCAAACAAAGTTTGTTATTTTTATAAATTAATATTTTAGAATTCACTATTACGTCCCCTCTCCTGCGCTTGTTAACCACGCCCTTACACCCAACCAAACTCTAATCTCTCCCCTCCACTCCTCAACCCTAAGTAGCACCTAGTCCTTTAGTCCTAAGTTTAGTATTAGTAACATTACTAAAGATGATGCGTCAACATTGAAAACGTTATAATAAATAATTAGTGAAAGTAAACAATATTTTCATTTTAAATATAATTTAATATTTTAGAGATATTAAAGTTTCAATAGAGTCTAAGTCGTTTGAAGACGATATGGAGCTGATGCTACCAAGAAAATGGTCAACTATTATTAATGTTCTAGTTTTATTATCAATCTTAAGACGCCATTATCAGATAAAATCAAGAAAGTTGTTGGACAAAAATCTTAATCCTTTTACTTTTAAATTTTCTTGTGCCGATCTACGCCCAGTGTTGAATATCGGCCCGCGTTACAAGACAATCGCATCTTAGGATGAAAAACATCTGTAGTTTAAAATTCGCAGCACACACGTCTAATTATTCATCATATGAACATAAACGTAAATGAGGGACATAAACCACAGATTCGACTTATTATGTATACAAAAATTACCTAAAATCGCCATAAATCCTTACAACCAAATTTTCTGAAAGTTAAGCAGTTTGCATAAATGATGTTATTACAAGTAAGGGGTAAGGGGGTCAGAATTGTGACATGTATGGAGGGGGGAAGGAGTTAAAATTTCACGAAAAGCCTGTGATATTATTTATGTAAGCTGCCGTAGACATAATTCGATAACATTAACATTAATATAATATAAATATTTATCTCGTTTTAATTGCTACTGGTGATTCAAAATAACTCGACTGACGAACGACAATGACACCTGATGTTTGACAAACGTGAAGTGAGACGCAAGATTGCAATATATAGATGTGGGTGTAGAACAATGGACTCGCTGTCTTTGAAAAAAATATTAACGATGGCGAGACTCATCCCTAAAATATTCGATACATTTAATTTTTTTTTCTGAAGATCTGGGCTCGCTGGTATTCTGCTGTTATGGCGATACCGATATCATCTTAAATAATAATAAATGATAAATCAGCCACAATAATCCAACTTAAGGAGAATATTCGTCAAGAGATAGCCAACACCCACGAGCTTTGTGTCAGTTTTTCAAAACCTAGGAGCCAGATTTAAGGAGTACCAGTGGCAGTATGGTGGAAATTTAGAATACATCATACTTCCAATTGTGCTCTTTCAATGAAATAAACATTCATTATCATTACGACCTGTAGTTATTTTTTTATTGAATTTTCAAAAGTGCAAAAAATTATTGCCCACAAACGTAAAATAACGGGTAAGACGGCATTATATATATGTGGCGTGAGTCATCCCTAAAATATTCAATACATTTAATATATATTTTTAAATAAACCAATTTTTAAGTTATACACACACAGCTGAGTTTTATTTTTATCACGACTATAGTTTTAAGTCGTGCAACCACTGTCGAAACTATAGTCGGCTAGAAAATTCAATAAAATTAGTTTTATTCTACTTGCATAAATAAGCTTTATTTACTACAATGTCATGTTTAATTGAATTCCAAGGTCATCATCAATCAGCCATTATTTTCGGATCAACTAAACATTATAGTGAGGCATTAAAATGTATCAAAATTTTTAGCTTAAAATACACAGAAGACATTTTGAAATACCGCTTCCATTTTATAAATAGTTCACGACGTTCAGTGCGCAATTATAATAATCGACGATTAGCTTTGGAATAGGCAATTTGGCAGAACGATTTGCAGAATACATTTGGCATGAGGTACATCGTCCAATTGTAGTTAAGTGCATTCCTGACAGTTGTCAGTGTTCATTATTGTACCGTTTTGTCCAATCCCGGACATCGGGTGTCGAATTGCCAACAAATTGCCGCCGAGAGGATTGCAAGTTTCAATGAACCGCATCCGGCCATTCATGAATGAAGAATCTTCGATACCATATATTCATAATTCGGTCGTGGTGCCAGCAGTGACGACTGTTGGTATAATACGGAGAAGAATGTTGGACAGAAATATTACCGTGCGGATTAATTCCTTTTCGTACCAGATTTATTTTTAAAATAAATTCTTTCTCATATCGACAACTTCTACCAATACGGGTTGCCGGTGTTACGGATGGAGACAGCTGCAAATTTTCAGTAGTAGCTGCATTCGCGTGGATGAGATGGGGATGACCAAAGAATGGCATTGACGACCGGAACATTATTAGGCTACAATTTTGTTATTCCACAATTCTTCGCTCGGAAAAATGTTCACCGAATACATAAAAAACACATTTTTGATGTGTCGACATGACAGATTTAATTTATAATGTGATTTTTACTTTTTCGGCTGTTATAATCTAGAACGAATTGTTAAGCTGTTTACATATTTTTATAATGGTTAGGTTAGGTTAGTTCATTTGAACTTTGTTTTATTAATACCATACTGTGGTGCCGATTCATGGTGTCTATTTTAGATATAGAATTAGTAATTATATATTTTTTAAAAGCGTACATATATTTTGGGAGAAATATTAGCTGAAATTAGAGGACAAATCCCCGTTCACTGAATTAAGACTTTTGGCAACGGCTGATCGGTTCTACGATTCTTGCTGCGGCTGAAATAGAGACTGACCTAAGAGTTTGACGTGTACTATTAAAATTCTCTGGGATGCAGAGTTTCGAAGACACGGGGGTGCTGTGTTGCGTGTCGCCTTGCTTAATTCTACTGCTTGTATGTCGTTGTTGGTGAAAGAACCCTCATTCTATGCAGAAATATAAGACTCACACAAATTTTAAGGTGTTCCGAAAAGCAATCGAATTTCTAAAGAACTTATCTATCCTATCCCTGAAATAATAGGAATGTAACTATAACTGATAACACCTCCTTTGTTAACGAACTTAATTAGCAGCTCGCGAACTGAATATGCGAAGCAATGTAGACCAAAAAAGGTACATTTTCTAAGGCGGATTAAATTTCAATTGAAAAATGAGCACCGTAGTCTATTTATTATTATTTTAATTTAAAGCAATCTTTTAATTGGAACAAATATATAATATACGCGAATATATAAGACATGTCTGGCCACCATTTATTCGATTTTATATACTGTAATACTTTCGCTGTGCTCCAATTTGAATTTGACAGGTGTCCCGTGGGCGGGAAACTAAACAGTCGGCCATCTTGGCTTGGCGGGAAGACATTCGCTGGCGGAGAAAATAGGTACATGGACACAATGCTGAATAGAGCACTTCTGACGGGACTCGTCGATGTCACGAGGCGGACTAATGTAAAATACTAAACAAAACCAAAATGAGAAGGGGAAAAATGCGTCTATTTACGACGAAGAAGGTCTAAATAGGGGATACAATTATCGATATCTAAAAAAGGACCGATATTGGGTGTTCGCCTCACCTCGATCCTGGACCACGTTAAGGGTTACTAATCATATCCTGTATTTGGCGATTGACCTCTTCATTGCCGATCACTTAAACTCCCAGTGACGTTTTTATTATTAAAACTATTATAAACGAACACCATACAGGAGGAAAAGTTAGACTGAGGAAGAAGACTAAATCTCAAAAATCAATGATGGTACGATGAAGATTTTCAATGAAATGCCAAATGGTATAAGAAACAAGAAGAAATCACATTAATTCTAAATTAAATTAAACAAAAAGTTGTAATAAAAAGGGCAATGTTAATATTGTTTATATTAGAACATATATTATGTATATATTTTTAAAGAGAACATACTTTTGTCGTAAATTTTCATTTTCAGAATATTATTCTGAGGTATTTTTAATACAAATTAAATTAATCAAGTGGAAAGATATACAGAAAAAGTATTTTTCTATAAATAGATTTACTATTTATCTTGCTTGCTGATTCATTTAATTATAATTACATTATATTCTGTTATAATGTATTTGTTTGGGACATATATTTATTCTTGAACGAAGGTAGTGTACTGTGTCTTCCTCTCCCCTCCTCTCCTCACCCGGAACGCCGCCTCACCAGTCGAACGGCGACCCTGAACCAATACAGTATTTAATGAATCGAAGTGTAGCATTAAATTGAGACGTCGCGTCTATAAAGTGTAATCTAAAGAACTAGGACCCCTGAACGAAGATAGTGATAAATATAAATTTATAGTCCACCTTGGAGGTGCCAGAAGAACTGGATTGTGGTGAGTGCAACAGTATTTTTAGATAATAGGTTCGAAGGAGAGAATCGTTTTTCAACGTGTCGATGAATGTTTCAACAAATTTTTATTTTCTCGAAAATGGAGACGACCATGAAAATTGCATTCTCCAAAATATCACCAAAATTCTACAATTAATTAATAACGGATATCAGAATTTGAGATAACTGCATAAGGAAGTTTGACATAAGACAGTCCAGGATTTTAAGTCTCACACACTGGTATAAAAATGATGGTAATCCTCAAGATCGAAGGAACGATGTTATCATAAAAATGGCGGGAAACAAATTAATAAGAAGGGCTGAAAACACCGTAGTGATGACGATAATGATATGTTAATAGAATCATTCTATTGACATATTGGACAACGCAATAAAAATAAAAATGTCAAATACACTAGCCACGATACCATATTTTAGTGAACCAAAACTATCCTACGACAGCAAACAGACCACTTGAGAAAAAACAAATAAATTCTATTCTGAACACATTGTGTTCTCAAAATAGATACTTCAAAAATAAACATCTACATTTATGTAACAATGTGATATGCATGTTGCATACATCAAGGCGCAGTACTGACGGAGTCGGTGCAAAATAGGAATGTTAGGAAGAAGTGTTTTACCGACGCGTTGAAACCACTATCGCGTATAGAGATATTGTAGATTCAACTTCTGACTAGTGTCAATATATCGCGGTCGTAGCTAATATAAAGATGTTTCGAAATTTCTCCCTATAAGAAAAGAGCAATTAAATGAATAGTATTATATATGTAAAATTAAAACACTTGTATTTTGATTGTATTCGTTTTATTTACTTGAGACGCGTTTCACCTTGCAAGAGCGTTATAAATCCAACAATTTAACTAGACAACTTGTATTTACAATTATAATGGGGGACAGCTATACAATTTTATTTACGTGAGATGAAAAGGGACAACATTATTCATTGGAGTTCTGAGGCCTCATATGTGATTATGAAACATTAAATAGTATTATCATTATGTATTTAACACGGTATTTACAATTTTTAGTGCAATATGTATATTTTGTAAAACATCATTTATATCATGATTGTAATTTTAAGAAACTATTGACCTACTTTAATATACGGTCACCGAACACGGATCCTTATGGAAAGTTAAATCAAGTATCCAATGTATCGAAATGAGTTATTTTAGGGGATTAGCAGGATTGACATTTTTAAACCTTTCGAGATGCATAAAGATAAAGGAGACCCTCGGCATAATTATAAATATCTCTTGGATACGTCTTTCAAATGCCAGTAGAAAGGCTACCAAAATGTATCTACCTAGTAACCGGAGGGAAGACGGCCGCTGGAATAAACAAATACAAATACTGTATGAAGACAGATTGGGTTTTAATTGTTTAACAAAAAGAGAAAAACGGATGCGCCTTGTCGACACTCTGGACCCCCAACCCTTTTAGTATAAGATGCAAATAATTGTACCTCTATTCAAACTCTAAAATTTATAGTTAGCAAATTGTTGCACCTCAATCCTGACGGTGATCTTTTGAGGTTATGGACAGCCAACCCCGCAGAACTAGGAATAGAATATGAAAGATGAATCTTTCTCCTCATAGCGCAACGTGGGTTATGTATATTTATTCAATAATTTAATAATTAAAATCATCAGAATCAGACTAGAATACAAATAGAAATAGAATATTATGACTCGTTAGTAATAGAATAAAATTAGACAATGACCAGCCTCAACACAGTAAACATTTGAACACCACCAGTTGTGGTCAACATAATATATTTTTAAATATGTATACAAATATGTATTGCATAACACACCCTTTTTGCGTGTTCATTTCATTCTAGCTTGAATCCTGCAATGAACATGTTTAATGTAATTAATAACTATCATACATATTCTATTGTAAATTGGATGCGTCGATTACAGAATGAACACGAATTAAATAAGATTTAAGAGGCGCTTGGACGAACTTCTTTCACGAACATAAAACACCGCCTTTACAAAATCACATATTTATATGAGTATTTTATGCCTGAATAAATTACGAGTCAAAACGTTCAAGAAATATATGGAAATTCTGCACCGTTACGGAAAATATCATCGGTTTAAATCTAGGTACTTATTTCGTAATAAATATTTATGAAATTTATCCATTATTAATCTATATCTTTGCTTCAGGCCCTAAATTATCTATCAAAAAATAGTCTGGCCCATCGAAATTCGATGACATATATATAATTTGCAATCAAAAAAATCTTTAAATTAAATTAAAATTATCGCATTATTACGATCGGTTTAAATTAGGCACCCATAAAATATTGTGGACTAGGTCTGTTATACTCGGTATATATTTAATTCTAAGATATTTGGGTGGGATATTCTCAGGAAATCCAAGGTTTCTTGCTTTCAGTTTTTGTTGATTTGTCTACTTCATATATAAGTGTTTATATATGAAACGCTCTTAACATAAATATTTTGTATGAAATTTTATCACTGAAGCGGTGTTCTGTTTACACTTTAGGTAGGCAGGCATATACTAGCAGAATCTTACAAATATAAGAAATAACTTGTGGAGATTGCAATGAAAAATTTATCCATATAATAATTTAAACAAACCACTCTTTCGATAGTCACAAACTAAAATTTCTCTACGTGGTGCCTTATAAAGGATTAATAATTAACAACTTAGATACCGCTGAAATACAAAAGAATTTAAATTCAGAGAAAACACTAATTAATAACATACATAACGTTCTCTAACACTTCACTTTTACTGTCCATATTCCCTTTAACAACCGAAATCTCCCCCCCTTATCAAGCCCCGCATAGATTACAACACTGCAATTAGTTTAGTCTACCTGATGATGAGAGGGAGTTCACCTCTCAAAACCATAGAAATGACGTCATAACCCAGCGCGTGTTGTATAAATAAAATAATCATGTTACACCACAAAGTATCCGCCATGTCAATTAATGATATGAAAGGGTTCTTATTTTAAGTCAATATAAATGAAAAATGGAATCCTTCTGTTAAAATCAAATGCCGCATTGAACAAACTCGTGCAATATTCATCCGCATTAAAAAGTGCATGTACTGATTTCGTGTTATGTGATTTCAACCTAAGATTATAAATGAGAATGGTCGGATACGATGCGTTCTCGATATAATTTTTATATCGTGTAATGGAAGTGTGGATACTTGCTGAAGAAATGATAAAGCGACTTGAAGCATTTGAAATATGGATCTACAAAAGAATGTTCTAAATAAACTGGTCGGATAAAGATACGAATGAAGATCTTATGAATGTAAACTTCAATATCTCTGATGTGTGATAAGACATCCGAAGAAGTACGAGATCTTGCAGGGAAAGATTGGTGGAAGTCGGAGAACATTACGTCTGAAGAACCTGAGGCAATGGTTTAGTCAGTTTACTGTAGATCTGCACCGGGCCGCAGTGATGATAGTCAAGGTCCGTTGAACGCACAGGTCACAAGAAGAAGAGTGAGTTATAATTGCGTTACCAGAATCTAAACAAAAAATTTGAGGCTTGGCAATATTTAGAAAGATATAAGGAATATTTAAATCAAATGTCTCTCAAAACTTGAATCCTCAACGAATGAACTCTCTCAACGACGACACAACGCTGAATTCCAAACAAGGTATGTAATCGAAATTTATAAAACAATGTTTGTTAACTTGCCAACTCTAAAAACAAATTACAATAAACACAACGGATTCAATTGTAAACACGATTATTAATATAGGATAGGATATTCCGTTCTGCTTTCATTTAACAAACTAGACCGTCTCTAGGTCGCGTCTTCGCTATTAAGTTATAAAGTACAGAATTACACCTAATGGCCGAAAACTGGGCCACTATTACAATATAGGAGGACGCGAATGACCACAGTTATAGCAGGCCGTAAATCATATTTCTGTAGCGGTGCATCGTGATGCAACTGTTAGACTAACACAGGGTGCTTCAGGCGATATTTCGAATATAATAATTGTCGTAAGTATTAGTAAAAGTGTAGACCTACAAGTCAAAAGAAGTCGGTTACACATTTTAAGTAAGGTATTCAACGCTAACGTCACACAGATTCGAAACGAAAAATATATCTAAAAACATCTCGCAGAAAGACTGCTTTCGTTTGAAAAAATCACGTCGCTTTCGCCGTTGAAACATTGCGAAATACTTCAAATCAATTTCTTAAATCGTGAAATCAAAATAAACCGCTATTTTCATACGAATAGCGAACATTTTTATCGAGTTTTCGAAGGCGCTGTTTCCTTTTGCCCTCAGACTTGTCCATATTTGTGGGTAAAAAGGGAATAAATACGTATATGTTAACATTATAATGTGTATATGGATAGTATTTCTGTTTCATTTTATAAGTTTGTCTCGTTTTTACGAGTCCACCGACTATTGGTCCGCCGACAATTGTTCCTCCAGACAGTTGATCCCTTACACATTGACCCCCCTGAAGTTGATCCCCCGGACGATTCAAAGTTTATTCAAGTATTTATATATTATACGTAATTTAGTACGAGAGCAATATTTTTAAAAACTTGCTCTCATCCTATTTAAATATTAAATATTTATAACCTCACGGACGCCGGTATTTACGAGTATAAATACTAAAAAAAACTTTGAAGGATCAATTGACGGTAACAAATTGTGTGAGGGATAAATCGTCCGGAAACTGTTTTTACGACATTTTTGTTAGTCTTTTGTCATATTTTGACGTTCTATGCATAAATCGTTTTTAATTTTGGAATTTTATAATGATTCCATATCATCACATGTGCATGTAAATGGTTCGTATCTACAAAATGATATGCCATGAGACAAATCTCAAAGATTTAGTTGAGATAAATCGCAATACCACGTACTCGTATTGAGATTATACTATAATGATCTAGATATAAACTTATATAAAAAATATCAGCTTCAGATCGATATAAACAGTTAAAAACTTAAAATCGTTCGATTTGGCAAGTGTACACAAACGTCCCCTAGAACCGTGTATAACTATTAATTTTAATAAGTTAGACTTACAGAAGACATTGAATTACAAACATTTATTCCATACCCAGAAACAGTTGGGTTGATTAAAATTCACACAAAAGACGAACGGAAGGTCAATGATCAACGAACTGACATTTATCGTTTGACGTACAACAAGCGTGTAGCGAGTCATTAGATAGTAAATCTCTCGCTGTGTTTATTTGGAGCCAAGAATGAAAATGAAGTATGGGATACAAATACATAATTTGTGAACGCAATTTTGTCAAGATCAAGAAGAAGTCACTGAAAGTGAGCTGGTCGCAATCGACGCATAGATTTAGACCGATTACGGAGAAATCGCTCGAAGCAAAATCCATCGGTTGAAGGAGTATCGGAAGACTCAGGATATAGGATCAGTGGTTGGACGGGTAACCCAGGATGCGTATGCAGTCGCTATGGTGAATTGAAGAAGGACATACCGAAATGGCGACAATCACTTGAAAAGGTGAGTGTCCACACTGAGCAGTTGTGCCCTTGGTGAGGACGGAAATGGAAAATAAATGAAATCACACTGCTGAAAGTATTTTGAAATATTAACGCGAAAGTCGCGAAATCCGAAACTGATTTCGATTTTCGGTATTGGCACATATGTACACTTTTAAATACGTTCAAAAACACGCACACATTCTCAACATCGGCTTAAAAAAATTGGCACATTGGCCCGGTATTAAAATATGCTGATTTCCGTGATCACTAAAATACTCGCAATGTTCTAAATATCAATATGTCAGCCGGTGTCACATGTTGTGAAAAGGAAGAAATTAATATCAGTGCTGGCGCACGCTATTTCTGGTTGGTCGCTGAACGTCTAGTGGGACATGTTCGCAACTAATATTTTGGTTATATAGCGCAGAATATCTACAAGATCAGATAGAAAATAAATAATCTTCGTAACTTTTATATTTGTGTGCACTACAATGTGATGTGATGGGTACAACAGGATGTGAGATAGTTTTAGATTCAATTTATTTGGGTGGCTACATTGGTGAGTGTACAGGAAATTCAAAGACGCATACAACTAGCTAAAGTTGCTACGAACTGACTGTAGAGAACATGGACGTCAAGCTAGTAACTACAACTATGTTGTTAAACAAATATTAGATATCTCATAGAAAATAAAAAAAGCTGTTTTTTTATTATATTTAATGGAAAATATATGGAAGTATGGGGTAATTACAGAACTTACGAAAGATTATTCGACATTTTAATTAACATTGGTCTTCGGCTGGTTTAAGTGATCACTTTATATATATATATATATATATATTCTCGTGGTGATGACATATTTGCTGTTTAAAAAAGGAAAAATGAATTATCAAATTTGGTCCACAGATGGCGGATCCAAATTAGATAAATGTGGAGATTGAGGGATGAGAATTGGTGAACATTATATATAAAGTAATCACTTAAGCCAGCCGAAGACAGGTCGTAAGCCATGTAATTACAATATACTTCCATACGTTTTTTATTAAATATAATAAAAAATAGCTTTGTCTCTATGAGATATCTGATATTTGTTTAATAACAGTCCCTTTGTAGGTAAAAATCCAGTAATTGTGTGTTTTTGGACATCAAGCTATTCAAATATTGCTAATACAATTATGTTGGTTCACATTATTGTCTTTCTAATTCTCATGTACGCAGCGGAAACTTGGACAGTCCGCAATAGCGACAAGCGTAAAATAGATGCTATCAAAATGTATTGCTGGAGAACGATGTAACATATGCCATGAACAGCACGACGCGCGAATGTCTCAATCTTGCAACAAATCCAATAGCAGCAAGCCCGATTTACGCCGTTGAACAAAAGAGTCTTCCAATTATTTTGTCACACTATGCGTGAAAGTGACAACCAAGAAAATGGGATTATGACTTTGGGCCGAATAAAACCTATAAGAGTGCTACAACGGTGGATGGATGCGCTGCATCTGGCTGGAGAGACCCTGTAGCTGGAGTCAGCTGTGATGGCGACACAATACCGGATGTGTAAAGTTGCTTTACGAGCCGACTTTTAAATGTTTGAAACCACTAAATGTCAATACTAATGAGAAATAAAACATTTTCAGGAATTCCAGTATTCTGCGGCTATCAGGAGTTGACAAGATCTGGTAATAAAATAGATGACGACTGCCATCAGATTTTACAGGCTCCTTACTAGTAATTATTTAAATGGTATAATTAATTTTATTGTTGATATTTGTTAGACATAATTTAAAAATTGTATTTATTACAAATACGCCAGTCAACAGTGTTTTAAACAAAGTTAAATATAATTTATATTATTTTTTTACATTAAATACTATAAAAATCTCTAGGTACCATTATAAATCTTGATGAAATAATTCAATCTTTTCGTACTTTTTTGGATATTGCAATATAAAAGATGTGAATTTTTACTTTTTTGAAAAGGATATATTTAATAACCAATGCAAAAATATTAATTTATGAAAGGCACAAATTTTCGTTTAAACTTTTTACAATCAATATATGGAAATATTTCGAGATTCGGTGTACCAAAGAAAATTCTATTGCGGAAAAAAAAAATCCGACATTATATTTTTAGGTGATAATTGCAATACATTTAGACATAATTTTTTAAAGAAATGGGATCTTTTATAATAAAATTGATTGAAAGCACGTATTTCTGTAGTTTTTGCAAAAAAGATTCGAAAAATTTACACTAAATTGACTCTACAAAGAATAAATATCGTGGATCGTGTACTAAGGCCTTTTAATAGAGAATTCTTTTTTAAATAGAGATAATAAAGATATATTAATAGAGAATATTTCAATGTTATGGGTGATTATTTTAAATTCCTCGCTAAATAAATAAAACCACCCCTGCAGCAACACTGTATATCGGTTTTGCCACAACATTGTATATCTTCATGGGCAGCGAATTGATATAATAAACAACCATTTAAAATAAATAAAAAATACTATTTCTACGTGAGGTTCCCTTCAACAATACTCATCTAATATGGCTGACGCTCCGTCTATCTATCAACATTTGTAAAAACCTTTGAAATAGTGTTGTTGCAGGGTCTCAATATCGGAAGAATTTTTAAGAAAGGTTGAGGCAAATAAATCAACATGAGCAGGAACATCGTATAAGAGAAAGAATTAGACTGAGAATGCCATTCAGAAAGAAGAGTAAATGTCAGAAAACAGTGATGTACATTGCGATGAAGATTTTCAGTAAAATGGCAGATGATATCAAGAAAGGAGGAGAAATTACATAATTTCATAATTAAACTATATATAAATGTATATCATGTTTACGACCGCTCTAGATTAAGAATAAATAAGTAGATAAATTAATACAAAACGAAGGATAGAATCGAAGAATCTACCATTTTTTTTAATCGTTGTATATTTACATAAAAAAAACACGCTGTAGACGGTCATCACCTGTCCAACAAATGTCATCATGGCAGTTTGAAATTTCTGAACACTATGCCAAAATCGCGATCTTAAATCAAAGATGCTGTACGTAGTTCTAATGTCTGTGCAGATATCGGTTTTATAGTGGCCGCTTTAATTAACCATTATGGCCCATACAAAGTTGACGAATAAATCACGCTCATAACACATCATTTTGAAATAACGAGTAAAGATCGGCAGTTTAAGGTATATTAGAATAACCTATGCAAACCTACTGCGACCTATACAAGAGCATTTGTATTAGGTCGTCTGATAAGTCTTTGCGGTTTTTATAAATGCTATTTTGGTGTTGTGACAAAAACTGATATGTGACGATTTATTCTGGTCTAAAATGTTAGTGCCGCTGTTTTCCTTTATCTTATAGTTGTTCTTAATTTTCAGGCTTAAAAAATGGAATATCAAGTTGAGAAAATCTAATACTTTCAATTCTTTTCGCCTCTAATTAAGGTTAAAATGGTCATCCAGGAGCTGAATTGAGAAATTCTGCGGCATCCATCGTGCCATCAAATGCCTGGCGTTATATTTGACAACGACGATGACCTCAGAAATTGGCTCGATAACTATTTCGATACTACACCAGCCGATTTGTATAGAAAAGGCGTCGACAAATTAGTTGAAAGATGGGATGAAAATCTGAATAATGATGGAGAATATATCATTGATTGAAACGTTCTAAACATTTTTGTTTAAATATTAGATTATAATAAATTATTAAACAAAACCGCAAATATTTCCAATGTCAATCTTTGATGAATGTAACAGGGAAACATTGGAAGATTGGTAGTAAAATGAAGAGTCATCAGGTCTCTGATAGTCTTTGCTGGATACATCTGGTATATGCTTTACGAATGGGTCAGAAATGTAATGATTATATTTAAAAATAAAATATTAAAAGTTGCTCCTGTGAAGTCTCCGTTTTAACATGTTTGTATAGTTTTAATTTTTATCTTACTTATTCTGATGTATTTTTTATCTAATAAATATTTGAATATTTCAAAAACCGCTGAAAGCCATCTAGACCCGCGCTAACTACTCACATGACAGCTCCGGGTACGGGTGAATAATGATTATGACTGTTCTGATACTACCAAAATGAAGCAGAATGTATTGTCTGATTCGTTCAATACACGATACACGTAACAGGAGTATTGCGAGAAAAACACTGTTAAATAGAGTTTTGAAATAATGTAATAAAGATGAATCATGTGGAAGAAGAGAAAGAAGAGCGCAGAAGATATCATGTAATATCGGTTGGCGATCTGCAGAGGCTTATCGTAGCACAAGACAGGAAGATCGAAATACTATTCAGGTCAATATAACAGTCTAGAAAAGCAAATCCTAGGTACAACTTTCACAAAGTTGGATGAAAGAGAGACCTTGGAGTCAGTCATTAGGGAGATCCAAGACTAAGATTTGTGGAAATGCATTACTTATGAAGGAATGCAGAAGAAGGTGAACAATCAAAGTGAAAAACCGCGAAATCATTCATCTTCAATTATTCCACCATTGATAATAATGGTGGACTTAGTCAACAGTCATTGATGACTTCATGAAGACTATGATCTAGTTATGAAAACGGACAAAAGGTAGATAATAAAACAATAATACTACAAACATGTAGAAAGTATTCTGCAACGATGTGTCAAGTGCCACTCTTAACTCAAACTGAGATTTTCAACGATATCAATATTACATATTTATTATAAAAGTGTAGTGTTGCAGTTAGTGATGATAAACCGTTATGTGAGTGTGATTATGACAATGATTGGTGGTTTACTTTATGGTGTACCAGTTATTGCTCGAAAAATTACAAATAATCAGATGCAATCGAACACAATCATACTCACAATAACGGGTTTCAATAATATCTAATAACCGTCACCACTTGCAATATTTGAGAAAATATTTAATTTATATTGCACTTTAAGCTTTTTAAACTTTATTACATAATTTAATGCTCCATTATTGGTTAACCTTTCTCACACCGTGTTAAAATAATAACCCGCGCCCCAGTGCTGTAAACTTAGTGTACATGAAGTTTTGCGCAAATTAAGTCTGATAAATATGAATATTTTACAATAATTACTTATATTAATCATAAAAATAATAGTTTATATGTACATCAATTATTGTGAAAAAGGGCTAAAAATGAAAAAAAACATTGGTCATACGGAACGACAGTACAAATACGCATAAGACACGTCTAACTACCCAATGTACGCTCTGCCACTAACTAAAGTGACGATCGGCATTCAACACTTCGCGCCCCGCGCACTGCACCTTCCGCATACATGTATGTGTTGACAAATTCACGTCAGGTTCTTCGAGAAAACATTTTTTTATTGTTGCGTATTATGGTAAATACTAATATATTGTAATTATTTTATCCAATACATAAATATATTACGGAAGAATACCTAAAATGTGTATACATCACCGGAGAGGAGAGGTTAACATATTGCGGTATCAAAAATATTTTATAAATGTCCAAGCTGCTTAAACTATTTTTGAAAATAAAAAATATAACGTATCTAAATATATATAACTCTTTTTTTTTGATTTGTTCAATTGTTGTAAAACATGACCCATATTAACCATATCACCGTGTTTAACATAAAAAATTGCGTAAAACTGATGAGACCATATAGATGACACTTTTAACATTAGCGTTAAAATATAGTCCGATACGTTAGCTACGACAAAAACTGACCCACAGTAGAAAAACTCAGAAGACACTGTATGTTCGTCTTTCGAACGTCGTAAAAACCCACGGTAGTAAATAACTATAATTATTTTTATTTTAACAGGCTCGTGTCAATAAAACTGTCTGTCGTAATACATCGGCATCATCTCGTCTCGATGCGGAGACTACCGCGATAACTATAATATTTACCCTATCTTAAAATTTTTTAATCTGCAATAAAATACACATATTGGATCGAAGATAACGATCCAGCACTGATTATCACATCCACACTTAAATTAATCGATTGAACCGGCGAGTGGTCGACTGGCAAAAACAACAAACCTCTAACCTACACTTCACTAGACAACGTCTTGGCAACGGGCCAAATACCAGAACACAATAATAGAACAACTTAGAGACGGTATCAGGAGTTTGTGATGGTGAGCATGGCGGCACTCACCCTCACCCCGGTAGCCGGAGGCGAGAGTTGTAAAAGCTGTTGAACATGGATAAAACCAAAACAGAAGCGAGAACCTGACACTGAACTCGACAACAATTCGTCGTCCATCTTTCAGAAAAGCGAATTTCTGAATTGTATTCTGATGAAGTAATATTACATTATGACTGAACCACTTTTACTTTGATGTGTCATCCTTACATAAAATACATCTCATTAAATCAAGAAAATCCTTAAAAATCGGCAAATTTTTTTATTTATCATTTTTCAAAAGTGAAAAATTCCACACAATTTGTTAATATGTATATCGTCTGCTGTAAAATCGATAAGTTCGAGATACGCCTCTTTTGAAAGACGGGCAACGAATTAAGACTATCCTTGCAACAACATTGTAAATCTTCTTGGACATTGAATGGTACATTAAACCACCATATCAAATGAATCCTATTACACACAATTTCTAAGTGATCTTCCTTGGAACAACACTGTGTTCCGTCCATCTATCAACATTTGTAATATCCGAAAAAATAACCAAAATATCTTGATGTTTAAGTATGATAAACGATGAGTAACACATCTTTTTGTGAACTCTTCATATACATAACATTCTTTTAATATCTACCAATAAAATTAATCAACCAGAATGATATACAGAAAAAATGTATTTAGGATTCATCGCAATATAAAGTTGATTGCTTTTAAATTAGCGAGGGAGACATGACTGATCGATGACTTTAAGATGTGATGCTGGAAACACATGTTGCGCATACTGACGGACTATCAATTATTTGCCTTCCGACGAATCCTTTAATTTTTTGAGCATCTTTCGAGAAGGGAAGACAGCTTGGAGAAGCTTGTTGTGGTGGGCCTCGCCGAAGAACGAAGAGGAAGATCCCGCACCCGTTGGACTGACCGAGCAGAAAAGGCGGCAGGCATTGGAATTGGAAGGCAAACTGGAGGAGTATATTCAAGAGGGCTGCAGCTCATGAAGATCTTGATTCTGCCACGAGGGACCGATTGGATTATGCTTTTAAAAATGGAATATTAATAGCGTTCTCGGTTAATATGTCGGAATTGGTAAACGCATTTCCCCGAATAGAAAAGGGTCCAGGTGCGAATCCCGGTAGCATTTAAAATATTTCTCCGATAAATACATATTTTCTGTATATTTTTCTAGTTGATGAATTTAATTTGTATTAAAATACCACAGAACTGTGTTCTAGAAATGCAACTTGACAACAAATATGTTCTTAAAAAAAAAGCATTATTTACAACAAATACCTCTTTTGAATCTTGAAAATTTAACCACACGACAGAAGATAATGCAATCGTCCTATATTGAGGTATGAAGTGCAGACTTAGTGCAGACGTACTGTTATACGGCAGATTGTATCAAAGGTGGCTGTTGGACAAAATATCTATGTTGGTGGTATCTCAATGAGAGGCAGAAATACCAACCAAGATAAAAACCAAAGGTTTTCGACATTATATAGACGATCGAAAAGCTAAAGTAGAACTGTGCTGATCATGTAGCAAGGATTATGGATGAGAATGATAAAAATAATAAAAATATTATTGGATAATTTACTTAGCGCTATTTTTTGTGAAAATATACGTTTTCAGTTTAAATAAAGTCTCTGATGCACTGTTCCTTACAACGGAGGGCAGAGTCCCACGCTTTTGGATTTGCCACCGCCAATGTCCGCTAATGTAACGGTTGGTCGGCTTTGAAACACTTCCTGCTGCTGAAGCAGAAGCTGACCTGAGAGTTTTACGTCTACCATTCAAGATGTCTAGAATGCAGAGGTTTTGAAGTCGCTTTGTTCATTAACCGGCATAATTTAAATTCAACTCTTTCAGGGAAACTGAGCTAATACAGTAAACGAAATAAATGGATAATAAACTAGCACCTGAATAGCTTTCAGTTCTATTATTTATTAATTATATTCAATTCTTCATTTGCGTAAAAGGCAATTTTAAATCACGATAAATAAATACGTGTTTTAGTTGAAATGCATGACCAGGACTCGGTTTTACATTGCTTATTGGTAGTCTATCGTTACCGCATGCTTTGGGTATCAATAATGACAGAGAGAAAGTCAGAGGATATAAATAAACATAGTGTATGTCGAGTTGAGCCAATAGAGTGAAATGATAAAATATTTAGCATTGCTAGACAGGCCGATAGAGCAGGAAAATTTGAATACTATTGCCAAGTGAACATTTTAGAGAAGAGAACAAATTAATGAGGAATTTGAAATAAAATAGTATAACAATAAATTAATTGAAAAACGAAATAAATTAACTATTTAAAATGTCGAATAATCTTGAAATGTTGTGCTTTATTATGAGAGATTATTATGCTTTATTATCTTGTCACACTTCGACTAGATCGCTTGAAATGAAGGCTAGTTGAACGTTGAAGAAGCTTGTCGTAGGAAGGTCAAGTTTAGGAAATATGATCACGTGATAGATCCTCATGACAGTCGGTGGACTTGGTCAAGACAGATAATACAAAAGACGATCAAAAATAGTGTGCCACGAAACGGACTATGTCCGTAATATCCTGCCGAGGTGAAATAAGAAACGAAGACGTTCGCAGTTGGAACAAAGTAGAAGATGTAGGTCGCCGAATAATAAATCTGAAAGTGCAAAAAAGCTGAACACTTAAACCGAAGTTGGAGTAAACACATGCAAGTTCCAGTACTAGAAACAAATATACAGAATACCCTTCAGTCCGATGAGGCGATGGACAAGAAAGATTGCAAGAAATAGCTGGATGCGGAGGAGTGGAGAAATGCGGCCAATAATTTTAGAAATTAATTTTTTCATCAAGATTATTATTTAAACAATGTAAAGTTTTATAATATAAGACCATCGTGTAAAAAATATACGTATTAAGAGAAACCTATCCGACAGTAGATGGATTTAGGCTGAAGAAGAAGAAGAAAAAACAGCCTGTCAACAGTGGAACAACTAACTTAAGTCTTTCAAAATTATCAATAAACTCGGGTTTCATTGAAGAATATTTGAAAAGCAGTGAGGTAACTACGAAAATTGGGATCCAACGTAAAATTTAAAAAAGGACCCCTATAAATTGGCCTTATATAAAAACGACGTCCTATTATTTATTATATGAACAATAGTGTAGTGTTCATTTACTCATTACCTTAATTTTTAACTTTTTCAGCTGTTTTAAATTGATATTTTTTCAAGCGTGCGTGTTTTTGACATTTCTACGCACATTTTCATTTCGCGGCGGTGGTTTAGTTCCTAATCCGATGAACTAGCGGGATACTACTACATACATCGATATTTTTTTTATGTGTTTTCGAAATAAACACGTTAATTTTCTAAATTTTATTATCCCATTTTTTTCTGTGGTGATTTAATAAAATATTTTACTACAAATTAAATATATCAATTAGGAAGACATACAGGAAAATTCAATTTATCGAAAAAATATTTTTGTAGCTACCGGGATTCGAACCTGGTTTCTTTACACCATACCGACATAGTAAGTTAACGACTAATTTTAATTTGTATTAAAATACCACAGAACTATGGTTTAAAAAAACTGCAACTTCAGTGTAATGTAATAGTAATGTGTCCTCGTTAATAAAAAATATTAGTTCAATACGGAAATGTATCGATGGAAAAAATTTTGTATGGTGCGGAACCTTTTGGTCTTCAGTGCGTCGCATTGGCATAGTTACGCCACTGTTGAAAAGGTTACACAAACTGAACATGACAAGATCGGTAAATTAGGACGACGCGGACTCCCCTATGCCTATTAAATACGCCAACACACGCTGGTGAGCTTTGCATTAAACTATACCAAAATAAATAATTCACTCGGTCGATCGGTTGATACGCTTTCAATAGCATTAAAGTACATTTAATTGCCAAATGGGATTGCACAAAGTGCATCTGTGAGTCATGTTAAAAGCTTGCCATGAACAACATCGATCGGTAGGTACTTAATTAATTAATGAACCAGCGATAGATTTCTTTCATTAAAAATATCAGTCTACCCCTGCAATTGGGCAGATCTGAACTATGAATGCCAATGTATTGCACATCTTATCGGCCATCGAATGGTATATTAAACAATTATAAAATAAATAAAAATACTATTCCACGTAATTTCTGAGTAATCTTGTTACATATAACACTATATATTGTCCAATACGGCCGATGCTCTGCCTATCTATCAACATTTGTAAAAACGTTTAGCTATTCGCGTAAAATAATGAATTTATATATTTTTTATATCAATCATTAAGTTGCAATTTTAGAAACTGTTTATTTGATAATTAAAACAAACTATCGACGAAATATACCACCGGGACTTAACCCGAAACAATATACGTATTATATGTATAAAGATTATCATTTTTAATAGGAAATAATAGATGTAGATAGTTGAAAATTAAAACAAAAACACATGTTGCGCACACCATGAACGGCAAGACGCTCGAATGTCTCCATTCTGCAGGAGCTGAATATCCGTCAAAATTTTGCGAGAAAGAAAGATAGCATGGAGAAGCTTTTTGTAGTGGGCCACGTCACAGGCATTTCTCTGGTGACAGCCCTGAGATCTGTAGGGTGCCGAGATAAGTGGAGGAGCATAATCAAGAGGACGGGAGCTCATGGATCCTCAGTTATGAGGAACCATAGTGGAAAATTAGACATTAAACTAAATGGTTAACATTGGTAACTCATACTCAGTAATTAAATATTTATTCGATACATGGATTAATTTGTTTAAATTATATATGCCATTGATTGACTGCACTCTACACTGTATATTATTTTTATCACGTGTTGTTTCAAGAGGAGCGGTTCCTCTCACCAACAGGTTTAAATAAACTAAGTTTAGTTTATCTCATCATTTAGTGTCATCTTAAGTACAGGTATTAAACCAACTTTGGATAAAATATTTTTAAAACATATATTTTTATCATTCATGCATCTATAAAGATACTGAAACAAACAACGTTACTATATATTACGATCCACCCGCGAACCGACCATAAAATGTCTCGAAATTTTCTAGTATCTAACGTTCTGGGCGAGCCTCTGTTAAAATATCTAAGTCTATAAGAGAAACTCGTGATCTAATATAAAATTTGCTCTCGCTAGGTTACAAATAATATTTTTTAATTACCTTGGACAAAAATAATGTAATAATAGAATATATTTAATGTTAACTCTGAAAATATTCAAACTAAATTGAAAAATTACCACTGTAAATCGAACAATTCACAATGTATACAAATGTATAATAAAAAAACTTAATTTATAATATTGATAATATAACAGGTTTATGTAGAAAGGTTATAAATACATTGTCTTACCTAAGAATAATCCTTGATGAAATGGCCGCAATTATTTTATTCAGAAGGAACTTTATTTGGTACACCAAGAACAGAACGCAAGTTGAACAATTGAAGTCTTATTAAGTATATATTAATAATTAATATGTGATTGTATACGATGTTTACTAAGTTGTTTCAAGACGTATTGTGTATATATGATTAGATTACTTAGTAACTAAAGTTAGAAAAAACTTATTCTATGTTATAAAGTCTAGTGGCGTGACGTCTGGAGAATACGGAGGGTATTCAACGCCACCTCTTCGCCCGATCGTTCTGCAGATTTTTATCAAAATAGGACCTCACATCACGACGGTAGTGACGAAGTGATGGAAATAAAACTCCTCGTCATCATCGCATACATTTCCAACGGGCTCGTTTCAAAATGCAATGCAATTATAATTCTTGTCAAATGTACATCTCCTTCATATTTATTAAAAAATACATAATATTAAATGATATTATATAACTTTAACTCTTAATATTCTTCAATGAGAGAAGATACTAAAAACGCACCTTTTCAAAAAGTCATTTCCATAAGTGAAAAAAACCATTTTTAATTTTAAAAAAAAGATAATCGTAAAACTATGAACAGTTTATGTGTAAAGGGCCCTTGAGGAGAAAGTTTTTACGAACATGGCCCTGTACAAACTATCCATTATTATTATTATTAATGAGCTTAATATTTTTTAATGATAACTGCATTTTTTGAATAAATATCTGTTCAAGGCCAGGGGGCAAGTAATGCAAAGCCTTCGGGCGGTATTCAAGGGACGGCAAATAGATTTTTTTATATTCTAAAAGTTCAGATTTCTTGACTTAAAAAGCAATATGGATGCATGAAATGGACACACGTAATAAAGGCTTCTAATAAAATGTACCTTGCCTTCTTTTGCTATAGGATAGTTAAAGACAACCCCGAATTACAGTAACTATAAAATAAATGCAAAAACAATTGCCATCTAGCGATAATTTTTAAAATCAGATTTGGCTCACTATTAAAATTTTAAAAAATCATATTTATTGACATTTATGTAAGGAAAATTTGTAGGATAATCTAGTATACTTTTGCATTCACAGAGTCGTTTGAGAAATACAGATTTTCAAATACAAAGAAATGGCGAAAACTATGGAAGAATCTGAATAAAATCCTTTTTTATTTCAATCTTTAATATAGCTTACAAAAATTCAATTATTGCATTCATAGGCATTTTGTAGCGTCTCGCTTTATGGCTGCATAATGGACGGACATGTCTCTAACTTATTGCTAACAGTATACAAAATTGTATATTTTATTTGATTTAACTAAAAAAGAAAAAGAAAAATTGATCCCTACAGTATAGAAGTTCTCATATTCATCAAATTTTCACACAAATGCAACGTTCAAAAATAACCGCCGTTCCAGTCTGTTTCCACCGCCACTTGTTGACGTGGCGGTGGAAATCGGTCTGAAATGAAGAGTGTCCGCCGACAAGTCTCTAAAAATATTCGTTTCCAAGCGGAGCTCTCTCACATTATTTAATCTCATTCCTCTTCGGTTGAGAGTATTAATATACTCTCGTACACAAGGGAGAGAGAGGCGGCTGGCCGCGTATTATCGCGGGAGAATTTGTGCCATCCGCCCACTACCTGACGTTTTGAGCGGCGGCCATTTTGAACGCTGCGCGCGCATTGTTTACGAGTGTTGCCACATCGGAAAATTCAACCGCCCACATTTCGACACAACTGGGTGACGATTGTTCTAGATAGGCCGAATTTCAAAATGCTGGCAATAAAGACGCACGGCAGTACAATGTTTAATTTTTCAAATTAAGAGAATATTAATGATATTCGAACGCGGTTAAATTGATGGCTCAGTTGATTAAACTGTCGTTTTGAAATTTAGATTCTGATTAAAAAATTGTTTTTGAAGTTTTCGGTACATGACTTGGAATTTTATAACTATGAGTTTAAAACATATCAATAGTATGGTAATACGACGCTTTGAAAATATAGTGCATTGAATGGCTTTTACCATAGGACTTGCAAAATGGAGAGACTAGATTACGTAATACATAATTTTGAAAACCAAATATATAAATATTTGATATAATCTACAATCTAAAATAGTCGCGTAGTATACATTAAAAACAATGCGGTAAATTTTAAACCTTGGTCACGAGATCACAAGAATTTATTTAGATTTCATATTTAAGTTTCTCGAAACTTAATTGCGTAGAATCTGTACTTGGGATAAGAAATTGCTTGATATGTATTGTAAATATATCGCATTATCTCTTCTTGTACTAGATCAGATGAACGTGAAATAGAACCAACGGTGCAGAATAATAAGTATATTTTAATTAAAAAAACATTCTAATCTTTCCTCAAGAAATAAAATAAAAAATTTGTAATATAATTTTTAATTGTTTTCCCCTCTCCAAGTATTTCAGAGGGTCAGGGATACATTGTGTCCCACTTTCCCTCCCGCCTCTCTCCGCTCATTCCCATTTCGCTACAGTAGCCACCTACACCTACACGCCCGATTGGTTAATTAACCCACCCCCGTTCTGCAATGGTCACGGGTCCGAAGGTCATCTTATTATAGTGGCATCATGAGACTCGATACCGCGACCCGACCGAAATACGCGTTCACAAATCACGTGACATAACACGAAATTATTTCAGGTAGGCACTAAATCACCTTTTTATGTTACATTACATATCGCGTCTGGCAACACTACACACGAATCTCGCGTTCAATATATTATATATATATATATATATATATATATATATATATATATATATATGCGTTCTAATTTTGAATTGAACGTCTTAAATTTCTTGGAAAGCCCCAAACAATTTTGAATACGAAGAGAGAAGAATCACGTAATGAAATATTTTGAGGTTATCGTTTAAAATATTGAAGTAATCTTGTTTTTGTAACGATTTATGGAAAATTTGTTGGTGTATAATAAAACTAAACCATGGAAACGTCGACACATACATAAAAATTAAATAATTTGCGCGTTCTTGATTTTATTAGTCGCATTGTATTTTAAAATTCAGTGATCACACGCGATATCCTCCGTTTCACTTTTTTTTATATTGAATTAGTGGAGCAAAGTGGATCAAGAAGGCAGACGAATGATTATTTTTCAAACGGTTCAGTATCACAGTCAACATGTAGTGAGCCAAACAGTTATTTGAACCGTGATTATGTTCGATTATGACCCATAACTGATTACACGTCATGTAGCGAGCAGTCACTAATACACTAACAAATAAACGTGAGTTACGAATCATCGTTACGATCGTATATTAGTCACATAATAACAGGTCACAATAACGGTTTAGCTCATCACTAGTCTGTATGTTTATATTTGTATATAAATAGTAATAATGTATGATTTTGATATCCAAATGATCACTTCACTTATGTAAAATAACTTCAATTTATTATTTACGTCGTGTTCTTGGTATACGAAAGCGTTCACCACAATATGTAATCAATCAAAAATTGTTGTTAAAACTACAAAAAAAAAAAATATATATACCACGGTGTTAGAGATTCGGAATGAAATAAGAATAATAATGATTACACTGCCCACACAAATTAATTTGTTATTAAGCGCTTCAAAACACGTCACTCACCGTCCTCGAGCACTTTGTTTAGAAAAAAAACATTAACGATTAAACAATACAAAACTACTTATATACTAAAAAAATACATCAATCGAATAACCAGCTGCAAAACGACGCGAAAACGCGTTCGAAAATCTCGCTACTTTTTCGAAACTGCGGCAACACTCGCTATGGCGGCGATCTAAATTCGAATTTTGACATTAGAGACCGCGCGCGCGGGCTGCGGTTTCGGGGTTACGTCGGCAGACTTACAGCGGTAAAACTTCGTGGAGTTGGCGTATAGAGACGCGACGCATCGCCCGTTGGAAGAGCAAACGGCTCCGGCACGACCTGCGATCGTTTGCTTGGAGAGTGACTGGCGCGCCCTCCCTCGCCGCCGGGGGAGGGGCGCGCGGGGGGCGGGCCGGGCGGCAGCGCCGCGGGCGCCGGCGACGGGGGCCCGAAGCTCGCCCGCCCTGGAAGGTGACGGCTCGACGGACGAGTCTGGAGCGAAATACGAGCATCGGAAATCAGAATATTTTGGATACGCGGCAGGTTGGCGGTGCACGACGACCGTGCTACCGAGATTGAAGCTGACAAAAGTTCACCGAATTAATGGGAAATACTCTAAACTAGTGACGAGAGATTCCTTCTTTAGCAGTCCATGACGTGATACAGTCTTTTAGGTACTTCCTGTAGGTATGCTATGACGTCATTAGCCTATCTATGTCTGTATCTTCTCCTCGGTCTAAATCCTAAAAAGAGGGATGTATGCGTCATCTACTCTAGCTATTACTTGTCCAGCTCACTGCAGCGTCGTTACTTTTGTAGAGGCCTAAACGCGCCGCACAATACGTGTCCGCTTAACCGAGCACTCTACAGCCATTTAATGCCTAACCGTACCGACCATATGCAGATGACAATATATCGCGGCGGATCCAGTCCTAGAAGCCAGCGAAAGCGATCACTTCTCTGCCCGCCTTTTCGGAACCTCCTACTTTAATTTTATTCTCTAAATTAACTTTCGAACCGTTATACTTTCAGTTGTGAATCGACTTGCAATAAACACCAACATTTGTAAGTTCTATTTTACTTAAATACTCCTGCAGTCACAGTTTATATACATTGGAACCTCGGGCTTTTCCGCAGTTTCATAAGGGTGTGGGTCTCAATATGGGAAATGCTGGGTAGACCACCTGACGGTGTGAGATAAAGATTAGAATGACCAAAACATACATATATTATCCTCTTTTTCTTCCTTACAACGCCACCCCTATACTTAGTTTCTATGATTCACTGTATGCAGTATAATTGAATAATTAATGTACTATACTCGCACAATATTTGTTCTATGTTTCTTGATATATTGTTTCTGTTGTATAATTTCTTGATATATTGAAATTGGTATTTTCTTTTTTTTCTCTGTTATAAATTATTTTCCTGATTTTTAATGTACTGTCTCTTTTTGTATACTTTATACGTAATTTGTTTATGGATAATAAAGATTTCACATAGGGGCGTCGAAGGGTGTAATTGTATAATTATTCATGGTAACATCTCGTTTGTTTTCGTACCTCAAATAACATTTATTTCAAATACTTATTAAATGTATTGATTAGAAAGATATACATATAAAATTAATTTTATCGAAAAATATTATTGTTGCGCTACCGGGATTCGAACCTGGATCTCTTTTCCGATCCGGGGGAGGTGCATTACCAACTATGCTACAGCGACAGTACTTTTGACGACAAATTCAAATGAATACATCTATAGTTCCATTATTTTCTGAATAATTACAACTTCACAATAAGAATGTGTTCTCCTTAATAACATTTGTTTCTTTTATTTTTAAATTCTCAGGAGTACATATATATATATTTTCACTTTTGCTTTGTTGAGTGGTACCGATGCATAAGTTCAAACTCATAAACTATCTCTGGGAAAGAGTGGATCCTTTCGGGCCCCTGTCATCTATAAAAATAAAAAGTTTACATACACTCATTCATACTTTCCGCTTTACTATATACGAGTACATGCGTGAGATCTTGAAGAGAATTTGGGTCTTCAGTTTTACCATGCACAAAACCATCTGACCTGATACTCATAACCGACAAATACCGTCACTCCATCTGAGCGACATAACAAATCGGAGTTCAGTATAGTCAATCCCCGCAGTAGTGACACAACACAAAGCATATACCTTTCGAGTCCATATAAGATATAAAGTCTAACCCCTAAACGTTCATCTTCCTCAGCATATATAGGGCGGAATACCGCTTTGTTCGTACATCCGAACTTTTTTGATCTCCTCCATTCTCCGGAGAAACTATTCAATCTTTAAATTTTGTAACTGTCTCGATAACAACAATTTACGTATAGTAAAGTAACAAGTTTTTTTTATGATTTTAACCCACTATTTATTTCGTTAATATCAGTGATTGAAAACTGTGATTATGATCACTGTCAGTGGCGTAACTATGCCAATGCAGGCAATATCGGAATGCGGGACAATGCGGGAAGATCACGCCCTGGTAGGGTTAGGCACCAGACCATTAAAGAGAATGAAGAAAAATTGCCTTAAAGCATTTTTAAGTAAATTAAAGTGCATATAAATGCCTTGCAAAGTGTAAATACTATATATGGCAAGATACTTATTTTATTAATACCATGTAATTGATAAACCACGCGATAATAATATTCGTACATATTATATACAATATAATTTAGGGGGTCCTTTTTTCCATTATGCATTGGGGTCTAGTTTTTGAAGTTACGCCACTGATCACTGTATCATGATAACATCACAATATACGAAATATTTTAACAAAAAATAACCTTAATAGTACATATTCAATAACATTATCAAATCATACATAATTTAAACCATTCGAATATAAATTTGGTTCATTTGTTTTTTATACAAATCTTATTCCGAGCTTGATGAAATTTTTCACACTTAACCTTTAAACAAGACAAAGGTCATTATTTACATGAGATTTCGAAAAACCATCCTCATCCCCCTTTCCCACCCCTTAAAGCGGAATTTTGGTACTTCTTGATTACATTTTGGACACATGACGCCAGTGATTCCGTAGCTTATACATAATAATTTAGCAATAGAAGATGGCACATTGAGAAGTACAAATGTTGTAGGATAGTCTTATATATGGATAAAGTCTTGAACAATCATCATCAGGTATCAGGAGACACTAGTCGTACGGTTCGAGAGAAGACTTTCAGGCATTCAATTGATACCCACAATTTCCTACCATATTGTGTTCATTGTTTTTATATAATATTCGAATTACGTCACCTTTTTCTGTAAGAAATAGTTCAAGGGTAAGATGTATTTTAATGTCTGTTAGAAAAATGAACGGAAAATTCATTCACGTCATTGAAAAAAAGTGTCAAATTCCTTTAAAAGTGTAAATAAGACCATTTTGTTCTGAAAGTACATTTTTATCAAGATAGTAAATATAGAAATTCATGTATTTAATCAAAATCAGATATGTTAATTTTTTATGGTTTTTGAGTTAGATATGTATGTACTTTTAAAATTAGCAATATTAACTTGGTGGTTAAAATTCATATTTTTTATTTATTATCTTAGTTTTATTAACCACAATTGAGTTTAAAAAACATCTACCGGTTTCGGAAAACACTTTTCCTTCTTCAGGATGTCATAACTAACTAAAAATATAGCATTGTTTCTTCACCAGAATCTATTTTTAAATTTTTTAAAAAACAACAATTATTTAAAAAATAACAAAAACAATAGATATTTTTTAAACTCAATTGTGGTTAATAAAACTAAGATAATAAATAAAAAATATAGATATGTATGTGTAAATATAAAGGAAATTAATGTTTACAAAACTAGCTTTTAGAAATTAGACAAATATTATAGAATTTCGTATAAAAATGCTATTAAAATTTGATGGTCATATCAATCACAGACGTATCCAATGTATAATTAATTTAAACCCAGACAAATATGTTTCAACCCATTAAGATGACATTAATTGGTAATGTGACCTGTGGTTACAGCTCATTTTCAATATGATTCCAAATGTGACAGTTGTGGTACGAGGCTGTGTTGTTTTCTGGACACATTGTATTGAGATTCGTCATACATTGGCATTGTTCGATCAACTGACAAAAACATTTAAATAAGCAGCAAAAATTAAATGTAAATAAAAAAGTGCTTTAAGGCAATTCAATATCAATAAATAAATAATATATTGGAATTTTTTTACTCCCGTGCATTACTTATTTAGTAGATTTCATATTTTATATTTTTAATGAGAACACGTTTTTGTTGTAACATTTCAGAACATAGTTCTATGCTATTTTTAATATTAATTAAATTAATCAATTAGAAAAATACACAGAAAAAAATCTATTTATCAACAGTCCACCAAATAAATAGACATGAACTAACGCAAAGTCCTTGTCCTAAAATTTTCATTTCGGTGGCACCCGCGTGATCACGTTGGTGCTACTCACGCAATCAAAAGGCTTCGCGACTTTTTCTAAAAATATGACTCGTTTGAAACGAAAATTTAAACTAATAATTAAACAAAACACTTTGTTTAAACTACTATTTATTAATTATTTTACATGTTTCGATACTGATGGTATCTTCTTCAAAAAAATAAAAGTATAAATAAAAACGGTGTTTTAAACAAAATATTTAATATAAAATGAGGTCACAAAGTAATTTTTCAAATATAGAAGAAAATTTAAAGCTGACAATATAATATGCGTTAATGTAAAAAATACGTCTTGTTTAAACAAAGATTTAATTTTTGAAGAGTAAATATTTTTAATGTTGAATAAATGTGTCATAATCTATCGGATTTATATTTCGTTGGAAATATATGGGTGTAGAATATCCCAAATAATGTTCCAAACCCCTCTCCTATATATAATATATATAATGTCTATTCATTTACTAGTCCGTGCTATTTATCAAAAAAGTATTTAAATACTAATTAGATGTATTAATTATAAAGATATACATATTAAATCAATCATAATTAGTATTTAAAACATCACAGACCGTCTGTTCTGAATAATTACAACTTCACAATAAGAATGTGTTATCCTTAATAAAAAAACTATTTGGTTGATAAATAGATTTTTTCTGTACCTCTTTCTAACTGATTTATTTAATTTGTTATTATAATGTTTACATTATAATAACAAATTAAATATGTCGACATTTATGTCGAAGCCATTTTGGAGTTCATAACTCAAGTGTGGCACAAAAAAAAATTGTCATAATAAATGTATTTTTGTAACAATTTTTAAAAGGTATTAATCACTGAAAATTACTCTACAAATTACTCTAAAATACAATAATACGATAATTTAAAAAAAAAATAACTTCGACGCGTTCAATCCTGAGCCACTGAAACGAAGGTGATCTACGTGGCCGATGATAAATGACAAATTATTCCAAGATTTACGATGGCATCATTTGGTAAGGTGGCACGGTAACACGTGGACGTAAATACAGATTTGAAGGTCTTCTTAACGCATATCTAAATCGACCACATTTCATTTTTTTTATGGCCGCTGACATGCGTATTCAGAAATGTTGATCTTTTAATTTGAAAACATCTTCGGCGACACTGGAAAATATTTTAAAATTGAAAACTAGTACTAGATGAATTTTTTTGTATATTAAATATACAATCTCGTAAACAGGATGAACGATGTACCCAAGAATATAAATATGACCACCCCGTATTTCTATACTGTAAAACTTAGACAATATTTTTACATAAAACATTTCATCAAATATTAAATTATATCACATTGTATATCCATTAGCATCAGAGTAAAAGATTACAAACACAAAAGAAAATAGACACACGAAAAATGATCAGTGATTAAATTTAGATGTTAGATACATATTCTGCATTTAACCTACAAAAAGTAGCGAGACTAGATGCTAAATATGCTATTTTGTATTCCTGCCAGATTTGTTTGTGGAAGTCTAAAATCCCACCAACTTCTCTTAGGACAAGTGTGGACCTTCAAAATAATATTTAATATTTTTATATTTGTAGACGATAGTGATAATAAAACCCTACATTCAAAGAAATTAGAAACTTGTAATTTTTATTAAAATCGCGAAGAATGCAAGGAAGGTCGTATAATAGTTTTCGTGCGCAATATATGAGCAACATTACGACACCGGCAACGATCTGATCGCGGAATAACACGGGAATTTTTTCCCGAAGGATAAACCAAAAATTAAGAGGATCAAGGAAAATGAAGGATCACCATTGGATGAAAAATGAAAATAAACTGAATGCATCGGAAATGGGGGGACTCGGACGCATATGTGACTTTTAACAAAATAATTTATGATTAATCAAAGAGCTTAGGCAGTTTGGTCTTTTGAAACGAATGAATGAGGAGACAACGAGAAAGATGTACCCCAGATGTAACATATGGGGCAACTGAACGCTGGACATATGGGGCAACTGGATGCATAGGGCAGAGTGCAGCCTTCATCCGGCGGTGGATGGACAAAGGCTGAAGAAGAAAAACGTGTTTACGTACTACTGATGAGCTCAGAATCACGAACTGTGAGTCAATCACTGATATCTTTCAGTCACGCTCACTATCAGTGATTGATTACCTGGGAATATCGTGATTGGTGATTTATTTTTATATTTTATTTATATTTGGTTGTGAATCGTGATTTAGCGTATGTACGTATAAAACGAAAATATTCATGCAGAAATGACGTTATAATTCGTGATAAGCGCCATCTAGTAAATTCTGCCAAAACGTATTACGCGTGGATCCAAAATGCCGAGAATTTGATCCGAAAAATAAACTCGCTTATTTTTATGGGTTTTCATTCTCTTTGTAATTGTATTAAATTAAATTAGATATATATTAATTATATAAGCTAGTGTATTTTTTTCGGAAATAAAGTTTGAATAATATAAGCAAACACGTTCAAAATTGTGTTTTTTTGTCATTTATTTTGTGTATTGTGATGTCGTGCGACGCATGCGTATTATGAATGAAACTGTGATCACAGTCACAGTTTTCAATCACTGATATTGTTGAATACCAATCACAATCACACCGGTGAGTCAAGAGTAGCATTTTTTCTCATCACTAATACGTACCGAATAATAATTTTATAATGTAATTCGTGAAGAAAATAAATATAACTGCATCGTTTTTCACAATCTTGTGCAATTAATCACAGCTGGGCACCGACCCAAAGCGTAACATCCTAATAATATTAATATAATTTAAAAGCGTTTAAATGACAAATAAAAAAAATAGTTGTGTGTATTACGTAATACCTTAATGATATTTATATTCCAGCAGTTGAAGATGTGCACAGGACATACAAGCATCCTCTGCCTACTCCTGCAGAACCGATTAAAAATATTCTTTATGACTAAAAATGTTATAATAGAGGCGGAAATAATACCCTATCGCACAATTTGGATCGATTTTCACAAACTTGCACAATCGCAGCTGGATTTTAATATAATAATATTATTAAATATTTCAATAATATAGTAATAATTTGTTTTGAAGATTTATGAATGTGAATTAAGATATGGGCACCCTATCCTGAAGGTAAACATCGTAATGGTCAGATAATAACTAGGTTTTCTAATTTTTTTTACGTGTCTCTTATTGTATAATAGAATGATACAGAAAAACTACTTTAAAAAAAATCATTGAATATTAGTAAGTTTAATATTTGATAGCATATCTAGAATAAATTATTATCATTATAATGTATCGTGGAATGTGTGAATGTAGGAGCAAAAATGGGCGATTTAGTTGTATGCTGTTTATTGTACGCCGATGATGCAGTACTAATGGCAAATAATAAACAAGAACTACAGGGACTAGTGAGTAGAATGTATGATGTATGTAAGGAAAGCCACCTCATGATGAATTTTAACAAGTCGAAAGTGATGGTATTCGAGAAGGAGGAAAGCGAGACACCGTGCTAAATATTTGTAGGTAATGAATGTTTGGAAAAACTAGATGAGTTTGTGTATTTGGGAAGTACGTTTGATAGAAACGGAAAAGGGGGTGACTGCAGGAAATATAGTGAACGGCGCTTTGAATGGAATTGTATCTAACGGTAATTTGTCAACAGAGGCAAGACTAGCGGTGCGCAATGGAGTTCTGGTACCGACACTGATGTATGGAAGTGAGGCCTGGAGCTGGCAGAAGAGGAACGAAAGTAGACTGAATGCAGTGGAAATGAGATCAATAAGGCGTATATGTGGCAAATCTATTTATGACAGAGTAAAGAATGAAGAAATAAGGAAATAATGTAAAGCTGATGTTAGTATAGTGAGTAAGATTAAGAAAGGATCACTTAGGTGGTTTGGTCATATGGAACGGATGAACGAGGAGAGAATAATAAGAAAGATATATGATGCAAGTGTTGATGGCATCATATATCTTTCGGAAGACTCGGCACGACCAGGTAAACCAAAGGACGGTTCTGTCAGAAGCCTCAACAATCGGCGAGCTTGTGTGAGAAGATGTATGAATATGGATGAGGCGATAATTGTGTGTCAGGACAGACGAGTGTGGCGCTCTATCCTCTCTGCCTATCCCCGCGGAGAAACGGCGTGATGGTAATTAAGTAAGTAAGTAATAATGTATCATATGACCTGGCACGATCAGACATACCAGATATTGGACGACGACTCGTGGAAGCTTCAACATTCATGTAGGTATGTGTTGAAGATGCGTGTGGCATTCTATCAGTTATATTTACCTCTGCGGGAAAAAGATCTGATGGTAAGTTAAACAATTATAATGTAATATTAATCTGATTGATAAAATAATAAATACATCACATGATCTCTCTTGAGAAGAAATATATACAATACGACAATACCACAATGCAATGTGATTTGGAAAAGGTGTAAAATACGTAAACATATTTATATTTATTGTAAAAATATAGTATATGTACAGCTTGTTTCTGTATACTGGATCTACCCAAAAGATATCAGATGTTATAAATAAAAATATTAAAACGTTACCCTGTTGTTCAACAGCAGAGGCAGACATCAACGATTCTCTTCAAATTCCAAAACATGTCCGCATAATAAGGTACACTATTGCATAGCATTACGTTAATTTCTTTTAAAGTGATCACGCTCCGAATTAATCCCAAAACTATAGTAAATCACGCACAAATGATAACTGTATACTGTTTTTAATAACTTTCAGATGAATAAAACACCGATTTACTACATTAAAAAACAATGAAAATTAATATGACCGTTCCGCGACAATCAACCGCGAAGGCGGTGCAAGGCTTTCCGTTAAAACCCCCCGCCCCCAACGAAAGGCATTGCTTTCAATAGTGTTGGGAGCGTGTGATTAGTGTTGTACAATTGTTACAATATTTTAAATACTAAATTAATGTATTAATTATAAATATATACATATAAAATCAATTTTGTCGAAAAATTTGTCAAGAAAAATAATGGCGTTATAGCACAAAGGTAGTGCACTTTCAATAGTAGTTTATAATTAATACATTAATTTAGTATTTAAAATATCACAGACCTATGTTCTGAATAATTGCAACTTCACAATAAGAATGTTTTCCTTAATAATGTTACAATATTCATTATTTATGAAACCCTCTGCGTTATATTTATTTCAAATATTTATTTATGAATTTCATCATTTTCGAATTTTATCATTTCAGTAAGGGTATTGTTTTTTTAATACAAAATAATAACATTATAAGCCTTAAAATATTGAATTTTTAACATTGAAATGTTTTCGTAGTAATATTTGTCACGAAAATTGTGTTATAAATATAATAAATAGCTCATTTGAATTTTTAAAAATATTTATATCTATTTTTACCCCGTGTTATATTATCAGTGCCTGGATCAGTATATGACATTTCCAATTTAAAAAAAAATACAATTCAATTCACTTTAATTTTTATTTTACCAATTCCAAACTTCACTTACACATATTATTATCTATTCAACATATATAATATTCTAATGCCCGTTCGTGGAGTATATAGTACATAAATAAATAAATAAAATCTGGTATCAAAATAAGTGAATAAATGAAAGTATGAGGTTGTTGCATCAAAGTAAACAATTTTTCTATCATACTTTAGTATTTTTAAAATAAATTCTGTTCATAAAAAATTTTCCGTCATTAATATTGGGCACTTGCGTTTCTTTTTAGACGATCTAAATTTTTTGAGTTCATCTTCATGAACTCGGAACAAACTTGAAAACAAATTACCTCAACAAAGATCAATCTTTGTTATTATTATTATCTATAATTATAATTGGAATGTTGTTCAAATTTGAAAAGACGCAATGAAATTTCACTCGGAATTACCCCCCTCCCTTTTTTTGAAAAAATACTTAAACAAAATTGTTCCAAATAATAATTAATTATATTATATTAATTATTTTAAATAATATCGGCTTATGTTCCAATTGGTTTATTGTTACATAGTAAATACATGCCTAATAATACATATAAAGAATTCTGTCAATATGTTAAGAAAGATTTTCAGTCAATGAGTGTGTTATTTTTTAACGAAATAAAATTTATTATAATAATAATAATTTATAAAGGTTACATCTTCGTAAACGATCAGTGTTGACCTCTCAGGACTGACAGAAAAATTGCAGGTTATTCAACTAACCTTATACTGGATGCAGCAATTCTTGTCGTTCCTCTGAACACCAGGAAGGAAGTCGAGATGGTGGCTCGGATACCAGATAAGCCCAAGTCTCCAACCTGGATGCTGCATCTTCGTCACCTCTTGCAGATTGAAGGAATCCAACAACAAGTAAAAAATATATATTATTTTTATTTATTTATTACATTTTTAAGTTTTATATATACCGTTGGATATTATATTATACAAGCGAATAAATAATAAATATATTAATATATATAAAATAACTATATATTTATCGAGCGAAAAAATCAAATGTAGTATTTACTACTTCGTACCTGATGACAGATAGAACAAATCTTTATATACGACAATAATTTAATTTCACCGTACACAGTATGTAATGCCCGCCATTGTAAGTGTGTCCACACAAATTAATTTAAAGATCATAATATAAATCAAAAAAAAATTATATAGGTATTTAATAAAATTTTTTAAATATATAGTTAACATATTTTAAATATTATTTTTAATTGGTTTAAGGTAGTGATATATTTAGTATTTTAACATTTCGTATTTTTTCTTAATATTAGTCACAATTAAATTGTAAATAATGGTATAGATATTTTTAAAAATACGTTGCATGTCTCAGACATGCGTACTATACCATCTCTGTACATAATATATTTTTCTGATTTGCCCAGTTCCACCTCGCATGCGGATGATTGTATTTTGTTATTGTTGTTGGCCTCTTCAAATATCGTCTGAATAATATTTTTAGTTCGGGTTGTGTATTTTTTATTGTATGATTAACTTTTGGTTGGGTAAATATATATTTAAAAAAAAAAACAAAAATATATAAACTACTTTGATTAATTTAATGTCGACCGGTTTCGATACAACTGTATTAGGACGGGCAGAAGATACACAGAGACAAGACGGAATAAAAAATCAATTATTGGGCAGGAGCGTGAACTCCGCTCAAGATGGGAGGGTTAATTGTTTTAGATATAGTATTAAAAGAATTAATTTTTTTAATTTATAATATTCCTAAATTGTCTAGTCTAAAGCCTCCCTTGTTTATATATACTGTTGACTTTCAAAGCGATTTATTTTTCAAAGGCTTGCCCTGTTTCCAAAACAAGGTTAGAAATTCAGAAAAATTATTATTATAAGTATAATAAGTGTTCTTTTGTTTCTAAATATGTGCGATTTTACCTATATAAAATGCTGAACAGTAATTGCAATCGAGTTTATATTGTATATACTGGAATGGTTTAACGAGTCGTTGTATCGACGGAGTTTATAATTAGTATTAATCGCGGAAATAAATATTTATGTGTATCGCTATTCGTGTTTTGTCTATCTTCTGTTCAAGACATGAAATATTTATTATCATTTTGAATGAAAACGGCCACCATGTCGCATCTCTATACTATCCCGCAGTCCGCGCATGTGCGATTGAAGTGCCTTCATTCATAATCTTCAATAAATATTCATCTTCGATCTCAATACGGGGTTCATCTTTCGATGATAACATAATAGGGTTTAAAAAAAACCTTCGACAGTGGATCAACGTCACCCTTCATAGCTTCTGACAACAGGATTTTTATAGTCATAATAATCGCCGACCTTCGACATAAGATATGCGCGGCGCGCGTCAGCCGCCCGCCCATCTGTCAAATCTGACATCTGTCAAAATCGCGAAACGCTAAACTGCTTTTAAATAAAACATTGTAAAGTGTAAATATATTCTTGCATATTCTTAAAAAAAAAATTCTGTTATAAATGTTTTCGGTTTTGTTTACAGGTAACGACGCGATAACTCTTAAATACGTGTAAATATTTAATGAAATTTTGATAAAATGTGAAACGTGACTAAAAATGCGATGTATACATAATTTTTCAAATAAAGGATCCCCGTATAACTGGTGAATCCCCAACTAACTAACTTACCATCACGTCGTTTCCTGCGGAAGTAGGCAGACAGGATAGATCGTCACACTCTTCTGTCCTGACACAATTCTCGCCTCATTCATCTCCTCATACGAGCTCGCCGATTAATGAGGCTTCTGACAGGACCGTTTGGTTTACCTGGTCGAGCCAGGTCTTTCGCGGTCGACCTCTATTTATAGTGCCATCTACACTTGCGTTATATATCTTTCTTACCATTCTCTCTTCATTCATCCGTTTCATGTGACCAAACCATCTAAGTGATTCTTTCTTAATCTTACCCACTCTGCTAAGATCAGCTTTACAGCTTTTAAGTGATCTTATTTCCGCTGTATTCAGTCTACTCTCATTCCAGGACTCCATAGTGTACCACTAGTGTTGCTTCGGTTGATAAGTTCCCATTAGATATATTCCATTCGAAGCAACATTCACATTGTTCGTTGCAGTTACCCTCCTTTTGAAATCTTTCTTAGCCTTTTTCTTTCTTTCATACATACTTCCCAAATACACAAACATTGATTCATTACCTACAAGTGTTTAGTACGGTGGCTTATTTTCTTCAAACTAGAACTCAGAACTATCAAAAAGACAATATTAATACACTTTAATTTAATAGACCATTTGAAGTTAATTTGTGTTTACTGGACTGTTTTGCCGTATGTATCCGATCTGTCTGACCGACGTTTCGGATCTCGTTGCAGATCCAGTGTCAGGAATGACGTCGCTAACGCAATGCAAAGTGAAAAAAATAAATTAGCAGTTTTTGGAAACAAAACATGTTTTGCTCGCGAATTAAAATATCGCATCCAGTAATCTTTAGAGTCTCTCATAGATTAAAGTCTCACTGAGAGATATTTGTTAACACGGGCCTTAAGAAAAGTTTATGGATTCACACTAGAAATTTTAATTAAATCATAATTTTTAATATCTAACGCAAATATGTTATGGTTACTCATTTAAATTTTTAAAAATTTATTTACTTTGTTTTAACCACTGTGAGTTAATAAATTTACCAATTAATCAATTTCTACATAAATAGTTAGATATATATATTTTTTTAATAGGTTTTGAAAACTTAAGAACAATTTGACATATAGTTATCGTTTGGTCATCCTGATAAAAGTAAAATGTATTTTCCGAAACCGATTGGGGTACAAAGTTAATGACTTATTCGTTATGAACTTATTGAACTAAAGCAAGAAACAATCGTAAGATTCTGTAAATCCCAAAGACTGAGATGTAGACCCCCCGGCGGAACAGTATGCAGGGTGGCCCAAAAAAATAAGTGAGAACATCTCAACACATAAGTTATTTCAAAACATAATATAATTCTTAATTGAATTTTTTTTACACAATATTCAGCTAATTAGAAATCATCTTCAATGTATCCTCCTTGTTTCTCAGCGACATTTTCTTTTTTTTTTGACATAGTTAAACTAATTTTGATGTAATTGCATCACATTTAACGAAATGTTCTCACTTTTTTTGAGCCACCCTGTAAATTAGCAATTTTTTAATGCAAAATACGATGAAAAAGTTATGGCTTAAATAATTAACCAAACAATAAACAATTATAAGATTTTGTCGGTCCCGAGGATTGTGATGGTCTGACCACGTTGAAAGAATGCCAGATGATAGGACACCCGAGACCATGATTACCCTAGTGGAAGCGACCTAGAAATGGATCAAAGAAGAGGTGGACTGACTGGCCAGGAATAGGAGTAAATGGAGAGCAGTTTTGGAACCGGTTCCAAAAATAATCGATCAAATGATCCGTCGGTTACAAAGAACTAGTTCTTTCGAAGAATATTTCTTGCATCCCAATGAGACCAAATCCCGCCCTGGTGTATAGTACCGAGGGAGAATAAGAAATACAATTTTAATATTCTTATATCCACTTTCTCAAAATATTGTCGCAATTATTTGAATTTTTTCAAAGTATCATCAGATATCCAACCCATTTACTAGGGGTTGGAATATTTGCTTTTAGACTATTTAATAATAACAGAAAGGACGGTGTTGTTGCCGTCGCGTGAACATAATATACTACACTTAATGCTTTTATTTGTTCAGTGTGTGATATTTTGACTACGATCCAATTAGTGGAAATATATTTTTAACTATGTCCGGTCTATATATCTTAATTTTTTTACGCACTTTTCACTTAGTGAGAACATGAATGTACATTTTAATAGTGATAATGTTTAATAGTGATAATGTTCCCCACAAAATAAAGATATTTATTATTTGAGTGTTTGAAAACCTCCACGAAAAATGTGAAATATATACGTATATACGAATATAAGGATCGAAAAACTTTTTAAGCGAAAACATAAAGAATTCGGTGGTTTAGTAGAAAAAGGTGTTCCGGTTGTGAAATATCTAGAAATGAACCTGTCTCGGAGATGAGGAGCTTCCAAGTTGCCAAGGATAGGCATCAGTTTGGACAGAGACATCAATTAAATACATATGATCACTATTCTTCTTCTTCAACGGCACAACACACATCCCAGGGTGGGATTTGGCCTCCTCCATAAGTGCTCTCCACCGTCTTCTTTGTCATACTTCATACTTGTCCAGTTCTCAGACCATTCCATCCTGCTCCACACAGTTAGTTCACCTCTTCCTTCGCCCGCTTTCAGGCCATTTCAACTGAGATATCCACTTTGGTGTCCTGTCACTTGGCCTTCTTTCGCAGACATACAGAATCTTAATAATTGTTTCTTGCTCAATTAAATTGTCGGGCTCATGGATTCAATTTTATTATGTACGCTCAAAAACTGCTCATTTGTTTTCGTAGATTTGGGTTAGGCACCACAATCATAAGTGACCGCTGGTATTACTATAGTTTTGTTTATTAGCAGTTTGCTTCGTATTTTACACGCATATAAGCTTTTATTTATCTATAATGGGCACCCATTTACTACGCTAAAGTAGATCCTTCTGATCCATCAACATTTTGACATAATACACACAACTTTGTCCCCAAAAGTTTCTAGTGTACCAGTGATTCTTCGAAGAATTACGAAGAATGATTCAAAGGTTCAAAGGTTTTTGGTGAAACTTTGTGAAATTCCATGACTATTTTGTAAATACAGTTAAAACACTGTTTTATTTCACTATACTTGTTATTGTGTTAAACGTTAGAATGTTTCTGGGAACATTATCAATATTATAATTCAATTAAAATTAAAATCATTTTCAGACAGTAATAACGGGCGTGTTTGGAGTTAACGGAGGTAAGGATGGGAGTGGAGTTAAAATGGGTAAGAAAGGGGATGTAATGGGCGGTATTTGAATATTTATTATGTTTTTATTGTTATTTTTATTATTAAATATTTCTCAATATCCTAGAATGTTTAACTTTCGTCCTTTGGTGCAACTATGTATAAGTTGTAAATAACTATTATCAAATGAATGGCCCTCGATTCTTGCGTGCTCAGCCATTTCGGAGTTTAGACTGAAGTTTTTTATAACTTTCTTACGTTCTTCTAATCTTTTTCGAATTCTTCTTCCGCTCTGTCCAATATAAACGTTAACTTCTAACACACCATACATTACTGCCTGAAAGTGTTTTTAATTTTAGTTGAATTATAATATTGATAATGGGAAGATGTTCTCGAAAATGTTCTAGCTTTTAACACAATAAAATATAGTGGAATGAGAGTGTTTTAACTCAATTTACAAAATACGAATAATGAGTTACCAATCATCGTTAGAATCGAAAATAATGGTATAATTAAGTGTTTAACCATCACTACTTGACCGACGAAAGATCTGGTATGCTCCTGATACTAGAAGCTGGTTCTGTTAGAAGCTTTACCCATCGACATACGACAAACTTGTAAGATGAGTTGTACAAATGCGGACTAGGCGAGAACATTGAAGTGTGTGTCGTTCTAACTTATTTACCAATCCCCTTGGGTACATTGATAATGCGTGATAATATAAACAGTATATTAAAATACAATCTGAATACGATAAATTTTTAAAAATAGTTTGTTTGTTTCAGTCTTTATGTTATATACAATCCATTCTCGTATGTGTTAATATAAAATATATTATCGGCCTTAACATATGAGACCATTTTCAGTCGAATTGTAATAATTAAATGGTTAGAAATCTCGTCAGTTTAATTTTAAATAGGTTAAATCATTTCGTCCGACACTGTTTAAAGTTTAACTTTCTGAAATATATATAATATATAATTATATCGTTAATTGATATAGCAGTTACTAGGTGGTATAACAAAATTATATTAAACTTTTAAAATTAGCAATATTAACTTGGTGGTTAAGATTCATATTTTTTTTATTTATTATCTTAGTTTAATAACCACAATTGAGTTTAAAAAACATCTACCGGTTTCGGAAAACACCTTTTCCTTCTTCAGGATATGTCAAAACTAACTAAAAATATAGCATTGTTTTTCTATTTATCCAGAATCTATTTTTAAATTTTTTTAAAAAATTTTTAAAAAAAAAAACAACAATTATTTAAAAAGTAAATTTAGTACCTAACTCAAATTGCTGCTCAATACAAATTTAGTCGAATAATTTTTAGGAAAAAATTTTAGAATAGGACTCGTAGTTAAATTTAGTTGGCTGTTTAGAATTTCCTGATTACTTTTACATTAGAAATGGAAAATAATTCTACCCTAAATTTTTTGGATCTAACATTGATTAGAAATAATAATAAAATTGAGTTCAAAATTTTTAGAAAACCAACTTTTACAGATACTATCATACACAATGAATCTAATCATCCATTATCACATAAACATTCAGGGTTCCACTCCATGATACATCGTTTAGTCAATATTCCTATGTCAACATCCAATTTTAATATTGAATTGAATACAATTAAAAAAATAGCAGTTAATAATGGGTATAATACATGTTTGATAGACACTATTTTAAAAAATAAATTAAAAGAATATAATAATCAGTTTTTATATAAATCACAGATGAAACATAATGATAATAATGATAATTGGCGTAGGATTTTATACATAAATAACTTTTCGAAACAAATATCTAAACACCTACCACGAGATATTAGACCAGCATTTTACACAAATAATAGTATAGGAAATTTACTCATAAATTCTAAGGACAAGGATGATAAATTTAACAATTCTGGTGTCTATAAACTTAGTTGTAAGGATTGTGCTGCATTTTATGTTGGTAAAACGGGTAGAAATTTTAATATAAGAGTAAAGGAGCATTTGAGATGTTTGAACAATAGTGGGTTTTCAGAATTTGCTAATCATTTGATAGAAAATAGTCATGGTTTTGATAAAAAATTGGGATTGTCAATTTTGCATATAAATGGTGTAGGTCACAAATTAAATAATTTGGAATCGTTGGAGATAAATATGCATGTAAAAGTAATTAAGAAATTCTAAACAGCCAACTAAATTTAACTACGAGTCCTATTCTAAAATTTTTTCCTAAAAATTATCGACTAAATTTGTATTGAGCAGCAATTTGAGTTAGGTACTAAATTTACTTTTTAAATAATTGTTGTTTTTTTTTTTAAAATTTAAAAAAAAAATTAAAAATAGATTCTGGATAAATAGAAAAACAATGCTATATTTTTAGTTAGTTTTGACATATCCTGAAGAAGGAAAAGGTGTTTTCCGAAACCGGTAGATGTTTTTTAAACTCAATTGTGGTTATTAAACTAAGATAATAAATAAAAAAATAAAATTATATTAATTTTTACTAATTTAAACTTTGTACTGTACAATCGTTGGTTTATTGTCACTACTATAGTTTTGAGAGGTGCCGCACCTCTCATCATCAGGTGATAACTAAACTAATTACAGTATGGTAATCTATTCAGTTAGTGGGGTGGAGCAGATTTCGGTCGTTAACGGTAATATAGACAGTAAAACTGAGGTGTTAGGAAATGTGATGTTGATAATTAGTGTTTTCTCCAAATTCTAAATGTTTCGTATTTTAACAGTATTTGAAATATTCATTATAAATCCATTATAAGGTGTATTACTTTCCATTTAGAAAGAATAATTGTATTAATGTGAGTAATACCATCCGTATATACACTTTGTGTCAGTGTATTGATGCCACTCAGCGTTTTAATTTATTGTTGGGCGGGGTTATCGCTTGAAATTAATTAAAAACACGGTATACGCAAAAAATATGTACGGAATATTTGAATTTTATCAATTAGGAAAGTTTATACAATATTTATATTTTTTATTTATTATCTTAGTTTTATTAACCACAATTGAGTTTAAAAAAAAATAAACTAAGATAATAAATAAAACTAATATAATAAATAATAATAAAAAATAATAAAAAAAAATAAAAAAATTAATAATATAATTAATAAATCATATAATTAATAAAAGTAAGATAATAAATAAAAAAGATGAATTTTAACCACCAAGTTAATATTGCTAATTTTAAAAGTAATATTTATATTTGTTAATTTTTTTATGTATTTTTATATTATTACCAACATTTGTTTTATTCAAAATTATTTTTTGTTTTTTCTACTGTTAATTTACAACTACTTATAATACTTACATTATAAAAGCCACATGTTAAAAATAAATATTTAGAATTTTGCTTCTTTTTCTGCACATAAATATATTCCTATTTCCTATTTCTAACACATGTATATGGATATGACATATCGCTAAAAAAACCGTGCATATGAAAATTTGAGCTCTGCATGTGTTGTGTTCTATTTCCTTAGAGTTTTCTGGCATCATGTATTTATTTGATATTTAATAATGTAAATAAAATAGTATTATATGTTTTTAAAATGGTCTATTGCACATGTTCTTTCTAAATGAAAACTAGTCTACCAAGTGGAGAAGTTTTAGTTTATGACTGTCGAAAGAATGGTTTGTTTCAACTATGTGGTTAGAAATTCCGAGAAGTTATTATTTTTTTACTCTTGTATTTAGATTACTGGCGGTTTGACATATGTACTTTTCAATGCAGTTTCTACAAATTATTTAATATATTTCGCTATTTTCTAATATTATAACAGTAACGCGTGCGAAGTACAGAGTTTAGATTAATGAAAATTAAAATATAATTATGTCATTCAGGTTCGCGCCGGCGAGCCGTCGTCCGCGTACGTGCATGTGAAAACACAAGCGGCACATTATGTCGGTGGCTTTTTGTTATTAGTCGGGATATTTCGGGTTCGTCCAGGAGCGACACAAATAGCTGCGCGCAAATAGCCGGGCTCTCGCGGCTCGCTCAGGGTTGTCACTGCGGATCGACTCGTCAGATTCGGGGTTGTTTATTTACTGACGTACTTATCTAACAGAGAAGAGGCGAACATCCCTAGTATCGAAACTATTGGCAGGGTATGGGTGACGCACGGCTTCCCGAACAAGTTAAACTATCTTACAGCAAGAGAATACAGGAAGAACCGGGGAAAAGGCGAATCTGAGTAGATGTGACATAGATTCTGAACATTGGGAAGCCGCGGTTCAAGAACGAGGACAATGGCGTAAAAAAGTACATTGTGTAGGGGAAACTTGCGAACAGAAGAGAGCTGATACAATTACAAGAAAAGGAGGAAGATCTGTCACTCAGAACCCCCCTACCCAGCGGATGCACGCACACAACGTGTGGAAGGGTGTGCGGTTCGAGAATAGGACTCCTCAGCTACTCTCGGACTCACTACAATCGATAACCATGGCAGACGTCATCCTCGTAATCCGAAGAAGAATATATACATACACGACACAATGTACCGCTATTAACAAAAATATTATTTATTTAATTCATTAAGTGATTTTAACAGTATAAAGTTTCATAAGAAGCAAACATAATATAATCATATATTTTAATATAAATTATTGAGAACTTTGTTCTTAACCACTTCATAAGTTAAATTTAATACACCAACCGTTTACGGAAAATACAATTCCTTTATAAGGATGTCAAATAAACCAACTAAAACCATATATGTCGAATTCTTCCAATGATTTTAAATTTCTATTTAAATATTTTAAAAATAAATCTAATGCATACCTAACTTAAATTTAAATCGAAACCGATAATGATAGATGTGGAAATCGACTGGTAGGTGTATTCAATTTAATTCATTAAGTGGTTAGAAATATATACAGAATTTGAAAGATATACAGAATAATATTTTTGTTGCTACCGGGATTTGAACCTGGATCCTTTCCTATCCGGGGAAATGCGTTAACCGATTACACTACACCAACATAATAAGTTGACAACAAATTTTCGAACTTACATGTTGATTAAAAACGTAAAATGTTTACTTCAGCATGGGCGAAGCCCAGTGAGGTACATATGATGAAATGAATAAATATATTATTTTAAATTTAAAAGCTATCACCTTTTTGTTGCGAAAATCTTAAATATCTTTGAGTAATATGCGCTAGAAGACAGGTTTGAATAATTTATATTAAAATTAATAAAAACCACTATGTAAAATGTGCAGTAACTATTAGAAATAGAATGATATATAGTATTTAGCAGTACCGTGCAGTAGGTATAAATTTTAGTTATGCTGTTACCAATTATATTATACAATCATATATAATATATGTTATATTATACATAGGATTATGAACTTTCGTTTAACCAACGTCTTTATATAAAATGAATCCATTATTTACACGACCCTACCATGTATTTATTTGTAATTTTAGAGTACTATTAATAGTGTTTTTAAAGTTAAAGTTTTAACATAAAATAATATCTTCTTACCCATTTAAAAATCAATATAAAAATGTGTGGACATTTTTAAGTATACTTTTTATGACTGAACATGATTCTTTTATTGTTTGAAAATCCTTCGCGTAATAACTAAACGAAATAATTACTTTTATTAAAGGCTAACGTAGGAAATAGTTCGGTCAATTTTTTGTTTTTTCCCAAATCAAAAACAAATTCATACACCAAAAGCACTTCGAATGCAAAGAACAGCCATGAAATCAACACGTTAAAAACAGTAGGATAGTAAAATTCCCAAATTAGTAAAAGAGGAGGTAAACATCTTAATGATTTGCACGCAGTTGTAAGCTTTTCTAATGTTATTCTATAATGACTCCATACAAAACGGATCAACTGAAATAAATTTTCAATTCAATAAATAGCCAATTATATGACTTGAGTAATTCACTAGCTTAAAGATAGAACGGAGTAATGTGAATAGCTCGATGCGGCGAATGCACAAGAGCGCCATGACTACAGTGGTGATTTGTCATGGTAGTTTTTAGAACTAAGCAATTAAAGTCTCTACTGGTACACAGACGGCGCTAATTATAAAAAAAAGGTTTCCGTTTATGTTAATCTAATCATTTAATTTATATTTGTTTCCCAGAATTTTTAGTAATGCACAGCTTTTTTGTTTGTATGCACTGCATGCCCCTGGTATATAGCATATCTAACTATCAAAACCATCGGTATTGAAGTAATATCACAGATTTCATTATAAAGTAACATTATATTAGTGGGCGAGAACTTCGTCAAACAAAAGTGCATTATTTTTTAATTTCCTGCTACATATGCAATAAATGAAGATAAAAACTGGTGAGAGAAAGCGTGGGGAGGTTGAAATTAATGTTAAGGTGTAGGGAGAGCATGTATATATAGAGAGGTGTAGTGTATGTAGGCAAAAAAATTGCCAAAAATCGATAATATAATAAACAAATATCTCATAGAGACAAAGCTATTTTTTATTATTATTAATGGAAAATATATGGAAGTATGGGGTAATTACAGGGCTTACGACCTGTTTTTGGCTGGCTTAAGTGATCACTTTATATATATAACGTTTACCAATTCTCAACCCTTAATCTCCACATTTATCAAATTTTTGAAAGTTATATATATATATACGTTTCGAGTACCACTACACCATCGCCATCTTTGGACTAAATTTGATAATGCATTTTTAATTTTTTTTTAATACAGCATATAATATGTCATCACTATGAGAATCTGATTTTTTTAAAAATTTTTTTAAAGCAATATTCTTTATATGTAAAATGTTTTTTAAAATACTGTACTAGAATACGCCTGAAAAATAAATATTTTTCAATTTTTTATATATTTTCTTCTTTTAATTAGTATATTATATTAGCAATATTTGAATAGCTTGATGTCCAAGAACACACAATTACTGAATTTTTACCTACAAAGGCCCTGTTATTAAACAATTATCAGATATAATCATGGATACAAAATATAATTAAAAATAGCTCTGTCTCTATGAGATATCTGATTATTTGTTTAACAATAGTGCCTTTGTAGGTGAAAATTCAGTAATTGTGTGTTCTTGGACGTATTCAAATATTGCAAAGATAATATTATATAATAGTTCATGAAAATTTTTTTTTGGTGTAGAATGGTAAATATTGAGAAAAAAAATAGTAATTTGTGTTAAATTATCGTTATATTATTTACACAAACCGTGAATGAACCAATTTTGTGCGTTAGTGGTTCTAGTTTTAGAAATGTGGAATAGTACGGTCTGTCGGGTCAATCTGGGTGGAATGTGAAGACATGTACAGTATAGAAATATTATAAAAATAATGTCCCCTTACAGACAGAATATTGAAAATAAGCATAACAAAGATTATTTGTTGAAAAATACATGTTATAAAGTATTTAAAAGATAAATAAGTAAAATACGTAGTGTAAATAATCCATAACATTTTTACATTAGAACTAATAGCAAAACTTATGATTTTTAATGAGTTGTAAATAGAAAATACATGTTATAAAGTATTTAAAAGATAAATAAGTAAAATACGTAGTGTAAATAATCCATAACATTTTTACATTAGAACTAATAGCAAAACTTATGATTTTTAATGAGTTGTAAATAGAAAATACATGTTATAAAGTATTTAAAAGATAAATAAGTAAAATACGTAGTGTAAATAATCCATAACATTTTTACATTAGAACTAATAGCAAAACTTATGATTTTTAATGAGTTGTAAATAGAAAATACATGTTATAAAGTATTTAAAAGATAAATAAGTAAAATACGTAGTGTAAATAATCCATAACATTTTTACATTAGAACTAATAGCAAAACTTATGATTTTTAATGAGTTGTAGATAGAAAATACATTTTTACTCTTTTTACTTTTCCAATTCAGGAAAATAACTTTAACAATTCCGCTATACCAACCGAGTGCGTTTACGAAAAATTTAACTTATATTTTGTAGTTTTTTCAAATTGATTAGTCAATTATTTATAGTTTTTTTTCTGTATATTTTTTCAGTTCGTTAATTTGATCTCTCTTTGATTTGGTCTCTGAAAAACTGCAGCTTCACAACAATAATGTGTTCTCCGTAAAAATAATTACCCCTAGTGAAATTTGTAGCGAGCTAATGCTAAACAAGATATTTTTAAATGAATATATTTTTACATTTTATTTGTGTAGTGTAAAGGGAGACGCGATTTCAATTTTACATTTATTTGTTAACAGAATGTTATAAATATTTCAGTTCCATAACAAGTAGTAATAAAATATTTTGAGGGATGCCCAGTTTTTCACGATAGATTGACGTGTCATTTCCCGATGGTGGATATGCGGCGCGCGCGGGAGGCACACAGCTAAGAAAATAACATACGAATACGAAAGACAGAGATGAGCAACCGATGTTGAAATACCTCGCTACTGAAGAGACATACTGGATCCTGAACCTGTTCAGCGTGGACAACCCTGGCCGAATACAATTTCTTCGCAAATAGTGCCCTTGTAATAATATATAATACCCGTAATGCCGGATGGTTTTAGACCGTCGGTAAATTCGCGGATTACATTTTATAGCCCGCTTGAGGTCGTCGTTTTAATGTGTCTAGGCAACACTGTTGCGAATTATTAATTCGTTATAACATGAAAAACGTTTTTTCAGCAGGTACCTCGGTAATATTTGTCACGTTAGAAGTATCGCGTTAAAACTTTTTGTAACATTTTTGTATTTTATTTACCGGTACTGGGATTGATACCAGACACCTATAATTTTTTTCATGTTAAGCAAGTGCTCTTCCATCTAGCTATACTCCTATTAGACTCTGGTGTCAAATTATCATTTTGTGTACATTGTATTTCATTGTCAATACATAGTTCATATCCATTGTAGTATCTATAAGCTACAGTGGCTACTAGTCGTTTTATAGTGAACGAACGTGATGAACATTTATAAAAAAATCGGTGACTAAATTTCTAAATATAATATGAACATTAATTTTTATATGCTGTGTCATTGAGCTGTTACTGTTCTGTATATTGTAAAATATAAAATATGTACCTATGTATATTAATTTATATGTAATATATGTTCAATTTTTTACATTGAAACTATATTAATAATGAATTTTTTAAATCAAATTTTAATACTAATATTGAACATTATTTAAAAATTAGTCGCACCTAGTGTACGAATTAAACATCAATTGTCACGTGTGAACCTGTCATTCGAGAGACCGGGGGTTCGGTTAACCGATAGACAGATTTTCGTTTTATATATTTATTTAACTGGATATATGAATAATTTTTGGAACCAGAAAAAAAAAATTATGTAAGGGTTGTATAATCCATGCGATGCATTTTTTTGTATTCAGCCTTGTTATTTTTATGAGGCTCTTCGGATAAAATGGGTTAGAGTAGTGCGTGATATTTATTGGAGGATTCGTGGGTGCGGATTATGTATGATATATAGAAACATTCTATATATCATACATATATCATTTGTACACAACGAGGAATAAATATTTCTACAAACAAATGAACACATGAAATAATATTCAGACAATGTTTGAAGATACCAAAATTAAACATAATGCTCTCTGAACGACATGGGTCAGGGGAAAAATTCTTCTTCTTCGTGTGCCATTTTTGGTGATTGCCGACCAATGTTTTCTTTGGGAGTGAGAGTGCGCGCGCGCACCCAATTTGGCAACACAGTGGACACAAAAAAATATAGCGCCACACAATTTTGAACAAGACTACTTCTTATTCTATGTTGCAGTGTGTTGATTTATTCTGTATAAGATCACTAACATTATAGACATTGAACCATTTTCTAAAGGTTAAATAGCCAAGATAATCTGAGAAGATCTGCCGCTCTGCTGCCTTCTATCTTCTCCTGCATAGTAACTTGTTGTAAATGATGATATTTTTAAAACAAATTAAGTTAATCAACTAGAAAAATTTACAGAAAAAATCTATCTATCGAAAAATATATTTAATTGTTACCGGAATCCGAACCGGGAAAGCGCATACTCCGATTTCGCTATAGCAATCGAATTCATTTTCGACGAACTTTGAGCTTATATTCTCTAATAATTCCAATTGATATATGTGCTATTTCATTTTTAAAAGCAATCCACTTTATATAACGGAGAATCTCAAATTCCTCTATAATATTTTTCATTGCGAAGAATGTGTCGAGTATGCATCTTTCCGGAGTATGCATAGCTCTCTTCACTTTGTTACGCGCCTTAATACATCTTCATTAGAAATGTGGTGGGGCTAGGGTAGGGTCAGGCCCTCCCGGTAGCCTAATACCGCTATGGTCTTGTTTTATTATTTTCTCCCTCAGCGCACATATATAAGCATCGGTTCATAAGAACATTATTTTTAAATCGTTCTTCACCAACATGTACGCCTGCGAGCTCTGGTCGTACTACAAGCAAGTGACGCATAAACGTAAACAAATTTAATATGACAACTCATTGTTAGGGTTGGCGCGTTATTGTGGCGCATCTACAATGCAACATTGATTTGCTGGCGTAAAGCTGCGGCTGGAACTCAGTATTCACCATCATTTCTCTAGTGGCTCCCTGATCCGAGAATGGCATCTACTGCAGAGTAGACACAGATATAATATAGGCGTAATTATAATCTATTTTGTTTATGTATATGTGAAAAGAAAAACGTAGATCCCGTGCCGAATAGGATCTATCGAACGAAATTACGCAATCTTCGAGTCGCGCGTCCCGCGAATTAGATTATGACGATTCCGGTCGTAAATCGGAATCGCCGAAGGAGGGGCGGTAAAGCAAATAAGAGAGTTGGATTAATGGGGATAAGGATCGATGATGGTGTAGGGAGTCCAGTTGAAGGACCATTGGATCTCGGGGAATCGGGAATCTGAAGGACTGCTCGCCTTACCTCGTGTACGACGCCGCCGTTACTCCCGCAGTCACAACCGAGATCACACAAAGAGCACGCGGGCGGGTAGTTCTCCGCTTCCAAATGAAGACGGCAATATCAATCACTTCATCCGCGGCTCACACAGTAATCACTGTGTACAAATCACAATATAGTACTGATGCACCGGAGTTGAACAAATTCACACCACTAATGCAATAGTGGTGTCGCAACCGAACAAGTATCGCGTCGCGTTAACGTCTGCTGACGTCAAGGTCACTACTCACACTAAAAGCAAGCAGTAGGAAAAAAAATAGATGGGAATTTGAACGTGGAAAGGTGTCAATAATATAGGTCGCGACCGATTCTCAAGAAGCGCCATTAATAGGAAACATGTTCCGCACATTAATAGGAAACATTGGAACTGACCTGCTGTTTGGCTTCATTCTTCCGATGTGAGTATCTTCCCGATAATTTATTGAATTGTCCATTCCACCGTGAACACGCCTGACGTGTTCTCAGCAGTCAATGTGTTAACAAAACACTTTTTTTGGTGCTGGTGTGTCCAAATTTCCTCAAAAGTTTTAAAAAAATCTCTGTCTCACTGGAGAAATTATTAAAATAATACTTTTTCGTGTGTTAGATGAGTAAAAATATTATTTCGTTGAGATACAATTCACCGTGCGATTCAAAAATGTATTATTTTATCGAGTGCATTTGTTTAGGGCGGATTTGTCGGGGCGCGTTTGATGGGTCACCGTGTTTTTCATCTTCTATTTTTTTTTTGTTTCTTAAAAGAAACAAAATGATATTCATGTTAAAACATGAATACCATTTTGTAACTTCTACGTATTATTAATAATGCGAATCGGTTTAGCACAAACAACTCGACCGTGCTGAAATAAAGATATTATTATTATTATAGCACAGCATTATCCAAACTTCAAGGGAACATTGATGCCCACCTAGTTACAGTAGGTATGCTGTTTTTCTTGAGATATCACTAGCATTTTTGACATTGCGCCATTTTATGACGTAACACAGTCAAGATACACAGCCCTCTACTGCTCGCTCTCTTCTTATAATGCTTGTCCACTTATCATTTTTTTAATTGCAGCAACTCATAATAGTTGGACCGTTGACTTCTTGAAGCATTGCGTAAGTACCTTCAGACAGGATATCCTTCATCTTCCAGAGCCTCTCCTGATTGATATATTACTATGAATAATGAAATGACTAAAAATATTTTAATTGTTTTAAGAATGTATTCCCTTTCATCATAACATATGAGAAATTATATTGCCCATTGGGGAGAATATACCCGAAGTATGCAGTTTGATAGTTTTTTTTTTCTAATTTACTGAACATTTACAGTTCAACGATTCAGCCTGTAGTCATTACAGTGGGTAGAAACCATGTACTGATAATTAAATATTTGTAAAATATATCTGAACAAATTCAAATGAAAAATACGTGAAAGTATAAATAAATACATAATTACATACAGGAATATAAAAAAATATTTAGCACCAATATATATACAAACATGATTTCAGGAAAAAGGTCGCGTAAAGGTTTTATGTAGTTTAGTAATGAGTTAGCTGTGATAACTTTCGAAGTATCTGATGAATAACTAATTTCTCGGGTCCCGATTCCTTGTAGTGAAACTCAGTATGTTCAGGCAACAATATTAAGTTTATTACAACGTATTTATAGTCAATAATAATTCACACTTCAGAGATAGACTCGTTATTCAGGAGAAGCTGTGATGGAAGAGGGCTTTTCCCCCAGAGACGGGCTCTTATAAAGTTCGTTATCTTTGTTTTATTAACCACTTAATTGAGTTTAAATATAAATCACAGATAAAACATAATGATAATAATGATTATTGGCGTAGGATTTTATACATAAATAACTTTTCGGATCAAATATCTGAACACCTACCACGAAACATCAGACCGGCATTTTATACAAATAATAATATAGGAAATTTACTCATAAATTCTAAGACAAAGATGATAAATTTAACAATTTAGGTGTCTATAAACTTAGTTGCAAGGATTGCGCTGCATTTTATGTTGGCAAAACGGGCAGAAATTTTAATATAAGAGTAAGGGAGCATTTGAGATGTTTGAAAAATAGTGGGTTTTAAGAATTTGCTAATCATTTGATAAAAAATGGTCATGGTTTTGATAAAAAATTGGGATTGTCAATTTTGCATATAAACGGTGTTGGTCACAAATGAAATAATTTGGAATCGTTGGAGATAAATAAAGCGTGTAAAACTAATCAAAAAATTATAAACAACCAACTAAATTTAACTACGAGTCAGTCCCATTCTAAAATTTTTTCCAAAAACTATTCGAGTAAATTTGTATTAAGTAACAATTTGAGTTAGGTACTAAATTTATTTCTTAAATAATTGTTGCTTTTTAGAAATAGATTCTGGTAAAGAAACAATAATATATATTTTTAGTTAGTAATGACATCCTGAAGAAGAAAATGGTATTTTTCGACACCGGTAGATGTATTTAAACTCAGTTAAGTGGTTCATAAAACAAAGATAACAAATAAAAATACATATTCCTTTCGTCTGAATTCGTCTCAGGCTGCAGGTTGAGAGTCTGTCCATGATGTTCAGTTCCTGCAGAATGGAGACGTTACCATGGTATGCGCAACGTGTGTCTCCATCATCACATCTCAAAGGCATCATCGATCCGTTTTCTCTCCCTTGCCTTCATGATTCCACACCAAATAAAAATATAGAATGTTAATCCATTGATGATTGAGGTTTAATTGTTATCTGTGTGTGATTTCAAATCTCCCCAGCGGAGTTAAAACAAAAATATGTATTTGTCGTCGTTTCAGTTTTTGTCTATTTTTACTAACATCAATCCGATCTCACAGATAAAAATTTCAACAGGCATTGAATCTGACATCGATCACGACTAAATCTCTAAGATTTATCTCAACAAGTCTCATTCCGTGGACACGAGCCATAATGATTGGTCTTGCGATGGCTTATGTAACGGTGCATTACGGGAGTAGAATTTTATTTATACTCTGTTTATGTTACCTTTGGATCTAAATGCAGAAGAAAATAATTTTATTTCATTTTATTTATTTCCATCAACGCCACTGTGGGCTTTTAAATAAACAATAATAATTTATTTATTTTAAATGTAGCAGTTAAATTTTAACGGTCAGGGGTTCGCGCCTCGTTCCGGAAGATCAGCAAGTTAGTTCTATTTTCATAGTACAAATGTTTAGCTTAGTTTGAAAATAGTAAGAATACTGATGTGACATATATTTTGTGTACGCATCTCTATTTAATATATACACCATTAAGGTCATCGAGGCACAATTCATTGTTTTATTCCAGTGGTAATGTCAGAACTCATTCACTAGGTAGTCGACATTTTTGCTGTTAATTTAATTCTTCATAGGACCACACTATTACAATTTTTTGTGTCTCAACTCATTGGTGACGGATAAATTACTACTTCACATTTTATATGTATTATTATTTTTTAATTATGTAAAAACATACTGACACCGTGTAATTGTTTTCTTTGTATATTACACTTCTGTTGTAATTTTATCTTATTTTACAAATTATGTTAATGCCTAAATAGGGCGTGTAATAATAATAATAATAATTTTAAAAACTATGTATAATTATTGTACAAATATTTGTTCAATTCAGGTAAACGAAACTCTTGCAACGAAATTCAATTTGTTACCGAGCCAATGCATCCGTATTATTGGCGAATTAACATCATAATTATTTCTATGGGTACCTGCAAAGAACACTTCATGTTTTCTCGTTTGAGTTGGTACTTTATGTTTATCGTTGAAAGCATCTTGAAGGTTCCTCCCTCCGAACTGTCTTTTTTCAATTCGCGATATCGACGACATGAGCGTCTTGGGTATCGCCATACAGCCACCGCAGCTTGGCTCTTGCAACACTCCTTGCACCAAACTGTTAAACGTGACCAGCCCGCCTCGGCAGCGCTATCTTGATAATATTCGTCTTCTTCTTCTCGTAACTTATCCATTCGATGGACGTCACCGATCTTCAACGGCTCTCATCACTTTATTTACTGCAGCCCGGAAAAGCTCTACCAAACCCTATTATAAAAGCTTTGGCCAAACCATACGTTAAAAGAAAGATTATATTATGCAACATTATTAACACAATAAGGTTGTGGTAGTGGATTATTATTATCTTTTTTTTTTAAATATCTTATTTACAAAACTGAAAGAATTTTTTCGATATCTTGTAATATGGCAGAGTTACAGATGTTCAAAGTTGCAAGGTTTAAAAACGATCAGTTTTTACCGTTTTATCATGTGACGTCACATCTTCCGAGTCGACTAACGATAATCGACACTCTGACAAGCGAGTGTTGACGTAGTGATGTCATGTCTCTCGCACACACGAGAGGTGTGACGTCACACGGTAATCCGAGCGTTTTTCAATATGCCCATCTTTGAACGCCGCTCCGAAAGTATTGCATATTTTGAAAAAATTCAAATATGTAGTATGGTAATCTGGATTTTTTATTATTTTTTAAACATACTACAAAAGCTCATTTCTGATATGCTCCACTACCTCATTGTGTAAAAATATATATTTTCATTAAATAATATATTTTCTACAATGTATGCCACCTCTCTATAGGAAATAAAATCTCATACTTGGAGAAAAAGATCATTAATAATTTTAAATTATATGTTGTAAAAATACAGTTAAATAATATTTTATTTATTTAGGGTAATATGTTATTAAAAACTATTTTAAAAATAGAGTAATTTTTAGAAACGAAACAGAAAAAATTGCCTCAGGTTCATCGGCCATGATATTCTCCTTGTTTCAGAGCCCCGATTTCTATAAATTGCGTGCATTATGAGGTGCAAAATTTAGATGTCTCATAACATATCCAAGATATTAAAGTTTTCGTATTTTTTTAATGTTTTAAATACTTATTTTTCTTTGTTAATCCGAAGCATAACATTTTTAGATTATTTTGAGCATTCTTCTGTAAATCCACATCACAAATGCTTCAAATCACCTCATCATTTCTTCGGTGAGCGTCCACGTTTCCATTCCATACCGAGAATACGTAGCATCTGTTCATTCACATTCGTAATCTAAGGTGGAGGTCATGTTTGCTGAACATGCGGACAAAGATTGCACGAACTCGTTCAATGCGGCATTTGATTTCATCAGAAGAACCCCGGTTTTCATTTATATTTCAATTCGAGGTTTCACCAATTTAATGACTTTCATTGTAGGTTTTCACCAATTTAATGACTTTCATTGTAGGTTTTCACCAATTTAATGACTTTCATTGTCAACTGTGTTCTTTTTGCTAATGTTCATGTATGCATACTATGTTGGGTTCAACGAATATTGCACCCTATTCGTAGTTGAAGCGTATACGCCATATCCCCTTTTAATTTTTGACACCAAATTTATCTTTAAACACAGTGTAAAAACTGATCGGTGTTAAAAAACAAATTGAAAATTCATCGCGCTTATAAAATTTCTGAACGCGTTTCTCGCAAACGGCAGAAGACATTTCTCCGTTCGCCGGAGAAGACCTGGTCGTTAGCACCGAACATTTCTCACACTAAATGTAAAGGAGAAAAAATGATCTTTCAAAACGAGATTCTCTGAGATGCTGCCAAATAATATTTAAAAAAAAATTGTTTATTTAATATGTAAACGAAACGATGAAGACAAAAATATTCTGGATATAAATACCCTCGTGAAAAGCGTGAATTTGATCGGATGAGTCGGAATCTGTTTATTTCTCTTGGAACACTTTTGAGACTCGATCTTGGTGAAGGTACTTTGAGGAGAGGAATGCGCAGTATCGTATCGTTAACTTCCACACCTCCGGTTTTCTATTAACTAAGATTAAATAACGCGAGTTAACATTTAATGTAATTTTGTGGATTAGGTTAGGCTAGGTTAGGTTAGGTCTGGAATCGTGGGCTTTAAGGGCCGGTCGTGTGGTCTGTGGTAACTTTTTACTAAAGAGTCAATAAAGTTAAAAAATTTGCGAAAACAGGTTTTTAATCGTTGATAAAAAATAGAATGGTTAAATTTACTGTCGAATATTGAATGGTAAAAATCGAAAATCTTTGGTTAAGTATGGCGGACTCTTCACAGCTGTTTCAAAAGTTATATATCATAATTGATACTTTGAAAGATGCAGTACAGAACAATGAATCATTCAACATCCCGCTATTTTAGTGATGAGAGCTCGTCTGATAACGATCTCATTGTTTTGAATGAATAATTGTATGTATATACCGTAAAATAATTAATATCAATAGCTGAAAAATATACTTAACTGCCTTATATTGCAAGAGTGTTGAGTTCTAAAATTGGTACTCTTCTTTGCGCTCTAATTCCATGTTTCTATACAGAACATAGATTGAAATTGAAGTCCTCCTTAGTAAATGATGGTAAAAAGTAGGAACTCTCCTTCTCAAAACTGTGACACAATTACGGTAAAGGGAAAAAAAAATTCAAAGCATCGTTCACAAAAAGGTCCCTTTGAACATCTAAGAACATCTGGAAGCAATATATAACAAACATTGGTGGTTTTAGGCATTGTTAGACTATAGATAAAAAAAGACTAGTCGTCCCATTTATTATGTACCCAAAATTTTACCATAAATTTCAAAAAACAACAAAGTCTTATACTTTATAATACATTTAAACCGTCTACAAAAATTGCAGTTAGATACTGAATTCATCTGAAAATATATTTTTAAAAATTTAACAATGTGCTCATCGGCCTGAATCAAATTAAACAAGGGGCGCCCACGAGCCCCTCTAGCCCACCCCTGATTTTAGGGCGTGAACTTCTCGGGTCCCTGTCTGACGTGAGTCCCAATGCGCACCGTTGGCTGCATTGACACAGTTACGCCACTGTTTGATAATGCGACACGCTCCCTACGAGAGACTGGTATCAAACTATAAAAATGAACGATACCTTCGGCCAAAAACGCCACAAATATCATGTCCCCAGCTCTTTGAACAAACTGTCTCAAAAACTATCTTGGGACGGCTCGAGTCGACTGTTGGAAGACGAGAGTCAAAAAACGCCCTGACCTAGATTCCCGTGTAGACAATATGCTTCAGTCCTGTTTAATTTACAGACAGTTAAATGGCCTCTTCAACAATTTAAATACTTTCATACTTTAACACAGAATATGTTAATTCACCGAATACCTCAGACAAATTTGGCACGAAAACTGCTTGTTTGAAAATTTCATAACACTTCTATACACTCTCCCTTTTACATTGTGTTTTATTTTCACATTTCGCATATATCGATACGCCAAGCGAGTGCTCTGACATATTAATTACCCATCTAATGGATTGTGATGTCAAATTGTCATATAAGTATATAATACCGCATTGATTTTTTATTTATTTTCTTACATTCGCGAGCTTTTTGGGCTATTGCAACATGAATATTCAATTCAGTCCTAACACCAGTTAGTATGCAGCCTGTGCGTGTGGAGTGTGCGTGTGTTTCATTAAGTTGGAACATTTGTCATTAACTGAATTGTTTAAATTGAATTGTAACTGTATTATTTAAACTTGTTTAAAACGAACATATATTATCTTCGCAAATTGCAGGCAGGTATTGTCTTCTATATTTTTCATGATAAAATATTGCATCATTTCCTCATTTCTTTTGTTATTCACAATTTTCATTTTACTTCTTTTCTTCTTTCATTAATTATTCTAAGTTTATATTTGCGAAACCAATTATGTATAATATGATTATTGATTAACAATGTAAAATTTTTGCTTCAGTACGGGCGAAGTCCAGTGAGGCAGATATTAAAATACTTAATATACACACATATATATATATATATATATAAAGATTTTAAATACAACACAGGTTTAATAATTAGATGATATAATTGAATACGCCAAGAAAATGAAATGACAATAGGCAGGTCACGTCGCTCGGAGGACGGACAATCGTAAGATCGTCAGTGGACGGGATTGGGAAAAATATTTACAAAATTTTGTAAATTAGAAAAGTTTATATTTATGTTAACATCTGTTATTATATGTATTAGTTGTATTTTATATTATTATCAACATTTTTCTTAGTCGAATGCATTTATTGGTTTTTTCACTGTTATAAATATAATATATAAGTACGTATTTACACTATAACGGCCATATATTAAAAGTAACTAACTTACCATCACACCGTTTCCCCGTGGCCTCGTTCAGAGAGGATAGAGCGCCACACTCTTCTGTCCTGACACACAATTCTCGCCTCATCCACATTCATACATCTTCTCATAAAAGCTCGCCCATTGTTGAGGCTTCTAACAGAACCATCCTCTATTATCTGGTTTACCTGGTCGTGCCAAGTCTTCCGCGGACGTCCTCTATTTCTGGTGCAATCAACACATGCATCATATATCTTTCTTACCATTCTCTCCTCATTCATCCGTTCCATATGACCGAACCACCTAAGTGATCCTTTTTTAATCTTACTCACTATACTAACATCAGCTTTACATTCTTTTCTTATTTCTTCATTCTTTACTCTGTCATAAATAGATGTGGCACAAATACGTGCCAAAAATTAGGAATATTTATAAAAAATAAATATTCCTAAAAGCATTATATGTCTCAATAAACCATTTTTCCTCTGTACATAAATATTATTTACCCTATTTCTATCACATATACACGGCGACGGAAAACATAATGTATATATATATATATATATATATATATATATATATATATATATATATATATATATTATATCGCAATAAAGACGGTGTACATGAACATTTGAGCTCTGCATGTGTCGTGTTATTTTACCTAAGAGTTTTCCAGCACTACAAGTATTACATATTTTTGAAACAGGCTGTTATACATACAAAGTAGAATGCAAAGTAGTTTACTCGAGAGAAATGAAGAGTCCGACAGGCCACTCTAAAGCCATCTGGACTAACGATATCGTCTAATTCTGTGGAAAAACGTGGCAGCGAACAACAGCCGACAAAGAAAAGATAGAGACATTTGGGGATGCTTTCATTCAGTGGTGAATAGAACACGATTGATAACGTTAATGATTTGTATATTTCTTGTTAAATATTATTATCGTATTTGTTCCTAGATATTTAAAATATTAACTGATTCAAAAACTCGGTCTATTGTAATAAATGGCGATAATTGTGATGAGCAGAAGACTGATAGTATTTCTGGTAGTCGTTTTCCTCATGACCTCAACCAATAGCACAGTGAATTCTAGTGTCTTCTTCTTATCGTGCCCTAACCGTTCAACGGGCGTTATAATCACCTTTTCACTGGAGCCCGGTGCAGCTTTTCAGTAGACTGGCCAAACCATCGTCTCAGGTTCTTCAACCGTGATGTTCTTCTTGTTCCAGGCCCTTGACTTTCGCTGCATTATGAGGTGCACGATCTCATACTTCTCTGGATGTCTCAACACATGTCCGAGATTTTGAAGTTTTCGTACTTTCATTGTTTGAAATACTTATTTTTCTTTGTTCATCTGAACCATAACATATCCGTCCACAAATATGAAAATAAAAACTTTTATTTTTTAGTTTTACTCCTTTAGTTTTTATGAGACGCGTTTCACCTTATGAGGGCATTATCAATCTAACCATTTTAAATTCAACAACTTGTATTTATATGAAATCTTTTGAAAATGGATAGCTATATAATTTTTAGAACTAATAATGTTTGAATTTTAGGGTATACCTATATTTTGGCGCCATTCAATGAAATAATTCTGTTCAAACACTAACGATATTTTAATGAAATGTAATGTATTGGTGTCCCTTTCAAATAAATTTCATAAAAATATAAGTTATTGAATTTAAAATGGTTAAATTGATAATGCCCTCATAAGGTGAAACGCGTCTCACGGAAATTAATCGAGTAGAACTAAAAAAACAAGAGTTTTTATTTTTACATATGTGATTATGGGATTCTACAAACTTACCACCGAAACAATGAATCTATCCATCCAGCATTCTTCTGTAGATCCACATCTCAAATGCTTCTATTCACCTTTTCATTGCGTCGGTAAGAGTCCACACTTCCATTCCATCAAATAATATCGAGAACATGCAGCATCTGACTGATCTAAGGTTGAGGTTATGACTGCAGAACATGCGGATAAAGGTTGCACGACCTTGCTCAATGCGGCGTTTGATTACTACATAAGGATCCCATCTATCATTTATATTGCAACTATACTATACTTAATATTTTCTCCAATTTCATTCCAGCAATATAAAGACTTTCATTGTCAACTGTGTTCTGTCAAATATTTTGTTTTAGTTGCATTAAGTTACAAACCTTCACTCAACAGTTGTAGATCCTCAACGTTTCTTGTTACTTTATTTATATTTTTAAGGAGAACACATAATTATTATATTTTCGTAGAAAGCAAACACTTTGTAGTTTGACATATTATATTAAATAAAATAACAATAATTTTGTAAGAAACCATGAAATTTATTATACTTCAAACGGTTTCGCGTATTTCAAGCTTCATCAAAACGTATTTAAAACTGATGATAAATACAAAAAGAGTGAAAGAGAGAAACAGAATATAAAATTATATGCGAAAGAGAGAGACAGAATACATATACAGATAAACGAAATATTAGGGGATGAAAAAATTCAGTGTTGATGAATATTAAATTGATTTTAAAGGAAACATATCTAACATATTAGGTATGTTTTAGGCGGTTGACGTATAATAAATTTCGTGGTTTCACACAAAGTTATTATTATATTATTTAACATAATTATTATCTGTTCAAAGGTTTTTGTTGAAACTTTTGTGGAATTCCATAATTGATTAGTAAATTTAATAGAAACACTGTTTTACTGCACTATATTTTATTATATTAAACCTCAGAATGTTTTCGGGAACATCTTTTCGTTATCAATAAAACATAGTGGAATTAAACAAAGTGTTTCAACTCAATTTATAACATAATTATTGTTGTATGTTGCAGTTATTTCAGAACATAGTTCTGTGGTGTATAATACAAATTAAATTAATAAAAATATTTTTGTCGCTACGGGGATTTGAACCTGGACATTTTCCTATCCGGGGAAATGCGTTATCGTTAGTTGACAACAAAAAAGTATAGCTGCATAATGATATGTATTGAAAATGAAGTCCTTGAGTAGCTTCATAAAGAGCTTCATTTAATATTTTTACTGAATTGAATGATGAGTTTAATGTTTATTGCAACCGAGATATACAATATTTTGAATCCTCTCCAATTTCGTTCCAGAAATATAAAACCCAACGTCACGGATGTAAAAAATTGTACAATTAATTAAAATAACGTGCACTTCGCGAATAAGCGCATTTACCCGGTAAGCAAAATACATTGTTCTATATTTGGATTTGATTTTTTTTAACGGGACGTTTCAGCATCAATCTGTCGAGATGTAATCTTTAAAATGCCGAAAAATTTGGCGTAAACAAAATATTCACGGTAAAATTTGAAAAAATATATATTTTCGTCGGAATCCAAATATTTGACAACTGAATCACTCGAAATTGTGAATAAATGTTATCTGAATCGATTCTGTAACTTTTTGGCTGGCCAGTGTGGTCTATATATAATTTGGTCCACTTCTATTTCGGTCCAGCGCACAGATTACATCTCGGATGTCTATTCTTGTCTCCCTCCAACTGTTGCGACCAGACTATCGACCGATTCTTTGTGCAAACGTTTTAATCGTATAGTGGAGAAACGTCCTGGTTCTGAAAAAATATATTTAAACGATTAGAGGCACTAAACGACACTTGCCATATTTTAATTTATTTTTATTTTATACAACAGGAAACTGATACAAATTATAAGAGTGTTGAACATATAACAAATAAAATTGTGAAAACTTACCTATTTTTAATAAAAAAATAAACATCTTTATCGTGAAGTTGCAGTTTCAGAACATAGTTCTGTAGTAATATTTTTAAAGTTTATCCAAATTTATTAAAAATTATTGATTTAGTCCTAGTGTCTACTAGCGTGTATTATTCAAAGGCAATTGGGATTCAGTTGATTGCTTCTAAAAATGGAATAATAAATATATAATATAAAAAAGAATGCTCATAATAAGCTGGATAGATAAAGTTACGAATAATAATATTATGGTTCGGATGAATAAAGTAAAATAAGTATTTTGCTATTGTTCACTCACTACTCCAGTATGGAATAATTGGGTGGGGAGGAGCATACAATAATATAATGAACTCAGTCAAAATAATACAGAGAACAATTATTAAAGTGATATTAAAAAAAAAGACCAACTTTTTCAACACATACACTTTTTGCAAAATTCCCAGTCCCCAAAATTGAAAACATTTACAAAAAAACCTCAATCAATCAATTAATTAAAGAAAATATCACTAGAAAATTTGAAACAAGCACATCATTAAGATTCAAAAATAACTTTAAAATCCCTAAATGTAACACCAAACACTATCAGCACAATTCTATATATTTAGGGATAAAAAATTTCAATAGCCTCCTTACACAAATCAAGGAAATAAAGGATATAAAAGAGTTTAAAAAGAAACTAAATGAACACTTCAAAAACACATAATTGGACAATAGACAATATTACAGAATACTTCAGAAGCACACAAAGGGACAATGAATAGAATATGTAAAATTATTATATAAAATTATTGTAGTGTAACCCCCTCTCCAAGCACAAGAGCTGGTCTCTTTTTTGGAGAGGTAAGCGAAGTAAAAACTATGTATGTATATAACATTTATTTTGTAATTGTATTTCGCTAATTAAATAAAAAAAAAATAAAAATAAAGTATTCAAAGCATTAAATATCCGAAAACTTCAATATTTCGGATATGTAATGAGACATCAGGAAAAGTACGAGATATTGCGCTTCATAATGAAGACTACTGAAAATCTACAGATTATGAGTTCTAAATTTCTCAGAAACGTAATCCGTAGATATATAACAATATTTGAATATGTCCAAGAACACACAATTACTGGATTTTCATCTACAAAAGCACTGTTATTAAACAAATAATAGATAATGGGTGAGAATGGTGAACGTTATATTTGTATAAAGTGATCACTTAAGCCAGCCGAAGACAGGTCGTGAGCCCTGTAATTACCCATACTTCCATATTTTTTAATTAAATATAATAAAAATAGCTTCGTCTCTATGAGATATCTATTATTTGTTAAATTAGATAGTAAAGTTGACCCATCGCTTCCGAGGTCTTCCTTCTGCTCAACTTGCAGCTGGGGGTCTCAAGCGCAGCTGTCAATACTCGAGTCGCCAAGTCTCCGGGATCTTGTATCATCAGCGGTCTTCCACCAGGATCCATTCGTCATGTCAATGTTTTGACAACAGATTTTTAAAACATCCGCCCGGTGAAAAACTGCGTTCGCGTTTGGTCAGATAGTAAATTGTCCTGTCGCGTATAAATATTGTAGCTCCAACGACTACGGCAACACGCGATACTGCTTTTTATAAACTTACGCTTCGGGAATGTCAATGGACTCTGCTCTTTTACTTATATACTTTGCTTATTACATAATGGTCGTTTAAAAAGTTAAATTATCTTTATTTACTGATTATTTTTGACGATTTATATCTAATACAATTTTGCGTAGCAAGCATTTACAGTTTATAGCTACATTTCTTAGACTAATGGTAACAAATATTAAAATATAGTTAAGTATATGAACTGAAATAAAAAATACATTATATTTTAAACAGTTTAAGACTTAGGTAAGTATGAACAAAAATTATTGTTTTTCTTCGATCTTTCCTTCTTTTTTGCCAAATGAACAATTATTTAATATATAACAAGTTAAATGATAAAATTAAAGATTCAATTAGAAATAAATATTCAAAAAATTTAACTATCGAAAAAATATATTGTTACCACCAGGATACAAACCCGGAGTTTTTCCTATCCGTAGAAATGCGTTGCCAAATATTTTTACGCATTTTATTTATTTTTTCTTTTTTTCTGTATAATTTAACTTGTTTTAATATCACAGAACTGTGTTCTGAAATTGTAACAATACAAAAATTAAATTTTAATAAATAAGTCATAATATAAATATAAGAAACCGTGATTACAATGCAACTTTCATCGGACAATGGTGCCGTGATCATGGATCATGTAATTGGCTTAAGAGAATATGATTCACTTAGACTTTGGCACTTGTGAAAAAAAGTCAATTTTTCAAACTAACATATCACCTTTGGTTTATTTGTTTTCCACACGAAATATTCCCATACATAGAATCAATCGCTATAAAAATCTTTAAAAAAATCACAGTGGACTTCGACGAATTTGAAATTCATCGATAACGATTCATATATTCTCTTGTACTTTCTTCGACTGTGTTTATTTGCTGAGATAGCTATCAATCAGTGTAGAAAAATAATACAATACAAGCAGCAAATAACACAAGTAATTATTCTGTTTCGAACCACCACATCTCTGTCATGTCCTTATCAGTCATATTCCTTAACATAACTTGCCCCAACCAGTGGCGTAGCTCCCGCCTGGGCAATCTGAGCGTCTGGAATTTCTGATCACTGATAAAAACTAAAAATTAAAAAATCTAACTTTCATCATTTTAAACCCGGATAAAGTACCAAAAAGTGACAGAATAACAAATAGATTTCATTTTAATCTTCTTATATTATTTTATTATCTTAAGTTTCATTGAAAGATCATCGTGGACACGTGCCATGACGAGGAAGAACAGTGATAATGTGATTGAGTTCGATAATAATTAATATGGAAAATCGTAATTATGCGGTTATTTCGAATATTTGAAATACTTTATCGATTCTAAATTATATATTGAATACAAAAAATTAAATGTCATCGAATTTCGAGCGGCCGGAATATTTTTTTGTTAAACGATTCAGGGTCTAAAGAAAACATATATTGTAGATTAATGATTGATAGATTTTGCAATTTTTTTTCAAAGTACGTAGACTTAAAGCTTATATAATATTTATAATATTTTTCGTAACGGTGCAGAATTCGCACATATTCAGCAGACATTAATGAGAAATTGAGTTCTTAAAGCGACCCGTATACATGAACGCCCGCACTTTGTAGCTACGCCGCTGGCTCCAGCATCCCTCGCCGAGATAATTTCCAAGATGTTGAAATAACAGCCGCCGCATATCACGCATAAACGTCATAATCAGTATGAATAATAAATTTTCTTGAATTATTTTTGCGATACACTAACATTCGATTTGGCTCCGATGTGAGATAAATTGTGGGACATTAAAATCACGGGACTGAAGTTGTCAGGCGCGGACACGTCGGGGTTATTTATTGCACATTTCCTCCACCAATTAAATATATTATTAGACTTTATACGCGATGTAAATGATTTACTAAACGCTTCAAATGGCGCGCACAGTTGTCAGCCAGTTTGAGTGTACTGTTTGGTTTATTACATATTTATATTGTTCTATTATGGTGAAGAGAATCTTGTTTATATTATTAGTTATTACGACGATGATCTAAATAATGGATGATCGACCACGCTGCTGCTCTGAAAAAGGAAGCGGAAAAATTTGGACTACATTTATGTAAACGCTTCAAAAACGAAGAACGTGGTGAGTACATGCGAACGGAAGGCACCTCAAGAGGACAAGTGGTTGACAATTGTACATATCTGAGCTCTAACATGAACACATTAAATCAGACACCGTATGAATTCAAGATCCGTTTTCTAGCCGGAAATAGAAGCTTTTATGTAAAAAAAAAAACTGTTGGAGTCGAACACATTGAGTCAACGAAGCAAACTGTTAATATATAAAATTATAATAAGACCAGTAGTCAGTAATGGTTGCGAAACATGGCGCTGAAAATAAATGAGCAGTGATCACTCATGAGCTCGAAAATTTAATTGAGCGAGAAATCATTGTAAGATTCTGCAGGTTCCAAAGACTGCTATGGGCTGGCCATGTTGAAAGAGTGTCAGATAACAGAACACCGATGATCGTGACCGAGTGGATACCCCAGTGGAAGCGACCTAGAGGCAGGCCAAGAAAGAGGATGGGAGAGTCCGGGAACTGGAGAAGAATAGCCAGAAATAAGAGTTAGTGGGTATCACTTGTAGAAGACGCCAACCCTTTTATACGATGGTAGTGCTGCGGAAGAAGAAGAAATAAATCTCGGAGATGTACGCGTGCTGATATTTTATTGATAAATCCGCCTGAAATTGGTAGAACGAGAAATAAACTTAATTCGTTATTCGACTTTAATTTTATTTCTTTTGAGAAATTTAAAGTACAATAATAATAATAATTGATCAAGTGAAGTTTCTTCGGAGTTGAACAAAGAAGAGTATGTATCACACAAGCTAAGAAATATACCATAATAAATAATAGTACATATTAATAAACTGATAAACACATTTGACAGTCTCGACACACAGACATAAACCGCCCAGAACCATAAATATACCACAAATATTTATTCTGAATGTTAAACAAACAGGACCCAATTACAAACTTCTATTCCGTTATAACTGCGTATACAAATTCACCCAATTAACTAGTAGATTTGACGTTTGACGTACAACAAGCGTGAAGCGGGGACTACGAAAGTCGAGATTTGTCTCCAAAAAATCACATGGGATCAAAATCCTTGTAATAATTATTAAGATTTTGAATTACCTGCGTTATACAGTTGTACTTCTTTGTCGTCAACTTACTCGGTTGGTATGGCGAAATTGCATAATAGGAAATGATAGGAAAGGATTCATGTTCGAATCCCTATAGCAAATAGAATATTTTTTCGATAAAATCTTTATATCTAATTAATTGATTCATTTTAATATGAGTATTTACAATACAAGGTACAATGTACAAGGTCGAAGCTGCACTTCTCGAAATATTCTTATCTAGTAATCTGGGAAGGTATTAACGATCACAAGGTACACTTCATGTGCACACGTTGCTTGATGTATAGGGTGTTCTTTTAGAGGTGTAGATCTTTTAAATTAAATAAAACATAAAAATCGTGATAATGGCCATAATATTAACTTCACTGGAAAGTAAATTTTATGCTATTAGTGTTTAAATATTATTTCGCGTATGTAGGTGTCGCGCTGGCTCGAATAAAGCGCAATCTGGAAGTCCAATGTTTGACCACTTTTTGGAGCAGCTGAACCGTTTATCGGCAATAACACGACGAATGTTTATCCGCCTATCGTCTCTAGTTTATCGGTGTAGACTAGCGACTTCACATATCCTCACAGAAAATAATCCAAAGGTGTTGAATCACACGATCTTGAAGGCCAATTCGCAGGTCCATTACGCGAAATTATGCGCTCATCGAATGTTTCTTTCAATGATGGTCACACGACTTCAATTCTTTCAAGAGCTGGATCTTGTAAGCTCTTAAATCAAGATCTTTCCACAAAATCTTCCATAACGTGGATGGATAATTGCAGTGCACGATGATTCTGATCCTCCTCAATACTATGCTCTACAGCTTATTATCAATTAGAGTATGCATGGTACGAAAACGATCCCTGGTTATTCAAATTACTTGCTCGGATGAACGATTATGTCGACAGTAAAATAGACGTAGCACACGATAAGTTTCGCGAACTGAACGACGATTTTCGAAATAAATTTGCACAATTTACAAGCGTTGTTCTGGCGTAAGTCTATTCGTGGTGAAATGAAAAACCAAACTGAATACAAATCAGCTGTCAGCTATCAAATTGGCTGTCGCTGGAAAAAATGTTGCCAATTTGAAAAACAAACCTCTAAAGAAACATCCTTTACCCACGCTTCAAACTTCGCTGGAGAGATCATCTCTTTTTCAGTTGATTTTCTTATATCTAAGCATTGTTCACCTCTGATCTATTTCCATTGTGTTTCATTGAAAATCTTCATCGCACTGTACATCACTGATTTCTGAAATTAACTCACTTCTTCCTCTTGTACGGTGTTTGTGCTCGTGGTGATTTCCAGCTCATATTGCGTTCTTACTAATAAATAGACTGTTACTTCCCCAATAACATTCAAGAAATACAACCATTCCAGGAAGACATATTTCCTGAATAATAAATACTTAATATTATGTTCAGCATTAAGGTAGACAATATTTATGTTACTACGACAGTGTGCCAAATATTCTGCCCATATAAATAGCTCGCAAAGTAAATAGTTCCAATTTAGCGGAAATATATTATTTTTAGTAAAAACACATTTTATTGTGGAATTAGAATTTCATAATATAATTCTGAGGTATTTTTAATACGAATTAAATTAATCAAATAAAAAGATATACAGAAAAAATACTCTTGCTACCTTCAACACCGGCCTCAAATCAACATGAACACGAACATCGTACGAGATAAATAAACAGCATCTCTTCTTAGGCCAACAGTTCAACGCTAAGTGAGTTAAACTCACTAACAAAATAAACAATATATGCAGAACTGCTCGTATTGTCAATATTCGTGTCAAAGAACATCTTAAACGTTTAAACAGTAATGTTTCTCAGAAATTTCCAACCATACTATTAAAAAATACCATTCTTTTAATAATAGCACAGGGGTCAATATTCTCCATAAAAAAGACAAGTGGTACGCCAATTCTTAAAAATCAAAGTAATTTATCAATTAGTCCCATATTAAGTATGTTTAATTTAATATCCATCAACACTGTATTTTCTCCTCCATTAATGTTCCGTCTATCCGTATATGCATTCTGTCTCTGTCTTTCGCATACAATTTTATATTCTGTCTTCTGATTAGTTTTAAATACGTCCTGATTAAGCTTGAGATATGAGAAACCGGTTGACGTATAATTAATTTCATGATTTCATACAAAGTGATGTTATTATATTTAAAAAAAAATACATATATATATAATATAGTTTAGTTTAGTAGTAGATAGGTAATGAGATTCACCCGAAACGTTGGGATAACCATGGTTCTTCGCAGGATCAACAGACGCGGGATAACCAAGAAACTTTCTCTCATATATATTTCATCATATCACTCTCATATATGTACATTCTTATTAAAAATTACCATCCTCTCCTTGATATGTGGAACATATGACGTTCCATATAACTATCTCAGTGACTTTAAATTGCTGGAAATACGCTACTGACCTTACCTGTTTAACACCTTAAATTGATTCTTACACATGCACTACATCATTACATCATTACATCTGGCTAATTAACAATTAATTCGTTAATTAGTCATAATATCTAAAACTGACTGTACCTGAAATAACCTAAAGAACTTGACGAGCTTCAGTCTCTCATCACTGTCAGTTGGATCAAAATACCCTATTCAAAAATGGTCTATTGGCAGGTCGTGGAGTCATTTTTTACAACAATGCCAGGAAGAACTAATTTGTGATGCATGGGACGATGATAATTGGCTTTGTTCCAAGGTATTTTAACTTACGAGATGGAGATAATTTACCGAGACAACAATCTGGATTGTGAGTGGGACTATTGTTCAGAATCTGAAGTACCGTTTGCGTGATCGATAGACTTGTCAGAATTTCGCTAGAGATAGCATTTCTATCGTCTCAAGGCGCGTGCGTAGGGATGAAACTTTGCTGTCGCGTCTCGGAGATTTGATTGGTCAATCGTTCTGCTCTGCGTTCAAAATGCAATAAGACAATCGAGACATAATTATCAACCATCTACACGTGCCTTTAGTGAGCATCTCACTAATATCTAACGGCTCCATTTAAAAAAAAGTGAAAATGTGAACACGAAATAAACTAACTGGATGGACAGAATTACAAATGATGATGTTATGGTACGGATGAACAAAGAAAAATAAGTATATAAATAAACAAATATCCGAAAACTTCAATACAGTTAGATGTGTAATTAGACGTCTAGAGAAGTGAAAGATCTTGCATCTCATAATACAGGGAAAAATTGCTGGAAGTCGGGTCCCTGGAAGAAAAAGAAGAACATCATAACTAATGAGGGCATCCACCGCTAACACAGAACATTTTCCAAGCAGAAGCTTCTATACCGGTCCTACTCATTCACCACCATTTTGTACAAGATATCTATTTTAACGAGCCCAAAGTTCTATAGGCAGTTGCAATAATCATATAAGTATTACTTAATAAACATTATACACGAAAGACGGGGTCAATACTATAGAGTATAAAAGCGTGTGTCACCATTTATATGTAAAAAGTATGGGGTGAGTTATGTTGTCATGAACGACGATCAGAAGATTCGATGTGTGGATGCGGGGGACCTATATCTCCCAGCTCTCCACTATGTTCTTATAAGGAATATATTAAAAATATGCAGATGTGTACGTGAATGTGGTTAGAACAGATTGGCAATAAGTTATTAACTTGTATATCATTGATTGATTTGGCAGTTACTTCGTGAAATAATATTTTAATATAACATATATTACTTTCGAAATTAGCAAAATTAACTTTGTCGTTTAGTCAATATTCCTGTGTCAATATCCAAATTTCAATATTAAATTGAATACAATTTCAAAAAATAGCAGTTAATAACGGGTATAATACAGGTTTGATATACATTATTTTAAAAAATAAATTAAAAGAATATAATAATCAATTTTTATATAAATCACAGATAAAACATAATGATAATAATGATTATTGGCGTAGGATTTTATACATAAATAACTTTTCGAATCAAATATCTAAACACCTACCACGAGACATTAGACCGGCATTTTATACAAATAATAGTATAAGAAATTCACTCATAAATTCTAAAGACAAAGATAATAAATTTAACAATTCTGGTGTCTATAAACTTAGTTGCAAGGATTGTGCTGCATTTTATATTGGTAAATTAGTAGAAATTTTAATATAATAGTAAAGGAGCATTTGAGATGTTTGAACAATAGTGGGTTTTCAGAATTTTCTAATCATTTGATAGAAAATGGTCATGGTTTTGATAAAAAATTGGGATTGTCAATTTTGCGTATAAACGGTGTTGGTCACAAATTAAACAATTTGGAATCGTTGGAAATAAATAAAGCGTGTAAAACTAATCAAAAAATTATAAAAAACCAACTAAATAGTAACCTACGAGTCCCATTCTAAAATTTTTTCCTAAAAATTATTCGACTAAATTTGTATTAAGTAACAATTTGAGGTAGGTACTTGGTTGGTTTTTTTAATAATAAATTCTAGTAAAGAAACAATAATATATGTTTTTCGTGTAGTATTGACATTCTGAAGAAGAAAATGGTATTTTTCGAAACCGATAGATGTATTTAAACTCAATAAGTGATTAATAAAACAAAGATATCAAAGAAAAAAAATAAAAAAATATATATATATATAAATTTTATTTTGATTTTGACTCTGATTTTCACACTCGCACAATTAACTTTGTACCCCACCGCCCCATAGCCATAGTAACTGTATTTAAATTAGTTAAATTTATACCTGTAGATGGGAAGGACTGCTCTTCCCGAAACTAGTGATATTAACTCAAAAATTGTGTGTAGTGCAAAGTTAAAATAAAAATTGTACATTTTTAAAATTAATAATTAATATTAATACGGATAAATGGTTGCACCACAAGAGGTAAGATATGAGTGAGTCAAGACGTGAGGCATCTGCCGATGTACTGTTTGGGAAACCGGGCGAGACAGAAGTGACTGAATATGGGTGACTACGTCGCGATGTATTGTCGTCAGTATCAGGTGTACCTTAAAGGTTGATGAGAGCCCTGTTTTGCACCCAGGTATATTCGAAAGATAGCCTTCACAGTACGAAAAAAAAATTCTTGAAATTCGCGCTTTTCTTAAAAACGCGATTCGTGAAGAATGGAGACATTCGTTCGTCTCGCAGTCTAAAGTAAACGCACCATACAACGCCAACACCACATCTCGAAGGCTGTCCACGTTTTGACTCCATACAGAGTTATAGAGAAGGAGAATTATTCGTTCCTTGAAGCGGTTCTCCCGTGATGATGCTGTCGGTCAAAGACCTGGCGCATATCTCAAATATTGGAAAATTGCCCTGTTAGAAGCTTCAACAATCGAAGAACGCAAATGAGAAGAATATGAGAGTGATCGAGGAAAGAGAGGTGCATCATGGCAGAAGATCGTATTCTGTCCTCCCTGCGAAAAGATGGCGAGTTAATTAACAAAGTTATTTAGTTTCTTTTGAATGTCGTTTATTTTAAAACTGAGGTCGGCTCGACTTTTTGAGCTACATTTTATCGGATTATTTTGAGGTAACTTGTACTTCACACGGCAGTCTGCCAATTAATGTGTGCTGTAATCTCCGTGGATTTATCGTCTCTCTTGATTTAAACATTTTTTGTTCACAAACTCTTCCACACCATTATTCAATGTCTCTTCAAGATTTCTGCCTTCATTTATTTATTATGTATAAAAAATATAATTACAGAACGGTTCGCTCCCTTATTATATGATCCGTGTCTGTCCCTTGTACTTAAAAATCGCGACCTTCACGATTTCAGATCTGAGGGCTGCCACAAGAGAAGTGTCTGTTGACTTTTTTACTCGATCGATCTAACGGGTGGGGAATCTTCTTCTTTCTCTTCGTCTCCATCTTCGTCTTTCTTTCTCGCAAGATGTCAAAATAATTAAAAGATTCGTCCTAGGCTGTTATTGATGTTCAGCTCTTCCAGGTATACCCCTATACAAACGCGAATACATGTCGTGATATTATAAAACAATTCCAAAGACCAATTTATTTACATATTTATAAAATATTTTTTGGTTAAATTGATTTCTACTATGTATCTTTCTAATTAATACCAATTTATTCTAATTAATACCAATTTATTCTAATTAATACCAATTTATTCTTAATACAAGGCATACATAAGTTTGATTCATATTTCATTGGAATATTTATATCTCCTGCGAAAAAGTAAGTACAGTTGTACCGTAATTTTTTAGGCAACGCCTTGACAATGGCACGTGTTACCGTGTCGAAACGTCGGCCTACAAAAAACGCGATATAATCTAAACTGTTATTTTTTATTATAACTTATTATGCGCACATTTGCTTGATTTAATTTTAAATATACGCTGTTTCTTCTTCTTTCAAACCTTCATCGAACTAATCTTTGATTTCTAAGATTTAGTCTTCTTCCCGAATGGCAGTCTCAGACTATCTTCCTCTCTTCCTCTCGTACGACGCTCAAACTCGTGTCGGTGACCAGATCAGAGTATTTACATTCTCCGATAGTCGCGTTAGCTGACAACCCGGTGAGACCAGCAGTCTGAAGTAAAATAACTCAGCCGCGAATTGTCCTCGTCCAGCTGAAGCTGAGTCACCGAGAGACGACAGCTGAATATAATAATTTAATAGCAGTCGCAACTCTTCACCGGCACATCCGTCTTCGAGACGATGGAAACCTGAAAATAATTCGCGGGGGAAATCAGTTTTGTCAATCTTTGTTACAGCATTTTGTCTATTTCCGATTTTTCAAAAACTCTCAAAATTCTCAAAAATACTGAAGATGATCTACGTAGCTGAGAGAACCTGGCAGTACTCCCATTATAACACCTGCCATTGCTGAAATTCTGTACGCACATTTCATGTCAAATGTGAATTCCTGGCTTTCGCTGAACTGCCCGCTGGCAAATTACCTCACATTATACAATTGCGAATAATAATACAGTGAAATCCGCTTATTGTGATCCCTGAAGCTTTTGATAACAATAGCCGGCTGACAACATTAAGCGGAAGATAAAAAAAATAATGAACACAATTTATTAAAAAAAATAATACTACTAAATTATTCATATTTTGTATAATTAACATTTTGTTATTTATTCAGTATCAAATACGTTATCGCTTTCGACGTACTTGTATATTTTAATTTAGTTTATAAGCAACGGTTGTAAATACCACGGACGTGTCGAAACCGTTAGCGTATTTGATACCAAATATAAAAACAGAATACTCTTCAAACGAAATAACTACATTATATACTATTTATTTAAAACTACATTTTTTATTAACATTTTGTTTAAAAACAATATAAAATTTATGTATTGTTTCCGAGGTAAGTTTATAGAGCTTCATAATACCAAATCTATTTTGTAAAAGCTTAATAAATTAATAAATAATCACATATCTGAAAATAAAACAGTTTTTTTATTCTACTCATTTAATTTATTTGAGACGCGTTTCGCCTTATAAGGGTGTTTAAAGGGGCTCTCGAACGGGGGCACCCACCCTTTACAAATATTTAGCACGGTGTCTCGCTTTCCTCCTTCTCGAATACCATCACTTTCGACTTGTTAACTTTCGTCATGAAGTCTCTCTCCTTGCATACATCGTACATTCTACTCACCAGACTCTGTAGTTCTTGTTCATTATTCGCCATTAGTACTGCATCATCGGCGTACAATAAACAGCATACAATCAAATCGCCCATTTTTGCTCCTACATTCATACATTTCAGTTCCTTCACACAATTATCCATATACAAGTTGAACAGCCATGGAGACATTACACAACATTATTCATTGGAACTGTGAGGATTATAACCAGAACAATCACAAATCACAGTTAAATAACAGTTCCGTTCATCACTAGACTTCACCTCGAACTTTTAAGCAGAACACCAAGTCATCTGATTGAATATCTCCCCAATGATGTCTTAATAATGTTCCAGATATTACGCGAGTCGTCGCGGTCTCGAAACGCCCAATAAACGTATTTTCAAAAAGTATTTCATTATATCAACGCTAAATATGTATTTCGAGCTGACCATTATTCAACAGCACGCACACCTGACTTTCCGTTCAGACCAGAACCGAACACCAGAAAAACCCGATGACAAATTGAAGATACAGAACACGAATGAACCGATCGCGTGATGGAATCTAGATGCTGTTATTAAATACTTTAATAAAGTGTCGCAAAGCTGGAAGAAATTCTTGAATTCCTGCAAACGATGTTATGTTGAATAGAAAGCGGATTACAAGATATTTAGAAATATTCGTATTCGCTATAATTAATGCTTGAATATTTATTCACATAGGAGACATTTTTCGAAATAAATTTTGTTATTTTTTCATTTGAAAATCAAATAGGATAACCGCTGAGAAATTATTACAAAATGCAGCCACTTAGAACCGTGCGTAACGTGTTTTGACGTGTCTCATTTAACTCGTGAGCGATCACGCCGCGTTAAAAATTTCCCGGGATAAATTGAATTTCATTAAAAAATGCGAAAATTGCACTTGTTTATGAAAATATTGAAATATCTGTCTTCACAGGTCTTCTGTATTATGTGTTAGCGTTTGTATAATATTTGATGTGTCCACAAGGGGGTAGGGAATTGAGATGTAGAACAAGGCAGACGGCTCATGAACCAACCAGATACTAGGAAAACACAACCTACCTGAGGTGCCCCTTTATCTGGATTTGTTAACTGTAGCCACAAGTTTTTTGGCTTCAGGAAACCACACTTCGTTGATGGCGCGAAGTGAGACGACACGTAGTATGTACAATAGCAAAATAAAAACACTCATTTCCGTACGCACGGTAGGGAGAAATCGAACAATAACAATAATGTTAGTAGTGTAAAATGTACTTAATAATTAGACAAAATACTATTTATTGATTATTCTACATGTTTCGATACTTATATTTAGATGCCTAAATACAACAACTATTCAGAATTTTCCAATCATCTTTTGGAAACAAACCATTATTTTGATATAAACAAGAGTTTAGAAATTATACAATACTAGGGATTTACAGTTAAATTAGAAATTTTAGAAATAAGAAAAAGTATTAATAGCGAGCTTAATATTATAAATAATTAAATCCTATTTGCAAATAGTCACCTTTTAAAATTGTTATCATATTAGTTCTTACTTATTCACAATTTTAGAGTTTTGTATTTATCTGTGCTTGTATTTTTTAATTTCAGTATACATTGTTTCTTGAAGAAGATACCATATGTATCGAAACACGTAGAATAATCAGTAAATAGTGGTCTAAATAAAGTATTTTGCTTAATAATTAATATAAAATGAGGCCACAAAGTAATTTTGCAAATGTTGAAGAAGTATAATGTACTTCACTTCATAGAATGATGAAAAATACACACAGAAAGTAGTGCTGTGAAATATGGAAGGGGGGGAGGGATAAATGGTGCATCCAGACACGCGCATAGAGACCGACGATCAATGGATTATCATTAACTTAATAATGTGGGCAAACGTAACATATAGTTTTCTTGCATTATTTTTCAGTTTTGTATCTTTATTTAGGAATATAGATATGAACCCAAATACATTATGTACTGTACATTCTGTTCAGCGAGTACACTTTAATGATGTGAAGGATTATGGAAACACCAATCCATGTTGCCTCCTAGTAGGAAGATTAACAGCGAGAATCGATATTCTTCCCTCATTAATGATATTTTTAAATAGAATAGAAAAGTGTACCCGGAATACATATCTCATCCAACTGTTTACTATTGAGTTGATGCATAATTTATCCGTCGTTTTTTTAAATTACATTGTAATTTATTTTTTAACTTTTCACTGGTTTCGGGAAGAGAAGTCCTTCTCATCTAACTAAAATTGAATATAATTGTTCATAGAAATCCAGAAAAAATTTGAATTCGGAGAAAACATTAATGAACAATATTATATTAAGGAAAACACATTCTTATTGTGAAGTTGTAATTATTCAGAACAGACGGTCTGTGATATTTTAAATACTAAATTAATGTATTAATTATAAATATATACATATAAAATGAATTTTGTCGAAAAATATTGTTTTTGCGTCACCGGTGACCTAATTTTTTTAATTAATACATTAATTTAGTATTTAAAATATCACAGACCTATGTTCTGAATAATTACAACTTCACAATAAGAATGTGTTTTCCTTAATAATATATGTTGTATCAATGTGTCCAAAATTTAATAAAAATGAATTGATAATTCTGGCGTCTGCAAGTCGGTTCACTCAAAGGTATTTGAGATTCTGTAAAAATAATGTAGATGGCTTTCAAATAATGGAACGACAGGTGTATTAATTTGAAAAATGTAACATATAGGTTCGAAAATTTGTCAAGAAAAATACTGGCGTTATAGCACAAAGGTAGTGCACTTCCCCGGATTGGAAATAGAGATCTTTCATTTTAGAATAGAGAAAATTCATTTTATATGTATATATTTATAATTAATACATTAATTTAGTATTTAACAATATTATATTTCAAAATCGTTAGCCGCTTTTATCAATGTTTCCTAGAGGCAATACAGCCACTCCCACCCTTGCGTGCCCCACCGCCCCAATAACCAACGCTGTCCAGCTGTACTCTGAACAACACAACTATCACATAATATAATCTGTTTTTATAAGCACATGCCGTACACTAAAACTACTGTAAAAAAATTTCGTATCTGCCTCACTCTTCTTATTTTCATCTTAGATTACAATTTGATATTACTATCATTTATAATGTATTAAAAACACTTTGTTCAGTTTCAAAAAAATCACCAAAATGCGCCGTACATCGTTGTTCGGGTGACGTCTTCGACTGTCCATCCTCGGGGGAGGTTTAAATTCAGCGGTGAAAAGGCACATGGTGATGATAAAGATCGACAGCTGGATGATAAAAGGCTATTGGTATGCAGAAGTTTAGTTTGAAATGCGGAAGAGACGTTGACTGTGTGCCTCCTTCCTCAACTGACTTCATAAATCTTGGTACAGCAACTTCACCGTTTCGTGCAGACTGAATCACTATAATCATGTGTCAAAAATGGTATTACTGGGGGAGCAATTTGAAGGTTAGCTACGATGGACTTGTGTCCCAATATTCACTCAAATACTCATGTATTCAGTTGTGTCGCGGGTTGTATTGTGGCTCGTATTTGTGTTGCAATATGTGAGGCGTGTACGAGGCGCGGGTTGTATTGTGGCTCGTATTTGTGTTGCAATATGTGAGGCGTGTACGAGGCGCGGGTTGTATTGTGGCTCGTATTTGTGTTGCAATATGTGAGGCGTGTACGAGGCGCGGGTTGTATTGTGGCTCGTATTTGTGTTGCAATATGTGAGGCGTGTACGAGGCGCGTTTTTTAAGTAAGTAACGGATTCTTTTTTTAAAGAAATAAAACATCATTTTTACAATAATTTACTTTCTTCGGACGCTACACATCTTCAACTATACCTTTGTCATAGAAGAATGGAAGGAAGGAAGAAGGGATGGTGACCACGCTTGTACTCCGTCTTTCAGTTCATCGTCGTCATCAAAACGCTTGCCACCGAGGAGCCGCTTCAGGTGAAGGAAAATATGAAGATCACTCGGCGCCAAGTCAGGACACACTCGGCGATGAATGTCAGCTGGTTTCATGTTTTGTGCATTCAAGAAACGAATCACCGTATCTCACAGTTCTATCGTATTGAACATTTCAACCACTCACTGCAAGATGGTCACGCTACGTGAATGTCTCTAACGTTGCATGTGGTGAGTCAACAGGTGAAGGAAACCATTGCGCATGCGCAACATCGCAACCCCAGCGCTATATCGGGAATATCCGGCAACGGTACTTACTGAACAAACGCGCATCGTATGTGGATATGATCGTGATAGGTGGCAGGTCATATGAATAGAAATTACTCACGGATTGACTGAACTTAAGGTAGAGATTGGTGACGGCTTCTGAAGATGTTGCTTGGGTCACCTTCCATCGATATGCAGTGATCCTGATTCGGCCGGTCCAAATGTAGCTGCTACATTTGTATTGTTACATGCCGTCGGTATCCCACGCCTTTACGGTCGGTGGCAGATGCGCCACCGCAGGTACCGCCTCGCTGGGTACATTCAGCATCACCGTGCGATATGTAAATTATAAAAGTAAAGGCAATGGACCTCCACAATATAAAATTCTGTTAAAAAATATTATCTACACATTAACAGTCGTCTGTTTGCGTTTTGTTACTTGTTCATAAATCGTCTCGTCGCATACTAAAACTGAAGACTAATTTTATTTATTGTTCGTTCGATTAGTCTGACATTCTCTTTTATTGTCTGAAGGACGCCAAAGAAAAAAAAAACAAAAGATGTTTCTTATTTCCTGAAAATAAATTACGAAATTCCTAGAATTGGCAGTACTACAGGCGTTGCCAAATTACTAATAAATGTAAAGTATTGAACAGCTCTGCAATGAGTCCGACGTCGTTAAATGTATCAAGATGCATCAACTCGATGGGCCTCGATGGAAGAGTCTCCACCATGTGCGCACCTTCCTTTCTTGCGTTATGCACTTGGCAGAGCAGAGCTTATTCTCATCTTAGTTTAAACACCATTCACTGTTCGGAAACATGTTTGTACACAAAGCAACAACAAAAGGCAGAAAATCAAATAAATATTATATAAAGCGGAAAATTTTCAAGTTTAATATATAATAAAAAAAATATAATGTTATTCTCATATTTTATTTATACAAAATGAAGTTTATCGATGCGGAATTTATGTTTTATAAACAATATGGTCTAAATGCTATCCATTTCTCTCAAGACACTCTTGCAATCGGACTCTTAAATTTGCGAACACGCGAGAGCAAAGCGTCGGTTCAATGACAGCAACTTCACGGCGGATATTTTCTTGTAGGGTTTGAATTGTTTGAGGATTGTTACTGTAAACTCTCGATTTATGGTATCCCCACAAAAAAAAGTCGCACGGTTTAAGGTCCGGTGAGCGAGGTGTCCAGGGTATGTCTCCGTACTTGTTGATTAATTTATTGGAAAAAATTCCCCTAAGCTTCTCCATTGAAACTCTAACTGTGTGTGGAGTGGTCCCGTCTTGCTAAAATTGTGTTCTGTTGTTGAACGCGGGAAACATCCGCATTTGTAGTACCAAAAACTCGTCGATCATTCGGCAATGCACATCAGCAGTGATTTTCTCATTGGTTAAAAAAAATAAGGGCCAATTATCCCTCGGGCAGAAATTACACACCGCACAGTCGTTTTTGGACAACGCAAACGTTTTTGATGGCGTTCCCTCGGTATATTGGGGCACCAGTATCTTATGTTCTGTTTATTAACATAACTATCGATATGAAAATGTGCTTCGTCAATATACAATTTATTTCCAAGGGTTCGTGCGGTTCCAAAACGTTCCAGCATCGTTCTAGCTAATAGTCATTTTCGTTGAGAAACTGCACGATTTGCAGTTTGTATGGGTAAAACTGTAGTTTATTTTACAAAATAACGTGCACTGTTGATTTTGATTTTTTTATTCTAATATAGGTTGCAATCTTCCTTATCGATTTACGCGGATTGCGCATAATTTCACGTCGAACTTGAGCAATATGCTCTGGGGTCACCGGTGATGTTGATGGTCCCGTAGGAGTTTGGTTAATCATTGACCCTTCTTATCTGAACTTTTGAACCCAACACCGGTTAAGTTGCGTGCTCGGTCCATCACTTACTCGTCGAATATTAAAGTGAGTACAAAAAGCGCGACGCGCACGAACCAATGCTTCACCGCACTTTAAATATTGCTCAACCGCGAACGCACGGTGCACTCCCGACCAGTGACTCATTGCGACTGGCAAATCGGAAAATCACGCGCGTCAAACAATACCCCTCCCACTTACCTCACATTGATGGTTTACGAGCAATTACAATTTAATCTTAAATTTTTTCCGCTGGACATCCTATATGTAAATATTAGAAAATAAGTTTCTCGGTTATTTCCTGAGCATTACCATGAACCATTACTGTCCCGACGTTTAGAATTAATCTTATTACCCATTTTCAAGGGAATGCCTTATCGATGAAGTGTCGCTCTAAACCGATCATGGAAAACACCTTTAAGGCCAGCAGTTCAGCGTTAAGTGAAATCACTCATCTTTACTTTGTATAATTATGGTGTTCACGACCTAATGTTTAGTTTCTTCTAACATTATACTCAATCCGTAAAAACCTCCAATTTAATATATATATATATATGTATATATATGTGTTCCGTAGGACAGAGATAGCATGGAAAATAAGGTAGTTCTCCCCTCAAAGGAATTCAGATAGCAAAAATCTCCCCTGTTAGTAGCTCTCAGCGCGACACACCCGGAGGAATTTAAGGTTATATCCGCTTCATATTTAGTCATAATTTCGAACAGTCCTTTCAATCCTTCCAAAACCCTCAAGGGTCTCGACCACGACACCTCTTGCCAGATCAGTGGCGGTAGCTATGACAATGACCTAACCACAGGCAAATCTATCCAGTGCCATCTGCTGCCTTTGATTGCATACTTGCATCAGATCCATCTTTTGGGTCTCTCTTGTATCAGCAGTCTCTTCATTGTATCAGTACGTCTTGTGACCCGCCCAACATATTTTAGCATAAGCAGCTGACGTCGTTTAACATCTCGTGCCCTCGGAACAAGGTCTCATCTGACATTTACATTAAACTGAAATATTAAACTTCAAAGTTGTGAATATATATTTTTTATTTCTTCAGATATCTTATGTAGCGACATGCTACATAATTGAGAATAATAAAGCAAAATGCTTATATTACTCATTTATTTTTATCTATATTTAAATCAACAGTTGTCATTTTAAAAATACTAAGAAATTTGACATGTTTGTAACATAGTTTTAAAGAGAAAATTATTATTAAGTTTAAAAGAAAATCAGAGTATCAGTAGATCACTACAGATACTACGTCTCACTTGGGATGGGATTCAGAAATTCGTGTGTGTTCTCGACATTGACGACTGGTGAACCAAAGATCAGGAAGAATGAAAGGAATTTTTTGAGGCAGCCAAAGCTCACCCCGTGCAATTATGCCACCATTGATGTACACAAATGAACTCAATTAAAATGTTATCACAATGCATTTTAAACATTTCATTGTTATCATTCTATGAATCTCTTCCGATACGTGAATTCGCATATTCATTTTGCCATAACACCATCGAGCACAGACATAAATCAGAGATGTCCTTTGAAGACACCCATGAATCGAAAAGACCCAACCCTTTCCCGGAACCTTTTTACAAGTTTTCACTCTCGTACCGGTTCCTCTCAACAAAATTGAGGAAAGTTCAGCTCTCGAGAATCTATGTGGAATTATTTATGATGTACCATGCAAAAAATGACGAGATGTTAGTTTCTGAATTTCAAAACTACATACTGTGTGCTTCCTTTATTGGTAACAACATACATTTAATTAGAGTCAGGGCCGGCTCGAGGGCGTGCCGAGCGAGCCTGAGCGCCTACAGAGCCGGGGCGCCGAAATAAAAAAATAAAAAGCGTAGAAAGAGCTACAGTTAGAACGAATTAAAAAGTTTACGAGCATTACAAAATACATAATACAAGTCATACAGAACCAGAAGAGCCATAGTCTGTTTCTTATAATATCATCACACGAGTCTCCACTGTAGATTGTCCTGGAGAATGGCAGCTAATTCTCCAGGGTCACTATAATTACAGCTTTCGGGGTGCCGTTCAAAAAGACTAACCCAAAGACTCACCTGAGCTGCAATCTTAATAATAACAGGAAAATGAGCTAAGAAATCAATGAAGATTCGGAAATTGGAATATTGGCCCATGCGAAGCGAAACTTGAGAGATATATGTAAAACAACACTCTCCACCTTATCATCGGTGCAAGACTGAATCATGAAAAAGTGGGTCTGGCGCAGGAGGACTGGTACGACACCCGGAAACCCGACAAGGTACCCAGAAAAAATTCCCTTGAGGGCGCCACAAAGGCTAGGGTTGGCACTGATTGCAGGATATATTGGGAAAATAGGGTATCAGGAGATATACCCCCGCGCAACCCCCCCCCCTGACAATTAACCAACTAATTAACAAAGTATTTAAAATTTCGAATTATAACAGTACATTATGACAATTGAATATGACGAATTCACTCAAATCATAGACGAGTTATAAATATATATTATGAATACACAGGTACTAAATTTTAATTGTTTTTAACAAAATGCACGTTTTCTAATAGAATATTATTTGTATACTATTATATTTGGGTTAAATCAGTTAGTTCGGTTGGGTTTGTTGGTTTAATTTTACAATCCAATGACGTCACACAATGATAATGGCGTGTTTTTTTGTATTTTTTCTTTGATTATATTATTATATTATAGTATCATTATTATTTGCTATTTTCTAAAGTGATATCATTTTTTAATATTTTCGATTATTTTAAAATAGGATACCAGATCTTATTGGAAACCACGAATTTTTCAAAAATTATGCAACATCTTTCTTGTTCATCTGGTAAGAATCCTGCCAATTTTCAGCAGGATCTGATGACGAAAAGTGAGATTTTTTATGGAAAAACATCAACTAGTTTTCGTTGTCTCGCTACTTTATTGGATAACACCCCGATTTCAGTTCTATATAGCGTCAGGTGTGACGTCATACTCGGCGATGCAATGCGAGACATGTATTCCATTACACCTGTCGAGGAAAGCGGTAACTGCTAAGAAAATACAATTTATTCGATAATTTTGTATAAAAATAAAATAAGAATAACAAAATAATAACATCTGTTGCTCTGTGATGAACACGGAGGAAAAATGAGACGGCGATATCGAAAAATATGCAAGGTGGAAAAGGACAAACGCAAGGACGAATTCTGATCGAACGATTCAACATTGTATTATATATAATATATTTTTTGTAATTATTTATTCAACAAAAAAAAATCACATTTCGTGAGTATATTTTGCTTCCCATCATGTTTATTTTAACGACAATAAACACATAAGTGCGGATACGAAATGATACAAATTATAAAGAAAACTATTTTAACATTAAATGTGTTTATTTAGGTTAAACAGCGCGGCATTAAACAATTTCGTAAGTTTTTTAAAATAAAAAAGATTATTTGAGCATTTATCACATACTAAGCAAGTGCTATTTAATCTCAGCTACTACTCTAGTGGACTGTGGTGCCAAATGATCGTTTAAGAATGTAGTATTGATTAACTTTGTGTTAATTGCGCATGTTGCTTTGTGTGCATTGATTAATATTTTTTATATTTATAGCATTGTATTGTAATCATTAAAGTTTTTGCTAAAAATAAGTCCAACATAGTGCCGGAGCTTGGGAATAGTCTTGAATTTCTAAGATAGATAATATATAATATATATCTTCTGTTATCTGTTATCGATCTAAGAAATCCAGGACTGAAGAGAAATAGTTCGTAAAGGGGATGAAGGGAGGAAAATTATTGAGGAGACCGAGACGCATTAGGGGTTGTAGTGATGATGATGATTGTTACACTAATATTTTATTTAATTAAAAAAAAATAGTTACGCTGATGAACTTTGTAATAAGCCAGTATTAATGAAGAGTTTAAGCTATTTGTAAACTGATTTTTTCACTTCTTGCTTGTGTTCCTCGGCATTGTTCGATTCCCCACTAGGAATATTTAAAAATAAATTATTTAACTAAATTTATGAACCAGAAAAACATATGCTACCCTACAGGATGGTATGAATCATGTATCTGAGAGACTTAACGCATTTTTCTAAACATACTGTATCTTTTATTCGAAATAATTCAAATTAATTATTTATAGCGACTTCGCTAACTTTAGTACCTACGTAAGAAGTTATCAGTGGGTTTCTTAACTTTAACAATAATATCTTAAATATTATAAGCTTTAATTAAATTTAAGTATTTACATTGCCAATCTTGACTTGCCATGGTTTACCATTGAGTTACAAATGAGAATGCCATGTTTTAAAACTGTTTGGCATACTATCCTCTTTGCCAGATCTTAATGGATACAACTTGATTATATACATCTAAATATGCAGACAAAAATCATGATCATTTGCACTTCAATTCAACTCCGATGAATCGCCCGGTGCGAACTTGCATAATAGTAACCTAAGAAACAGAATCACCGAGCGAGAAAGATTAATACGAGAGCCAATGCGCACGAAAGAGACGCTCCTATATGAAGCGGCGTCGAGTAACTTAATACGCATGGCCTTATAAGTAACTGGCGGTCGGTTGGCGCATGCGCGGGGCGCTCTGGGCGTCGGACGGAGCGCCATGTTGTTCGTAGCCAGGCAAACGGACTAAACCGCACCCGGTATAAAGCAAGAAGTTGTACGAAACATTTCGACCAATCAGACACATTTAAAATTATTTATTTATTTACTTTCAGATTTTAATTAATTCATTTATATCGAAATATATTTAAATCAAAGTTGTATTATTAAAAATAATGAATATTATTAATTTATTGTTTTTATCAGTGTTTCAATAAGTGGGTTATTTAAACCAACCGCATTTAATTGCCAGTTTTTTAAATATCAGATTAAAACTTATATTATTAATATTTTTTGCTTATGTACTAAAAGAACTCTCAAATTGTAACCATTAATTGAATATTTTTCTCCGTAAGGGACAATCTCTTGTCATTTCATTTTACGCCAGGCCTGTCATTTTCCTTTAGCTTCTGAATCATAGCAACGGTTTCGTCTACAATAATCTTCTTTTTTTCCTCTTATCTATTCCTCTATCACCGTGCCAAGTGCGATGTGTCGGAGATGATTTATACATTTTGCATATCATCATCGATATTTTTCAAAATGTTAGAATATTTTTTCTGTTCTGTCCAACTAATTTTCATGAATCTTCTCGTCGATGTCAAGGCAGGGTGCGTTCCACTAACGAGGGGGATATTATGAAATGGATGAACTGTTTATCGGAAAATCGTTTCATATTTGAAAACAAGTGATTCACTTGAAAACAGCGACTCGTAATTAAACCTATGGGGTATAGTAGGAATTGTCAAAATTGACATAATACATGAAAACATTTTATTTTATTTAATATTGCGTATTCTACGTTAAACATATAAACTTATCATAAAACTATCGCGAAATGCATACGCAGAAAACAATTTAAATATTTATTTGCCTACGTATACAGGATATTATAATTATTACATATATTAACTACAGCAGAACTACAGTTTATAAATTTCAAACTGTTAACTATTAGAATATGTATTTTCTATTTGAAAAATGTACCAATAGAACAAAAAGAACGTGTCCAATATAATATATCAATTTCCTTTCAAATTCTTGTATATAGAGATTTTATAGTTATGTAAAATATGACTTAATTGGGAGATTTTAATTAGTATTAAATTAATTTGAGACCTATCATTTTTACCCCCTACGGTAATACAGTGTAATGATGTTAATAGGCAATTATAAACGTTGATTACATTTAAAAATATTTTTTGTATCATTTTGAATCAACCAATCAAATGCTCGTGCACGCCGAACTGGGTGCACTTTATCCCAATATCCCGCCGTGATAATTTTTCCGAACGCCTTCGTGCGTTTCCGCCACTCGGAGGGCGGAGCCGAGGCGGCCCGCAAGCGAGACAGGCGTACTTCTGCATACGCCCGTCTCTCCCGACGAGAATCCCGTACGAAACGCATAATATGATACATTTTCTCCGCGTCCTACGCGAATTTCACACATTTTTAAGCGCTGCTATTTTTGTATCGCATGGATCGGTACCGAGATTCTTTGGCAGACATTTGTCACCGCTGCACCGCGAGGTCAAGGATGTCGCGGTCGACTGGGACGCGCAGGATCCGCCGGCCAGGCAGAGAGGCAGGGCCGAGCGGGCCGAGTGGGCCGAGCGCTTCGGGGCCGGGCTGCGTTCTTGCACAACTGCCGAACGACGCCGGGTCGGCGCCATTGTAATAATTGCATCACTGCGTTCACACTGACCAACATTTAATAAGTTGTGTTAATATCCCGTCCTAGAAATGGTTCTAAAACGTACATAGGTCGCCCGGCATAGTAGAAAGCGTCAGCTGCGCGTCTAGTTTGCGTTTGTTCCTATATTACATTCTATCAACGTTTACTATACGCGGTTTTGCTATTTTTCTCTATCTAAGCGTCACTTTTTCTGGACTGACTTCCGTTACTTCCGTAAAAATGAAACATCACAATCTAAATACTATTTAACATCTAACGTCAAATACCTATAAACTAAGTATAATTATGAAATATTACTTTATCGATATGAAATAACTAGTAGGTATACATATATGAGTAAAAAGTTAAAATATGTAGGTCAAACCTCGATAAATCTAAATACAAGAGTAAAGTAACATCGCCGCTGCCAAGAAAATAACAACTTTTCGGAATTTTCTTACCACATTATTGAAACAAACCACTCTTTCTATAGTCATAGATTAAAATTTCTGCACTCGGTACCTTATAAGAGATTAATAATTAACAATTTGGAAACCGTTGACATACAAAACAATTAAAATTTGAAGAAAACACTAATTAACAACATAACATTCCCCAACACTTCGCCTTTACTGTTCATATTCCCGTTAACCATCTAAACCTCCCTCTCTTCTCAAGCCCCGCACCATTGCCAGAATAGTCTACAATACGTATTTAGTTTAGTTATCACCTTATGATGAGAGGGACTGCACCTCTCGAAACAAGTAGTGAAAATAACCTAACGCGTGTGTAATGCAAAGTTTTGTTTGAGGTCGCAATTTTTGCTATTTTTCTCTATCTAAGCGTCACTTTTTCTGAACTGAATGTCTTCTATATTAAATATATTAATTAAAAAGATATACATATAAAATTAATTTTATCAAAAAATATTGTTTTTGCGCCACCGGGATTCGAACCTGGATCTCTTTCCTAACCGGGGAAGGTGTATTATCTAACTATGCTACAGCGACGATATTTTTAGCGACAAATTTTCGAACCTATATGTTACCTTTTTGATATGAATACATTTAATCGTTCCATTATTTGAAAGAGCCATCTACCTTATTTTAACGGAATCTCAAATACCTTTATCTGTAATCTGATAGCAGACGCATATATACTATGTGTTAATGAAACAACGTAAACTAAATACTTAAATATCCGAAATTATTTAAATATCCCACAAAATATTTATTATATTTATCAAACAAATACGTCACACCCAGACTGCACATTTAATTCAGTAACCATAAATTTGAAACTTAGTATTGACGCTTTTTATAAATTCACATAACTGACGAATTCAGTACCTAATTGAATTAAAATATAAAACGAACCTATGCGAAAAGTACAATTACAATAACAAAATAGCCGTTAATTAAAAAATACATTTTTATTTTTTATTTTATAATTTCAAAAATATAATTTCATTTTTTCCTCGCTTCCCAGTGAACTATACACATATGTACGCATGCTGTGTTTACTCATAAACAACTACAAATCATTCAATTGATTTTTCAAACAAAATAATGTATAATTTTCAAATAAAATACGCGATCGATTGCCATTATTAAACGTGTGACATTCAGACAGTGAGAATTATACAGTGTAACCTTTCTAGTGCCGCAATATTTTGAGACTAGATACATATTAATATATAATATACGAGCCAAAAATGTTCAAGCCGCATATGTTTAATCCTAACTATTATTACTATTATTTTTTAAAATATTTCATTGATTCCAAACACAGACCAGTAAATTAATAGACACGAAATAAAGTGTACACATAGGAGTGGGATTTGGAACATTAGTTGCGGGACGAGGGGCATTCTACACGCATTATTTGTGGAAACATAAATCCGATAGTTTGCGACACATTTATAGAACAGAAAAAGTATTTACTCTTCGAAAATTTAATTATATTGTCAACGTTTAAATTTTCGTTCATCGTAAATCGAGTCATATATTTAAAAAATATCTCGGAGCTATTTGATTGCGTAAGTCGTACCAAAGTGATCACATGGGTAACACCGAAATGCAAATATTGAAACAAGGAATAATTCACGTTAATTGATAGTAGTCTATGATTCCAATTATATATTAAATACAAAAAGGAGAAATCTCATAAAATAATATCTTCTGTAAGATTATCGAACTTGTTAATATCTACTCCTTGACATTTTCAACTTGATATGTTATGTGGTGTATTTAAGCAGACTACACTTTAAGCTGAGGTCAATTACTATTTTTATATTGGGATTAATTAGAAATTATTACAATTAAAATTAACTATATTATATTCATATATCATCATCATAACTGAGGACCGCGATCTCCATGAACTGCCGCTTTCCTGACTATGCTCCTCCATTTATCTCGGCATCCTGCATATCTTAGGGCTGTCATCAGAGAAGTGCCTGTTGGTCAGTCCAAAGTGTGGGGATATTTTTCTTCCTCTTCGTCTTTCGACGTGGCTCACCGCAACAAGCTTCTCCGAGCTATCTTCCCTTCTCACAGATTGAAGGTTAAGTCTGTCCTTGATATTCAATGTTCAATGATGTTCTCGCCGTCTACGTATGCGCAACATATGCCTCCAGAATCACATCTCAAAGAGGCCATGATTCCTCACCGTATAAAATATAGAATGTAACAGACTGCACAAGCCTGAGCTTCGTTGTCTTCGTTGTCCTTTCCATATATTGTCATGTTTGACTTATAACTGTTCGCCATACCTGTACCTCATTTAATTTCTGGCTTAATAACAATACTTTAGAAATACAAAATTATTAAAATAATATTTTTTTAGTTGCTTCGTAAAAGCGCGACACAAGTCCAAATATCGAAGAGCGCTCAAACTCTGTCGACAAGATATAAATGTAGAGAGCTTCAAATAGTTTAGGCGCTTTCCGAAGGATGGCGTTAGTAACTAATATTAGAAAAGGGAAATGATGCGAGTCGCTTAGATAATGTAAAATTATATAATTCAAACTAATAATACATATTCATATATTAATAAAATCTACTTCTTATTTTACAGCCTGTAATAAGTTGAAGTTTCAAGTTAATACATGTAACCTAATATACAGGCAGTGGCGTAATTGGAAAAATGAGCCCCAATGCAAAATGGAAGGGATTCCTAAATATGTATTATATTTATATAAGATCAGCGGTCTGTACCCGGCGTTGTTCGGGATTCATATTTAGTGTTATAATTTTAAATAGTAGTTATATTGGAGGGGAGAGCGGGGTCATGTAATGGTCAGAGGGTGGGGTAACCGATTAGACCAGTGATCACTTACGGTTGAGAAACGTGATGCCTAATGCAAATCGAAAAAAATATATTAGCAATTTTTTAACGCAAAATACTAATAAAAAATCATAGTCCTGCATTATAAATGGAACTTAGAGAACAAAAATGAACCATAAGTTCCAAAATTTAATTGTGCAAGAAACAATTGTAATATTCTGTAGGTCTCAAAGACTGCAAGGACTAGCCATGTTAATAAAATGCCAGATAACACGATACCGAAGATCACAACCGAGCGGCTACCGCAGAGGAAACGATCTAGAGGCAGTCCAAGGAGGAGGTGTATCGATTGCGCGAAAGAGGACTGGAGAAGGACAGGAACTGGAGAAGAATGGTCAAGAACAGGAGTCAGTGAGCAGCAGTTGTGAAGGAGGCCAAATCTCACAAATGCAATTGCAATGGATTTTTAAAAAAATTGCGCTGGGAAAAATATCGATACCAATTGTATTGCAAGCTGCGGACCTTTTGGTCCCGCGCAGCATTGGGGTGGTCGCGCTATTCATTGCAGGAAGAAGACCATCTCCTGATTGACAAAGTTGCGCAACTGGATCCATTCTAGCTCACAATCGTTGTTCAGAGCAGCTGCCTCTAAAGTTCAAATAGCAGTGAGTTCCAACCGTAGCAGCTTAAAGTACTTGAAACTTCAGGTGCAGTGAGAGGGACATGTAGCGAAAGCAGATCAATACGGTAACACGAACAGAGGTTTCATACACAAGCCAACAGGATCGAGACCGAGGCGTTTCCGAGATCTAGATGGGCGGATAATGTCGAAACGGACCTGCATGAAGTAGAAGAGACGTGATGTTAAGTGATGGGAGATTGGATAGGCTCTATAGCGACTGTTCTATGATCACATTAGGTCGATAAATAAGAAATTATCACTTTCACATGATGATCGTTGAAGTCATCAAAATGTGAAATATCAAGTCTGTATTAAAGCACTACATGTCAGTGAAGTTGGTTCAATCTTCCCGGGCGCCGTCGGGTGCAGCCCGTCGACAATGCGGGCCGATTAGTTATGCAAATATTCATTGATTATTATGATTCAATCACAAAATGGCCGCAGTTGGCGCTAGGTTACGGGGAACAATTTTCCGGCTTGTAGGTTTTATTGGACATTAACCTTGTCTGATACCCACCCACTATTTACTTTGCGGGGCCGCCGCTTCGGGCCCAATTAAGTTCTTCATTTGCTGGAAGACGAACTTCGGTGACAGCCGATCGCGTCAGCTAAGAAGGCGGCCTGATTTCGCAAATGTACGAGATGTGACCGTTTAATTCTCGAAATGCACATTAAAAAACACGTGTCAAGTTGTATACTAATGGTTCCTGTTGATTTCTAAGTACTCACATTATGCATCTAAATACTGACTTAGATGACGTTCCCGTTTCTGAAAGCAAGCCGGGAACCGTTGAGCACCTGTCTGTTGGATATTTGTTATTTGGGGGTCGGGTCGGTGGTCAAATGAAAGAGATACAATTGGCGTATTGATGTTTATTGTGACAGTATGATAAAACAAGGAAGACAGATAGAATGAAATAAATGGAGAGATGAAGCGAGTCGCCGATCTCGCTCAGAGCGCGTGGGCCGGCAAGACCGCATGAAACAGGAGAGAGGCCGTCGGTGAGGAATCGTGCCAGACCTGTAGCGGCAGCCGGCAGGGCTATGTCGATAGCATCGATGCCGGCTGAGATGGCGGTAAATGTGAAATCTGATCCCTACAGTTATACTAGAAAATCTTCGTTTTAAGATGATCCAATTGGGCAGAAAGTCTCTTCCGGTGAGCGATCTGAGACTGCTCTATATTTCGGTAGCTTATTTTAATAATAATACTATACTTTCATCTGCAGAGCGGTTGACTCTATTCTTATAAAATGTTCAAGAGCAACAAAAAACTGTTTAATTTTATAATTAAACGGATTACGAAAATTCCAAAACACCCCTTTGTAGATTGTTTATGCAGAAATAGGGTGGCTGATATTTGGATTTATATCGTATTTCTTTAGCAAAATTGTAAAATATTATTGGGAGTTAGCTGATTTTCTATGGTAATGTAGCTCTTTTTCCGGCGCCATCAACACTTGTGTCAAATAAGGTTTTTCAGCAAGTAGTACTTCTTTATTATTTTAAAACACACGGTTTAAAATCTTTGACTTTTAGAAAAAGAAAATAATGGCTTCAAAAAAGGCTTTTTGACCATGCAGATGAAGGTATCGAAAGCCCGCGAACCAGTACCTACCTGCCTATATTTAATATTATTATTATGCCTGTAGTCATTCACATATTATTAATTATTTTATCCTACCCAGTGTTACAAATATTCACGTTTACAAACCGCTTAAGATATCGTAATTACGCGTGCAGTCTCTCCAGTTGATCACCTCAACGGCAGTATGGCTAACACGTTAATGACTGTATTCATTTAATATTTTTATTGCCATCTTTATTTTAAATAAATCGATAATTGTGAGAAATAGATAACTAATAGAGATGTGCGTGTGGATACATATCGTATCAATATTCTTGTCCCGAGGTTAGTCCTGCCTGACGTTTAAGTCTTATTTTAACGAATCTAACTTAAGAGGCTACCTTCATTTTTCCAGTTTGAATTTCGAGATATTTTTGCATTTTGCATACCCTTTCAAGACGAGACTAATAGTTAATTCATTTACAATATCAAGTAAACATAAAAGTGCGTTATTTTTTACGTAAATATTGCTAGAGTGAAAGGTATCAATAGAAAAGGACAAGTATACAATTGTTGATTTTTTTTAATTCCTAGGTAATAAAGCTATCAGAAAATAGGCATTCCTTCAACATTCATAATACATATGTGTTGCCATTTGAAATTATCAGGCGAAAATTAAATAATTTGTTAAAGTTCTCACCTAAGAATTGTTATGTTTATGATAAAAAACATTGTGTCGATAAACATGATTATTACAATCATGCCCCCGATTTATAAGGAAAAAATTGACGTAAATTCATACTAATAAATAATATTGACAACTTTTGAAGCAGCTGTATTTGTGAAGAGAAAACTATTTATGCTAATATTATATAATAATCATACTATGGTTGTAATAAAAAAAGTTTTTTTTTTAAATATTTATTTATTGTTTTAATAAATTACATATTTATTAATATTAAAATATAAATGAAAATATGACAAAAGTATTATTATTCACTGTTAAATAATTAGTTGTTCATCGAGCGCATTATCGTTATTCAGAATTTCGTTTTTTTTTTCTTCACACGTATTCAAAACAAAATTTGATTCACATTTATTACAATTTAAACTGAATTTAGAAATAAAATTTTATGTTCTTTCACATATTCAATATTCGTTCATGTGCACCCAAACATCGACTTGTGGGAGTAAATTTGATTAATTAGAGAAAAGAATTGGTGTATGTCGTCGACCACTCTTTTGCCATCCAATTTAGGAAGTTCACACGAGTCCGCACATTCAATACTCAGTTCGGGAACATCCTGAAAATAATTAATAATATTATTATTGTTATTTAGTTATCAGTATTTTTATGTCTAAAATATTAAAATACATCTTTATTCATTTATATGACTATAACAAATACATTTGTATCAGACAAGTCTGTCATGTATAATTCTTTTGATAAGATTATTTATCTTTAAGGACATGTATTTCCAATAAAAAATAATTTATCTGCACTACATAATATATGTATATTGAACTATGTAATTTGTTTTGTTAAATCAAATAGATAATTGTTATAGAAATGGTAAAAATTATCAACTTACGTTGCGATTTTTATTCCAAGAAGATAACCATTTAAAATTTTGTTGGAATATTTCGTAGAGCGTGTCAATGGATACTTTTTGACCTTAGGCATCTTGAGTCACAGGAGGCAGTAATTTCAGAACAATAATTTGTATAATAAAATATAATGAGAACCAAACCCAACAAAAAAAAACACAGGTTCACGAATGTCACGTTGAATCTTATCTATGCGTTGAATCATGTTTATGCCCTTGAGGCGCATGCGTTAGATGCGCAATGCCATAGATAAGAGACGCAATGCGATGCAAGCCGCGCATGCGTTGTCAGATTCTTAGCGCTCAGATCCGTAACGTAGGTTTTGACACATGTATTATATTCAGAAGTCAAAATTATAATCTGTTTTCGTATAAAAACAGCCCAAAACCATATAATTTACAAAAATAAGCAATTGGTATCAAGAATAAGTATAATATTCATTCATAGTGTACTCAAAATTTGTAATAAAATGTGTTTTATAGGCAAATTTAATGAAAATCCAACGGAGTACAAAAACCACGTCCGTCATCGCCGAATTGATCGGGGTTCTGAAGGTCCGATAGACGATTAAAATTATCGTGTTTCATAAGACTGGAAATATATTATTTAAAAAATGATTATTGTGTTTCTAATATTAAACTTACTTTTAAATAGTAGTTGAAGCCTCAAAGCATGTGAGTAAATATAGTTTATTATTTAAAAACGTATGTTTTTACTAAAACAAAGTATTTTAAAAACGTCAAAAATTCATCAAATGTACTGCAAATTGAATGATTTATAACTCTATTAATTTTTAACATTTTGCTGATTTGGTTCCCTATAAATTTGTCTCCGTAATCTTGGCTTTAAGATTATAAGAAAATATATTTCGTCTACGCATTCGTTTAGCGCATTGACTCAATTTTGTACAATGCCTAAAATGCATCTAATGGTCACGGTCTTTCTTATAATATTTGTATTGTCTTAATTATGACAAATAACATTCAGTTTATTAGTTTTATATTAATGTAAAGATCCAATCCAAGTAATAGTTGAAAAAAAAGTCAAATCTATTGAATAATTTCTGATATAAATGAATAATAAAAACCCACATTTTCGTAAAAAACGCCAAAATATGAATTATTATTGCAAGTGGCGCCTTAATAAAATACAGTCGTTTGCGATTTTTCAACCTATCGGTTTATCGGGACAGCCGCTTATTTGGCGAAAATCTTAATTTATATATTTAAGGGAATTTTAACTGTATAAATAACCATAACACATCTAACATAATATATAGTATATTAAAATAATTATAAAAGTCCACAGACACGTTTAGGTAAAAGTAGTCATGAAGTACATAATATATGAGGGAAAATAATATTGGTAGAAAAAGACAAAAGCTGGTGGAAGAAAGGGTGGGGTGGTTGAAACTACTGTTGTGGTAAAGTGAGAGCAAGACGCGTTTGTAGATATTGTGGTTCATAAAAAAAACTCTTTTTTAGCGTAGTAGGTGATGTTGAAAAAGTAAATTTCTGTTAACTTCTCATTAGATGGTGCTCGCAGTCGACAAATTTTCGAACTTATGTGTTGCAGTTATTTATCACCTTTTTCAAATGTTATTCAAAGCTGACGTAGTGTAATCGGATAAACGCACTTCCCCGGATAGGAAGAGATTCTGGTTCAAATCCCGGTGGCAGCTAAAATATTTTTTCATTAAATTGAGTTTATTTATATGTATATCTTTCTAATTGATGCATTTAATTTGTATGAAGTATTATTGTTACAATACGGTTGCTTCTCATGGTACTTTATACAGGTAGGTCTCGTGTCCACGGCGAACTGCTTGCCTTCACTTTTCGCGATCCTGGGCCTTGTTCAGTGTGGACTATACGATCATTTCTTGAACTTACTAGCATCTTGCTTAAGATCGAGCTCTCGCTCTTCATCTTCGTACATTATTGCCTACTTCTCTAACTCTTTCCTGCTTGATTTGGAGATGTCTTCAATGACTTCCTGAAGAATGGCGTTCGTATCGCAGTCAGCGGGATTATGAACCTCTTCAAATCACAAAATCACGTAAAAGCTTTTTATAGCTTAATTGGATAATATGTCCAACTCATTTTCTGTGTTTATTTCATTATACAATCTATACATTCGTAAAATCGAATTAAAGATCGCTATATTGCCGTGGTAGGTATGTAGTCTGAATGTTTCATGCTTCCATTATAATCTGGTACTTTAGTTTATAGATGAGCGTGCCGTCGACCAGACCATTATACACAATTCCGCCTCATATTGAGACTTTTAAATCTATTGTTTATCAACGATTCACTATATATTTGAACATTTTTCCTTACACATTTCTGAATGACAATTTCATGTATTTCAAGAGTTGCTGCTTACGATGACACCAGATCGGAGAACCATACTCAGATGCAGTGGCGTGCAGTAGGTATAGATTTAGGTTATGCTGTTACTAATGATATTATACAATCATATATAATATATTTAATGCAATGTGTGTACCTTCGTTTAACCAACGTCTTTAAACAAAATAAATTCGTCTTTTATACGGCCCTACCGTGTATTTATTTGTAATTATAGTTTTCTATTAATAATGTTTTTAAAATTTAAATTTTAACGTAAAATAATACCTTCTTATCCATATCAAAAATATATGTACGTTAAGATCACTTTCTATGACTGAACATGATTCATTTATTGTTTGAAAATCATTTACATAATTACTAAAGGAAATAATTATTTTTATTAAAGGTTAACGTGGGAAATAGTTCTGCCAATTGCGTTTTGTTTTTTCCAAATCAAAAACCAATCCATGCACTAAATTTAAACAACAATCATGAAATAAACACGTTAAAAACAGTAAGATAGTAAAATTAGCGAATTACTAAAAGAGGAAGTAGACACGTGAGTCTTTCTAATATTATTGTGTTAAAAAACAGCATAGGTAACGACTCTATACAAAACGGATCAATTGAAATGAATTTTTAATTCAGTAAAGAGCCAATTGTATGACTTAAGTAATTCACTAACTTAAAGACAGAACAGAGTAATGTGAATAGCTCGATGCGGCGAATTTACAAGAGCGCCATGGGTACAGCGATGAGTTGTCGTGATAGTTTTTAGAACTAAGCTATAAAAGTCTCTACTGGTACACACACGGCGCTAATTGTAAAATAGTGTTTCCGTTTATGTTAATCCAATTAATTAATTTATGTTTTTTTCCCAGAATTTTTAGTAATGCACAACTGTTTTGCTTGTATGCACAGCACGCCCCCTGCGGTATACATTTTTAAAACGCTTTTCGTGTTAAACTAAATACCGGATAATACGGATATATTTTTTAGTAAACAACATATAAAAACGGCACGACTATCTGGTGGTATATGACTACCATTTTTCAATTGTAAATTTCACCATATTGTGTGCACAACTCTCCGCGGTGATCGGGCGACAGCGGTGTGCTGAAGCCAATTAAAACATTGCCAATAGGTCTATAATCGAATTGAGAAACTGTCCAATTTTTCCGTACAAGGTTACAGTCGACCCCCAGTAGCGTGACGTCAGACTGCGATCACAAAGCGACCATCATCGCGATAATGGCAAATTATTTTATTCCGCATATTTATGAATAGTGGAAATTTTGGAACATAGCTTTTTGAGAATTTAAACAAATTAGATGGATAATTTAAAAGTATAAACAAAAAAATCTATTATTTGGTTACAACCGCGATACGAACTCGGAACTGTATCTTAGTTAAAAAGTAATAATATAACAAATTAATTATTAGTATAATTAAATTTGTGGCATGACATGGCGTTGTGGTGCACGTTCCCTGCCTACCCCAATGGTATGCAGCTTGCGTGTAGGGAATAATAATAAAAATACAGAAATGTGACAGCAATGCGTCTAACATCTAGAATCCTTATTACAATATATACGCTGATATTAATATATGTACTGGAATTAGTTCAAAGGAAGTTCACTCGAACTATAAACTATAGTAACAATATTTGTACTGGAATTAGTTCAAAAGAAGTTCACTCGAACTATAAACTATAGTAACAATATTTGTATTGGAATTAGTTCAAAAGAAGTTCACTCAAACTATAAACTAATTTATTTATTTATATTTTGACATCCATATTTTTGTACTAACAGAGGTGGATACATAATAAAAATACATAATACATAGTTTAATGTGTGGGATGGAGTAGACTTCACCTCTGATATATACAGCGTTGTCCTGGCTACTTTGCTAGACTAAGGTCTGTGTTAAAGTAGCCAGTTTTTTGTTTTTTTCGTGCTGTTGTGGTGTTATTTGGAATAAAAAAATAAATCAAATATGAATAAAAAAGTAAGAATAAAATAAAAATATAATAAAAATATGTGGAGTGGGAGTGTTGTAGGACTAGTGAGTTATTAGTAAAAGAATTGTATACATTATAGTAAATTGTTGGATATCCATGCTTCTGATTCATCTCTACCTGATTGAATCATATATTGGGTCCATATTTGTGTAATCTTATAGGAATTGTACGATTTCCAGTTGGTACTGAGTGTATTGTATAGTTTCGGAGCTAGGAACATGTAGAATCTTTGATAAAATGTCGTTGTTGCTCTCGGAACTGGTGTGCAGATGTTTGTTGTTTGTCTAGTGTTGTGTCCATGATTTATTGCTTGGGGAGAGTTGTTATTAGTATGGAAGTATTGAACGAGTCTCAACATAAAGATTTGTCTTATATCAAGGACATTGTACTCTTTAAATATAAGGTCTGATGGATATCTAAAGGGACGACCAATTATAACCTTGAGAATTATTTTTTGTGCTTTTTTAGCCGACTCCAATATTGTTTTTGCTGCTCCTCCCCAAACTAAAATAGCATAATTAATTAAAGAGTAGCACAGTCCAAAGTACACCGATCTCAAGAGTTTGCAATCAACTATACATCGAATTCCTTTAAAAAAGTAAATTAGTTTTCTTATGCGTTTTGCTAGGTTCGATATGTGTTCTTTCCAATTAAGATGATCATCGATCAGTACTCCCAGATGTCGAATAATTTTGACTCTTGTCAGTTTTTCACATTGGCATGCGGATGTATAGTAACTATAGTAACAATATTAGAATATGTCCAAGAACACACAATTACTGGATTTTAACTTACAAAGGTACTGTTATTAAACTGTAAATCTCATAGATATGTAAGTATAATTAAAGGGCTGTAATTACCCCATACTTCCACATATTTTCCATTAAATATAATAAAAAATAGCTTTGTCTCTATGAAATATCTATTTATTTTATAAACTATAGATTGCAATTGTCCCGGCAGCACTATGCAGATTCAGTGAACAAATTTATTATTCGACGAATAGTACTCGATACTTGTACAAAATAAAAAAATAGCTTAGTTGTTCACCTCTTTGTCAAAATGTCCATGTCCCATCGCGAGTATCACTCTCTTCAGCATTCCTACAAGTCCAACCGATGTGGCACAATGATTTGTTCACTGACAATGATACATTTTCTGTTCGAATATTTCAATATTTAAAAACACAATTAACAATATGAATTAAATATATTAATTAGAAAGATATACATATAAAATCAATTTTATAGAAAAATATTGTTGTTGCGCCATCGGGATTTGAACGTGGAACTCTTTCTAAACCGGGAAAGGTGCATTATCCAACTATGCTACGATGATGATATTTTTGGCGACAAATTTTCGAACATATATATTACCTTTTTGATCGTTCCATTATTTGAAAGAGCCATCTACCTTATTTTTACGGAATCTCAATAATGGAACGATTAATATCAAAATGGTAACATATAGGTTCGAAAATTTGTCGCTAAAAATATCGTCGCTGTAGCATAGTTGGATAATGTACCTTCCCCGGTTTAGAAAGACATCCAGGTTCGAATCCCGGTGAAGCAACAACAGTATTTTTCGATAAAATTGATTTTATCTGTATATCTTTCTAATTAATATAGTTAATTAGTATTTAAAATATCACAGACCGTCTGTTCTGAATAATTACAACTCCACAATAAGAATGTGTCCTCCTAATAATTAACAAGCAATATGTAATAATTTTTCCTCGTATTTGTTTTTGAGTAGATAACGTTTTTTTTTACAACGAACTACACTTTTTTCGGGTCGTTTACTTGTCCATCTAGAATATTTTAGATTGAAGAAATAAGGAAAGAATGTAAAGCTGATGTTAGTATAGTGAGTAAGATTAAGAAAGGATCACTTAGGTGGTCTGGTCATATGGAACGGATGAATGAGGAGATAATGGTAAGAAAGATATATGATGCGAGTGTTGATGGAACCAGAAATAGAGGACGTCCGCGGAAGACTTGGCACGACCAGGTAAACCAGATAATGGAGGATGGTTCTGTTAGAAGCCTCAACAATCGGCGAGCTTGTATGAGAAGATGTATGAATGTGGATGAAGCGAGAATTGTGTGTCAAGACAGAAGAGTGTGGCGCTCTATCCTCTCTGCCTACCCCAGCGGGGAAACGGCGTGATGGTAAGTAAGTAAGTAAATAAGTAAGTAATTTATCACATTTTTATCCATTTACAATACCATTATACTTACATCTGTGTTATTTCTAATAAATTAATAATAGTGAACATTTAATGATGCATCGAGCTGGCGGTGACAGATAAGGTGGAAGAGCAGACGGGAAGAGGGCTATCTCCAGCTCGATGGACTGAACAGATCCATCACTTTGCTAGTATCCTACAGCAATGACTCTGCGAACTGCGGGTGGCAGAGACAGATGGATATCACCAGGTCACACTCCCGGTATCAACAATAATAACATGTGCCGGCAACCGCCCGGGAAGCCGACTCCCGAATGCCACTCTACTTGTCGCCATCTTCCATACCGCAAGCTCCGTTAACTACTTGCGCGTAACTTTATTTAGCGGTCTAATTTCTCTACATTTGTCTGTTAACCGTAAAACTGCAAAATATTTATCTAATAGAATTAAAATAAAAAAAAAACAAAAATGTAGTTTCTCGTCTTCAACCTGCTCTAGTATTTGATCATAACCAAACAAACACGTGAACCCTGGATGAAATGTATGAGGCATCCAGCGCTCACACTTACATCTCACATACAAAAGTAATGTAGGGCCCGAACGTTTCGGGTCTCAATAAGGTTAAACCTTTCACTAGGTGTAGGAACTAGAAACTGACTGTAATTATGATATAAGGAAGGCTGTACAGAGAGAAAGAAAGCAAAACACAACGGCGAATGACGCTTTGTCACACCAAAACAAATGACATCCCACGTTGGTAGTTTAAATCGAATTGATAAATTATTTGATCCGACAATTATGTCGCAATAATTGAGCGATTTACTGCTCTCCGGTAATTGGGCAGCGGTAATTTACTGGTGTTGTGTGACAGTAATTGATCCGAACACCTACCCAAACTACGTGGAAAAAACAATGCAATATTAAAAAGTCGTAAAATAAAGAAAATTAGTTCGTAATTTGGCTAGAAATGGTTTTATAGTCGTTTGCACGACCACGCTATTCAAGTTAATTGAGTTAATAAAGAGAAAACGGTGCGTAGACAGAATTCAGTTTCTTCCATGTGAGTGATTTAATCTTCTATTTTTTCTTGCACCCTATCCGTTCAACAGACCTTGGCTATCATCCCTAGCATATTACTGCGGCTCGGAAAAGCTTTGCCTCAGGTTCCTCAGCCATGATGTTCTCCTTCTTCCAGGGTCATGACTTTCAGCAATCTATCCCTGCAATGAGGTGCAAGATCTCGTACTTCTCCGGTTGTTTGAGGTATTGAAGTTTTCGGAATTTTATTGTTTATATACTTATATTTCATTATTCATCCAAACCGTGACGTTTTTATTCGTACCACTATCCATCCAGCTTATTTTGAGCTTTCTTCTGTAGATCAACATATCGAAAGCTTCAAGTCGCCTCATCATTTCTTCGGTAAGTGTTCACGCTTCCATTCCATCAAATAATATCGAGAAGACGCAGCATTTGACTGATCTAAGGTTGAGGTTATGACTGCAGAACATGCACAAGCTTGTTCAATGCGGCATTTGATTACTACAGAAGGATCCCATCTATCATTTATATTGCAACTCAGGTATACGATACTTTGTATTTTCTCCAATTTCGTTCCAGCAATATAAAGACTTTCATTATCAACCGCGTTGTGTTTGCTAATTAGCATATATTTTATTTTAGTTGTATTAAGTTTTAACCACAAACTTGATTCAGCAGACGTTGTAAATCCTCAATCACTGCATATGACACGTTTTTCTAATTACTTTACCTCGTATACAGATAATTATTGTATTATGTTATGATTAGGGTTTCTGGACCCAATCGGGTGATGACCCTAAAACCCAGAGTCGAAACCCGTCAGGTTCGAGTTTCAAGCGAATTGTTGCTGAACATCGGAAAACGACTGAACGATCGAATGCATTCGAATTTGATCAATTTGTTTAAGACTCAAATTTAAATCCTTCAGATGCCTTAACACAACTGACGAGTAGGCTTTTACAATGTTCGGTTTTCTACGGACAGTATAAAAGATTCAATATTAATCGACGATAAGGAAAAAGTATTAACGATGGATGAAGAGTCGGATTTCATTTAAAAAAATGCTGAAACACCGGAGAAACAGGAAACGGACAATTTTAAATGTTTAAAGGAAGAATTTGACCTGTTTAAAAACTATACAAAGCATACGGTCAGTGTTGAGAGGCTCTACGACAGTGAGAGGTGCACAGTGAGACCGACTTGGACTGACAATGGACGAACAATCTCGGTGTCGACTAATTGTTGCACGAACATCAGGGGATAAGTCCCTCGCCGCATTAGTATTCCTAAAATATTATTATACAAGAGATTCTAAAACCAAATAACCTACAGGTGCCGTGTCATTATTTACAATAAATATAATAAAGTCGTTTATTTTTTTATTCTTATGTTTATACTATAATTATGAAATATTGGACCCGGACTCGGCGGATTTTCAGAAACCCTAGTTATGATATCTTTAAAAATGATCTGAATTCTATTTTTAATTTGTTTTGTGGAAATATTTATTACTTGTCGCTGACCAGAAAGATATACCCAACTGCGAACCTCCCCTAAAATGTTACGCAGTTTCGTGAACAATTTTAACCGAGAAACCTTCGAAAAAGTATATTTTATATTCAAAACTTATTTCCGAGTGAGCACGATGCTTGATTTCAGACAACTATTAGGTATTAATATTAAAATAAATATGTAATCAACACGTTTTGTCAAAATATAAGTCAATGTGTCATTACATACTTATATGATAATTTGTCAGCACAGTCTATGAAGGAATTAGCTAAAATTGGCAAGGGTAGTGGGATCAAAACTCGGCGCTTATCTGATCAAAACCCGGTATCTGAAATTATTGTAAAAAATTTGAGGATATGGTTTGTATTTAAATTTCGTTGGTTATTTATAATATTTTGGAAAATTTTTCACATTCTACTTACTTTTAACGAGTTTAATTTAAGAGCAACATTGTTTTTGTTATTTTTATTATTTGATTTTTTACTTAATTTATCTCTTCCTACAGTGCCCCAGTTTCCTATCGCATTACTCGCGCGACTCCATTGTGAAGAGTCAAGGATCGAGAAGTGCCAGAAGAATAGAAAAAAATTGCTTTTAAATTGCGAATTTGAGTAATCACTTTGCAATTTGAAATGTACCGACCGCATAATGCAAGGAAGGCATCCGTCTTCCCGGTACGCCGTGGAGCCGCACCCGGTTTCTCGATCCGGCTACCAGCGCCATGCCAGGTGCTCCCAACATGCTGGAACCCCATCATTGTAATTATTTTATATTATCACTAGCCAAACTGTTATCTCAGGTTCTCCTTCTTCCAGGGCCCCAACTTCCAGCAATCTTTCCCTGAATTGTTTTATTTTATTCAACCGAACTATAACATCTTCATTCGTAACTCAATCCACCAGCTTATTTTGAACATTCTTCTATAGATCCACAAATCAAATGCTTCAAGTCGCTTTCTCATTTCTTCGGTAAGTATCCATGCTTACATTATATACAATAATATAGATAACATATAGATATACGATGTGATTATTGATGACACCATAAATGGAAGACATTTGCAAAATCCCGACATGACCAGGTAAAGCATTTACGAGAAGATGGTCTCTCTTGATAGTGTCGCGTTCTTTTCTCCTGACTGCTTCTTGGAAACAATTAGATGGTAAGCTGGATCAAGACGCTAAGTCTAAACAGAATAAATCTGCGGAGGCCCCGCTCCATCTCACTGACCTGGCTATCAAACCAGACACTTTACAGCCATTCTTCGTCACCTAGTACCGCCCGAAAACTAGATAACAATACATCGCAACGTAACTGATCCGAGAAGTCAGCTGAAGTGATCACTTTTCTTCTGGCCACCTTCTCGGACGCGTCTCTCGCATCCACCCCCTAGTGAGCTTCGCTAGTCACGAACTTTAACTTGCAATTTAACCTCCAAACACTGTAAATTTATTTGTGCATCATCCTACAATAAAGTAAGTCCTGTTTCATTTCTTCTACCTGCTCTAGCCGCGCCGCGATACTTTCACTCACACACTCGCTTCGTAACATTAATATACACTGCGACATTCATATACATGCGTGAGAATTTGAGGTGGTTAGGGCCCTCAGACTCAAATCCTAAACAAATCCTTCTGATTTTCATAACCTACAAACATCAGTCACTCCATCCGAGTGACTTCCACAATACACAATCAATACAATCCAAAAACATCTCTCCAAAATATTGAACCCTGACGAATGTTCCTTTGAAGTTCCCTGATGAAACACTTTTAAATGACAATACGAAGTACTCCGCTTATAAATGATTGTATCTGATACGGTTATTGGCCACCTCCAGCTTCAACTTCAGCTCCTCAGCCACCGTACAGGACTATCAGGGAGTTACGCAAATCTATTTATTTAATACATTTATTCGATCATTAATTTAACATAAAATATAACATATTTAGATTCGAAATCGGTCAACGAATGAAGTTCCTACTACTCCCCCGAGATAACTCACTAAGGCACCTTGGATTCGTGATTTCACTCTCTCACTTCTCTCGTACTACGGAGTATATTCAACTTTGAACATAGTCAGTTTGGTCTTGAGACAATTTTATTGATGTAAATATGACCACGAATAAAGTTTCTCCACGGATGAAATTCACAGAGAGATTCGTCTCAAAAACATCTTCGAATGTGTATCGTTTCCGGGTTAGAATGACGAATCCAGTATGAGAGTACATTTACTGAGTACCTTCACTGATAGATCATCGCGGACACGAGCCATATCACCGCACTATAAAGGAAACGTAAAAATCCCTTACAGATTTCACCCCTTTCTGTCTCTCGTCGCTAAAGAATCCCACCGTTTGAACCTGCCAACTTGCTTTTTAGTTGCGCCCTTTGGATTCTGACGGGTCTAGCGCACGACTCTCGGTGTCTTCGTACGACCGCAACCTTCGTTTTAGCGGTGCCCATCTTCATCCCTTCTCGAGTACACTCTTCACTAAAATAATATATCCACTATTGTAGTTACTATCACATAAAAAATATTTCGGTAAGTGTCAATAAGTGAGGTCAGTAATTATAATAATTAGTGGCTGACAACCGGTGCACCCGGTGTTTAGCTGTCGTAATACGTTACGGACAAACATGCCACGTGTTATATACTTTTATAGTTATCTTTGTCTGGGATCGTGGGAACAGCTTAACGGGGTCAAACGGCCACACAGACGTGTTGTACATATTATTATATAGAGTAGGAAGATAATCAATTTCGCCAATTGATTGATTGATTTATGTTTTTGAAAAAAAAGTCGAATCTTAAGATTTTATTATTTACATCCGCCCGTCTGTCCATATCGCACTGCAACGTGAAACCGACAATCGCACGGCAACATAAAATAAACAATTTTAATTTTATCACGCAAAATCGTGCGATTATCGCATTTTTTCATTAAATTAATGTCGTGATCGCAAGAGATAACGAAACTATAAATATAACTATTGCTACATTGGAAGAATTTAAAACAATAAAAATTCGTAAACTTCTTGCATTCCATAACACAGGAAAGATTGTTGGAAATCGGGACCCTGAGAGTAAGAGACCATTATGGTTGAAGAACTTACGGCAATGGTTCGACCGTAAGCTTTATATAAATAAAGGTTAAAAATTTTTAACTGTTGCGAATTTTTTTTTTTTTAATCAAATATCTGAACACCTACCGCGAAACATTAGACCGACATTTTATACAAATAATAATATAACTCATAAAACTCATAAATTCTAAAGACAAAGATGATAAATTTAACAATTCCGGTGTCTATAAATTTAGTTGCAAGGATTGTGCTGCATTTTATATTGGTAAAACGGGTAGAAATTTTAATATAAGAGTAAGGGAGCATTTTAGATGTTTGAATAGTAGTGGGTTTTTAGAATTTTCTAATCATTTGATAGAAAATGGTCATGGTTTTGATAAAAAATTGGGTTTGTCCATTTTGCATATGAACGGTGTTGGTCACAAATGAAATAATTTGGAATCGTTGGAGATAAATAAAGTATGTAAAACTAATCAAATAATTATAAACAACCAACTAAATTCAATTACGAGTCACATTTAAAATTTTTTTTTCCTAAAATTTATTCGAGTAAATTTGTATTTGGTACTAAATTTATTTTATAAATAATTGTTGTTTTTAAAAAATAGATGCTGGTAAAGAAACAATAATGAATGTTTATAGTTATTGATATCCTGAAGAAGAAAACGGTATTTTTCGAAACCCCTAGATGTATTTAAACTCAATAAGTGGTTATTAAGACAAATAAAAATATAAAAAATAAATATATTTTGTTTTTTCTTTATTTTTTCCTACTCTGAACAATAAACTACATTAATGTTGCGTAGTTTTGATTGATTGCAATAACAATTCCGGTGCTACAGGACAATATTTAAAATAAAGTTGCTGTAATAACACGAGAAATGTGCTAATATGGTTAAAATAGCACGTATTTAACACTACAACACTTTAACAGTAACACGACCCTTGTTATATTTCATACATAATTGTAATAAATCAAGTAATCAATAAGTATAAATTAAACTAAAATATTATGTTTTATTTCTTAGTTATTTAAAAACAACATCGGACTGGAACATAATATTCAGCCTGTATACTGTGTAACCTACTCTTCGTGACTTTAGGCTATATTATATTGCAACACAAAACAATCGATCATCATCCACGTCAGTCCCTCGTGACTGGCGACCGTGATGGTCTTCCATTAGAGAAGTGGCTGTTGCTTTTTCCATTCTGTCAATTAGCTCGCATCTTCCTCTCCGCCCTACGACGTAGCCCACCACGACAAGCTTCTCTAAGCCATCGTGCAACTATTTCGAGAAGTCGATATAGGCAAACGGTTGAGTCTATCCTTGTAGAATGAAGATATTTATTTGTCTCGCTGTCCATGTGCAACGTCTCAACATCTCTATCAAAATATCAGATCTATCACGTGAAAGCGTTCGGCTATCGCGACAAACAAACAAAATTTGTACTGCATACGATTGAATATTATTTTACCAATTTGCAGTACGACCGGGCAAAGTAGTTGACAGTGAAAGGAAGGGGGTTAGGGTACTTATTAGGAATATTAAAAGTAAAGATGAATGATTGAGGACGTTAAATATATTAATTAGAAAGATATACATATAAAATCAATTTTATAGAAAAATATTGTTGTCGCGCCAACCTGGATCTCTTTTCAAACCGGAAAAGGTACATTATCCAACTATGCTACAGCGACATTATTTTTAACGACAAATTTTCGAACCTACATGTTACATTTTTGATATTAATACATTTAATCGTTCCATTATTTGAAAGAGCCATCTATCTTATTTTTACAGAATCTCAAATACCTTTGAGTAATCTGTAGCAGACGCCAGAATTATCAATTCACTTTTATTAAATTTTGGACACATTGATACAACTTTATTATTAGGAGAACACATTCTTATTGTGAAGTTGTAATTATTCAGAACATAGCTCTGTGGTAATAATAATAAATAATGGAACGATTAAATGTATTAATATCAAAAAGGTAACACATAGGTTCGAAAATTTGTCGCTGTAGCATAGTTGGATAATGCACTTTCCCTGGTTTTGAAACAGATCCAGGTTTGAATCTCGGTGGTGCAACAATAATATTTTTCGATAAAATTGATTTTATATGTATATCTTTCTAATTAATATATTTAATTGATATTTGTTAAATAATACTCCAGTTATAAAATGGACCAGAAGTCTTGCAGCTAGCGGACAGGTTTCGCTCAAATTTTAAACCGAAAAATTTTTAATTTAAAAAAAATCGTATCGCAATCAGACGGATTACATCTCTGTGTAAAAGTGTAATTTATTCGTCTAATAAGATGGCGATTCAAGCTCGCGAAAAATAAGAAATCAATAATCGAAGAATATCTATCTATTAAAAAAATATTTAGTTGCTACCGGGATTCGAACCTGGACCTCTTCCTATCCGGAGAAACGCATTCTCCTGCTACATAACTATGGTCTGAAAATGTAACTTTACAACAAAAATGTGTTCTTCTAATAATTTTTATTATCCACTTTTTCTCTTAATTTTATTGATTTTTTCTATCCCTTCAATATAAGGTAAAGTTTTCACCGTTTTATTGTTTTATACGCAGTGTAATTTTTAATATTTATTACTTAATTATTGTATCAAATTAATATTTCTATTGTATAAAATATATAATTAGTTGAATTTATTGTTACGCTTTTATCATTATTTCATTTATTATGTTCGTTATCCAAATAAATAATACCCCATGAACCTATTCCAATATTACCATTTTTACATTTCCCTCCGCGGTCCTCGAAGGCTATAAATATCCGCAGCCTCCGGACGGTCACTTCATTCAGGACTCAGCCGTCCTGCAAGCGCGGTCTCCGTATCATGCCATACGAGGAGCGCGCAGGATCCGACTGTGACCTGGATATCTCGGAAGCCACCCTGAAGAACCTGGCCATGTCTGCGAGGGAGGAGAGCTCCGGGGGCAGCAGGGGCCGAGCCGGCAGCGGCCCGAGAATGGGGTCCTCCGACAGCACCAAGCAGCAGGTTGGATTTTATTATTTCCTTTGATTGATTTGTTTGTTGATTACGATGCAACATTCTCGATTTCTGTAGATTTAGATATTATTCAAATTTTTTTAAATATTGTTAGATTATTGAACGAAGTCATATTCTTTATTTGCAAAAATAATATAAACAGCTTAGATATTTGCAAAATATTTTTAATACCGCAATACGGTAACTATGAATATTATTTAAAGAGAAAATATTATTTTATGAAGTTGCTCTTCTAGAATATAGTTCTGTGGTATTCTAATACAAATTAAATTCGCGTCTACCATTCACTTAAGCAATAGAATACGTTTTGGATAAATTTTGAACATTCTGTAATTTTATTTTTACTATCTTTCAAGTTGATTAATTTAATTTGTATCAACTAACAACCGTCTACATTTTGCAGTCTCAAAGTGTAATTGCAAATTAAGATACGTGTGTTTTGTTTACCACTAAATAATGTTTATTAAACGAACAAGAAATTAACGATATTTTTGCAAATTAAATTCCTCAGGCGATGGTGTAATGTTTAGTATATAACGACTTCGAAAGTGAAGATCAGTATTTGTGTTTACATATTAGCGATTCCTTATTCAGTGAAAGATAAATATATATTTTTTTTTATTTATGAAAAGGTAGCACATTCTCTCGGCAAGAGAAAGTTTCCAGTTAGAGTCCGGTGGCAACTATATTTTTTTCGAAGTGTAATTTTTTCTGTACGTATATCTTTTATCTAATTTGTTACTTACTTACCATCACGCCGTTTCCCCGTGGGGGTAGGCAGAGAGGACAGAGCGCCACACTCTTCTGTCCTGATACACAATTCTCGCCTCATCCACATTCATACATCTTCTCATACAAGCTCGCCAATTGTTGAGGCTTCTAACAGAACCATCCTCCATTATCTGATTTACCTGGTCATGCCGAGTCTTCCGCGGACGTCCTCTATTTCTGGTGTCATCAACACTTGCATCATATATCTTTCTTACCATTCACTCCTCATTCATCCGTTTCATATGACCGAACCACCTAAGTGATCCTTTTTTAATCTTACTCACTATACTAATATCAGCTTTACATTCTTTCCTTATTTCTTCATTTTTTACTCTGTCATAAATAGATTTGCCACAAATACGTCCAAGTGATCTCATTTCCACTGCATTCAGTCTATTTTCGTTCCTTTTCTGCCAGCTCCAGGCCTCACTTCCATACATCAGTGTCGGAATCTAATTTGTTTTATCTTATAAATAAAACCCTCGTATCCCGTTCGTAACAAATGAAATTTGAGTGGAAAATCTTTCTGAAAGTGCCTTTTTTCAAAAAAGTTAACAAAGTAATCTTCCGTCAGATATTGAAACATTGCAATGCTGTCGTAAAGTGATTTCAGTTAATATGGATCTAATACAATACACTGGTTAAAAATTGATGTAGGTTTAATTTATTTTATTAATGTTTCAATTGTGGTATTTCTTAATATGGAAGACGATACAGTTCAGAAAAAGTAAATTTAATGAACATTATTGAAAAAGATTACACGCACATTTTCAATTTTGAAAATGATTTAAATTCTCAGTGTATAGAGAAACACAGAGATTTGCAATTTTACAAAATAAAGTGATTTGTGTCTTGGCTAAATTAATTATAAAAAAAAAGTATATGAACTCTTACTACCAGATCTGAATCTGGTATCTTAGATTCAAAACGACAGTTGGTGTTGTGAAGAATATTTCAAGTACTATCATACAATATTTCAAGTACTATCATACAATATTTCAAGTACTATCATACAAGTATGTAACTACGTTTTCTTGTTATTTCCTACCGGAAATTTATCGATTTTACCATGATCAAGGATGCACAATTTCTTATAAAATTCAGAAAAAAACTATAAACTAATCTTAGTGTCTTCAAAAACAGAATTGTATTCTTTTCCTAACCATACATATCACGTCTGTACACCGGTCGATTTAAATCTCGTTTTTATTGCCGTTCTTCGTATTTATTTTGGGCTTCAAATTCTATGTTAAAATGGCTCGTCGAATTGAGCTCTCGCTAAACAATATATAACATCATTGAGAGTAATCTTTTGGATACGTGGCAACACGCTAACCGTTCATATATCAACCGATCTGTTGCCCTAAGTATTTAGAAGATACTCTTGAAGCTACACTACTATACGATATTGAATCTAAACAACTCTATCTACATATTTAGAAGTCAATGTCTATTAAGTTGTATCTCAAGAACGGCTGAGCCGATTTTGATGCGGTTTTTGTACTTCTACTTAAATAATTATAACAAAAAGTATATTTTATTAAATAGAACACATTCTTATTGCGAAGTTGTAATTATTCAGAACAGACAGTCTGTCATATTTTTAATACTAATTAAATAAATTCATTAGAAAGATTTAATTTGTAATAAAAAGTATGTATATGTTTGAAGCTATAATTAAATATATACATGGACATATATATGTTGTTATATAACAGATTTTATGAACTCGCAGTTCTTGTCTGATTCCTAACAATTTTTTTGTTCTGGTTTAAAAGATTTAAAATGGCGACCGATGAAAAAATGAACAAATTCGTAACTTTGTTAATATTGTACACCTATAGAAATAAGTAAAGAACGTTCTTTATTACGCACACATGCAAAATCTATCTGATTCTTGCGGCCAGTCCCGAAGGAATTTTGTCTTTAGTTTCGCTAATTATTTCAAAATTCAAGTTTTAAAATTTGCAATGCTTGAGTTCTTATTACACGTCGGTAAATAATCGTGGGTAATATGGAAGCGGACCTTAATGCTCCGAACCAGATTGAAATGCCATGTTTATTATACACATAATAAAGGGAGTAATAGAACTAGTTCACTAAATCGTTTACTTGGCTAAATTACGAGTAGAAAATGTTTAAGGAATATGTGCAAATCTGCACTGTTGCGGAAAATATTTTGACATTTTTACAAAATCATGTTAAACTTTAAGTCTATGCACTTCAAAATAAATATTTTAGAAATTTATCCATAATTAATCTTGGCTTCAGGCCCTAAATCATTTGACAAAAAAATAGTCTGACTGCTCAAAATTCGATATCCTTTAATAATAATTTAATAATTTTAAGTATAATGTTGAATCAGTAAAATATTCAAATGAATGGAAATAATGACGATTTTTTTGAAATGCTTATATCTCTGATATGGTTGAAAATAGGCACATATTCCTTGAACATTTTCGATTCGTAATTTAGCCAGGTATCCACCCATAAAATATTGTGGACTAGGTCTGTTAAACTCTGTGTATTATCGTCATCATTATGTGACTACGATCCATTGAGGATATTCGCCTTCTCAAGTACTATCGTCTGTTTTCACAGACAGCTCTTAGTTTCTTTGCACTTTTCTCTGTATCCTATGGAATTTCTGATGCAGTGTCACGCATGCGGGGCGGATACTGGGGATTCATGAAACACATTTGCTGATGAACAGTCGGCACGTCAGAGATCCACATAACCTGGAAGCTATTTAATCAAATACACATCCACGATCATTTATCTCGTGAGACGATTTAGATTTATTGATATTGACAAAGTGTTGGACAATCTTTTTATATCACCTTGAAAAAAGATACGATCACCGAGACGAGACAGGAAGTAATTAGGGCCCGGGCAACAGGCCAGAATGCGCCAGGGTGCGGCTGGTCACACGATTGTTCGGAACAATGGTCGCTCCAGCCGAGGATCGGCCTGGAAGAGCACGACTGGAGGCTATTAACTCGGATACCCTCCCGGCTGCGTGCCGAGCAGGAACACGACTATTGCGGCGATCGAAATATTCAAAACAATAACCTGTAGAACGGTGACAGTATGTAAAGTACCATATTATCTACATTTATCATTATTATGGTGTAATATGCCTCGCTAACCGCTTTATCGACTAAGAAGGCATTCGACTGGACTGGATCAGGACCGATGCAATAAGCTCGAGGCTCCTATCTCGGTCCTACTCATTCGCCGCTCGGTTGGCATATTTTAATGCTACTAGCCAGCTGTTCGATTGCTCCTCGCATATTGACAGAGCGATACCGCACAGCTGCCAAAACAAAATTTGCCCTCATTGTCTCCGATTGACTCACTTTATTAGTAAATAACATTTACAGTAAAATAATAAACAGTTAACAAAGTCAGGGAGCAGAGGGGAAGTGAAGAGGCACTCTCTTCCGGGAAACGAGACGGCACAAATTAAAAACATATAGGAGACTCACCCTCCACGCACCTCTACCGGCAGATTTAACTCGCAAAAACAGTACATCGCAGATCATATTTAGACAGAAGGAAGAAAGTTAGAATAACAAAAAATGATGAAGCTGCCCAGCAGTCCTCCGGAGGATCTCCCGTGCCCGAAATGAAACGCACGTGGAAAGTACTTGTTCAGATGGTCAGTCCCAGAATACCTCGTGCAACTCATTTGAATTCTATATTTGGATAATACCGCCACAGTTAAATTCAACTCCATTGGCTAAATCAAAGATGTATGTTGTCTCCAGACCTTTTTTAAATGAGTGAGTGAGAAATGCACTCGAAAAGTGGAGCAGTGGAGTAAAAAATGGAGGCAGAAAGATTTCCTATCTCAGGTATGCGGACGATACAACTTTGATCGCTACATCAGAAGAAAAAATGGATGCACTACTCTGTAGTACTGAAATTAAAATAATTAAAAATAAGGCTAACAGATCCAAATCTAATGATCGTCGATCGACATAACCAGATGCCCTTCCAGACCTTGAAATTGTCGAGGATTTTAATTATCTCGGATCCATAATAATGACGACGGTAGCTGCGAGCCAGAACTAACCGACGTTAAGTATGGCGAAAAGTTCTATGTCTAGACTCGATAAATATGGAAATACCGCGGTATTTCCAAAACAACGAAGGTCACATTTCTACAACCTCTGGTGCATTCTGCATATATTTTTATATGGTGTAGAATCATGGATTCTGACGGCAAGGGGGAGAAGAGGGTGAGATGATGTGTTGGAGACACGTGTTGTGCATACCATCGACGGGGACACGCACGAATATTTCCATTTTGCAGGAACTGAAAATCAAGGACAGGCTCTCAACCATTTGCCAGAGACGAATCCTTCAATTTTTTGGGCATCTTACGAAGGGAACATAGCACAGAGAAGCTTGTCGCGGTGAGTCACGTAGAAGGATAAAGAGGAAGAGGAAGATCCTCCACCCGTTGGACCGGCCAAGTGGAAAAAGCTACAGGAACTTCTCGGGTGACAGCCCCAAGTCTGCAGGATGCCAAGAAAAGTGAAACGGCATGAGCATCCGACAACACTAGAGTTCATACAGACAAGAGCATAGTTATTTATTGTGAAAGAAGAAGAAAAACTAATTTAAAGCTACATGACGTATCCAACATAAAAAATTCACCTTATCCGTACACAAAATAGAGTGAGGAGGAGAATGTGATATAGAAATACTTGTCAATATTGAAAGCAAAACAGAGAGAAAGCGATTGGCTACAAGATGGGCAGATCAAATAAAATAAATTACTGGATCATCTCTCTACGCAGCTTTGCAGGCAACAGAAGGCCGGGAAGAATGGAGAAAAATTATCACAGGAGTGGGATAATATCTAGAACCACTATAAGAGTTTTGAAAAAAAATAATACTAAAAATAATAATAATAAGAAATAAATTCAATGAATAGAGTAGAATCCTACGGTGGTTTACGATATTTTCTGTATTTTAACTCTTTTTATATTTCTGAGATTATTCTTGTTGTTTATGAGCCTATGTTCTTTCGATTGCTACACCTGAGATTCTTGTTGTTTCATTGGTCATATATGTACGTATTGCCGCCCTTTTCGGAGATTGGAGAGCTCGTAAAACGACAAGACATCTAGTACACCGTGCGAATTTCGGTCGGTCGGAAATCCACCCAGGAGAAGAACAATAATATCGGACCAGCTACGATGACAGAGCATAAGCGCGCTCAATCAAAGGTTAGTTGTAGTATTCATATTTCATATCTGACCATATTGTCAATAGGAAACTCGGGACTAGGAACCACAGCTGTCGAATGCATTCACGGGAATGTTATATATAGTCGTATATAGTCATTTTAAGGAGGTAGTTGGCCGTAAGACGTCACAGTGGTCAGGCGTCTTGATGAGTTAGAAGGATGAGCAGGAAGGGTCAAGGGTAAGGGAGTTGTGATATAGATGAAGGATTTATATTTATTGGAGATCATCACCAGAAGGGAATACGGGAGTGGCAATGAGCAGCGTCAGGTACCTCGGGTTTGCTAGGCCCGTAACTCGTTGGAAAAGCGAGTCCCCTGAGGAAAGCGATTATTATATCAAATCGTAATAAGTGACATGATTTTGTTACATATATACGAAGACTGACAATTAAATTCGTAGAATTTCAGACAATAATGGAATTGTGCATAGGATTTGTTCCCGATGGTTGTTTGCTAATGAAAGCATCAGAACAATGCTCCAGCAGTCATTACTGTGAAGGACTTTTACGTCAAAAATCGAATAACCATGTTGGATCACTCACCTTTTCGTTCAATCACGAACGGAGGTGGAACGCATTACGACACGTGCTCTAAACAACACTTTGTAGAGAAAGGTTTCTTCAAATTTTGCAAATTCACTTTGTGGCACCATTTTATAAACAAAACACTTTGTTTTTAACGCGATAATTGTTTTTTTTTTTTTAAATAAAAGTTAATCGTGGTTAAAACAGTGTTTTATTATTTTATTTATTTTGAACGAGACTGTCAAAAAAATAATACAAATTTTTGGTGTTAGTTCACATCCCTCTCCCCTATAATATGTTCGTACCGAGTAATCACAGAAATATGCAGCGAAAAAGTGACCAAACAAATACGTCACATTCGTTACCATGGTGACGACATATTTTATTCAGTACCCATTGATATTAAACTTCTTTACATTTCAGATGAACGACAGCCACTGGAAGGAACAGGTCCACACCCTGGTCAAGAGCGACTCCGAGTCCGAGCTGTCAGACTCGGAGCACTTCCTGACCAAGGGGGCCTTCCTACTCACCCCCTCCCACGACCTCTCGATGGAAAAGGCTTCCACCATCTGCGAGAAGATGACCTTCAAGGGGTGCTTCAGCCTCACCAAGACGGCCACCGGAATACTGTTCAAGTTCTCCGATTTCGACGACTATCAGAGCGTCTACAGGAAGGGCTTCCACAAGGTCACTAATTCGAGGTTTTATCGAAAGGTCAGTATTGCTTCATTTGATTTTTGTGATACGCATGAAGATCAAAGAAGAATCTTCTTCTCGTCTTTAGTATAAAGTAATATAAAGTGTTTGAATATTTATGACATTTTTGTTACAATTAATCGTTAAATAATAATAATAGAAATAGTAACAATAATAGGATGAAGTTCTGAACAATAATAGAGAATACATTATTGATTGAAATGTTGTAAGTCTTGGATTTTATAATAAATAATTGGACAAAACTGCAAAGACTTATTAGACAACCCGACACATAAAAGACCCTTCTAATTATTCGGCAACATTACGCGTCAAGAAAATTATCAACTTCAGGACAAAGAAGACGTGGAAGAGTACAGCAGGCACTCTAGGGTTAATAATATTTCTCAAGTGTGCTTACGTTACAGGTCATAATTCCATGCAGGCCTCAGAAAACGTTCACGGTGTACGTGTTCGACATACCGGATGATCTCCCCGAAGAAGACATCCGTCATTCTCTGTACAAGTACTCTTCCATCGTGGAGGTGGTCAGGGTTCAGCTCACCGTGCCCACTTCCACCGCTAGCTCAGGTAACTCTTCGACTCGTTTCAAAGCAGCATGTAATTTATTTATTTAGAAATGTCTCAAATTATCTTGATAAGTTGACATCGCTCATGCGCGAATATAACATTTCTAACTTGTTAATAATTGGCCGTGTGTCGCGCGTATAGCAAATAACAATATCGTGCAACACGTTAAAATGTTGTATTTTAATATATTGGATAAAAATATTACTTAGTAATATTTAGACTCAGGGTTGTCTAGAGCTTTTGCCACCTTAGAGCAAGCTAAAAAAATGTCGCCCTTAGATAGATGTTGGATATTACGTGCTGGTATAGTGGTATACTAGAATGATTAAAAAATATTATTTTTAATTGTAAAGTTTTTTTAAGAACACATTATTATTGTGAAGTTAATTAAAAAATTAAAACTAAATATATTTGAAAGTGCAATATATAAGTCCAAAAATTTGTCGTTAACTTACTATGTTGACGTGGTGTAATAGGTCAGCGCACTTCCCCGGATAGGAAAGGTTCCCGGTTCGAATCCGGGTGGAAACAAAATGATTTTTTTCGATAAATTGATTTTATCTGCATAACTATCTTATTGATACATTTAATTTGTAAGATTGCAACATCAGGTCACAGTTCTGTGATATTTAAAATAAACTAAATTAATCAATTAGAAATATCGAAAAAATATTCAGTCGCCAGCGGGATACGAACCCGGAACTTTTCCTATCCGGGGAAACGAGTTTCGCTCCACCGACCAGTTAAATTTGGAACTTATATTCTGTAGGCATTATAAATAATATATATATATATATATATATATATATATATATATATATATATATATATATATATATATATATATATATATATTATTTCAAATTTAAAAACAATCAATTTTATATTGCAATAAATCAAAAAATTTTATTAAATTTGAGTAAAGTTTTATACAACTTATACATTATTAATTTTTATTTTGACGTTGTGATTTCAGAACATGTGATATTATTATATATATTATACAGAGCACACACTAAAAGGACAGTTTTTTTTTTATACAAGTCTTGAAAACCCATTTCGAAACATCAGTAATTTATTTTTTAAATCTTAGCTCCGACCACAAAAGGTGGAGCGAGACGTACCAGCGTCGCTGACGCCGAAGAAAAGACCGTCCAACCTTCCACCGTGACTTCATCGACTCTGGTGCCGGCTCCGACACCAGCCACTGCCGGAACTGCGGTGAGAGTGACCCTGGCGTCCATCGAAGAGTGTAATATCCTGCTGCAAAACGGTCTGGACTTCTACGGAGCCACCTTCTTCCCGACGGAACTGGCCACGCCCCAGCAAGCAGCCAGGCTAGTGAAACCGAGCAGGTAAGTTGGAGAACTTCGCAGCACTGACAGTATATTGCGCTTGCGTGGTTCGCTGTAGTGGAATAATTGTCTTCTATTCAAATTATTTCTTCCTGATTATAGTATATTTTACTCAGCATCTCTCCATCAGACATTCTCAGAACATGACTCCAACTACAGTAATGTTAAAAAGTAGGAACTTGACAGAATTCATTATTTATGTGTCGAATATAGAGGTAAGAATTTCACAATTATTTCTTGCTCAATTAAATAGTCGAGCTCGCGTTTTATTTTTATTCTGTAAGTTCTATTTTCTAATGCGAGTCTATCAATTTTTCTTAATATTTTGCGTTCAAAACTGCTCATTTATTTTCTTGGATTTGGGTTAGGCTTAACGTTTCGCAACCACTAGTGACCACTGGTCTTATATAGTTTAATATATTAGTAGTTTGCTTCGCTGACTCAATATTGCAGGCATATAAGCTTCTATTTCCAGCTAGAAGTCGGATCTTCAATTCTTCCGGAGTCCTATTTACCGTATTCAAGTTAAAGCCCAGATATGTAAAATTATCGGTTAATATAAATATTCAACATAATGATTATTTCTTATTCCATCAACTTTTCTCAGACAAATCTAAATCGTAATATCTATTTCTTCCTCTCAATGGACACGCTCATTATTGAGCATGGTGGTCCTTTAATTTGCTTCTACAGCACCTCTTCGCGATCCTGGGTTGTGTAGCCAGGCTCGGAATTGATCTGTCCATTTTATTAGAGATGGACCTCTTCTCCTCCCCTCTTGTACGTACCCTGTGATCAGCAATTTCTCCATCTCTTCTAGTTCATCATGTTGTGAAGAGTCTTTCTTCAGAACCAAGTTTCTAAAGATTACAAATATTCGTTCGTTATAGCATTCGATGCTAATACCACAACTCAAGCATGCTGTTTCTTTCCTGATGTAAAATTTCTACATATTATTTGCTAAATCTATCGGCCGACGAACGCGAGAAACACAACCCACCTGTGAGTTGCTCCTTTGGATATCTAGATTTCTTTTTCTGCTGTGGTCACAGGTCTTCTGAATTTCAGGAACAAACTTCGATGATTGCACGAAGTACTGCACCATACACGATAGCATCGATAACACGTTTCGGCACGCATAGCGAGAAACCGAACACACGAGCAGTACACTATCAGCCTCATACAGCAGGACGATAATTCACAAGCCAACAATTCGTTCCCACACGGCAAAACTCAATAGGTCCAAAACCATAGATACAAACTACAGAAAAATGGTACTCTAATAAAATACTTTGGGTATAAGGGAGGGGGGGTAATAGGTAGGTAATGGATAGGAACCATTATATCTACGTATGTCACGTTCACATGCGCGTGCACGGCGATCTATGAATATGTTATAAAGATCGAACAGATATTCTACGATATTTTCCATCATTTTCATTGATCGATGGTTTCCAGGGTCATCGGAGGTTCCATCTCAGCCAGGGTGCGGGACATCCTCCCAGTATTCGACAACTCCGGGTTCGCCAAGCTGCCCCCTCCAGCCATGAAGATGATCAAGCCGAGGGGAAAATAACAACGCGATCTGGAACCACATCACACCAGCGTACCGAAAACCCAATCTACACTCCCTCATAATTTCCTGACTATTCCCATGTTCAACCTGACTAAAAATAATACATATTATATAACTACATCTAAAATCTTCTGAGCATTCCGCAATTCAATTTTCAGTGGCGCTGCGAAAAAAATAGGTACATTATTTTGAATCTACGATATATATTAAATATTTATATTTTCTTATTATTTTGTTGGTACTTTAATAGTAGTGATTTGGATATTATTATCCGTCTTCCTGCATGTTTAATGTAATTTGTAGATATTCCAAAATTTGCGAAAATTACTCTGTGAAAATAATAAAATTTTATTATGTATTTTATCGTCTGCTTGGTGGAATTCTAGTGCCATACATTGTTAAGTTTTTATAAAGATTATATACCATATATTTTATAACACATTTTTATAACTTTATAAATAAATGACAGATGTAGTATTTGTACATTGGACTCATTTTATTATTTTATCATCGCACTGCGTCAGACTAAAGTTTTAAGCTTATTTATTTATCAACTCGTATGAAGGCGCTCCGCCTACTTTTAAATATCCTTTTTGCTTCTAACGCAATAAATAGCTCGTGTATGTTAGAGAATATGATCTTATCGTGCGCGCGTATGCTTTCAACATTAAGATGCGTGTACACGTATTGAGATTTTGATATGGAGATCAGCTTGAGATAAATAGAAAGACACAAAAACACAAGCTGTACAACATTCGATCAGATATGGATTTGCTACTTATTCTGATACTGGCCATATCAAATTAAATACAATTTATACACGTTGAACGTGTTACATTTTCTTATTGTGTTCGTTTATTTTTAAAGCAGCATGTCAGGCCAACGAACGCGTCGCAAGGGTTGATGTTCATATTAACCAGGCAATTCAATGAACTCGTGAAAACTGTTTACTTTAACCTTTAGCATACCGCGATAGAAAATATCCGTAAGCTACCATGCTGTCAACTCGTGTTACCGTTAAGCATTTATAGTTTTTTTAGCATTTTTAATGAGAATAAATGTTTTTACGAACTTAAATGGCTTTAAAATAGTTAATGCCGTACATTTACTCTAAATATCGAGTAATAAAAGTGAAGGATATATATTATTCGTAGCATTTATTCACACAAGTTCTATACAATACGACATTCCTTCTTCTTATTATTCATTTAATTAGTGGGAAAAATACATAATTATGAAACTAATGTTTGATCTTTTTCCGTCTTGCTGCAAATACTAATTTTTCCAACGTAGTAATTTTACATGGTATTGAATTGAAAAATAATTACTTTTATATAATTGGTTATAAAGTTAATCCTACAAATCATTAGTCATTTCTAAACTTCAATGATTGTTTTAAAGTTTAAATATTAATTTTGTGTTGCGTGTATTTACGTAAATATACAGGTTTAATTTGGGCGGTAGACCTGTGTTGCAGCATGGCTAGGGAAGGTTAACCTAAAAATCTTCTCTTCAAAATAAAGAGTGTTTATGTTAACCGAAACAAAGGATATAGTTTAAGCCAGCAGTCTCTTTGATCTGATCGGTCCATCGAGCTAGAGATCACTCTGTCTTCTCCGGCATCACTGCTAGCGTTTCAAGTTATCGTCCTTTCGGTGGACGATGTATCCGAAAATTTAAGGACACGCCACTCAGATCTTTAAAGCGACGTGACGAACAATTATTTCATGTTTTATTTTTAGAGAAGCAAATAGTGTAGCAATAATAACCGATAATAACATAATATATCAAAATAACACCAGTGAAGTTTCTTCGGAATTAAATAACTAGTACACAATAAACTAAAAAATAGTCAGTGTATACTAAAAAAAAAAAACTGAAAAAATAAACAAAATTGTGTTTTTAAACTGAACATACAGAGTGGAAAGGGTAAGGAGGGGAAAGAAATGGGATGCAATATATACAATTAATGTTAATAGTTATTGAAAAGTTGACGTAGTTTAATTTTAAAGAGAAGCAATTTATCGTTGAAAATGTCAAAGTTATTAGAAGAATTTACGGCATTATATTTCATTTCGTAATGAACGCTTCATGAAATACTCGTTTACCAACTTGAAACGTTCAAAATGTTGGTACCACTGGTTGGCCCACTCGCGATTCAGGTCGCAATCGCTTCGCACTTCATATAGTACAATGAAGTGTGGTTACGTCGTTATTTAAACCGTTATTGAACTATACTTCAATGTAGAGTCTGAAGTTCGAAGCGAAGAGCGAAGTATGTAGTGTGATACTTCGCGAAGTGTACTTCAATGAACTACATGAAGTGAGCGGCAAACTCTTTCGTCTCTATACATACACAGTTCGCAGTTAATTGTGTGCGTTTCTGAGTGAGAGCTTCCTTGCAGGTGACTGAGTTATTTGCTAGTGTGCGTAAATATGATGTGAAGTATTGAACGTCAGCACGATTTGAAACGTGCGAACTGAACTACTAATAAGCGTGAGTATAAAGAACTAGTTCATTGAAGTACTTCGTACAGTGTGAACCCATCGCTACTGCTCAGCCCCTTCGGAGATTTCGGTGTGACGACATGCATAAATAAAACAACATTCTATACATTGGACAGATTTATTAAATACATTAATCCAACATTGGAATTGTTACGTTGGTAATAAAGAAAATATTGACCATTGCCGCGGGTTTTCAACTGTCACTTTGCAACAGGGTGACACTACAAGGAAGCAAAATGAATACAAGTGTAAACATGGAGAAATGATTTGTTGTAGTGTTATTTAGCCAGAACATAATATATATTATTTATAATAGAATAACATCGTTAATTCATAATGAAATCACATTTTATTTATGAAGTTGCCCCTTTTCAGGACAGTTCCACGACGATTAAAACAAATTAGATGAATCACCTGGAAGGAGTGACAAAGACAACTGCACACATGGACAAGTGCGCACAAGATAATATAATGATGACTCATGACAGCTTATATTCCTGACTGGCTACGATAAGTTGGGTTAGGTTATTTAATACAAAGTCATGGCAGAAGTGTGATAAGCTGACTGTGTGCAGTTGTCAGTGTGCGTACATGTCTTGTTTGCAGTTATCGTGGAATCCTTAGAAAGATATATAGAAAAATCTACCAGTCCAATAAATATAGACACCCCTGGAACTATATTGCCGATAAACAATTTTACCAATTAAGCAACAATGATCTTACAAATTGTCGTCAAATTTCATCTATGTACACATGTTTTATTTTATAAGGTAATTAATAGGCTCACCGTAGCCCTATTGGTATACCTGTCTGGAAATAGAAAGTACCGGGTTCAAGTTCCGGAGGTGATTATATTTTTTCTGTGTATCTTTGTAAGTGATTTATACAATTTATATTAGTTTTTATTACTCACTCGCATAACTAGTCAGTAAGCAATGCCAATAGACAAGATCTGACGACTGACTTTACGTGTAAAAAAAGTATCAATTATCCTAATTTACTTTGCTGGCTTTGATAAAATTCTAACTGAGGTATAACAATACAAATATTACATTTTTAATAAGATGTCTTAACAGTTCAGATGCGTAAAATGATAAAATTGTTTATGAAGAGGTTGTATCTATTCGCAGGTTAGTCAGCGCGTTGCATGTCTCAGACACACATATCATACCATCCCTGCTATTTTTCTGATTTTAAAGAATATTCATAATTTCAGTTAAATAAATAAAATAAAAATATACCTAGAGGAAAACCAGTAGTTTACTTATATCTTAAGTCCTTTATTAATAATGACTTATCAACAAAGTTCACCAGGGATAACTAATTTTTAAATAGAATGAAATATATGTATTAAAATTTGATGTATAAATGCATTCAATTCTCACATAAAAAAAATCTACATTATACTTATATAACAATTAGCTAAGTTGAAGAGTATCGATTTGGTGTGTGAGAGGTACTCGGTGTCCCCGAAATATTTTTGATTTCAAAAGATTTCGGAAAACCCTAGTATATTCTGATACCACCGGAAAAGGTGAAAATAAAAAAGTTTGAAAAGCGACAATGGTCAAAATATTTTTATTAGTTAAACAGTATATTCTAAACTGTCGCCAACAATCCCTTTGAATGTGTCAGATATGAGATACATGAAATATTATTGGTGCAAACATCTCTGCGATAGATCTCAGTGAGGTGGATTTACATATATTCTATATGTATTCAAAATTATACTTCTCGGTTGAACCGCTCGCTTAATAGTATGCATACATAACACTGAAAGTTACATAATAAAGGTGAGTAAATAAAAAATGTTATACATTTTAAATAAAACTGTAATACCATTGTTGGATCTTCTGATGGACATAACCTTTGATCCATGTCTTACATTACCCAAAATAATTTAAAAAAAAACAATTCTTCTAACCATTGAACCACATTCAGAAATTGTCTTCACACATTATTTAGTGGATGTATTTTTGTCTGGGCCTTCCAGCTGTCTTGCGTCTGTATTTATGTTGTCAACACTAATTTTGTCATCATTCAATGTCCAAGCACTGTTAGATGAATGCGTTATTCATTTCACTTCACTCTTGCTATTCTCGTGATATTATCGGTGCAATGATAGATAGCCATGATTCTGTCCCGGAGCACATTGACAAATTATTTGTAGATATCATTAATTGACACGGCAGTTACATTGTGGTGCAGCATGATTATTTTAATTTTCACTAAATTACACTTTGTACTACACACACGTTAGGTTATATTGTCACTACTGTAGTTTCGAAAGATGCAGTCCGTCTCATCATCAGGTGATAACTAAACTAAATATAGTTCAGTGACCTATTCAGGTAGAGGTATCTTATAAAAGATTAGTAATTAACAATTTATAAATAGTTGAAATACAAAAGAATTTAAATCCGGAGTAACGTTTTAAAAGTTTTCACTCGTGTATCGATTCCTCTCAACAAAAGCAAGAAAAGTGTAATGTGTAGACGTGTTCGTACGGTAACACGTACAAGCACAGTGTCGGAGTCGACTTTTGCGCACAAAACAGTTATCGATAGAATAGAAAATAAGGTTAACTGATACATTTGTATCACTGTGATCGTAAGTACTAAGTTTTTTATTCATATATTTATTTAATAACATCACATTCCCTAACATTCCACCTTTGCTCTCCATATTCCCATTAACAACTAAAACCTCTCCCACCCAAGTGTCGTCTCTCTACCTGAAAGGTTACCAAACTGTATTTATTTTAGTTATTACCTGACGATGAGTGAGACTGCACCTCTCGAAACAATAGTAATGACAGTATAACCCAAAGCGTGTGTAGTACAAAGTTTAGTTCATTGAAAATTGAAAAAAAAATGTCTGCATTGGACGTATTTTTATCTAGGTTTTCCTCTTTACCTTCTTGCCTCAATTACATTCCGAGTCTAAGAATGTCTTCCATCTATTGGCCTATTTTCTTCCAGCTTATTCTCTTCATTCTTTTACAGCAGATTTCGAAGGTGTCCTGCTATTTCTCTTTCTCTCTCTGTTTAGTTAATAAGGACATACCAATAATGTGTTTAACAAAAATAATTCGAGACATCCAATCTACGCATTATGGTGCGAGTGCACAGATGGGAATATGATCTCTCATCTCAGAGATTAGTGGGTAAAGGTCAGTATGCATCAAATGTGTCATTCTACTCTGCATACAATGTACAGAAGACAGAGTCTTGACTTGCTCCGTGCTCAACTCTACACTGATACATGACTTTTGTAAAAATAGTATTATTATTATTTATTCTTAATAAAGTGCACACATAAATACTTTTATATATGCTCTAATATAAACAAGATCAAAATGTTCCTTTTTACTATAACTTATCCTGCATATATTTGCTTAGTTTCATATTGAATCTATGCAGTTTCTCCTCCTTTCTTATGTTTTCTGGCATTTCATTAAAAATTTTCATCGCACTGTACATCACGGATTTCTGAGATTTAGCCTTCTTCCTGAATGGCAGTCACAGTTTATCTTTTCCTCTTGTATGATGTTCGTGCTCATGTTGATTTGAATCATGCGATACCAAAACCACATTATTTTTGATTGATAAACAAGTTATTAAAGTTTATTTTTAAATCAATTTTCAGTATATTTTGTAGCGCAGCTGAGCAATTATTGAGCAACTTTTTTATACTATAGCCTACAATTAAGGATTTTTGAACATTTGCTCCAATGAGTTCCAATGCATCGCTTACCATACCATCAAAAAATTGTTAATATCTGAGGAACAATTTTAGATTCATAATTACTAGTACACCGTGGCTTCACGGCCCATTGAGAGTAACAACTCGGCGTGAAGCATCCCTATCCTGGGTTAATACATCCCACCAGGAGACAGAAACATGGCTTCTCTAGATCTCTCCTCACACTGTCGCTCCATCTTAATCAGGGTCTATAAAGAAATCACCGTTCATTTGGGATGATAATGGCTCCATCATATTCAATGGCCCATACATACATATTTTGAAAAATTTTCTCTCAACACTTTCAAATAATTCATTAATTAAACCAATTAAAATAATTAACTTTTATTATCTTAATGAATAGAATTCACAGTTGAAAGGTTATGGATCAGAAGAACTACATCTGTAAAACAATATATAAAAAATGTATTACTAAACAATCTCGTTTGCGATCAATCTATGATAGAGATCTTCTAAAATTATTTTAAATATTTCAAAACTGTTATGGCACGTGTCCACATATGAGATTTTGACTCGAGACTATTTCTGAGACATTGATTATGCTAACATTAAATTCTGCAGATACAGTTATTGATTCATCAAGTCTCAGAGAATCACCATCTAGCATCTCAATTCATATATGTATGTCAAATGACTATTGATGTTCCATTTGTCAGTTGGGTGAATTTGAATCTCTCCAGCAGCAGTTAAAATGCAACAAATATTTGTATTTTAATGCCTTCTGTTTGTTAAAATTTTCAAAATAAATAGTTTTAGATATCTATGCTTCTTTATGATGTTTTGAATCAAATCGAACATTGTGCACACATCAAACATTTTTATCTCTTTCTACCAATCTCAAGTTGATCTTTGAGTTTATCTTCAGATCAAAATCTCATCACGAGTACAGGGTGCCGAGATTTATCTCATCACGTCTCATTCCGTGGATACGTGCCTTTAATTTGATGAGCGATGGAATAAATTTGACTTTTTTTATCTGTGAACATTGAAAAGGTAAGATTTAAATGATTAATGAAAACTAGAAGTCTTTGGATAACGAAAATAAAATTAATTTAACAACAACATCTGCACCGTTCAACAGAAAGACAAACGGTTATGAAGATTCACTAAAAACCTTACACTTTCGCTAATTAGTTACAACAAATCTCTAAGTATTATAATTACGTCAAACATTTCTCTAAACTTAAACATCACAAAGTGTACGCTTAAAGTAATATTCACATTTTATGATATGTATGTGTTGATTTTCATCTCCGATTTACAATTCACATGATATGGAAGTATAAGTGTGTCGAAAAGATGAAAAATAGACGCTTACACTGAAATGTGTCCAAATTTAGCACATTCTCGGGTTTAGACGTCTTTTCCAGAATCTTTAAGAAAATATACAACATATAATAAGTATACTAAATTATTTGAGAATTGTTTCAGCAGTGATATATTATATTACACTAAACGTATTGACATTGAAAGGATTAAAAAAGTTAGTATAAAAAAATATCAAATGGGCAAATATCAATTGTTATTTTTAATAATTAAATTTATAAATACGGTGAAAAATTAATGGAAAAAAATACACTTATTTTATGGTTTCTAGTGGAAAAAGTCATTCAGATTCTCATGATTTAGTCCATGAGTCGACACGCAGTTGACCAAATACCGGTTTATTGAGATTGAGATTTATTATCAACTCATAAAATAAGAATTGTGTAAGTAAAATGTTTCTCAGGGAAAAAGTCATTCAGATCTCACAAATTAAAGAAAAATGCTAAAAAATAGCTACCACACTATATGTATTATATATGCATGTTTTAAATTCAGCCAATATAATTAATGAATAACGTAGTAAACAGCTCAATAATTACTTTAAATAGAGAAGTGTACATAGTAATGGAATATTATCTAGCAGCTTTAAAGTATATCACATTTCAAAACAATAATTTATGAATGACATTCCCCAAATCGTTTTCTAAAAACAGTTGAGATAAAATTAATAAATATGATCACAAATTTGATATGTATTTTGATTTCAACAAGTCGTGTTTCTTACAATACAATGATTTATAAAAATTTAACATCAGCTAAAGTAACAAGTCATTGATGACTAAAAATCGATCAATAATATATTTTTCTCAAATTCCAAAATTTAAAAAACTTGCAGAAAATGCTGCGCTCGCTTGCCAAAGCATCATTACAAATTGATTTCATTTTTTTTTTACTATTAATCAATTTCTTTAGTTGGACGATTGATTCAGTGAATAAAATAACATAGTGCGCAACATGGTTGTAAACTTTTTATAAATGTATCCTAAATAAGTGTCAAACATGTAAAAAGCACGCAATTTACATGTGATAACTTTTAAAATTATACAAAAATTAAATGATTCTTAGCTTCTAGTTTTGTTTAATTATTATAAAAATTATTTAGATTCTTATTTGAATTATTTTATATTGTGCTCCACAATTATTGGAACGTAATTTCATACAAAATAAATGAAATAGTACGACAAATTAAACAGATGACTTCATCCCGGAATATATTTTCTTTAATTTGTATTATTTGAAGAAATGGATTAGTTTAACGATTTTTTTATAACCCCCTGGTGTATATTATTAGTATTAATATATGACAGTTCTACCAGATTATTCGAAATTACGTACTAAAATGTTTATTTTTGAGATAGCAGTGCACAACCCAGGATGAGTCTTGACTGCCTACAAGACTTGTCACCATTTCCTTGTATCTGCGGCATCCCTTTTCCTGTTTCTCATCCCTAGAGCACTATTACCACACCATCAAAGCATCTCAACATCAGCCTACCCACATTTTTGCACCTTTGCGAATCAATGAACTAAACCTTTGTTGCAGGATCTGATTCATAAATTTATATATTTAAGACAAAAACCACCATGCCATCAATACCACGGAATTGAGATGGAAGTAGGTGATTCTACATCCGAGGTATATCATCTAACTTCCAAGAAATGTACTTCCACATGTAAATTTGACTCAGATTTCATACATAACCTCTAAATGATTAAGTCTATACAATGCATGGAGAAAAGAGTTTAGCCATACATGGTATGTCCAATGTTCTTTTTAAGTTTGGATCATAAAAAATCTCCTGTGCAATCTTAAGGACCGGTGCTATTATTTGTGCGCTGAGAAGAAAATAAATGTTTTTATTATTCATTAGCCTTATGGCTACCGGAAGAACCTGGCTCCAACATATTACTAATGAAGATCTATTAAAACGCATATATAACAGCCAAGGAAATGTGCATACTTCGGACACATTATCCACAATGAAAAATATGATATTTTACAAGTCATTATGCAGGGGAAGATAGAAGGCAGCAGAGTAGGGTAGGTAGAAAGACATTTTCACGGCTGTGTAACCTCAGAAAATGGTTCAATGTCCAAAATGTTGGTGATTTTACACAGGATAGGTCGCCAACCTTCAATATAAGGCGGCACATGTAGGAGTCTTGTTAAAAATTGTGTCCGCGCTATATTTTTTGGCTGCGCTAGAGGAAACATTGGGTAAGTCCATAGCTTTTATTTCAGACATTTCATATTAGTCATATCACGGTCATAACACTGTCTCCTGAATAATATATTACATGCATAGTACAATCAAATAATTTCAGCCACAATCTACCTATATTTCTCGGTGCACACTTTACTGACTAAAACTCGCTCTTCTGATGTCGCTGATACCCTGCTCAGTACTGATGATGGGTCCAAAACATCAGCCAGAGATGTCAGATACAGAATAGTCTAGAAAGCTTTACACAGAATATTCCGAAAGGTTGTGAAAACCCGACAACATTTTTAAAAACTCGCCCGCTTAAAGATTCATGAAAACAATCCGAAATAATTCACTTTACTATAATAAATTCTGGGGAATACATGTTTTTAATACAATTAAGAAATGGTTAAAAAAATGTGTATACTTCAAATAATAAATCTTTTTTGAAGACTTGAATTATGCTTACGCAACCTAATTAATTATTTACTGTTTCCGAGGTAAGTTTGTAGAACTTCATAATCACACATGTGAAAGTAAAACACTTATTTTTTGATTCTACTTGTTTAATTTACATGAGACGCGTTTCACCCTGTAAGGGTATTATAAATCTAATAATTTAACTTAACAACTTGTATTTATATCTAGTGGGGGACAGCTGTACAATTTTATTTGCATGAGATGAGAGGGATTTTTCTACTACTACTACTATTACATTTCACTATTATAACTATTTTATTTCAACACAAATGATATTTTATGTCATAGGTAATATGTATGAAACACGTCTCATGTAAATTAAAAGAGTAGAATCAAAAAACAAGTGTTTTAAATTTCACATACATTAATTAATTATATTTAAAGCCCGTGTAAAAGCAATTGACATGTTGTGTTCATGAAAATCAAAATCATAAGTTTTGAGCAAGTTAATAAAAATATATTATTTCTCAGGTTTTAATGTTGAAAATAATAAATGAGATCGTATAAGTCAATGTGATGAGTTTTACAAATTGTAATTGTTTTAATTGCTATTTACCGCAAGCACGATTTTTGATATTTATATTTTTTGTTTTATCTTTGATTCTGCACTTTCATTTTTAATATAATACAAAGTTCCTTTTTGATTTTGTTTACATTGAATTAATTTACTACTTGAACCATGTAAAATAAAATATAATTGAATGAGGAGGAAGTCTATTCATAAAATCGATAAAATTATAAAGTAATGATAGATAGGCCCTCAATCATTTGTCTGAGACGAATCTTTAATTCTTATGACATCTTGCGAGAAAAAGAGGTAGCTCGGAGGAGCTCGTTATGGTGGATCACGTCGAAGAGAAAGAGGAAAATCCCAATCTGTTGGACGGACCGAGTGAAAAAGCAACGTGAACTTCTCTGGTGATGCCGTTAAAAGTGAAGGAATATAGTCAAGTGGGAGTTCATGAAGATCATGATCCCATCATGTGGGAAACAATGTGCAAGAATTGTTCATTCATTGTAAATCGATGTACATTAGTTTAATGTTTTTTTCAAAATTCCACTAATTCAAAAGCGTATAATGTATGTAAATGAACAAACTAGGCAACTTAATACAGTATTTACAACAGATATTTGAATAATCTACAAACATACAACAATCTGTTAACTAAAATATTTTTTATGTATACGTAGACATGTACATACATACATATATAACATTTATGAACATTTTTGTTCACTTTACTTGTGGTGCTATACACTTTTTCCTATAATAATATAAACATATTATGAAAAATACCCTTATTTATATAAATTAGTTGACATTTTGTGCTACTTTCAAAAAATGATATGTATTTTTTGTGTTCATAATCCTACGAGACATAAAACACATCACGTGATATCGTGTTTGTAACCGCTATCTTAACACAATCATGGCGTGTGTTTAACATGTACTTTATATTTAAACTTACGATGATTGTAAACTGATATGTATGTTTGTGCTTGTAAATTGATATGTATGTTTGTGCTTGTAAGTTGATATGTATGTATTGTATATTAATAAAATATATTAAAGAACATTTCTCTTAAAGGATGTATTTGAAAGATATATTTTAAAAGGTTAGAGAAAATCTCTGTGATAATTTGTTCATATACAATGTTATAAAAATCTTAAGCGCTGTGAAATTTTTATGTCGTGCAAAGGTATGTATTCTAAGATAAAACAAAATATTAAAATAAGTCAAACTAAACTGAGTAAATATCTAGTTATCACGAGAAGTGGCGCATTATTTGTTCTATTACTTTGTCATTATTTTATGTCTGATGTCGGCCATCTGTGGCTCGACGCATGAAGTTATTAAACATTAATGTCGTACAATGTCAACAGGGATACTGATGTACTACGAATTAATATTGTACTTGCAACAGCGTTCACTATAATAATCGTATATCCTACCCATGCCCTGAAAAATTACCGTACTTCAAATATTCATTATATCTAATACACAACATTCCATTTTCATTTCTTATTTAATAAATATTTTGACCTTTTAAACTGTAAATAATAAAGTAAAATAAATTTTGAAAACAAATAAATATTTTCACTACATTTATAAATAAAGCGGGTTTACAATAATATTTAATTTAGATAAAGCGTTTTGATTACTAGTGTTCCAATTTCCAAACATTTAAAAATACATAATTATGTTTTTTTTTTACCACAATCTAAAATTCGTAAAAGAATAGTTAATATTATTTAAATACATTTTAAGTATAGTAGGCGCCGGTTATTATGATCACATTTGATTTTAATATCTAAAAACTACCATCTATACAAAACTAATATGTATTTAAATAAACTATTGATTTATTGTATATAAAACAAATATAATACACATGCTCAATTTCAGTTTGTCCATAAAGAGACAATTAACTTGATTTAAAATACAGCACATTTTGAGTATCAAACTCTGATGCACACATTTAAACTGTTTATCTTTGAGAAGATTGCTAAATTGCTGTAAAATACATCTACACACGTCTGGCAATACCTAGCACGACCGATGACTTCATATAAAACAATATCAGGGCAATATTAAAAGAAAGAATGCTGTAATCGGGGGATATTTACTGGCTACAACCGCCAGGAATGACACAAATAATTAGATCACATCTTGAAATATATCCGACAGCTGGGATAGCTAATATCAGGGATATTAATCATAAACATTGTGAAGGAAAGAATGCTGTGGCCTGTAATTGGAGATTTGTGGTGATATTTACTCGCTACTTACCGTCAGAAATAACAGATGGAATTAGGAACCAATTTAAAAAAGTTAGGTGACACTATTATTGCTTGTAATAACAGTAATAAATTAACATACTTAGAAATACGAGTTATTTTTGAATATTCTGATTCTAATAACTGATAACATGCGTCTCGAAGTGACAAAAATCCATCTATTTTTTATATTTGATTCTGTCCATTAAAAATTGAGGACAATATACAACTGATTCTAATAACCGGCGCCCACAGTATTTATATTAATTTGCTTTTAAAATTTTGATTTTAAAGAAATGTATTTAATATGTAAAAAATAATGACAAATATATATTTTGGTGTTGCATAATTATGTTGAAAGATTGTCTAAGAATTTCAAGAATAAATTATACTTTATTTTAAGTATAATTTATTTAGTTTCATCGAAGGTACATTTGCGTTGAGTTTGTATGGACCCATTTTCATGTACCGCTTTTCTTTTATTTAATAGATAATTTATTTTTGTTAATACAATATTTAAAATTTCTGTTCTCCGACAACGTACAAATGTATTTTAATAACATTCTTGATAAAAGTTTTAAACTCATTGAATATAGTTAATTTAAATTGCTTTATCCATTATTTGTAACTTTAGAGTATATTTTCAATTAAAATATATTACGCATCAACAATACATTTTTCTAAAAATTTCAACAGTATTAAAAAAGTTTTTTTTTTATTCCATTTAGAATAGATAAATATCTGAAAAAATTTCAGTTAAAATGAGATGTTTTAATTAGTCACTCCTCACTTAATGCCTGGTTATCCTTACAATTGTTAGAGGTGACACTTAAAGTTATAAAGTGTGTCCTGTTGTCTACCTCTAGCGCCGAGTGAGCAGCCTTTGGACTATGTTGACGATGTTGGGGATAATCCTATTTCCTCCCTTCATTTACAGTGGGCATTCAAATAGTAAGCCAATGTATCAATTCGCTTTATGTCTCGGTCAATGGAATGAAACCTAATTGTGAGTGTAGTGAGAACTGACTGAATATAATTATTGATCATCAATATATTTCTTATATGTAAATACAGAATGTAACAGGCATAATTGCGTGATATTTTAGAGGTGGACACCATTACAAAATTTAAAAAATTGACAGTTTCAATTATTTTATTGATTTTAACAATCTGCCTATTAGTAGGTAATGGGTACAATCCATCAATTTTGGAATTAGAGTGGTACCTCGATATATGTCTGCTTTTGTATAAGTCCAACTTGGTAAACGTCCTGTTTGGCTGCAAACATTTTTGTTTGGTATATGATCTTTGTTTGGCGACGGCTCGCGTGCATCAAATGGTGTGCACTTACGTCCTCGGTCACGTTCGGCTAAATTCAGTTTTTGAAGAGGGAGCATCTCTGCCACGAGCGTCAGTTCGACTGTTTCTACCATTCAGTGAACAATGCGCGCTATAACTCTAAACTTCGCATGTTTTTTGGCAATTTTTTTGTCTGGAATGATCAGACAATATCACATTTCCAAAACATCTCAAGAAGAACGCAGAAGCAAATTTCTTTAGACAGATTTTTAGTACTTAAACGTTAAACCTGATGATCTTCAACCTGTTAAATTCTCATTTATTTTATTTTATTGCTTTTGTATTTATAAATTTTAGTATTATGCAGTATTTCATATATTTTATGCAACTCCATCAATGCACAGTTTGCCAATAACAATAGAATTTTTTTTCATGGGAACGGATTAATCATTTTCTCATTATTTCTTATGGAAAAGATTTTTTTGGTATAAGTCCAAAGATCTGGAACGTATTAAAGACATATACCTAGGTACCACTGTATTAAGATATTTTAAAATATTTTTTAGATACACCGGACTGGAAAATTAGAAGTGAGCTATCAAAGATGCGGGCTGCAGAGAAAGTGGAGGCAAGGACATCAATAGGCCACAAACCATGGGATCATGATCCTCAGTAATGAGGGGACTGACTGAAGAAGAAGATACTCCTCGTGAAGAAATGACGTGTTGTCGCTCTGCAACATTGCCTTAAATGATGAGTTGCAGGATCTGATATTTTCCAGATGTCTCACGCTATATCCGAAATATTGCTGCACATTCATTTATCATTCACCGTGCTAAATTAATATGTTGCAAACAACTTGAACACTCTTATTCAGAAACTGGACAGATATTAAATCACCCGTAAAATATAGCGGAACGAGTCTGTAATATCCTATATGTATTGTATAATATGGCCTGCAGAATACAAATAACGCAGTGATTAACGACAACGGTTCTAATAAGCCCATTAATATTGTTAAACACGAGTGTTAGAACCATCAAAAGAATTGTATTAAAAAAACTGTTCAAAATATAATAATTACTAGCTTCGAATAATTGAGAACACGATGCTTCCTGAAAGGAAAATTTTATAAACTTAACTTCATAAAATATTGTTTAATGAAGATATTGAATAAATATTTTTCAATTTTGCTGTGGATTCTGTTGAAAGTTTCTTTATTTGATAGTTGAGAATTTGTCATTTGTTATTTTGAGTTTTTGCAACAATCACACAATACATTTTCAATGTTAACCATTCTTTGAACTCTACAGCGATGATCTTATTTATTGTACAGAGTCCTTATTTTGACATGGTGACAACGCGAATGTCGTACTATTGATTCTTCCATCTGTGGATGATAACATTCCATGTCCCGTGCAAATATATCTATTGAAGCACCATGACTTGCTATCAATGTTTCCTCTAAGTTTGATCACAGTGTGCGCATAAAAAATCTTTTGTGCAATTTTAAGGACCTTTGGTATTATTTGTACCAATCTATTTGGGGAAGAAAATAATAAAATCAAGGCAACTATCAAGGAAAGCTGCAAACTTCAGACACATTTTCCACAATGAAAAATATGATTTTTCACAACATTATGCAGGGGAAGATAGAAGGCAGCAAAGCTACTAATGTAGTTAGAAAGAGATTATCTTGGCTGTGTAACCTCAGAAAGCAGTTCAATGTCTAAAATTTTGGTGATCTTATTCAGGATAAATCAACATACTGCAACATGACCGCTAACCTTCGATAGAAGGCGGCACATGAAGAAGAAGTTTTGTTAAAAATTGTGTGCGCACTATACATTTTTTTTAATGTATGCACATGCACCCGCATACCTTAGAGGAAACATTGCTCGCTATGATTTAGTACCTGAATGGTACAACCCATAAACATCTCTGGGAAAATTTTTAGCGCCATTTTTGTAAAAATTTCAAATCATTATTGGGGAAACACTGTCACATCTTCGTTACGTTAAATACATCACCTTGCGACTTACATGTATTTGGGGTTTAGGTTAGGTTAGGTTAGGTTAGGTTACCTTATAAGGTCCATTATTTATTTTATTAGCAAGCTGGTTAAAATTTTACCGGACAGCGAGTAGAACAATTAGGGTATTGCTTGTTACGTTTAAAAAGATAAAAATGTGAGTTATAGTGTCGTGAATGGCTGAAATGAAATAAATTCAAGGAATGATTACATCTCCGTTTAGCAGTCAACCCTGAATCTGAGTCCGACTCCCCGAGAGACCGTTGGCGTGGGTCTTACAATATACTAACACTTATACTGTGTGAATTGACAAATGTGTTGGTTTTACAAACAAGAAGTGTGTTTATGACATAAATGTAAATAGTATCCTTCCGTTTCAATACCTAAGAAGTCGTCTATGTTATGTTACACGTATGTATATAAATTTGTTCTAAAGACATAAAAAATGAGAAGACCAAACATTGAACCGATCTAAACTAAAGTCTAGCTTAACATACAAGACACTATCTACAGCCACTTTAAAGCTTTCATGATTATCTAACGAACGTGTGATGAAATGGAGAAGGGTCGGCCATGCTGAACTCCCGGACATCGCTCGGCCCGACCGCCCCGAGCAGCGATGGGTGCAGATGAGACATCGAAGTGAGATTACGCTTGCTGGTGACGTTTGCCGACACTACGAACAACATGGCCGAATGGCGAGCGTGAGAATGATCACCGACAACAACCGGAAGAATAACATCCTTTAGAAAAATATGCGAACGAGTAGTGTAATATTTGTGAACACCAAAGAACCCTTTGTAAATCAGTAAGAAAACATCAGTCTTCATTCGAGCGTTAGTGATAAAAGCTACAACTGCAGAATTGACTATGAGAGATCCGCACGCCTTACGGACTGAATCCTGTTGCGAGCTCGTGCGATCTACGCTAACATCCCTACTTTCACACGCAACACTTAATATAGTAACCGTATAATCTAAATCATCATTCACAGCTAAGTTGATATGTATCCCGTCTGGCTTAAAACAATCCCTTACGACTAGAGTGCAAGGGAAAATAGTCCCTTTTAAAGTGTATCGAAAGCACATTTTTTCAAAAGACAGTCTTGCGGCAGGCGCGACTCCGCGAAGCCTCGCAGAGCAGGCCGCGACAGCCCCGACAATGACGGTGAACCGTGAGGAAAAGTGGAAAAATACCGCGGTCACAAAATACCTTACAAAATTAAAATAGTGAGCAACATTGTCTAACATTAATTTGTGGGTGCGCCTCTTAAACATATCTAACGCTAGTATAAACAATCTGATGACATTGGTGCAAGTGCTGACTAATATGAGCAACGCTATGTGCAACACCGATAGGGCGCGGCCGTTCTGGATGGCCAGGACGGCAGTCGCAAGCAGCAAGACGGCGGCCGGATCGCGCGATGCGGCGGAGGAGGGAGGCGGGTACATCACGTCCACCTCGGCTATCTTGAAGATGGAGAGAAGCAGGTGGGAAGAGATGTCATAGTCCTGCGAGTTGATCTTGGATTTTATCGTGTCAAGGAGTCCGATGCATTCCATCTGGAATTAAATTAACAATTTGGTATAGTGACATGATATCAATCAATTAAATTAACAATTTGGTATAGTGACATGATATCAATCAATTAAATTAACAATTTGGTATAGTGACATGATATCAATCAATTAAATTAACAATTTGGTATAGTGACATGATATCAATCAATTAAATTAACAATTTGGTATAGTGACATGATATCAATCAATTAAGCGTAACGAAAAATCTAAGCACAGTGATACTCATAGAAATGAATCTTGATCCCCTGTTTCAATTATATTTAATGGTTGACGTTTTTTACTTTTGGAAAAAATAAAAATATATTTGTACTTTATTGCACGTCATTTTAACTCTTATATACTAGCTGCAGAACACAATCTTCGCAATACCACAACACATCAAAAATAATCATTATATTTGGTTTTAGTTCTTACATAAAATAATCAGTTATGTAATAGATTATTTACGCTATGTAATTTTCTAAAAATCTTTGCCATGCTCTTTCAATAATCTGTCAGTGAGGATATTATTGTTGTTTACATCAACTGCTGCAGCACCATTTTGTTGTTGGCTAATGAAGAAGAAATGCAACAATTGTCAGTGTTGCAAAATAAAGCTTTGAGAATAATACTCAGAAAAAATAGATACATGTACTCGAATCAGAGCAATGCAGAAAATATATTTCAATGTAATGGCATTTCTTTACGCAAATCAACATGAGTACGAACATCATACAAGAGGAAAAGATATACTTAGATTGTCATTTAGGAAGAAGGCTGAATCTCAGAAATCGATGATTTTCGAGTCAATTCGATGAGTCAATTTTGTCTATTAGGTGGTGGTAGTTTTGCTTCTGGACCCCTCGTTTGTACATACTCTAATATTTTTTTTCATCCGTTGACGAACATTTAAATCTAAATTATTTTTAAACTATCACACATTTACATATGTAGTTGATTTATAATAGGTACCTTATCATTGTCAAGCAGCATCAAAGGATTGGTGGCCCGTTCCTTCTGAGTGGAAGGCACGGCTGCTGTGATGATCATGTTCTCGTTTGTCACATTGAACAGGGTGAGGGTGCAGTTTGTCTGCAATGACACGGTTATGTAACATTACAGAATGTGTAGGAATTAAACCAATAATTGCGAGGTATAGAATTAATTGCTTATTTAAAAGAAAAAAAAAGAATCAAAATAAGACATGTCCAGCTTTTATGATTTTTGAGTTAGTTATGTACAAATATAAAGAAAATTAATGTCTACAAGACTAGCTTATCGAAATTAGATCAATATTATTGAATTTCGTATAAAAACGTATTTATGTATTTATCACAGATCTGTGCAAATAGACAATTAATTCAAATCCAGACAACTTTAAGTTGACGATAAGATAACAGCATTTGGTCATGTGACCTGTGGTTACTAGTCATGTTTAATATGATCCCAAATGTAACAGTTGCGGTACAATGGTTTTTTGCATTTTACTTTTGATTCTGGACCTCACAATTCATAAATTATTATAACTATACTATCAATGATGCCGCAGCCCGGTATGAAGCATGACCTTCTCAAGTAACTTTCACCACTACAATCTGCAATGGCATGCAGTAGATATAGATTTAGATTATGCTGTTACTAATGATATTATACAATCGTAGGATTATGAACATTTGTTTATTAACGAACGTCTTTAGACAAAATGAATCTGTCATTTATATGACCCTACCATGTATTTTTTTGTAATTTTAGAGTTCTATTAATAGTGTTTTTAATGTTTAAATTTTAACCTAAAATAATAGCTTCTTATCTATATCAAAAATATATTAACTTTTTTAAGATCACTTTCTATGACTGAACATGATTAATTTATTGCTTGAAAATCCTTCACGTAATAACTAAAGAAAAAAATTATTTCTATTAAAGGTTAACGTAGGAAATAGTTCTGCCAATTGGGTTTTGTTTTTTCCAAATCAAAAACCAATCCGTGCACCAAATTTAAAGAATAATCATGAAATCAACACATTAAAAACAGTAAGATAGTAAAATTTGCGAATTAGTAAAAGAGGAAGTAGACACTTTAATGATTTGCACGCAGTTGTAAGCCTTTCTAATGTTATTCTGTTAAAAACAGCATAGGTAACGACTTCCGACAAAACAGATCAACCGAAAGGAATTTTCAATTCAGTTAATAGCCAATTATATGACTTCAGTAAGTGACTAGCTTAAAGATAGAACAAAGTAATGTGAATAGTGCGATGCGGCGAATGCACAAGATCGCCATGACTACAGCGGTGAGTTATCGTGGTAGTTTTTAGAACTAATCAATTAAAGTCTCTACTGGTACACAGATGACGAAAATCGTAAAATAATGTTTCCATTTATCTTAATCCAAATATTTAATTTATATTTGTTTCCCAGAATTTTTAGTAACGCACAGCTTTTTTGATTGTATGCACTGCACGCCCCCGACGATCTGTATTCCGCTGTCCTTTTTCAAGTTGTAACGTTTGGGTAACACCATCCAATTACTGCAGCTCGGTTCCTACAATGCTCCTGAGGCCAATAGCAATGGATTTATTATATTATTATATGGGATAGTAATTAATAATTTCATTTTAATAATATTTTTGTACAAAATTTTATCTCAAAGGCACTTAACACAAACAAAACACACAACTTGGTATTTAAAATTTTAAATTAAATTAATAAAAATTTAAATAAAATTTGAAATGATTTTTTGAAAAGGTGCGTTTTTAGACTCTTTATAAATAAAGTTTCTGGTGCACTGTTCCTTATAACTGAGAGCAAAGAGTTCCACGCTTTTGAGCTTGCCATCGCAAATGCACGTTCACTAAACTTAGACTTCTCAACTTAATCGGTTCTACAGATGTGGCTGCCCTGGAAGTTTGACGTCTACTATTCAAGTTATCTGGAATGCAGAGTTCTTGAAGATACAGAGGTGCCATGTTATGAGTCACCTGTTATATCAACCAGCATAGTTTAAATTCAACTCTTTCAGGGAAACGGAGTTAATGCAGTTCATGCAGAAGAGATATTATATGAGAGAATTTAGAAACTCCGTATATTATCTGTGCTACTGAATATCGAATAGATTGTAATCTATCCAGCTGCTGTTACAGTAGTCCACATATGATATTTGTTAAATATAGCAAGACGAGTAGCGCATGGAGGTGTTCTGATGCCAACACTGGTGTATAGAAATGATGCCTGGAAATAGCAAAAAATGAATGAAAGGAGAATGAATGCAATGAAAATGCAGTCACTCAGGCGCATGAATAATACTAATAAGAAAAATAAATAGAATTTAAAAAGTTCTGTATCAGAGTTTTCTGCCTCGTATATCCGACCTCTCTGGCCTCCGATGTATCAGCAACATCAGCCATTATGATGAACCCCACAATGAGACACAAAACGTCGATCAGAGAGGTTCGGATACATGGCATAATACCCTGGAAAATTCTGATGATGAGAACCTGAGAACATTTTTAGAATTAAGAAAGAATCGCTGAGATGATTTCGATGTATGAAATGTATTTATTTATATGTATAAACAGTATGTAGTACAATTGAAGATAAAACTCAATATTCTTGAATATGTAAAACAAATAAAGGAGAAATATAGGAGATGTCTTACATAATATTAATTTATATTATTAAAAAATGACTGTATTATTGGTCTCAAATGAATTCTGTTGATTGCCAGTTATAAATAAATTTGAAATGTAAACAAAGAGAAGATGGTAAAGAAATAAATGAGGTGAGTGTTGAATGCAACAGACTCAGGTGTCGGCTAAAGACTTCGCTTGATTAGATAAACCAGATATTGGAGGATAAACCAGTCATTACAAACTTCAACACGATCAAAGCTTCAATCGATGAGTGAAAGTGAGTTAGATAAGAACGATACGTTATCCTCTCTGCTTTAGTCCTGTGGTAATACAGTACACAGCACAATGGTAAGTGATAAATATTCATAAATTCTGTTATTATGACTTCATTACTAACGATGGTAGAAATTAAATGACACACAGGTAGGGCAAAAAGTTATATGGCCAGACTTGACCAAATATGGAAAGACCGCGCTATTTCTAAGACTACGAAGGTCAGGCTTATACAGTCCTCCAGTGCATTCTATATTTTTATACCGTGTGTAATCATGGACCCTGAAAGTGAGAGAGAGAAGATGGATTGAGACTTTTGAGATGTGGTACTGGAGATACATGTTGTATGACAGCAAGATGCACACGCACATGGCTACATCCTGCTGAAACTTCAGATTGACTCAACCATTCTCATGACTAAATACAGCTTGGAGAAGCTTTCTGCGGCGGGCTGCTGATTTATTTTTAATTTTGTACATTTTTCCATACCCCATCTTCTGCCAGGGTGAGCATGTACTCTTGTAGGATTCTCACGGCATCCTCCAGCCCCAGGCGGGTGTGAGGCCTCAAGAGAGCCTCATCCTGGGAGCTGAACCCGAGCAACAGGTAGACTCCTGGCGGGAGACTGTACTCTCCTGGAAATATTAAAAACAGTATTAAACTATTAAGATTTATTAATATATTAGAGCAAAACCTTGATCAAGCAGTAGTTCAATTTTAATCAGGCACATCAGAAATGTGAATTGCTTATTTGGTTAGGCAATTAATAATTTAATTTGTTATTATTGGAGAACATATTCTTATTGTTAAGTTGTAATTATTCAGAACAGACGGTCTGTGATATTTTTAATAGAAATTAAATGTATTAATTAGAAAGTCAATTTTATCTACCTTTTTATCTTTCTAATTAATACGTTTAATTTGTATTTTAAATTTTTCATATATGAAGTGTCTTATGTAAATCCACAAAACGTATTAGGTTAAGTTTACACCACTAATTACTCACCCGGGTTAGGTCTCATGCAGATGAACGATCCGCTGTAGCAGTAGCATCGTCCCCTGTAAGCCTGATAGGCAGGGGCGGCGTGGCTGTAGAATGCCAGGGCCGTGCGGCAGGGCGCATGACGGACACACACGGCGTGACAAGACACAGACAGGTGGCCATCACAATGGCACAGCTCGGAACAGTCCAACTCGGCATCACGGTAAAGCTGAAGACAGATTAATCAGTTTAATTACATAACCTGTAAGAAGGAGACGAGTGCCCAACAGACTGAACTGCAACGGCGATGCCAAGGGATGAATTGAACTTTGCAGTGAGTGTGGTTATGGACTTTTGAGGTTGTAAAAGAGGAAGTTGCAACAAAAACTGTGTAGAGAAATCCTCAATGTTGTATTTTCAGATATTTTTTCCAAATTTTATTTTGGTGGAGATTGTCTGAGCTTTTTTTATCTGCATAATTTTTTTTCCTTACCACCCTGGATAGAAAAATAGGAAAACTTTGATGGTCGGACCATGTAGAGAGAATGAACGAATAGCAATCACTGAAGTCATTGCTGACCAACAGGAGGTAAAGAAAGTCATAACTCAAATGGAGTGACAATACTTTTCAAGACATATTTGTCGTAAAAATCTGGAAATGGAGAGAAATGCTCGTAAAAGAGATTAATGTAGGAAAATTCTTAGGAGACCAAAGTCCACTAGGCTTTTTAGGAGCCAAATGGTTGTCCTTTAATAATAATAATAATTATTTATTTATTTCATTCTTAGTACAGTGTGTTATGTTATAATCGTATAAACATTTCAGCAAAGTAAGATATATATTTGGATACCCTGCCTGCTACACTAGTAGCACACTGTCTTATAGCAGACAAAGTTCTTCCGGTATAGTAGTAAACAAAGTGCAACGATCAACCTTTGTCTTGATACTTTATATTTTTTCATTGCTTTTGAAAGGGACACATTCTACCTGATTTAGCCAGTTTCCTTTCAACTCCAATCGTGTAACAATGCTGAAAAAAAAATTACCAATGGATGAGATGGAAATTCATTTGCGACACTGTACGCTGTATGAATTTAAAAAAGGAAACAATACTTGTTCAGTGAATGGTGAAAGCGTCTTAAAAAGTCAAACGAGTCGTATGTGACATAGCATGTTTCATTTGGGGAATTTATCACTGGAAGACAGGCCCCACACTGCGCAACTCCGGGCCATGGTGGATAGAAACCCTCGACCGATCTCTAGAGAACCTGTAGTTAAAGCTAATAATGGATATTATATAATTGACTAAATAAACATTTATTAAGAAGAACACATTATTATTGTGAAGTTCCAGTTTTTCAGAACATAGTTCTGTGATATTTTAATACAAATTAAACATATCAATAAGAAAGATATGCAGATAAAATCAATTTATTAAAAAAATATTTTTGTTGCCACCCGGACTCGAACCAGGAACTCTTCCTATTCGTTGAAGTGCGCTGACCTATTACACCACATCAACATTTCTTATTTATGTGTTGCATTTTCAAATTGATACATCTGTTATTCTATTATTTGAAAGCAATTTTTTCTTTTAAAATATTGAAATCTTTTATGTACAAAAAATGGCAATAACTATCGCATAGGATGAATGATGTATGTAATAAAATCCTTACTGCATACGCTTACTAAGCAAAGACAAAACTCACCCTTCTCGTGTGTCCTTTCTGCACAAACTGATCATCCAGCTCCGGTCTCTGCACCACGCAATACTTGATCGGCTCCGCCGTAGTGGATGTCGTTGTAGACCTCGTAGTGGTTTCTCGTTCAGTCGTCGTTGTCACGATTATAGTAGTCGTTTCTTCTTCGGTTGTTGTAGAGACCGTTGTTTCTGTGACGACTATTTCCACTTGCTCCTTGGTTCCTTGATTGTTGACAATCTCCACTTCGATGTTTCTCCCGCTTTTCATTTCTTGCTCCATGTTGGAGTGGGTGGATTTTGGCGTTTGAACAATGACCATAGGAGGAAACGTCGGGTGAGTGATCATCACGGCGGTTGTTTGCAGAGAAGTTTCAATATCTGGAATGGATTCGTGGAATGTTCGGATTCCGTTGTCGATGATTGACGGAGTGGATGTGGAACCGTAGGTTTTGATGTGGAAGTCGCTTTGTGATTCCACTGTAAAAATTAGATTGTATTGTTAATACAGTATTCTAGAAAATATAGGTGACCTCTTGAGGTGAGACCATATATTTAATTCAGATTAAATAGCAGGTTCATTGTAAGGTTTAATTACGAAGACTCCGCCTACACCTCATGACGGATGTCGTTTAAATTTTATGAAATAGTTCAGTTGTATACCAGTCTTAAAGAAGATGCATCAGTATTCGAAACCGGTTAACGTAAAAACAACACAGTTGTATAAACAAAGTTAAATATAAATACAATTTTAAAAAATTAACAGAAAAGCTGAGAGATATTGAAAAGAGGGCCAGTGCACACCAAAAATGAATGACACTTTGAATGCAATCAATTATAATGAAAACCAACTCAACACAAACGGTACATAATAGAATCTTGTTACCGATCACTGGATAATGGAACTGAAATCTGGAGCTAAATCGCATTTATAAAGGAGTAAAGAATGAACACACACCAACGCAAGGGTTCAACCACAGCAGCCTCTGCCAACCCAGACAGTCGTACAGCTGAGTGAAGTCGGTTCCCTTGCAAGCGCAAGCAGTGCGGAGGTCTGTCCCCAGCATGGACAGCACAGCAGAGCGGCACGCTTCGGGAGATCCGGCACAACGCTTCGTCACGGAATCCACAGCGCAAGATTGTTCGTAGAGCTCCAGACGGCTCCTGAGAATAAAAATAAAGCGTAAAGTGTTTCCTACCTATGCGTAGAATATGTTTTTCTATATTAGTTCACCCTGCTCCACTTTGTATAGATCTCTTCAAGCATGCCTAAATTTAATTTTAAGTTCAGATGCTCTTTTGTTTTTTGGAAAAAAAAAGAACATTAAAACACATTTAAAGAACACGTTAAAAATGTAGTTCAAACAAAATAATATTTGTGTTTAATTTTGACAAAGTTTCAGCAATCAATTTCAAATTAATATTTTTGTTAGTTAAGTTTTGCCATGTATAAGGTACAATATAAGAAGAATATGGTAAATAAAATATATGACCAAGTGATTGAGGTAACAGAAGATGTTAGTGAAAAACTTGGCTCGAACAGGTAAAGTAGATATTGGAGGATAGCCTCATTCAGCCTTGGCCAGCTTCAACAATTGAAGAACATGCGTGACAAGTGAATAAGGCTTGTTTGACAAGACACGGGTGCCACTCTAGCCACTCTATGGCTATTCACAGGGGGGAAACAGTGGAATAGTAAAATAGTTACATAATTAGTTAATTAGTTTCAGGTGCTTTTAATTTTAATTTTAGTTGATTTATAATATTGATAATGGGAAGATGTTCCCGAAAACGTTATACATCATTTAAAACAATGAAAAGTGTAGTGGAATAAAACAGAGTTTTGACTTAATTTACATAATTATTATTATTTCTAGTTCCTTCAATAATTGTGACTGATTTTGACATTGTCCAGTTTTATGTAACTAACTTACCATATTTTTTCTGTCCTGACACACAATTCTCACCTCATCCACAGTCATACATCTTCTCATACAAGCTCGTAGATAGAGGCTTCTAACAGGACTATCCGGTCGTACCAAGTCTTCCGCGGACGTCCTCTATTTCTCAATCATGCAATTCCACAAAATTTCACCAAAAACCTTTAAACAGTTAATAATAATGTGTTTATTACAGCGTGATCAGATTTATATAGCACAAGCGTTTAGCGTAGTTTGTAAAATAGTAAAAATATTTACATATTGTGTATTGTTCACATTCCTTATTGTTGTTTTAAAAGAATGAAAGAAACACAATATATATAATATTAAGAAGAATACATTCTAATTGTGATGTTGTAATTATTCAGAACAGACGGTCTGTAATATTTTAAATACCAATTAATGTATTATAATTAAAAAGATATAGATATAAAATCAATTTTATTGAAAAATATTGTTATTGCTACCGGAATTGGAACCTGGATCTCTTCCAATTCGGGTATTTGAGATTCTGTGAAAACAAAGTAGATGGTTTTCAAATAATGGAACTATAGATGCATTAATTTGAAAAATGTAACACGTAGGTTCGAAAATTTATTGTTAATCCACTGTGTTGATATAACATAATCGAATAATGTACGTTTTCCAGATTGGAAGAGATCCAGGTTCGAATCCCGGTAACAACAACAATATTTTTTGATAAAATTGATTTTATTTGTATATCCTTCTAATTAATATATTTAATTTGTATTTATAATATAATATGCTTCTTATTGAACCATCCCACAACCTGCACATCTGCGTTGCGCTATGCAACTCCTCTGAGGAGCATGCTTTGCATCTCTATGCGAGAGATTGAATCAAATATATTGATTTGAAATCGTCCGAGTTCTTCATTTAGTCACAAGCATCTTCCGGTGATCGGTCCACCGGTGACTAGTCTACATGTGACTAGCGACCGGTCTACCTGTGACCGGTGCACCTGTGACGCACTACCAACGTCCAGTACCTTTAGACATTAATGAGAAGAATTTTATTAATTTTCACAGAGACATATTTTCCGTACGTCTGTTTATTCAGATGAATCAACATCCGTGACAACTGACCTGCATTCAGGTTGTTCCCTGCAGGACTGGGCCAGGACATGACAAGCGGGAAGTGGAGCTCCCGGCTCCCTCTGAGCGCACACCGGATGGAGTTTCTCCTGGGCGTTCATGCACGGGTCTTCCTTGTTATCTGTCTTCCTGAAATTTCAGCGTTAAGACTATGTCATTGGGCAGAAAATGATTACTGTAAGGGTTTCATCATTCAAGATTTAAAAAGGTGCGGAGGAACTGGATAAAGAATAAGAATCTTTAAAGAAAACATCTATTTCTTGGAATAATGATTTTGTGTTTAGATAAATCCAGAATATGGATTTTTAGATGTGGTGATAGAGACACAGTGAGATGTAAAAATGTCTTTATTTTGCAGGAACTATATCTCGATGATAGATTCACAATGTCTGCCGATGGTGATTCCTTCAATATTTTGAACACCTGTAAGAAGAGAAAATTGTTTAGAGAAACATGGAATCGTGGACCATGTCAAAGGATGGAGAGGAAGAAGTAGATCTTCCATCCGTTGGACCGACCGAGTGGAAAATTACATCTGTGGGAGAGACAGAATAAAAATAATGATTCAGGTTCATATTTACCAGTTAACATTCACAAATTAAGAAATAAATTGTGAAATTTTTTGTGGTGGCTATTATTCTTTCTCGTTGATTCCTCGGGACTGTAATCATCATGGAGTCCATACACTCTTTAGTCAATTTTCTTCCATCTCTCCCGGCATCCTGCAATTCTCAGTGTAGAAACAAGGGAAGATTTCATTGCGGTTTTAACTTGACCATAAGTCATTAAAATAAAGTGAGAATGTACGATAGCAACTTACTTGCACAGACAGAATGCAATTTCCAAGTTCCACTGGACGTTGGGGGTCCTATAGAAATTCCTCAGGGCGCTCATGCAGCCTTCTCTGTCGCATCTGAAAATATTTAAAAATACATTTATATAATCTTAAATAGTACAAGAAATAAACCACCTGAAGGTGAGCGAACAAAATGGGTAGTTTTCTGGGATATTTTGCCTTGGATATCTAATCTCTTTATAGGGTCGATAATCAAGGCTGATGTCATCAGCAACAGAGACATACAGAAGCATAATCAGCACCGACTAATTCCTAGAACCTGGTCGCTCATTTTTATTTGACTCAAATGTCACCATTCAGAAAACATTATCAAAAATGATGGTCTAAATAACTAAGACCAGGGCTCCTGACATTCTCATAGCGAATGCGTTGAAAACTGACACAACTTCTCAAGTCAAGCATTCCTCACACTCGACTCACTTTGACTCTGATCTATCAGATTTTTTAATACCTTCCATCATCCTTTCCAATTCCTTCCATCTATCTATTATCTCTCAAATACTTGCCATTATTTAATTTTGTATTAAATGTTTGTTCAAATTTAAGTAATCATGTTTTAACATTTTGGAGGTCTATCGCCTCCACGGCTATCATTGAACCTCTGAACGCACCTCACATTTACCAGTGCATAAAACCGGAGCTCCTGATAGTTGCAAAAACTTTCTCGGTACCAACACCGCAATAAATATAGAGCATTAATCAGCAAACGTCCGGGAGGCCGTCTTCCAGATAATATTTCCAGGAAACGCTCCTCTGTGTGGACTTTTTATTGTATATTTTAAAGCCGTAACTGAGCTGAATCAACAATAAACTTGTGCCAACCGTTAGTAGTTTCTCTTCTCCAATCTGCTCTTGCAACGGTCACTCACACTTATTGCACACACTCTGCGATCATCTTCAAACGAAAATGTGAGCGAATGGGTACCATCACTCGCGTCACAAGTTATCCTTCTGATTCATCTGCCATTCGCAAACATTCATCCACAAAACACTCTTTCATAATGGCACACTATCATACTCTGTAACGTGAACTCATCTCAGGCCAGTAACCTGACAAATGTACAAACCAAAAGACTCCACAAATGTTTAAATGAGCATCTGACCTACCTGGAAGCGTCACACGTCTGCAAAACTGGAGTCAAGGCCGTGGTGCAAGACTTATCCCTGATGCAGCGGTCCAGGGCCAGGTGGCACGTGCTGTGAAGGGAGATCTTCGGAGTGCTTCCTTCCTGACCGTCCGTTCCGTCTCCAGCTCCGATTCGCTCTGGTCCAGACATGAACAAGGCAGGGAAATTAATACAGGTCCGCGGGTTGTTAACTGCGTCGTCAGATTAATTAATTAATTAATTAACGCTCATCGAGAGAAAAACAATTTATTTTTCAAAGCGCTTCGACCCTGAATAATATTAAATAATAATATATTTAAAACTCACAACGGGGTAATTAAACCTTTCTACCTACAAATATTACAATCGACAGAGTTATTAGGTTGTTCCAAAAATAATGGCCGGTTAAATTTAATTAATCATAAATGTGATTCTACGCATTATTGACAATGAATTGCAAGCTTATATTACAATATACAGGGTGTAAATTACGAGTCAAAAATGTTTAAGGAGTACCTATGTATAAATTCGGTACCGTTACAGAAAATATTATTGTACGAGATTTAAGTCCACGTACATATATCTTTGCTTCAGGACCTAAATCACCAAACAAACATTAATCCGCTCGAAGTTCGATTACTTTTTATTACTTTCGGAATCAATCAAATATTTGAATTAATCACATAACTACGACTTTTTTGAAATACGTATATCTCTGACACGATTGAGATTAGGCACGTGCAGCGTGAACATTTTCGACTCATATTTTTAACATGTATCAACCCCTAAAATGTTGTGCACTAGGTGTGTTCCACTTATTATATGATGCTGTATTTCATCATTGGAGGCACAATTGCTAGCGAAAGACGGAGGCTGCAATCTTGGCTGAAGAATCGAAGGTTCGGGAAGTCCATAGTCAAAATATTTCGAGCTGCTGCAGATAAAATCATGATCACCAACACGATCGTTAACGTTCGATAATTGAACAAGCACTAAAAGAAGAAGAACTTTTATGTTTGTAGGAAAAAATGGCGGTTGTTGAATTTTTTATCGTAAATACGAGGGCGAGTCAAAAATTATCTACACTTACGCCATAGCACACCTTCAATGCTGTCGTCATTGGTGATGATTAGTTGGTACGACTGCGGTCACGTGTGAGAAATTTGATCCCGTTCGCGTCATTTGTCTTCCAGCTACTGCAGTGTGAACGCGTCCGCTCCGTTAGCAGTTTGCGCCGAGGAGGAACAACGAGCAGTGATCCGATTTCTCCGCTCGAAGAGTGTGAAAAGGGCTAAAACTCATCGTACACTTTTATCACAATACGGGGCAATGCTTTATTACATGAATATGTTTTTTTGTTAATCGAGAAGTTTAAAAACGGCCGAACGAGTTTGATGCACGAAGAGGGAGCGACCTCCACCGCGGACGGCGGACTCGGTAAACTCGAGAGATAGTTCTAACGAATAGGCAAGTTATCATGGTTCCCATCGAATCATCCATATAGAGCTTGGCTTCCGTCAAGTCTGTGTAAATGATTTTTGACTTTCCATCGTAGTTATCGAGATGCTTGAAAAGATTAAAGTTGTCGTGAAGCAAAATTAGTCATCTTCGGTTAGTCTGTGCCGGTTGTCAGACAATCAGTTAACAGGTTAAATCAATCAGTTTAAGTTATTTATTATTTTTATTTAAAATAGTAAATGGCGTACTGGACGCCCTTAATTTAACTGAACTGATTGTATACCACGTTCCTACGTATCGGCGTTGTTTCATGTAAATGCATCATATACTCATTTTTATAGGAATGCACTCGCACAAAGACTTCACAAGCTCGGGAACGATTTTGGTCTTGTAGACATATTCCGATATTCAGTGTTTAAATATAAGAGTAATGTTTTTGACGCAGTTCTGAGTCAAAGATACAATTGACTTTGATATTTTGATACTCGGCTATTCTGTGTTCAACCTAAATTTGGTTTTCTGTATTAAGCCTTAATTTTTAGTTGTTACGCTTAATTTTCAATTTTTTTTTTAAAGCTATGTATATTATATTAATTTCTATTTTTTTATATATATATTCCATGCTACTTGTGTAGCTGCTCATGTTTTTTTATACTTAACTAATTGTGTAAATTAATAAATAAATAAAACAGAAAAAAAGACAAGGGAGTGTTTTCTTCCACTAACTAATTAATTAAATAACTAGTTACCATCACACTATTTCCCCGCTGGGTAGGCAGAAAGGATGGAGCGCCACATTCTTCTGCCCTGACATACAACTCTCGCTTCATCCACATTCGTACATCTTCTCATGCAAGCTCGTTGATTGTCGAGGCTTCTAACAGGATTATCTGATTTACCTGATCGTGCCGAGTCTTCTGCGGGTGTTCACTCGCGGCCACTTTTCTCTCATCATTCATTAAGCATTCAAATCGTCGTTTTCAACAGTAGCAGGATATCTATCTTATTCATCTTTATGGTTTAAATTCGCATTTTTTTCATTGTTCGTTCAAAAGTGGTTATTTCACCCTGTGCTCTGTTGAGCTGCCCAAAGCATACGAAAACAATAAACGCAATCGATTAAGCAAAAAAAAAATCTATCAAAGAACGTTCTTCGAGTAAATGATATAATATTAAAATCGGTTATTATTTTTGGAACAATCTAATTTATCGTTTTAATCGTAAATAATCTAATGAAAATAAATAAATATATATATCCGTCACATTCTTAAAAAAATATTTAACTCCAAAGAACACAGCGTAGACTGCAGATAATTTGAGTATAGGCTGTAATGTCACATGGTTATATGAAAATATTTTACGGCCAATGAAAGTGCGTGTCATTTTATTATTTAAAGTTATATAAAATATAATTTTTTAACTTTTTAAAAATAATAAAGTGACAGATATTGTATAATAGTACAAAAAAATATATTAATTTAAGGCGAATAATTATTTAAATATTGATCAAATATGAAATTGAAATTAATCAACAAAAAAAAGTTTGTCGTCCACGAAGCGAGTTTTCTGAAATCTGAAGATAAAGCAACAGCTTCCGGTGTTCTCGGCACGTTTATGTGAGATTTGAAGATTCATAAATATGCGTACCTGAAATCAGCCCTAAAACATTTCATTTCAAAATTATTTGATATTTTATTATAATGTTGACAAGCCATACACCCTTGAGACAAAAAGGTTCCACCGCTGATAGAATATCGGTGATGCGGTGAAAGGGGAACTCTGTTTTGAGAATGGACTCGATTATCTCAGACTGTCGGGAGACGAAGGAAATGATGCTTATTGTGATGAGCGGGAAGATGAAACCAACTAAAATAATGCAAGGGATCATTTTCTAAATGCCACTGATTTAGAAATCAACTAAAGGCGAAAGTCCTGTGCTGTGCTATCTAACCTGTGCTCGTCTCAAAATCGAACTGGCTTCGTGACCGAGCCAATGCGATCGGCGTCGTAACCAAGCCAATCCAATCTTTCCAGCAACTCACCGATTATTTCTGCATCTCCTGTATTTTGAACCTTTAATTTATTCCACTGCAGCAAATATTACAAAAGGAGCCTTTTTTAAAAAATATCTTCAGGAGATGTTAAACGACATTTTTAAAATTATAAATAATACGTGTTGATTATAGACAATTCTTATTTTGTTTCAAACGATATTCACAAATATACAAGTCGATCAGTGGTAATTAATACCAGCTCTATGAGACGTATCAACCTCCTGTTCGGCACCATCTAAATCTCTTCCTATTTCATTATCCAATGGATGAATTGGATTCCAAAACAAATGAAAATGAATGATTTTTATGAATGAAATGCCGAATGTATATTTGCTACAGTGAAATAATGTTTAAGTTCAGATGAAAAAATGAAACCAAGAGTACAATATTTCAAACATTATGATGAGTTTGAAATATGGATAGCGACTGCCAAAGCTGTTCCGGGTGAGGTACATGCCAATAGATTGAAAAATCGTCAAACTGTGGAAATCAGTAAACATGACAGGGTTTTAAAACGGACGGTACATAACTAGGGGGACCACTACAACCAGCTAAAAAAGCAAATGGCGTCTTTTAAAGCGTTACAAAATGGCGTCAAGATGTCAAACGTGCCATATACTATAATTGTCAATGTAAAAGACAATCATTATCTGTGTGTCTAATAAATTGAAGTCAACAACCAACTAACTACTTTTTTTTAAATATTTTGTACACATTTTAATGTTTTTTTTAAAAATAAATACAGTATATAATATATTATGCGTAGAATTCTTGTAGAGAATTTTTATTTTAAAATTCATGTTTATAATTTTGTTAAAATACGCGGTAATCCAGTATTTTATTATACAATTTTTTATATTTTTAAATACACACTATCTTAATCTATTTCTTAACATAATCAACTCTTATATTTAAAAATTTATCATAGTTGTAAAGAACAGCTGTTGTAGTTATCCACCGCGAGTCCATTATATATGATAAATAATTTAAAGTGAAGAAATACATTAAGGTACTGTGTGGTTAAAATATAATAACAATAAAAAAATTAAAAATTGTTTAATAAAATATTTTCTGGATTATCCTCGAAATTAAAATATAATATAAAATGTGTAATGATTAACAGTTGAAATTATTACATTACAAAATAAATCATTTTTAATTTTAACTGTGACATTTTTTTGTTATACATATTTTTTTTTACTTTTATAAAATATCCATTGCTTTTTTAGCCGGTAGGTTAATCAGTTTATATTGTTTAAATTAAAAGTATTTTTAAATTATTTGTTGAATATAAAGTAATGTGAAAAATGTATGTATAAAAAAAATAAAGATGACGTCATGTTTGTAAAATGTAAAAAAAAAAAAAAAACTAACTTACGATGCCTATGGGTTGTTTGTTCGTCAACGTTACAATTACAAATCTACCCTCACATATAAATAATGTTTATTTCATATATATGAACATGAATGCAGAGGAAAGTACAAATAATTAGTAAAAAGACAAATTTAAATATAAGTGAGTAATTTAAAAATTGCATAAAAGTAATTTTGAAAATGTTTCAAAATGCAGTCATGCAACAATTTTAAATATCAAAGTGTACTCGTTTTCAAGAATTGTAATACAATTACACGATGTGGATGCTCGGGACCGGGATGCCTGGAGAGCAGTCGTGAAGTCGGCCATGGACCTAAACGGTCCGCAACAGAGTAAGTGGGTGAAATCAATTTTTTATATTAACGTTGTCGGTTATCAAGGCTCGGATGTTAGATCAGTGGTAAATTTTTACTATAGTAAAAAAAATGCGGGTTGTTCGATCGTTGGTAAAAAATATTAAATTAATTTCTCCATCCAATATCTGATGATAAAAATCGTAAATCGTTAGTTAAAAATGGCGGACTCTTCACAGCTGTTTCAAAAGTCATCTGTCACATTGATACTTTGAATGTTGCAGCATACGACAATGTATCATTCAATATCCCGCTATTTTAGTTATTAGAGTTTGTCTGATGATGTTTTCGCTATTTAATTTACATTATCAAAGATTTTTCGCCAGCAAAGTGACAGATTTCGAAAGCAGGAGTGAATAAAGCCATATTAAAATTGTATGTATTGCTGATGGTGAATATTTCAAATAATTTTTTTTTTTGTAAAATTCGCAGATATTTGATGATTATTCGCCTTGCCACACTATTGGGTAAGATTACTTAGATTATTTAGAACAAACCGCAAACGTTTTTCACCACTGGCAATAGTAAAAATTTACTACTGTCACACAAACGGCCCTAATTGATTGAGTTAATTTTTTTTAGTTAGTATTGTTATTTATTAAAAAAAGAAAGATGTGTGTATACGAAGAGTAAAGTTTCTCAAATAGGAGTAGAGTATTCAGTGTTGGTAACTTAAGTAAAAAGCGCAAGATAAAAATATATTGTGAGGTTTAAAAAAAAAGAGTTTAAGAGCTGAAGAAGAAGTGGGTAGATCACCACTTAATGAAGAAAATAACAACACAAACAACAGATCGTCCAAATATTTGGCACATACTCGGTCCATCGTGATTCTTGTGGTGCGTTCCTCCCTTTCGTCTTCCCGGTTTTCCAAACAGTCTTCGATTGCCTTCTTCCATCACGTGCGGACTGATGTGGTGTTCGTCTATCTCGAAGCCGTCTTCAGGTCCGAGGTCCGCCCCCGAGACCCAGTCCGCGGACGTCGAGGTCGCGGTTTTGTTGCTCGTCTGGGGTTTCTTGCCGTCTTGATTGGCCGTGTTCACTGTAAGGGGATATTCAGCTGAGATGCCGTGTTACTCTCCCAGGTCTTCTTCGGAACATTCGGAAGCTCAAAAATCTATCACAACCCCTCACGTTACAAATTATAAAAATGGCACAACTAGGTCGAAGGATCTTGCGATCTTCACAATGGCCAAGCAGTTTCATTCTTCTGCGCCTGGGTTACTCGCATCATTATTGACTATGTGCGCTGCGAGTACACCAGTTAGCGTCGAGTGTCCGAACAAAGCCGACACGACTATTTTACCAAACGCTAACGAACAAAAATAAACTCGCTAGGAGTCGATATAATTCATAACGGTCTAAAAACAAACTATCTAAATTACTTTCTCAATTCTAGATGACGTGGATAAATTGACGACATTATTTTTCAGTACGTACCCAAGAATTGGTGAAATAAATACGTTTCGTCACGCATACCGTTAACGTGTATTTTTTAACAATATTAATGGAGTACTCCCGTAAATACAGCGTCATGAAAAACAATATTATAGGTATTAAATTATTATATTTATTAGATAAACTATTGATCAAACTCTTCCCCACAATACTAAACCGACAGCAGACCCTAAGTCACGGTTAAGTGCAGCTTTGCCGGTGCAATGGACGTTCATAACACGATGGAATTATTTTTCAGGACGTTTATTAATATCGCTTAAACAAGAGAGAAACATAATGTCTGTTTTATAAAATGCTAAAATGTATGTTATGTTAACACTTTCTAACAAATGCGATAACGTCCACACAACTCACATCCTCAGGCGTGGCACAGCGGTTAGAATATCTGACAAAAAAAAACATTATTTTTGCGCAATCATTATTGTATTCCGCTACATACCGGTGATATCAATTATGTACTTTTAGTAAAGACACAAACCGCTTTGTTTATTTTTACAAATATCCACATGTAGAATTTGTGAATACCAACAGAAGGAAGAGAACCTGAACTTTTTTTTTATCTCCTCTTTACGTGTTGGTACTGCGGTGTGCTATGCACTAGCGAAATACGCGACTCACTGAGGACGCTGTTTCACTAAACGACACCAGGGGTCTCATCGTCGGAGGCCGAGTGTGAGGAAAAACGCAGAGACGAAACGATCTCTTAAATACAGGTCCAATACTTGCAATATGTAACATCGAGATATCATCTCTAAATAGATCCAGTGCAATAAACGATCAGACCTTACGATTCTCGGTTCATTTGACCTCTTCACAAAGCTTATGAACTTGAGATTCAGACCAGACTATTGTAGCAGTAGGGAGTTGTTATATATATATATATATATATATATATATATATATATATATATATATATATATATATATATATATATATATATAAATAACAAATATACCCCATACTATCTATGTCTAATTTGGGACTTACTCGAGTTTATCCATTAAAAATTATTATAAAAGTTATCGGGCAGGGTCACTTTCAGTGGGATTAATAATGGTTTCTGTAGTAGATAATCTGTGTGTAAAAAAGGCTATTAAAACAAAAAAATATGGTACTCGGGGAAGGAAGCAACTTTTATTCTCTCACAGTTATAAAAGTTTCATTTTTTTCTTTCTGTATCTCTTTAACACCTGCCTCTAAACATTACCTTCCTTTTCATATTTAAGTAGCTTCTATTTCTGGGGGGACGTCCAACTTTTGGTTATTAAGTTCCCATCAAAAGAAGTCTTAGCAACTAACATTTCCGAGTAAACTCTTGAGATACTTTGAAAGCGAATTTCTTTTTTTGGTCTTTGGGGATTTTTAAATGTCTTAGTAAGTTATCCAAGTAACCCCTTGTTTGTCAATATACACGTACACACACACATATATATATATAGTAATATATTATGTACAGGGTTACCACTCTTACAATATTTTACGTGTAGATATCTGCCTATGTTCATGAAATGGTCACGTTGTCTGTTCAAGTAAGAAATGTTCAAATTCCGCATTCACCATAATGATTAGAATTTTCGGCCAATGTTCGACGCATGATATCTTATACTGTATTCATTAGCTATAAAATTTACAAAAAAAAATGCCCAAGAAATAGAGCGAGAATTGCTGAAAAGAAACCAGTTAATCTATATTTTATGGTTAAATATTCGACTTTAGTATCAGAATTTTCGACTAATGTGAATAAAATTCTATAAATACCAACTAGAAGTAACATATTTCCACCAAAACATAATTGAATTATTTTTCATGTTTACGGTGTTAACTTTGTGGTTGGACATAATTGTTGAATTAAAAAACTAACAAGCTTTGCATAAACTACTTTGATTAATGTGACATCGACCAGTTTAGATACTGTCGTATCTTCGTCAGGATAGACGCGTAGTCACTGATAAACAATTTATAAATTAAAAAAAAATGCTTAATACTAAATCACAATGAATTAATAGCCAATTAAATTTTATTACTTGATACATAATGTATTCCCCGATTTAACATCGCTATCTCCTCCCCTCACTGCCATCATGGCTGACACATCCCTTCTCGTCAATTGATTTGCATATGTAATTTCACGCATGAGTAATTGAGTGAGAATTGTTTAAAATCCCAATTGAATTTTTAACCATTACTAACAATCCGTATTTTAGGGTTGAAACCTGATTTTAGTATCAGAATTTTGAACTCATATGAATAATACACTGAATACCAGTTCATCAGTAATACAATTACATTACCTGGCAAATAGAGCGAGAGAGACGGATACAGTTTGTTTTGTTCCATTGTCGATCGGGACTAGTCGGAAAATATTATTCTCATACTGAACTATTCGTGTTCATTTATAAAAATGCGAAAAAGTGATGTACCTACCCACGTTTTGTACATACTAATGCAAATGCTCGCAGGTACTGGAAATATAATATCCGATCATTACTAGCTGTCTTGTATTATGACGAGCGAAATCGGAAAAAAAATATCTTCTCTAATATCGCAACGGCTTGAATTTCACCGGGAAAAGAACTCGCGAAATTACCATCCATTATTTATAATGAAATAATTTAGTGTCTCGTACAAGCACTCAGTGTGTTATGTGTGTCTCGAACTTCAAAAAATTCAAGTCTCGCTTAGATTAGGCTCTCTATATGCGATAAATATATTTGCATATGTTCAAAGTTCACTTCAATTTTTTTTCTTGCCACTCTGCGTGGCAAAGAAAGTTGTAACTGTTTTTAACTGACTTTTTGGGGATGGTTTTCAGCTCAACAATAAAATAAACGAGATACCTTATTAGGTATCGAACAGTCTACACAAAATTCCCGTTGATTTTTTTTTACGCGAAATTAAATATTTCAAGTGTAAACAGTTTTTAACCATAGACTTAATTTTTAGGGTTGCTTTTCAATTCTTTAATAAAACAAAAAAATAAACTTATTAGATACATAACCCATAACAAATATAATATTTCTGCGCTGTGGTTGACCGTTTTCGACTGTTAATTGAATTTTTCAAGGAAGTTTTTCAGCTGAGCAATGAAATAAACAATAAATTTTATTAGATACCGAACCTCTAACATATTTTGAAACGATGCTCCAAACACGCGGATGTCACACGGTGTCAGTGATTACGATCCATGATCAAAATACTAGTAATAAATTTTTTTAAAACAATTTGTTTATTTTGTCAGGATGTTGCGCTGAGAATTTCGCGTAGTGGGCGGCAACATTTCGTAAATTTGAGGATATACTGCATGCATATATCAGTAATAGTGCATGTACCCGGGTGAGATCTGTCTTGGAGACTAGGTATCACTTTGTAGTGCAACGTGACTATTCTAATTTTTTTAATATACCAAACTCTGTATTGCACACAACCGAATATTATTTTTGTCATTACTATAGTTTCGAAAAATGTAGTGTCTCCCTCATAAATATCAACCTGCCTTTTAATATTTCTAAAACTCCATCCCCCTTCACACCCTGCCCCAATACCTGAATTGATCGTTACCCGACACACATAAATACACCTATAGATAGTACCATTCAAAACTAGTCATGACAAAAATAAGAGTTCAGTTAAATTAACATATTTTGTACGTCTTTTTTTTTGCACAAAAATAAACAGCGAGTCTCAATTTTAAATGTATTACATTTTTTACTGTCGAAGAATAAAAAAAAATAGTTTCCGTGAGATGTTATTAATATTAATAATCATTTCGATGAGAGGTTGCCAATTGTATCAATCTTTTAGGCGAGAAGTTGCCAATTGTATTAATCTTTTTGGCGATAAGTTGCCAATTGTATCAATCTTTTAGGCGAGAAGTTGCCAATTATATCAATCTTTTAGGCGAGAAGTTGCCAATTTTAACAATCACTTCGACGTTACGTTGCTATTCTATTGTAGAAAATATTTTTTTTTCTATAGTTATCGCCTTTCTTGGGTACATACTGATTTTTAGTTTATACATTGATTAACAGCTAATTTGAATGTATTTCGAGTTGTTGGTGTTACACATTTAAAGGACATTAATTTATAAAAATGTTAGTAGAGTAATAGATTTCCTAAACATTCACCAAGTTGTTGTAATTTTTTAAACGGATATAAAATGAAAAATTAACACCAAAAGCACAAAGAAAGCGATAAGCCAAACCATATGTGCAGACACTAAATATTAAAACGTTTATTAACTATTAAAAAAACTATAACTCTCAAAAATAATGCAACATTAAAACTGATGATATTTAAATACCAACAAAATATTATTGACAGTTAAACAATGCACCTTCGTTAGTTTCTTACTACGTTAAAAAATATTAAACTATAATATTTCATTAAAATAATCTTAAATCATAATATTAATTTTGTATTTAAAAAATCTAATCTTATTTAAATTATTTCACGTAATTCTTCTAAGTGAAATAATATCTACTTCTCGTTTATACAATACGTCAATTTTTTTTTACGTTATACAATTTTTAATCCTAAATTTATTAGAATTTTATTTTAATTGTACACAAAATTGATTAATTATCACTAAATATAGAAAAATGTTTGTGTTTTAAAAGAAAATATAAATGTTCATCATTCAATAATAATTATAAATACGCTTTTAGTTTGTAATGTATTTAAAAACATTAGTAAATAATATAAAAATGATACATTGTATTCTTTCGTATAAAACATATTTACTGTGTGTGTAGTAGTAGATGTTTAACATTTATGATTGATACATTTTCATGTGCGGATTTGAAATTGTGAGGTGAAAGGTTGGAAAAAGAATGGTAGAGAGAGAGAGAGAAAGAAAGAGAGAGAGAAAAGACAAATCCATAGATATCGTAAGATTTTGAAAATACCAAACAGAAACAAAAGAAAACATCAAAATGCACATCAAGTAGGAAAACATGCAAAGAGACATGCGGCCATAACATGGAAGCTAAGGTACATCGTATCATCTCACTCCAACTCTTCATAATGTCATATTTTAATACCTTTCTTTATTTTATTTAAATAATCAGCTCACCAAATAATCAGAAGACCGGAAAAAATCTGAAATAAATACATTCTTATATTTATCAACTTAACCCCACCTGTGTACCTACAGACATACTAAATGAATAGCTGAGGTCAAAACCAAATGATTATTGACACTACAACTTGTTATTGCTAAAATTAGTCGAAAAATTAGTAAAAATAGTCGGGGAATTCTCGCCCGGGTCTACTTCATTTTTATTAGAGAAGGTTTGTTTGTATTTTCACTTATATTTCAGAATATGGAAATTAAATTAATTAATTTCGTAAGTGTTGAATGGTAACATTGCTCTAGGCTAAGTGGCTGATATAATTAACGTTAGAAGTCTGATTACTTAGTACTCGAAGAATGGTTTGTTTATATTCTCGTAATGTTATATCTAAAAATATGTTGTAAAATATTCGAAATAATACAAAACCATTCTTATTAATATTTTAAAACCAAAATGGAATCCATTAAAAATCTAAGAAATGCTCATATTATCCCGTTTGCCAGATTTGTTTTACCTTACCCAATCCCTAAACTAATTAAATATTAATTACTCGATAGAGTTAAGATCTTAAAAACATTTTTTTTTAAATCATTTATCATCGTTTAATTATCTACCGTATAAAACGACTTTCAGAAATGATGAGACTGTTGTATGTACAAAATTGGTAACATAAATCAGATATGACATTATAAAGAGTTAATAAAACAATGCAAATAACACTTCGACCTTACGTTATCCGATAAAGGTAAATTATTGGTAACAACAAACATTGAAAGCAGCCTCCAACACTCCTGGAAGGCTGTCGGGAGCTGAAGAATGAAGGTTCTCGAAGGTTCTGAGGGTTTGAAGGATGTGGAAGATGACAGACGACACACACGAGGTCGGTGAGAAGAAAAAGCTGCTGAGTGTGTGACAGACTAGGAAAAACTAACACTTAATGATGCAGACATTATGTAATGTACATAGACACTAATTCTAAAGATCTAAAGTGTACTCGTGAAGAACTCCATCGACACAAAAGTCAATCGATAAATATACATTCATTGTAAAAACATCGGACGATGTCTGACAGCGAATAAAGTTAGTAAGTAGTTGAATCTTTGATATGATTTGTAATAATAATTAAAAATTCTCCCGGCACTAGTTGCAAAAATCTGTCTAATTTCGTATTTGTATGTAAGAGTTTTTCTTATTTTTTCTTAATGTTCAATATTAACGGAGTTACGAATTATGAAAATTTTCGAACAGCCGCCATTTTGAAACAAATAGCGGATCTGGGTGTTTAACGAACTCAGATTGAACCACTGGGCTGGAAGTCGATTGAAACAAATGTAAAATTAATGGGTTTTTTTGTACTGTATGATATGTAGGCTCTGTTCACAATTGCAGCGTTTTCACTCACCAACTGTCGCCTTCTGTCGTCTCTTCCAGATCAGCTGTTATTTACAGTTCAGAGCTCAAAAAGTTAGAGACCGCTGATCCAAAACACGGTTCAATCGGCGAGAATCATCTATAACTCATGAATCAATAAATATAAAAAGCGGAAACAGACGCGCTCATCACACAACCCCAAAACCTTCATCTTCGAAACCCTTGAAGCAGCCAGGCAGACTTACAATGATAATATTAATAAAGGACACCAAGCGCCGGTACATTCGGAACTGAATAACGACACACGAGGGCTTGGGCATCCACCCATCTCGATGAGGACTCAAGCCACGTATGAGAAGAAACAGATCTTGCACAATAGAGGAAAAAAGTACATATTTAATTTAAAAGCTCATCGGCGTGGCCTCACCCGACTGGATTCTGTTTCGGGACACGTTAGGATGCCGTCGACTCGCCGACGCTGCAGTCTGGGATCTCGATCTGTGACCCATGGCTCTTATTATAGCCCTAATCAGATCTCCGCCTCCCGCGTCTGTTATGACTTGAGTTCCGTTATCTGTGACGAGGAGGATCGTTCCATCTGGTGACACGTATCTGGTCACGTTCGATTTGTACTCTAGCGATATTGTTTTTTGGTGTTTCTGGTGGTTGACGGGTGTCTTGGAAGAGTCTGGAAGCTTGCTGGGGTGGAGATTGAAGCGGTCTGGGTGACGGTCAGTAGGCGGAGCCAGGGTAGAACGACGCGGTGCATGACGGAGCCGGAGTAATCTAGTCAGGAACAAGTCTGGACCTCCTCGCTCCCGTCTGCTTTCTATTCACCAAGTTAACAGTTTCTCTTCTCATCCGCTCTTGTCTTATCATAAGTGTCTAATATATTTAGTTTTTCTGTTTTAGTGTTAGGTTATACTGTTGTTCTGACTCGATTCAACTCGATTCTGCTTTTGTTGTATTTGATTTGAATTTTCGTGATTTGTTTCTTAATGTGAGGAATAGAATTGACTTTACGAAGATTTGTATTTGTTAATCAACTACCACAACTGTATTAACGTTTGTCACCAAAATATCATACCTTTCGAATATTCTTCGGCAAACATTCAAATTATATCTGAAAACACATTTATAAATGATCTGCAATCGCTCAGTATAATACATTCATAATAAATAAAACGTAAATAATAAACATACAAAATTAAACTTAAATTTTTCAACTTATAAATAAAACATATATTAGTATATAATCTGGAGAGCTTGATGGCAGCCGGAAATTTGGAAGAAGACAATCTTGTGTTCGTTAAACTGACTACTCAAGGAAGCCAAGTGTTATTCTTATACACCCTGTGGGCCCGCTAAACGCAGAAGGAGAAATATCTTCAAATGTATATTTGATAGGTAATGATAAAGACGCCACATCGGTTCATTGATCGTAAATCGAATATATATAGAAGTTCAGTACAATGCTCAATTTTGACACTACAAAGATTGTTTTATCATTGCAATCAATGCCGGTGGTTCAAACTATGGAATTCAAATTATGAAAATAATTGCTATTTTCATTGGAGGGATACCACCAAGAAATACAGACCAGGAGAAAGGCTGAAGAATAGTAATAATGGAACCCATAACAAGGACATCTTTTGGAAAACGCACGCTAATTTATATAAAAAAACGTTTTTGAAATATTAACCTAAATTAATCGAGAATTATCAGGGCAAATTTATTTATCGAAACCAGGTAAAAAATATATTTACATTTGATAATTATATAATTCTAGGATAGGATCATTTACAATCCAATGGAAACGAAATGTTACAAAAATGTGAAGTGTAAAACAACTAATAAAAGAAAAAGATTGGACATCATAGATTTAGAGAATATTTGAATTGATCAAAGTAAAAACATGATCTTCTTTGGAATATGTACTTAGTAGTTCATTAAAATAAAATTGTATTCGAAGTAAAGAATCGAAAAGAATTATTTGTTTAGATTTGTATTACTTAACGTAAATAATAACGTCTAAACAATCCGAGCACAAAACATCTTTCATGAACATGAAAGGTGAACATAACCTCAAAATGAATGTATCAAGTTATAGAACATCTCAGGTATGACGTAACGAATTTTGTTGCAACATAGATACGAACGTTTTATGGGGTATACGAAATTTTGACCCTTCCCATACCATGCGGTAACGTAGGTCTACGCAACATAAAATTTGTATTTGAGTTAATCCTAAAGAAATTTTACGCTTAGGACACACAATACACAATACGTTAGTAAAAGTATTATTTGTAGTAAGATGACACATTAAACTCGCAGTGAAAAGAATAACAAATATACTAATATAATTATGTCACTTTATCACTCATTAAATAAAAAAAGATAAGAAAAAAGGTTGTATTGTATAGGACTTCATGAAGGCTTCAAATTATAATATTACATTCATATTTTTTCCATATTTAGAGTAAATTTATGGCATTAACAATTTAAAAATCATTTAAGCCAATATGAATTTTTTCTCCGCAAGAAATTACTTACGGTAACAAGAGTTGACAGCATGGCTGCGTACGAGTATTTTATGTCACGGTGTGGTAAAGGTTAAATATCATTATGTCTATCACCGAATAAATATCCACCACTAGTTGTTTTTTTCTTCCCAAATGGACGGTTTAAATTTTGGGACGGATACTACTCAAATAATCAAAATATTATTCGCTCTCTCTCTTTCGCAAATCTTCGCAGACTCGGTCTGTGCATCTTATTAGATATTAGTTATGAGCTCAAAATCACGAATCGTCGGTCAATCGCTGATATCTTGAGTCACATTCACTACCAGTGATTGAATATCGTGATTCGTAATTTTTTTTTGTTCAAAATTCTATCGATTTTTTGACACCGCCACTTAAATCGATTATCACTTAAATGAGCGCCGTCCAGTAGATTCTGCCAAAACTTGACCCGAAAAATAAATTTACATTTTTTTAAGCATTCTAGAATATGTTTTTTACGCTAATGAGGTTTTAATAATCTAAATAAATACGCAAATTTTTTTATTGTGATATCGTGCGGCGCACGCGCATTAGTAATGAAACTGTGATCACAGTCACAGTTTTCAATCACTGATATTATCGAATACCAATCACAATCACACCGATGAGTCGAGAGTAGCATTTTGTGTCATTACTATTAGATGTCCATCTAATGCACTTGTGATTAGCAGTTTCTGCAGTATCTCCATCTCTTCCAGCAACATGCACAAAGTTTGGTTCAACAGTGCGAACTGCATCCTGGGCCACGTAGTGTAAGGCACCGGTCTATACATCTTGAAAGAGATTCCTAGTGATTCCCGGTGATCACCAATCTGTCCAGACTACCCATCTCATATAACAACATACCAAAAGTACGGAATATTAAGTTAATGCATTATTATATTGTAACATAACCAAAAACGAAATATATTTTGTACAATAATCATTCGGGAGTGTAGTCACTATCAACATCAATTACTGCTTCCCATTTTCTTGGATGACGGTCGATTCCGCAGGCAAAGGAGCACTGGTTTTTGAGGAAATCCACGATTTGACATCTTCAACTACTCCAAATCGTCATAGACTTAGCCAACCTGCCAATTTTTTAGAGAGCGGTCGATGTGATAGTTCGAGTAGAGGACGGATGGGAGAGCAAATCCTGTCTCTTCCTAGCGATGGATTCGATCACTCGGCGTTCGACACGAGGGCGAGCGCGGAAAACGATTTAGTTCTTTTTGCGCGACTTTTTCAGCTGAATGGCAGTATAAAGGCGATCAAGCTGGGCCAGGTACACGTCGCTGTTGATGTTGTGCTGCGTTTGGTCATTTCTGAACGAGATTCGCCATTCCTGACAAACGTCCTCTCCTGACAAACTCCTGGTCGACAAAACGTCGCGAAGAAAACGGAAAACAATTATGCATTAATAATAACAATCCTGAAAATTAATTGTGAAGAGCTTTTCCTTAGTTTTTCAGTTTTCGAAGAATAGAAGTATTGGTTCGTCTTGCAGTTCATCAAAGGTGTTGAGCATGATTTTTTCTTTCTTTCTCAGAGTCCAAGATTCGACTATATATAGAGTTATGGATTTTACATTCCTCGAGTGGTTCATCAAAATTTTGGCATAGAATTAGCCGTATCAGTTGTCCTCCGGACCTCGGCTATTATCGGAAAACCCCAGGAAGATAAAATCACATCAAATTACATACTTGCGGTCTAGTAGTTACGATACTCGCCTAATTATCTAGCACTCGGGGATCGAGCCTCGTTCCAGGAAGCCATCAAGTCACTCCTATGTTTCTCTCAGTTTAAAAATAATTAGAATATTGACGTGGCGTGTATTCCGTGTATCTCTATTTTTTTTAAATAAAAAAAATTATTTTCTTCAATATTTGCAAAATTACTTTATAGCGACACATTATATAAATAATAAAAATAATACTTTGTTTTAAACCACTACGTACGTGTATCTTCTTCGGGAAACATTGCATTATAACCTACCACTTATACTTTTATAGTTTTGTTTTTAATTTTAGTATAGTATACATTGTTTCCTTAAGAAGATATCAAACGTATCGAATAAAAAATAGTGCTTTTAAACAAATGATTTTTCCTATCATTTATGAAAAAAATATTAGTAATAAAACCAGTACATCGCAATGAATCACAAAAATAAATTGAACGAGACAAATTGCGATACACACGTCGAGACTAATCGAAATTTAATAAATTTTTAACCCGCACATTACGCGACTGAATTTCGACAGCGACGATAAAAACGATAAAATAACGCGTTTTATAAATTTGAATTGGTTACACAATTTATGTAAACGTATTTGGAACGAAAAACGTTGGCAATATTTGATGTTTTCAAAAGAAAACAAAACGAAAAGAGATCAAAGTCGCTTTTGATAATGATCTCGAAATATTTACACGAAATATCAGACGTTATTTTTTTTATACATTTTCATATATTCCTGAATACATTTACAAATCTGTGAGGAATCGCCGAAAGGAATTCTAAAGGAGAAATATAATTTTTAATATTTAGAATTTTTTATTTTCACCGAGTGGAAATTGTATGTGATTTGAATATATTAGACACGTTCGAGGGTCGAACACCGAGACCGCGCTCGATTGGGGATTAAATGAGGTTTGGCGAGTCCGCCGGTAGTCGGCCGGCATTACAAGGCAATTCCGAGGAAACAGATATTATCATATTCATAATTTTGCTACATTTTGTGAAAGTCGGCGACATTTGAAAGGTTCTAAACTAGTCTCGATATCCGGTTAAGAACGTAGAACTCGTATTTATTTACAGGCTAAAGTTATTTTCCAATTTTACATGCCATTGTTGAGTAGCTTGTTGGTCTAATGGTCAAAACGTTGGGGATTCGAGCTTCGTTTCAGGAGACCAGCAAGTTAGTCCTATTTTAATAGCACGAGCGTTTAGCTTAGTTTGAAAATAGTAAGAATATTGATGTGACATGTATTCCGTGTACACATCTCTGTATGAAAAAAAAAACTCACATCAAGTCTCAGAGATTCGAGCACCGCCACTTGTCTCGCGGCACATTTCACGCTTGTTGTACGTCAAATGGCAGTCTATTGACGATAATGTCCCGTTCGTCAGTTGAATTTTAATATTTCGGTAATTCGTCATCTACTTCGGTCCTCCATAACTGAAAATCGCGATCTTCGTGAACTCTCGTCCTCTTGACTACGCTCCTCCACTTTTCTCGGCATTCAGAACTGTCACATAGAAAATTATCTGTTCTCTTTTCCACTCGGTTGGTCCAACCGGTGGGGGATCTCCATCTTCCTCTTTCTATTGGTCCTTTGACGTGGTCCTCCGCAACGAGCTTCTTCAAGCTATCTTCCTTTTTCACAAGATGTCCAAAAATATTATAGGATTCGTCTCAAGCTGCAGGTTGAGAGTTTGTCCTTGATGTTCAGTTCCCGCAGAATGGTGTCATTCGTACGTCTCACCATGGTACGCGCAACATGTGTCTCCAGCACCACATCTCAAAGGTATCAATTCGTCTTCCCTCCCTTACTTTCAGAGTCCGTGATTCCACACCATATAAAAATATAGAATGCACCAGAGACTGTACAAACCTGACCTTCGTTGTCTTGAAAATATCGCGGACTTTCCATATTCTGTCAAGTCTGGACATTTTCATAATAAATCGTTGTAAGTATCTATGATTCTAGATGACGCGTGTGCGCACGTGTCTCATCTCATCATCTCATCGAGTCTAATTTCGTGGACACAGGCAATAACAATGATAACTTTAAATGGACTGTATTAAAGAGAAAAAAATCATTTGATAATTCTCGTTATGAGACCAATAGTAATAATTTTATATGACGTTAATTTGTTTCGAGAGTTAAACGCGCAGTTCAATTGTGAAGCGGCCTTATCTCACGTAGCAGCAATGTTCGAGCAACCAATCAGCGTTAAGTATACCATTAAAGGGAGATTTATGGTTGTCTTGGGAAACCCGGCTAGCCATTCGAGTGAAATCTCCAACAATAACCCGAATTATTGTTGTACTTACTTCTACAGGGGAGCTGTCCAAAAAAGCGACTATCGTCTGTACTTCGTATTAGCCATCACTCTTCACGCCAAGTCCAACACTACTTTGTGGGGAAATTTCAAATACAATTGTGTATTGTTTCAAATTAAATGTATTAATTAGAAAAATAATATAAAATTAATTAATTGAAAAAATATTGTTGTTGCTACTAAGATTCCAAACTCGATCTCTTCCTTTCCGGGGAAATGTATTAACCGATTATGCTACACCAAAACAGTAAGATATATGTTGCACTTTCTGAAATTGGTTCATCTGTCGTTCCATTATTTGAAAGCTATCTTTTTTATATTTACGGAATCTCAAATACCTCAGAGTAATGTTTATTTTATATGTGCATATATATCTTTCTAATTAATACATTTAATTTGTATTTTAAAATATCGCAGACCTGTGTTCTGAAAAATTGCAACTTCACAATAAGAGTGTTCTCCTTAAAAATATTATTATGATTTTATTAATATCTTTCTTCTTGTGCATTATCATGGCATTTATTTACTGCGGCCCGGAAAAGCTCAAGGTTGTCATTGCATCAGGTTCTTCAGCCATGATGCTTTGCTTCTTTTCAACAATCTTTCCCTGCATTATGAGGTGAAGATCTCACCATTTTTTGGATGTCTCATCGCATGTCAGATATATTTCAAATTTGTATTGCTTTAAATACTTATTTTTTAAATACAAAATTAATGTATTAATTATAAATATATACATATAAAATCAATTTTGTCGAAAAATATTGTTTTTGCGTCACCGGGATTCGAACCTGGATCTCTATTTCCAATCCGGGGAAGTACACTACCACTTATTTTTTGTTATTCATCCGAACATAAGATAACATCTTCATTCGCAACTAGCTCTGTGCGTCCAGTTTATTTAGACATCGTGTCTAATGTTTCAAGTAATTAAATAATCAAATCAACAAAAGATAAGGCGACTTGAATCATTTAAGATCAACGCTACTGGCCAAACCATTGTCCTAATTTCCAGCAATCTTTCCCTAGCTGCAGAACATATCGTTACATGTCGTAGATATTGAAATTTTTGGATTTTTATTGTTTTGACTATGTTTGAACAAAGGGTTAGGAAACACGGGATGTAGGATGGATGAAATGAATTTTAGAGAGGAAAGGGGCCTGAAGGATCAACCAGAACAAGAAAGAAACACGACCCACCTAAGAATCCCTTTAGGTATCTGGATTTTTCTTCGCTGGAGCCACAAGTCTTCTGGCTTCAGAACACGTACTCTATTGTTCCGCACGAAGCACTCTTATTCATACACTTCGTTGACGGCGCGAAGTATGACACAACAAGTGCAGTAGCAAGATGTACTAATCGGCATGCACTGTAGCGAGAAACCGAATACACACGGTATACTCTCCATCGCTTTAACATTTCCGCACGGCAGGAAGATAATTCACGCAATTTTCATAGCCTACCGTACGATAACTGTCAGTTCAAAGTTTCTACAGGTCCAAGAGCATATGTAGATAATAAAATCACATAAAAAAAGTCGTGTTCTAGAATAGGAGGAGAGGGTAGTGGGTAAGTAATGGACAGGAATCACCATTAAATATGTCGCGTTCACGTGCGTGCGAGATAGCGATCCATGAATCATAAAGATCAAACAGAGTACTAATTTTTCTTTATTCATCTGAATCATAACATCTTCATTTGTAACTATCCCTTCAGCTTATTTTGAGCATTCTTCTGTAGATCCACATCTCAAATACTTCAAGTCGCCTTAAAATTTTTTCGGTAAATGTCCATGCTTCCATGCTTCCGTTCTATAAAATAACCATGACCAACACAGTCTCTATTCGTCGGAAGGACAACGAATACAAGAAGACAACTATTGTTTTTTGTCATATTCACTCGTAGATCTTTCTGCCTCTCGGTGAAATACCTAATATTGGTCGTTATATATCTTTTTTGGTAACTGTTTAGCTGTTGCTCGTGTTGTCAAATGGGTGCATTCAGTCACATAACTGTCTAGCTGTTGCTCATGTTGTCAAATGGGTGCATTCAGTCACACAACGATCCCGGGCAAGTGCTAGATCACCTCTCACTGATCATTCTATAGCTCATCTTGTAGCAGTCAGGTCTAATACAATCTGGCATATAAGAGTCCGTGTTTACGATTCGTTCGTCGTTCATAAAGTATACATTGACATCGCCTCTGGATTTGCAACTATGTAATTATATATGCCAATATGGGTCAGTGCAATTCTATATGCCAATATGGGTCAGTGTTAATTTTGCCTATAGTTTCAATTACAGACAGGCGAATAAAACGAAAAGGTACATAAATCAGTCTTATATACTAATGTAAGTATAGGCGGCTGCTGCGGGAAGTGCGCCTGCTTAGCGAATACATATTGCCAGTAGTGGCGTGGCGCCTCTCCACAGTTTACAAATTGGACATAATATGGCCTTGTACAACTTATACGTCCGCCTTAATATTAAAACGATTTATGACATCCCGAGGGGGCTGGCATGAACATCGTGACATATGTAGCCCGAGTATTAAAATAATGGCCTAGCAATCGGAAACTTGAGTTTAATATATTCCTTTATTCTGGTTATCTGTAAGAATGCTCGGGGCATATTACAAATGATATTGACTAAAATATCGATCTATAAGTTCGTAACCTTTTCTTTTTGACATTTTATTTTATTACCGTCGACGCCCTTGTGGGCTTTTACATAATCAATATCATTTTATTGAGACATAACAGTACATTATTTTAAAATTAACCATATTCCATGTATAGGTTGTCCAGCGGAAGATTTTCAGGTTTAATATTAAATAAAAAAACTTCAATGTTATTCACATATTTTATTTATACAAAATGAAGTTAAACGATGCTTATTTTACGTTTTATAAACAATACCGTTTAAATGCCGTCAATTTCTCTCGAGACACTCTTGCAATCGGACTCTTAAATTTGCAAACACGCGAGAGCAAAGCGTTGAACCAATGGCGGCAACTTCACGGCGGATATTTTCTTATAGGGCCTGAATTGTTCGAGGATTGTCGCTGCAAACTCTCGACTTAAGGTATCCCCACAAAAAAATGTCGCACTTCGGTGTAATATCCGGTAACCGAGGTGCCCAGGGTGTGTCTCCGTACTTGCTGATTAATTTATTGGGAAAAACTGTGTGTGGAGTGGCCCCGTCCTACTGAAATTGTGTTCTGTTGTTGAACCCGGGAAACAGCTACAGTTGTCTCTTGTTGGTTAAAAAAATAAGGGACAATTATCCCTCGGGCAGAAATTGCACAACACACTGTCGTTTTTAGACAATGCTAACGTTTTTGATGGCGTTCCCTTGGATTGTTGGGGCACCAGTATTTCATGTTCTGTTTATTAACATAGCCATCGATATGAAAATGTGCTTCGTCAGTAAATATTATGTTTCCAAGCGTTCGTGCTGTTTCAAAACATTCCAGCATCGTTCTCGTTAAGGCTTCATGTAAAGAATAGTAATTTTCGTTGAGAAACTGCACGATTTGCAGTTTGTACGAGTAAAACTGTAGTTTATTTTTCAAAATAACGTGCTCTGTTGATTTTTTATTCCAGTACAGGCTACAATCTTCCTTATTGATTTACGCGGATTGCGCATATTTTCACATCGAACTTGAGCCACTTGTTCTGGCGTCGCTGCTGACGTTGATGGTCTCGGAGGAGTTTGGTTAACCATTGTCCCTTCTTGTCTGAATTTTTGAACCCGACACCAGATAAGTTGCGTGCTCGGCCCACCGCTTACTCGTCGGCTATTAAAATGAGTACAAAAATCGCGACGCACAACCAATTACACTATTTTTAGGGGTTTGTTTTTCTAATTTGCCACATATTTTCCAGCGACAGCCAACTAACGTCAGAACAACGCTTGCAAATTGTGTAAATTTATTTCGAAAATCGTGGTTCAGTTCGCGAAACTTACCGTGCGCTTCGTCCATTTTATGGTCAACGTAATCGTCCATCTGAGCAAGGAATTCGAATAATCATGAATCGTTTTCGCACTACGCCTACTTATATATGGATAATACGCATCCTCAGAGACATCGTACAGAAGTTGTTGTTTCTTCAAAAATGATGCCGGCCAGAAAGTTATAGTCCATGGAGAGCGTTATAGATCTATAATTACTGACTTTTTCGTTCCCCAATCGAATGACATTAATGTGGAAGAGCTGCGGTTTCAACAAGACGGCGCAACATGTCACACAGCGTGCGCCCTAATCAATTTATTGAAGGAAATATTCGATGAGCGCATATTTTTGATCGTGTAATTGGATTATTTTCTGTAGGTACATGTGAAGTCGCTAATATATTCCGATAAATCAGAGATGATGGACGACTTGAAAGCCAACATTCGACGCGTTATTGCCGATATACGTCCCCAGCTGCTCCAAAAAGTGGTCGAAAATTGAACTTCCAGATTGCGCTTTATTCGAGCCAGCTCGAAATCATATTTAAACACTAATGGCGTAAAATTGTCTTTCCAATAGACCCAATAGCATGGCCATTACCACGATTTTGATGTATTTTATTTCATTTTAAAGTTCTATACTCTGAAAGAAACACTCTTTACTATATCGCTCACATCTCTTCTCCAGCCCATTATTTTCAAATGAAGTAGACTCATTAAAGAATCATAATTTATATATTCACATTTCAATGACATTTTGATGCAGCACTATTATTTTATAGAATACAACTTGAATTTTACACTTCGTAGAAATATTGAGTTAATTATTGGCTTAAGAAAATGGAGTGTCGGGTGCAAAAAATGATTTTTTTCTATTTATCTTTTTATTTGAGTTTTACCGAGGAGTTAGGACATGAATTAAATCACGAGCAACGTGACCATTATTTCTGAGGTTTATTGTCAACAATTTCGGCGACTTGAAGTGTCTCGAAGCACCCTGATGACCGGTAATACGCCATTAAGTGATTTTTCAGCCAGTGCGCATTATTGATGCTAATATTATAGATGCTATTCTAGAACTCGGTTGGTAAATTATTTCACATCCGCCCTATTCTCCTAATCTTGCTTCATCAGATTTTCATCTTCTCATAACCACGCTGTTCTTCAAAATTAGCTTGACTTGACTTCTTCACTTCCAAAATACAGGTTTTGTAATACGTCGGGAGTCAATCACACAGAATATATTAGGTACTGATTAGTTTATGTATTTTGCTTATTTAACAAAACGGGACATGTCAACCGAGGTAAGACTAGCTGTACATAATGGAGTCCTGGTACCGACACTGATGTATGGAAGTGAAGCCTGGAGCTGGTAGAAGAGGAACGAAAGTAGACTGAATGCAGTGGAAATGTGATCACTTAGACGTATGTGTGGCAGATCCATTTATGACAGAATAAAGAATGAATAAATTAGGAGAGAATGTAAAGCTGATCTTAGCGAAGTAAATAATTAAGTAAATGACAAGAGAATAATAAGAAAGATATATAACGCAAGTGTTGATGACGTACGACAAGGTAAACCAGATACTTGATGATGGTCCTGTTAGAAGCCTCAACAAGCGACGATTATGAGACGACGAATGAATGTGGATAAGGCGTGCGTTGTTTATCAGGACAGTAGAATATGACGTTATATTCTCTCTATCTACTGCAGAAAAGGGCGTGAAAAAGACCCTCAAAAACATTTTAAAGAATACAATAAAGGAAAAAACAAACAAATAGCTATTATTTTGCAATGCGGGGCACGTGGCTTCCAAGTCAATGATGTCGAAAAACATTCACAACAATGCGTGCTTCGCAATAGTGCGAACTTGGCTGCCTGGTGAGCATGTGTTCGAATGCAAGTGCAGTACAATTTAGCTGTTAAATTGAGCCTGTTTTATATTCTGATAGACTAACAAATATCACTGTTTTAAAATATTTCTTGTCTTTCTTGTAAAAATGACTTTTGGCACTTGGAGCAATTTAAATGTACAGTATCGAAATGTAAAACTTTTCTACTCTTTTTCCAACACTACCGATTGACTAGTTTACATTTATTTCAATTTCGAGACGACAATTAGGTTAATTAGGTATATCGAGAGTAAAATAGGCTATCCGGAGAGCGTTTTCGTCAAAACTCTTCCAGCTTAACACTCTTCGCTAGCGCTCAGTAGAGAGCGCGAGTATGTTAGCATAGGACCACTTATCAGGCACAACCCCGACCACTTTGAAAAGGAGTCTAAGCGTAATACGTCAGTCGAAAAAGTGGCAAACACGACGATTGTTCTAATTCCTAGCCCCCTTGGGGCCACTGAAATAGAAGAGGTACAAATATTTGCCAACCCTCTGATAATTGGGGTTGCTCCGGCAATCTGGCGGGGCCGTCTGTTTGAGATAAAGCCTCTTTTTAATCTTCAAATAATCGGGTACGATGCTCGTTTAAATATAGAATAATGGAGGCTGTTTGATTAAGGCTTCAGGGTTACGGGGATGATAAGAAACAGAATTATATTAACTGCTTTACTAACGCGAACATCGTATTAGTGATTTACTGCAACAGAGCGTTTCATTTACTAGAGATTGTAATCAGAATCTTCGAGATAGACTTGCTGGATGTTATTTGCTTCAATCCTGGCTCAATACAACTCAATGAGTGTGAAAGTTCTGTTCAAAATAATTATTAAAGCTTATTCAATTAATCACTTAGAAATTTATACACAGAAAAATGTATCTTATCGCATAAATATAAAGTTATCGACGGGACTTTCTCTTCCCAGGGATTGAATTAATTTCTCATTGAGTTTTCGAACTTCTGTGTGTTACTCCCATTTTAGTGGGACATCCGTTAAATTAGCGATTTATTGGAAACCAACAAAACTGAATTAAATAAAATGGAAAATTGAATTTCATTATCTGATTCAGTGGTTACTTTGTGGTACAATATGATCGCGTTAATATTGTTACATAAACAAATATTACTGATGACAAGGGTAGCTATGCGACAGAAATTAAATTAAAAATTATATTCCATGTCCAGAATTAACAAAATATGAAAAGACCGCGCTACTTCCAACACAGCTTATACAGTCTCTGGTGTATTCTATATTTTTACACGGTGTGGTATCATAGACCTCGAAGACAAGGGTGCGAAGACCGATCGATGTCTTTCAGATGCGGTGCTGAAGACACAAGTTGCGCATACCGTGGATAGCGAAACGCATGAATGTCTCCATTCTGCAGGAACATACTCAACCATTTGCCTAAGACGAGTTCTTCAATTTTTTGAGCAACTGCGAGAAGGAAAGACAGTTTGAAGAAGCTTTTTGCTGTGGACCACGTCGAGAGACGACGAGAAAGAGAAAGCTCCCCCGCCTGTTGAACCGACCGAGTGGTGCTGGCAACGGGCGCTTTTTTGGTGACAGGCCTAAGATCTGCATAGTCAAGAGGGCAGGAATTCACGGAAATCACGATCTCAGTCATGAGGAACCATAGTGGATCATGAAATAAATAAAACTTTGTACTACACGCACGTTGAGTTTTGTTTTTGTCACGACTATAGTTTCGAGGGGTGTGGTCCCTCTCATTTCATCAACAACTCTCAAATCTATTGTCACGACACAAATATAATTCAACATGTGTTTAGTATAGTTTTTAAAAATAAATCTAATTGAATTTATTATATTTATAATATGAACAATCCGTTTATTACGATATTTAAGGACATTTCCACCATTTCATCATTTTAAAAAAAATAATCGTCCTCGTAATAAGTCCTCAAATGACTTTTACTTTATAATAAAACGCTTGCATCGCTGTAACCGTTGAGATTTTTTACACACAGTTTGAACATTTCGACGTAGATTTTAAAATGATGTAATAAGTTAACATTATCAATGTTTGCCCAATACTATCTTACGGTGTCGGAGGCTTAAACAGAATGCGCCCTAAAGCCGTAACGATACACAGACCGTTCACAATCTATTTTCTAATTTTTCGGACCATCATCACCGACTTGTGTCGATAATCTGGAAAAGCTAACGGTGAATACAAATGTAAAAGGCCAATGAGATAGATGTCGGTCTCTCGATGAAAAAACCAAGTCAAGAACACTGCTGACTATCCTGGCTTTAAATTGTGGACTACAGAGAAGGTCAGCGATGATAAATAAAGGTAAAGTTAATAAAAATAAAGGTCTCCCCACTCTTTTCGGTTCTACGCAACTTATCCATTGAGACTTTGGGGGTTTTCCGTTAATTTTTTGTTATCGTCATCGTTAGAAATTTTTTATGCACTTCTGGATGAAGGCCTCCCTATTGTTATTCACTACCGTGCATTTCAGCAAAATTTGATGATTTTAGGGAGGCCTTTTGGCCTCTTGATCCGCTTCGGGTTTAGATGACTGCATTTGTCCAACGATCGACATGTCGAGGATTCGATAACTTTAAAAATAATCACAGTTATATTTAATTTAAAAACATATTTTGAAATAAATTATAAGAAAATAAAAATTAATAAAATCCAAACATTCAAATTTTTTGATTTTACCTTAAAAGCCTCAAAATACATACAAAACAACTTTTTTTATACTTCAATAATCAAAATTTGTGTGCAGTCAGTCGTATTTTCGATACAATTCAACATTCATACAGAAATTTTGGTGATATTTGTAAAAGACCTACATTTAGTATGTACACGATGCCAGGTATCTCTGAATCTTAGTGTTCTGTTTAGTGTCCTGTATTCAAATGTGTTAGAAGAAAAGTACATCATTATGCAAACAGATCATTATATATATATATATATTGTATTACCTTTCGAAGAACTCTAAGTTGGAATGTCAGTCAGTGAAGCGATTTTATTAGCACTACACTGTAAAACGTGGTATCAATTATATGGACCACAAAACACTTAGAACACTTAACAAACAAGCTTCTATCGTATTCTGTTGATTATTTGAATTCTTGCAGTGTCGCATGGTGTGTTCCTAAGTATTTTGCGAACATATTTCTACGTGTATTTGTGCGTTTTGTGTCTAGGTGTTATTTTATTTTCTCAAGGAGACATACCATTTCAAAATACCGCAAGCGAAGCAATTTTTCAATTTTGAAAATTACATAAAATTCATAATTTAAAATCACCGTTATTTAAATTAGGTTGACATCATCTTTCAAGATGATAATCACAAATAAAAATAAAAGAAAACCTCACAAATTTTCTTAAAAGTTATGTCAAAAAAAAACATAAAAGATACTAAATTTGGGTATTCGTGAAGAATTTGACGACTTTAATTATTTAAATCAATACATCTATGATGCTTCAATGGAAATCGTAAGATAATAATCCAAATATGTGGTATTTTGATTTGTACTTCAAAAATAGAAATAATTGTCTCATTTGCGGTCTTTAATATGTGAGCGCATATAAGCTGGTAGTGTTTGGGTGGGATCAGTGTGCAGATGACTATCCTGACAAGTCCTCGAATACCTGAACATGGAAATATCTTCAGATTTAGTGACTGCAGTGTTGCGAAACGGTTCTAATATAATAATAATAATCTCATTCTTTAGATAGATCGATCGGAGCAATACACGGTTGCACTTGAGATGTTGAAGGTATTCGTGGACTGGCAGTAAACGATCATGTTTCATTACTACTAGTGGCGTTTTGAAGTGCTAACGTTGACCAGAACACATTAAATTTTTTAATGATTAAAATTGATTATTTTTCATAAATTTTCAATACAAATGCTAACGATTCTGCACATTGCCTTTTGAATTTACATATTTAAATGGCACATCAAAGCGCGCAGTTTATCGGAAATTTATTTGTATTGAACTACTTTTGTTTGAAATATTTTTTTCTTAACAGGCTGTTAAATCTGAATGGTTTCCATCAGATACACTTTGAATATTACTTCTTTTGTTGAAAATATACATTCCAGTTATTATTATTAGAGTGCTTATTATCCGAAGCTTTGATAAAGGTTATTGTATGTTTTTTATTGTTCGAATTCGACGAATTACTGCTAAATCATTTAAATGATCAATTTATATAAACAGGTATCGGTTTTAAGGACAAAAATACCATTGCAGAGGTTTTGCAAGATGTCAATGGAAGCGACATAATTCTAATTCTAGTTTCGAATGCCTTCTGGTCAACTTTGGTGACTGTTTGGTCCTAGGCTATGGTGTCGGCGAGATTGCGACAGTGGCGAAAGATAGACAGAGATATAGGTAAGAGACAATCGAGTGTTTGGACATGAGGAACGAGGGTTGTGCCTATTGATGTAGACAGAGCTGAACTGAAGAGAACCGAGTTTTCGTTAGATCATTAATGTTTCAGTTTATTACGACTGTTCAAATGTTCTGTTCCAGCAGTTTCAGATCATATTACACGTTGAATCATCGTCGATGCTAGTCGTAATGATGCACCCTGCAATGGGATCCGAAACATCAAACGAAAAGTCTAAAGAAAACTATAAATAACATTATATTAATACATTTTCTAAAAACATGTTCGTTACTTTAATTTGATTTTCAAAATCTCTTGCAACTTTTTCCGACGCGACACATTGTCTGATTGAAACATCATCGCTGATGATGGACTTGTAGATATGGTATTACACAAGATCCTCAGATTTATGCATAGAGCTCATTTCAATTGTACAAAACCTTGCAGTTACAGAATACTAGAGCGATTTTTGAATTTATCTAATCTTTTGAACCGTAAGAATTCGGTTCCACCGTCCTCGTACTCGGGATGTTCAGTTCAGCTGTGCCTGTTCGGGGTGTGTGTCGGGGTGTTTCGGGATTCGCCCAGGGTAGGGCCCTTACCGACGCAGGGGTTGTGGTTGACCATAGCGAAGATCCGGTCGCAGCGTTTCTTCATGTGGTTGTTGGGGCAGATGCAGCCGAAGAGAGGAGACATGCGCAGGCCGGCCCAAGCTTCGCGACACTGATCCCTGAAATGTTGAAAAGAGTAAGAGATAGTAAGGATAGGCACGAGGATACAAATTTACGCACGGAGGATGATTATTTAAAGACTAAATTATTAATTATTTCAAATCGTCATTCGGGCTTAGATATTTAAATATTCAATATGGCTTACGTAGAGAACAAGAGTCGGACGGTGATGTACATGAACAAAATGAGAACTTTCGAGAACATATTACATTTTTAAGGCGAACGTTGCATCTTCAGAACATAGTTCTGTGGTGTCTAAATACTAATTAATTTAATTATCTAGAACGATATACAGAAAAAATCTATTACTATTTTTTTTTTTAACCCACCCTTTCCCGGGACCGGTTTAGAAGCTAGGGCTTCCTCGTTCGTCTAATAAATACGTGACTTTAATTCAATTATGTTTTTACAATTACAAAACGAAAAAAGAGAAGAAATTCAATGTAGTTATTAGCAATTAAGATTTAAAATTTAGACCTGTCTTTATTCATAAAAAATCATATAACATAAATCCATAGAACATAGTTTTACACACAGATGGAAAATTAAGGTGCAGTAGTTCAAGGCAAACACTCAGGGATCCATTCATCAAAAACACTCCCAAAGACAGTAGACGAGACACAAAATGTATTGAGTCACACTTACGCGGACAGATTAACGGAGTTGCAAAACACGAGGCATAGAGAGTGAGAGGTAGGCGTGTGGGTGGAGCCCACCCACGCCGGCCGGCCTGACTACCCACCTGAGGAGCTCCAACGAGTCACCCTTACCCAAATAAATCCTAATATAAAACAAGATCTCTCCCATTACCGTCCTATTATTTATATCGTGTATTAAAATACCGCAGAATTAGGTTCTGAAAATGTAACTTCACAACATAAATATGTGTCAAAGTTTATCCAAATTTAATAAAATGGATTTGAATGAGTTTTACTCACAGGTATTTGAGATTCACTGCATTATAAAGTTGATAGCTTTTAAAACTGGAGTGATACGTTCCATATAGTATGGAACTGGTCTTTGTGCGTCGAGCAGTTCACGGGATGGGGAACAGCCTTCTCCAGCAATACATTTCTCAGCCGTCTATTTTCCGCTCGACCATAAACAAGTTTGTATAATGCGCCCTTGAGGTGAAAGTTTTTACGAAAATGGCGCTATACAAATTATCCAGTTGTTTAGGCGTTTTTATACTTCGATTGATAGGTCTGGTATTAAAAGTTGGAACATGTGCATTCCATTTAATAACAGGAAACAAAAGCGAAACTGCTTCTGTTCAGAGACGACGACGATTGATATAGTAACAAAGCTGGCAGTGGGTAATAAAACATAAGTTTCTGTTATTATATTCATCTAACCACGCATTGTAGAATAATTCTAAACATAATTGGGGAATTGGATATCATCGGCAGCCACAATAATTCATCACGCCGAACTGGAGCCGTATTGAATCCGCAGCCGAATCGGTCCCACGGGCCATCTAGGAAAAATCGATTTAAAGAAAAAATTATTCTCGACCCGGTGATTGAGTGGCACCATTCTGGAAATGAAAGCGCGGTCACCCTGGGAATAGCCGCTGCAGGGCCGGCCGGGATTTATCGCCCATTTGAATGCCGAATGAGGGCCGGCTGCGGCTTGCGGGTCCGTGAATGATGACGCGCGCCTCGCGGGCTATTGCGCCCCTCAAACTGTGCTCCGCGAATAGCTTTCGCTGAAAGTGTGCCATAAATTGCTGCACGATGTAGGTAAAGAAGTGACCCGCTTATTATTTATCGTTTAAATTGTCTCTCTCTCGGTCGATATCCCGAGCATCATGGTCATCTATTCTTCTTCCACAGCGCGCACTGTTTGCCTCCAATCTTCGCGATCTTGGACCTCATTTAGTGTGATGTGTAGCGAGTCTCCGGTCAATAGATGTCCAGCAATCCCTTTTCTATGGCTCTTTGCATAGTTGTCAGTTTTGATATAATCTGTTGTGTGTTCCATATCGTTCGATGTGCTCATGACTTAGCACCGTGACCCGTATTCTTTCACAGCGTGAACTGTTTTAAATCTTCGCGATCTCGGGCCTTAAGTTGCAAGACTCCGTTCGTATCTGTCCTATCCACTCCATATCCCATGTCCTGTCCATCGAATTGGTGATCCATTCTTGTACAACTTACCCAAAATATTAAAGAAATCTTTTCTTGCATTTTACAGAGAGTCTGTCTATTACGTACGTGGATAACGATATTGTCCGAGAATCCATGTAATTGGTACATCTACCTACAAACAAATGTGTACATGATGCCCCTCATACAACATTTTCTGCGGGCTGCATTTAACGGCTAAAAAGAATACCTGCAAGCTCTGCTTGCGACTAATTCCCACTTTATTCGTATGTGAAAACATATGTTCCTATATATAATAAACCGCCCTATTTTATATAAAGTACGTAGGCGGATAATCTTCCCATATGTATAAGACACCGGAAAATATTTTGGAACTAGTTCTCTTCAATAAATCCAATATAGATCGTCACGTTGAATTGATGTAATTTCTCCTCCTTTCTCCTATAATGTAGCATTTCATTGAAAATCTTCATCACAGATTTCTGAGATTTAGCCTACTTCCTGAATGGCCGTCTCATTCTATCTCTTCCTCTTATATGATTATTTGTTGATGATTTGCCTTAATTTTTCTTATAAATTCTGCCGATATTTTTTTATTAGGAATTTTATAAATAAATATAACATTAATTTCTTCTACTTTAGTCAAAAATGCACACTATTTTACAACGCATTAATGAATCTTCTAATCTAACCCATAATGTAATATGTTTATATTAATTATTGTCGACGTTTGATAAGATTGAGGCATGAACACAAATTGGCAGCTGTATAAAAATATTAATTTTCTAATATTGTTTAACAAAAAAAAAAAAAATGGAGAATCTTCGGGTTATTTAAGCAGATTTTAATGCAGAAAGATATCAGTACCGCGTTATGAGCCGGAGAATACTTCTCACAACAGCGAGGGTATGATCTAAAGCGAAGGTTCGAATCCAGAATTTGACTAAGTTATTTATATTAATTAGTAAAATAAAACAATGCTGTTTACTTAACACTACACTTTAATTAAAATCAAAACGTTTTCGACCGACGCTTACTGCATCATCTTCAGTTTTTTAATTTGGAAATAATTGATGTTGAAATAAGTTATAATGAAAAATGAGTAAATTTCATTAAAGAAAGTGACGCTAGTCTCCCGTCCAGGTAAAACTATACTGACTCAGATGGGCGGGTCGCGTCCAGAGCGGATCCCAAAAATAAACCTCATTAGATGCCCAGGCGGTAGAAGAAAAAGGATGAGTCCAGATTTTGCTGAGAGGATAGCATAAAAAAAACGTAGCTGCTACAGATGCAGACGGCTGGAAGATAGTCGTCGAGAACCGGAGCATTTATGAAAATGAGCACAAATTAAATTAATCAACTAGAAAGATATACAGAAATAATTATTAAATATTTAAAATATCACAGAAGGATCATTCCATATGAAATGGTCCTACATTGGAAGAAAAAACTTTTAAAATATAGACTCTAACCCTTCTCGCGAGAACATCCCCGTGAAGATGGGACTTTTTTAAAACGAAAACTAAGAATTAGGGCTGAATTCCACACTTAGGAATGCACGTAAGCGAAAATACTCAATAGCCATCTTGTAGCCTGTTTTTTTTGAACAAATTGCTTTTAACAGCATGTTGATAGGACAACAACGACAAGCTGAGATATTTTAATTTCCGAAAACCCTTTTCGTTGCAAAAATTAAAATATTGGTCATTTTGAACCACTTATAAGTTATGTTGATAGCACAAAAAATATGAAAATTTCAAAAAATGGTCAAGCAATAATTTATTTAATTTCTGTGCCATTTCATATGGAATAACCCAATTTTTTTTTTTTTTTTGCGAAAAAGTGTATTTTCTTCTTGAAAGTACATCCCGTAGTAAACTATTTTAATCGTTTTTATATTCAGGATTGTTTCGTTACTGCAATAAAAATATTTCAAATTCTTTGTTATTTAATGTTATTATTACAAATGTATAGAAAATCTACTACTTTATCCACAACAGCGATACAGCCCTGATGATGAACCCTGCGACGGAATCTAAAACGTCGAATAGAGAAGTTGTAGCATTTTATAATAGTACATTTTCAATTTAATTTACTTTAAAAAATTGTGTAAAATATTTTAATGAGATAATGTTACATTCTAGAGGAAAAAGGTTTTTTTTCAGTTTATATCCGTTCGGACCGGAAGCAAAATGGCCGACGGAGCCCGGGCGCAATCGCCTAGAGATTTGGCGAGAGTTGCTGACGCCTCTGCAATTTTTGCCATTTCCTGACAAATAAAATAGGGCGGAAGCGGACCGAGTAGACGGCGGACGGAGTCCAGCTTTGGAAAAATATTTTATATATTATTTTAACTCGTCCTGGGGTTGGACCGCCCTGTCCCGGCGGGGTCGCAATTATTTGAATTTTTAATGTGATAAATGTAAGAAAAATTATCACAAACGCGCGCTATTCATATTTTACGGGGGACGTTTTGCACTGGTCGGATTTGTTGACGTTTAAATAACGATCGACCATTTTTTTGACGTTCAAATAACGATCGACCATATTTTTGACATTCAAATAAAATTATACCGACACGATATGTTGATTGCACTTGCAATAAATAAATATGTAAAGAATACAAAGCTCATCTCAGACTAGAGAGTAAGATTAGGAAAGATTCACTCCTGGGGTTCTGTTAAAAGCGTCAATAATCGGTGAGCTTGTATGAGAAGATGTATAAATGTGGATGAAGCGAGAACGTGTGTCAGGATAGAGAGCGTGGCGCTCTATCCTCTCTGCTACCCCCGCGGGAGTGATGTTAAATAAGTTAGTTATAGCAATAATTTAATGAAGAGGGTCGGTGCCAACACACTACACGCAATTGTTCACGCTATTTCAAACTGCACGCAAATGTACCAGTGATTGGTCCATGGCATATATAATATATAAGATAAATAATATACGAGTATATAAGAGTAGATGAGAAGCTTGAAACATTTTATCTATGGCTTTAAAAATGGGAAACAGCGCAGTCGTGATTTCTTTGTGAACCTGAAAGTTCGGTGGAAAGGGGGTCAGTTAATTAATATTTTTTTGTATACTGGAATCGAAAATTTAATTTTACAATTTAAAAAAAATTGTGAGTGTTGAAAAGAGAATTTCTTCAATAAAATCTAAACATTTTACAAAACATAGCAGAAAGAAAACTGAGAGGTTTATTTATAAAATTCGCAAAATTATTAAAAAAAGTCATCTTAACTAACGATTATTGTCTGTCAAATAAATAATTTTCTTGTCGTTTGGATTAACTGTAATTAGTGTTTCTGATATTTAATACTCTCCAAGTTAATTAGTGGATTAATTCATTTTAAATCGTATTATACCACATTTGAATAACAATATTTGTATGAAAAAATTTCAAGAAATATAACTATTAGAAGACATCGCTGCTGCGGCACTTTTTCGAAAAATAATAGTAATAATTAAGGTTTCCATGGTGACAAAACGGACGTGGAGTGAGACCGACGATAAAGTACTGGGTGAATATTATGTTCCAGGCCGATGTTGATTTTAAATAACTAGAAAATAAAATACAATTATTTCATTTTGTTTTCATTTATAAATTATTTAATTTATTACAATTATGTATAGAATATGATATTGGCCAGGTGGTCGCTTCTGGCAGTGGCCCAAATGCGTGCTCTTTTAATCATATTTTTGGTAACATTGACATACACTTTCAACAATTTCATTTCGAATTCCTGTAGCATCTGAATTGTTGGCTTATTGGCATAGATCTTTCCTTTCAAATACCTCCACTGAAAATAGTCGGGAGCCTTCAAATCAGGTGATCGACGAGGTCAGTCGATATTACCCCTTTTTAACATACTACGAAAGAGAAAAATTTCTCGCAAAATTTCAAGCGTAGCTCGGGTTGTGTGTATGGTGGCACCGTTCTGTTGAAACCGCGTGTGTTGCAGGCCCAATCGACCCAATTCGGCCACCGAGAAGTTTTCCAACATGTGACTATAGCGATCACCATTAATGGTAACTGCATTGCCGTTATTATTTAGATAATATATTTTAATAACTTCAACAAGTTTAGAAATCAACTACTCTGTACGACTACAAAATGCGAACTGACAAATACCTGTCAAACAAATTGGTCTGGAACGTAATATTCACCTGTATAAATTCTGCTCTGCAATCGATTAAAAATAATAATTTAAAAAGAGTAAATTCACTTGCAAGAGTATAAAATAACAGAAAAAGTTAATTCACTTCTTTCGAGAGACGGACAATCAGTGAAGGAACGCAGTCATCCAGTGACAGACATTAAGAGCCGACAGGCCCCCATAAAATCCGCTGGATGACAAAATCATCGAATTCAGCAAATAACAACAGAGACACTTGTGGTGACCTTCACCCATACCCATCCAGAAAACAGATAAAATAGTGATAAATGATATTTACGAGTAGTTGAATACTCTTGTAATTGTGCTTGCGGTTTTGTCATCCATGTCGGTCCTTCGAGACTCAAGATAGGGATCTCTATGAACTCCCGCCCTCCTGACTATGCTCCTCCACTTTTCTCAGCATCCTGCAACACTTAGGGCTAGAAGGGGGGGACCCAACTTTTCCGGAACCGTTGTAGAAGTTTCAACATCTTTTATCAGTTCCACCCATAGCGCTACAGAAACGCGAAACCTACAATTAATAAACATAAAAGAAAGAAGATAAAAAACAAAAGCTAATGTAAGGGATTTTAATTTAAACCTTCCTGCGTCTTTTTAGGTGCTATCTTTATTTATTTTTTAAGATACAGGTATATAACAACATTACAAACAAACAGATGATCAAGTGTTATTTATGGAAGGACAGAAACCAGTGAGTACGAGACAGCCATTAAAGGGCTAACTATCAAGTACACTCTCCCATGAAGGGATTAGGACGAAACACAATGATGTATGAGTCACGCACGATTTTAATTGTTTTAAGAATTAGATTTATTTTAAGCGAAGTGTCCGCGTTCTCGCTGACCGGATCTTGTCATCATCTGCCTAATCTAATACACTCCATCTCGTAGTTCACGTTTTAATGAAATCCCTCTATAGCTTGAGATTCCTTGCATTACATTACATCTTAGGGCTGTCATCGGAGAAGCGCCTGTTGCACCTGAAGCACCACTCGGTCGATCCGGCGGGTGGGGATCTTCCTCTTTCTCTTCATCCTTCGACGTGGCCCACCGCCGTTAGCTCCTCCGAGCTATTTTCCCTCCTCGTAAGATGCCCAAATAATTGAAAGGTTCATCTCAGGCAAATGGTTGAGAGTCTGTCCTTGATGGTCAGATTCTTTCGGTTTAGTGGTTACGATACTCGCCTAGTGATCTAGTAATCGAGGGTTCGAGCCTTGTTCCCGAAAGCTTTAGGGATTGGCTGTTAAATTGTAAGTTAAATTTCGTGACTGGCGAAGCTCACTGGAGGCGGTGTCGATAGATGCGCCCGAAAAAATGGCCAGGGGAAAAGTGATCGCTTCAGCTGGCTTCTCGGACCAGTTGCATCGCAATGTATTGTTGTCTAAATTATGTCGGTATTCGGCGGCGTGGAATGGCTGTAAAGTGTTTGTTTACACGGCCTGGTCTGTGAGGCGCGAGCGGGGCCTCTACAAAGCCACCATTAGTCCTATTCGTAGCAAAAGCGTTTAGCGTAGTTAGAAAATAGTAAGAATATTGATGTGACACGTAAGCCGTGTACGCAGCTCTATTTTAAAAATAAAAAGTCAAAACGAAATTTCCAACATAGAAAAATATTGTACTAAGAAGTAATAGATTTGCGAGATGGGATTTTCTTAAATTTTGCTATACAGACGATGCGTTATGAAGCTGTCTCGACGTGTCCCGACATCCGCGTCGAGACAACCCCTAGATTCATCCCCCACCCCCTCTCTGAAACAGTTTAAACTCTGGACAACTCTATTATTCTTGGCTAAATTAAGCCCGCTACTTCCAGTAGGTCCTCGGAATACGAAATCTCATTTTGTGCCCATAAAAAAGTTTAATGGACGAGATTCAGGTTGGGGAATTTTTAGTTGGGTTAAGCAAAGTCGCGATAAAATAAAGTGTGGATTTCTCCATGTCTTTTGTTGCCATTTCGAAGAAATCGTAGCCATCGGTCGTTCTGCAGATGCATCGGTCATTGCAGCGGATTATATTTGACGTTAATTGATTAGATACTAATATGAACTGAATGCAGCATTGAGCAAGCTCGTGCAACCTTTATCCGCATGTTCTGCAGTCACGATCGCAACCTTAGATTACGAATACGAATGGTCAGGTGGTATGTATTCTCGATATTATTTTATGGAATGGAAGCGTGGACACAGAAGAAATGATAAGGCGACGTGAAGCATTTGAGATGTGGATCTACAGAAAAATGCTCAAAATAAGCTGGAGGGATAGAGTTAGTTACAAATGAAGATGTTAAGTGTTATGAAAGTTTTAATATCTCGGACAAGAGCGTGTACCTCATAATGCTGGGATAATTGCTGGAAGTCGAATCCCTGAAACAAGGAGAACCAGTCTACTGTAGAGCTGCACCGGGCCGCAGTAAACAAAGTGATGACAGCCAACGTCGAATGCACAATTCGCGCACGCGGGGAACGCGTATTGACTTCCGGTCGGCAACATTACTATTGTCTACATTATTAATAATAATAATAATAATAATGTGTTTATTCCAGCGTAATCAGGTTTTTTTTTAAAACCTGATTCGCCATAAAGATAATACATATTAAGTTATACATTAAAGGTTATGAAATAAATATGCTGTGAAAAAGAAAATCAAGGAAAATATTAATAAATACAAAAAAAAAATTAAAAAGTAAAAAGTTTACACACACACAAAATATAATTATTACATATATTCAGTCACGGCCATTGTTGTATATGTAGCTATTTTGTAAGCGCTGCCATTCTCTGGTCAGGGAACCAGCTTTCCATGAGAGCGCCGCTTGCGCCAGAGAGTTGGTGCTGAGCTCCAGCCGCCGCTTTTTGCCAGCAACTCGATGTCTTAAAATCGGAACGAATCCATGTATACGGCCTTCGGTAAGCATTGTAGATGCGCTACAATAACGCGCCAATCCAAACAGTATTCTGTATGAGTTGTTGTACTGAATTCGGAGACGATTATACGTCACTTGCTTGTATTTCGACCAGAGCTCGCAGGTATACATGCTGGTGAAGAACGATTTAAACAGGATGCTCTTCACCTCCTTACAGCATCGGTAGAAACGCCGTGACAGCATGTTTGCTCGAACGCTCAACTGTCTCCTCTGCCGTTCTATGTCATCATCGTCTTGTCCATCTTCATTGAATATATGCCCAAGGTATTTGACCTTATTTTGTACGCTCAATTTCATCCCGTCCAGCCACACGGGAGGAATATTATCTGGCCCTTTTCCGTATTTGAACGCCACTATGACCGATTTGCTGGCATTGTATGAAATATTGTGTTCACTGGCGTATGTTTCACATATCCGTAAAAGCTTTCTTATCCCTTTTATAGATGGCGCTAATTAAATCATCAGAGATAAAATGAGCTGCACTGTTGGAGAAAATAAAGCCGTATGACCGACAAGGTAAACCGGATGGAGGAAGATTTCTGTAAACAATTTTTACACTTTTCGTAATTTAAAAATACCTCATAAAGATAAATATAATATTTCAATAATAATAATCAATATTTTAAAATTGTGGTCCAATTGTGAGTGTTTTGCGGCAAGACGTTTGCTAGTAAGACGTGAGTATATCAAAAAAAGACTATTTAACTTTCTCTGTATATCATTATGGCACAAAACAAATTAATATAGCGATTGGAAAGATACAGATAAACTCAATTTATTGAAAAAATATTTTAACTGCTACCTTAGTTTCAACTTCACAAATAATGCATTTATTATCTTTATTTCATTGTTTAATTTTTTAATTAAAATTTATTAAGAATTATAAATATATATATTTTTAAATACATCCTGACGTAGCTCGAGCTTGTATTTAATATAAAATATTTCATTTTATATTGTCTACGCGTTTTTATTTAATTAATTTTGAATATGTGCTATTTGTGTAAATTTAAAATAGCAAACTGCTTCTGGCGAGAGACAGTCTCGGAATCGGACGGATATATTTTACGGCGGTGATATAAAAATATTTTGTCTATCATTTTTCGATTGTGAAAAAGTTTCAGAGACTGGCCAGCAGAGTTTAGAAGCTTCAAGACTGCAAGGAGGCGTCTACCAGCCCAGTTTCACAAGGTTGGTGTATTTTAGATTTGCATGGATTGAATGAATGTATTCAACATTGCTAATATAAAACCCAGGACTAGCTATCGAAGGGTACATACGGCAACATATATATATATATATATATATCATTTCTGGAGCTTTTATCTTTCTGAGTTCCTAATCTCTTATGTCACAGATTATTATATCATAGAGAAAAATTAGCAAGATGAAAAATCTATCAAGTCAAAGTTTGGCTTATAGTCTGCTTACAAAATATATACTTTTCTCCCTTTCTATATTTTATCGATACCAAATACTTCAACCCTTTTTAGATGAGTTTAAAAATTCAGCCAAATTTACGATAAAGGCATAATTTGTTTAGGCATTTTAAAGACAAGGCGTCACCGAGAATTATATAAGATCCCTTCGGCACGCCGCAAGTCACAAAAGATTTCTTTAAATTTGTATTTTTAAAAAATGGATACTTGACTCGATTTACCGTAATTGGGAATTGAAGCATTATTATTTCAGATTCTGAGATCGAGTCTAAAAAAGCCGATAGATTTTCCGTTGTTTTCGTGTTTTAAAGTTTTAAGTATTCTCGTCGCGTATTACATTATCGCCAAACTTTTCCACTTGCTGTAAAAAGGGAATTCGCAAATGGAGTTTCGAAAGGAATGAGTTTGTTTTCGTTTTTAGTCGAAGCTTTTCTTCTTCATTTATGCGTACATACCATCTCAACGGTCTTCCTGTTGAAGATACAAATATACTTGATCATATCGTGATCGGCATCCATCACCTCTTACATCATACATTCATAACACTGTCACAATACACCGACAGGGTAATTTTTTCAAATCTTAATCAACGTGTCCAACACATAAATCACTCGCGAAATAATGACATATTTTATTAAAAATCTCAGATACGTGAACGATACAACTTTGATCGCTGCATCAAAAGAAGAAATGGCTGCACTACTCGGTCGCATTGAAGAATACAGTAGAAAATTGACCCTTAAGAGAAACAAGGAAAAAACAAAGCTAGTTATCGTTGATCGACATAACCAGCTTTCACGAACAGATGACCTTCCAGATTTTGAAATTATCAAGGATTTTAATTATCTCGGATACATGATAACTGACAACATTTGCTACGAGCCAGAAATCAAACGACGCATAGGTGTTCAAACTTGACAAAATATGGAAAGACCGCAGTATGTCCAAAACAACGCGGGTCAGACTTACATAGTTTGATATGGTGTGGAATCATGGACCCTGGAAGCAAATAAGTGACATGTAGTACTGGAACCACACGTTGGACACTCTCCTTGGACAGTGAGACACATGAACGACTCAATTAGCAGGAGGAACATCAATGACAGACACTCAACCGTTCGCTCAACACGAACCGTTCTATTCTTTAGGCATCTTATGAGAAGGGAAGATAGCTTAGAGAAGCTTGTTGTGGTGGGCCACGACGAAGCACAGAGAGGAAGAGAAAGATCCTCCATCCATTGGACAAACCGAGTGGGAAAAGCAACAGGCATTTCTCACATTGTCTCTTTGAGAGCTCCGGTCGTGTAAACTCAGTGTACATGGGACTTTTTCGATTTTAAAGTCGGATAAACATTTTTTTAAATTATTATTTTTATTTAATTTAGCAAAAAATACATTGGCAAAATAAATTCAATTTTTAAAATAGATGGTTACAAACATACATATGGTTGTATACATAGATGGTGTTTCTTTCGCTTACCTCTCCAAAAAAGAGACCAGCTCTTGTGCTCGGAGAGGGAGTTACACTACAATAATTTTATATAATACCTTACATATTCTATTCATTGTCTATTTGTGTGCTTTTGAAGAATTCTGTAATATTGTTTATGTGTTTTTGAAGTATTTATTTAGTTTCTTTTTAAACTCTTTTATATCCTTTATTTCTTTGATTTGTGTAGGGAGGCTATTGAAATTTTTTATCCCTAAATGTATAGAATTTTGCTGTCACTTTAATAATTGTTTTCTGTATTATTTTTATTTAGTACATTATATTATTGTATGCTCCTCCCCACCCAATTATTCCATACTGGAGTAGTGAGTGAACAATAGCAAAATATACCTTTTTAAAATTATTTATACTTGGAATGTTCCTTAATCTTATGATTTATAGATACATTTTCTTATTCTTTTCACTAATTCGTTAATGTGACTGTACCACTTTAAAATTTGATCAATAATTGATTTCTTTTTTTGATTTCTTTTTTTAAGATATTTGATTTCTTTTTTTGGGCTTAAATTCGTACATGAGTCGTTTCACGTAATTTTGTTACAGTTGTCGTTATGGATAGTAATTTTTATATGGGACGGTGTTTTAAGACTTTTTATTGAAAAGGGAATATAATAGGTTTTTTCAGAGTTTAAAGAAAGTAAATTACTATCGAACCAGGATTTGAGTGTGTTCATGACGTTATTTGCATGCTCGTTTGTAGTGTTCCAGTTTTGTCCGTCAACAATGATAGCAGTGTCGTCGGCGTATGATATAATTTTTCCGGTTAATTTTAGTTTGAAAATGTCATTGACATAAATTATAAAAAGATATTTTACATTTATTAATCATTAAAATAATAGTTCATATATATATATACGGAACGACAGCACGAAGAATAAGACATGTCTCACTTGGCCAGCGTACGCTCTTGCTCTGCCACTAATGCCAGCAGTCCACTCTCCCCGAGACTCCTCACCTCGCCACGCATTGTCTACGCTCCGATCGGAACGAAGCGTGGACGGGGCGAGGCAAGGCAAAGCGATATGGCACGAGACGACCCGTGTCGATGAGAATAGGCGATGCAAGTCGAGAACTGCAGTACATTCTCGTGCTCGGCTCCTCAGGCCATGCCCCGGCGAGAGTGGACTGCCAGCATAACTAAAGTAACGATTGACACTCCGCGCCCCGCGCCCCGCACACTACGTCTTCCACACCATCTACATGTGCACACACAAATCACGTCAGGTTCTTCTAGAAAACATTTTTTATTATTGCGAATGGTAAATACTTATACACTGTAATTATTTTATCCTATACATAAATATATTACGGAGGAATACCTAAAATATGAACTCTGAATTTAGTATATTTACAGAGATATTTACATGATTAGAGGCAATGCCAACTCAGTTTACATCACAGGAGAGGAAAGGTTAATCAGTCTAGTGTTTTTGTTCTCATGAAATATTCCAAGGTCATCAGTATATAGTATTTTCAAAGTTTTATTGCAAAAGGTCGTTGTTCATACAACATAAGTCCCAATATTGATCCTTGAGGAACACCATGCTTCACATTGACATAAACACTTGAAGTTGCTGAGGGCTGAATACTATTGTATATCATTAGATATAATAGTGAAAAGAACATAGCGAACTCGGTGACAACGTCAAGTGGGCGGAAGTTAATGGTGGTCACGATCCTGTCATGAGGGACGGACGCGGATGATTAAGAATTCTGAGAGCTTTCATTCGGGTATTAAATTAGAATTATCCAATCGTGTTATTGGTATGGCCAAGTCCGTCGACTCAAATTTGGATGAACTATTCCACCTTAAGAAATGAAAAATACGATCGGTTCTAGTATTCTCCGCAGCTACGTATGAAGTCGAAACATGGACCCTTAGAAGGAACATGCCTTTGAGACGAGGTGTAACGGTGCTGTGTCTCAATTTTAAGGAATTCCGCACTAAAGAAAGCCTACAATATGAAGAAAAATAATTATTTCATACTTCAGGCATGTTGCTAGAACGGCTGGAGAAATTAGCGATTACCGTGAACGTGCGAGGGGAAGGGGGAGAAGTCAATTTTCAGCTCAGTCATGAGCACATCAACCGCGAGAGAGAAATAAACACATTTCCCATGACTTATAAGAGATATTTTAAAGTTTTGCTTAAAAATATTACTATCTCTTTCAAGTAGTCAAAAAAAAACTATTCCTTTTGAAATAATGTCGTACGGAAAGAGACACAGGCATTTGTTTTTTCAACCGAGGAGCGGCCGTCCAACTTTCAAAAAGTGCCCCGAGGCACATTTCTGCCCGTGACATGTTGAACATTCGCTTTTTGAGAAGTTAAATAATTGTGTCACTTTCAAAATACTTCAGATTAATGTTTTTTTATTTTCTCAAAAGTTTTGTCGACTCGCTGACTCGTAAACGTTTTATATCTTCATGATCGATTTTATTGTATTTATATGTTCTGTTAGGAGAGTATTCGGAGCTGTGAAAGAATATGAAGTGTAACGTAGGCGCGAACTTTACGACCTTTATGATGAGCCGAAAGTCACAAAATTCATAAAATTAGGTAGGTTTAGGAGCGCAGGCCTTATACAGCGTATGAATAATACTCGACCCCCAAAATGGCTACCCAATAATAAACCTGAAATAAGACGAATAATGGATAATAAACCTGAAATAAGACGAAGAATGGATAGTAAACCCAAAATGAGGTAGCAGAATAATATAAGTAAAGAGCTTGTGGAAGTCAATTGCCTCCACAATCATCATCACCGCCGACGACCTCTGAAAGCACCTCACAGTTACCTGTGCATAAAGCAGGGCTTCTGACAGCCACAAAAAAGCCCGCTACCGACTACGCGGTGTGCCACAATAACCATCAATCAGAACAGGCCAGCTCCTGAGCGCCACCCATTTCGCGGCTGCCTTCCCGTCAAGACTCGGCGTAGACACTTTTTATTGCATATTTTCCAAATTATAACTGCGTTCAAGCAACAAAAGACTTCTGTCAAGCTTGTGGTCTAGTGGTTACGATATTTAATCATTTTACTTTAACCGTGTATTTATCCTATATTTTTCGTTTTAACTTATTTTATGTATTATTGTTATTATGTCTAGTTAAAATGTTCAACTGGAGTTCAAAATAATAATAAAAAAGCTAGACTCGGTTAGGTTATACGGCTCACCTGTCGTCCATGCGGCAGTCACCATCCCTGGCGCGGCAGGCCGATTTGAAGGTGTCGAAGAGGGCGGCGCAGGACTTCTCCCCGTGGCAGACGTTCAGGGCATAGTTGCAGGTAGGCAGGGCCTCCACCGGGTAAGGGTCTTTCTCTGCAAATGAAATATAATAAAGTCAAATGAAAGTTTTCTAGATACTGAAGAAACAATGAAGCATGTCAAAATAAATAGGAGCCCCACCTCGCGCTTCATCTTGAAGAGTCAGAGATGACGTAAGATAGGCACGAGAACGACATTACAGTTGTGTGTGATAATACTAACGTTTGAGAAATCCCGATACTCAAAGAATATTTACTTATTTGCACATATTTATCTATATAACTACTTATTCTTTCTTACATCATCTGGCATTTCATTAAAAATCTTCATTGCAATGTACATCACCGATTTCTGACATTTCGTTTTCATCTCGAATGACACACTGAATGTCTCGGTCTATCTCTTCTCTTGTATGATGTTCGTGTTCATGCTAATTCACTTCAATTGTTCTCATAAATTCTGCTTATATTTGTTTAGTGAGAATTTTAAAAATAAATACCATTACATTTTATATATTTTCTTATTAGGAGAACACATTCTTAGTGTGAAGTTATAATTATTTAGAACAGACGGTCTGTGATATTTTAAATATTAATTTAATATATTAATTAGAACGATATACATATAAAATCAATTTTATTTGAAAAATATTGTTGTTGCGCCACCGGGATTCAAACCTGGATCTCTTTCCTAACCGGGGAAGGTGCATTATCCAACTACAAATTATAATAAAAATGAATTGATAATTCTGGCGTCTGCTATCAGATTACTCGATGGTATTTGAGATTCTGTAAAAATAAGGTAGATGGCTCTTTCAAATAATGGAACGATTAAATGTATTTATATTAAAAAGGTAACATATAGGTTCGAAAATTTGTCGCTAAAAATATTGTCGCTGTAGCATAGTTGGATAATACACCTTGCCCGGTTGGGAAAGAGATCTAGGTTCGAATTCCGGTGGCGCAACAACAGTATTTTTCGATAAAATTGATTTTATATGTATATCGTTCTAATTAATATATTTAATTCATATTTAATATATTTTCCGCTTAAAGGTCATCATATTAAGGTCTTTCGGCGTTGTACTGATAGTTGCATATCTTCTAACGGGCCAATAAATAATCATTTAGAACTGTTTAGTTAAATCAACTTGTAATGCAAGATTTATTTCCAATAGTTTCAGTCTCCAGGAACATTAATAAAATATGCATTTTATTTATAACATATATTTTTTCAATATTGTATTCTCAAAATATAAGAATTCCTTAAATTAATTGTAAATATTGCCTACTGACTCGAGTTAATATTTTTTGCAGGCAATTGGCAACGGTTTTAGAAAACAGTCCCACAAGAATCGATTTTATAACTAAAGCTATTTCAGTTGATTTTTTCAAATTCAAATGAAATTTTATCATAAATCTATCGACCCTCGTGACTTAGTAATACTCGTGTACCTAGAGAATGAATTTCCCTAGGGAATTGATGGACAGGTATTAAATAATTAAATGTGGGATAAAAGACATAACGATAGTTCCAAATGAACTATGACACGAACAATATAACTGTCAGTATCATTCGTCATATTTAATATAATAATTAGAACTGCTCCGTGCGCAAGTTACGCCACGACGAGATGAGATTTTAGACTTAATATAATTGAGACGACCTCTGCAACAATACTGTATATCGTTTTTAGGCACATATGAATTATGAATGCGCGTGCATTGTATATTTTCTGTCCATCGAAAATAAGATATATAAAAATACTATTACACACAGTTTCTAAGTGATCTTACATGTAACAACACTGTAAACAACGTTATCAATGACGACCGACGCTCCGTATTCCTATCAACATTAGTAAAAAAACGATTTACAGTGTTCTTGCAGGGAAGGGTCTCAATTCCTTAGACAGGGATTTTGCTCCCATGAGATTTTTCGGAGACAACTCTCATTAATTTGATTCTCCCCAGCAGCTGTCAAAACTAGATAAATGTTTATGACTTATTGACTATATTGATCTTCTAGTCAGAGCGGAGATTTTAAAATTGATTTTTTTATTTATAAAGAGCTTCTAAAACATACAAACATGATTGATGAGCTGAAAGAATTCCCTTTCCCAAAACCGTTGTAGAAGTTTCAACCCTCTTTATCGGTTATACACAATAATATATATTTTTAAATTTATTAATCTGTTATAAGTACAATGATACAATACAATAATATTTTAATTATTGTTGTATTGTATTGTCTATAAAGCCTTTACTTGTGCATTGCATTGCATAATTATTGTTGTATTGTATTGTCTAAAAAGCCTATACTTGTGCATTGCATTGCATAATTATTGTTGTATTGTATTGTCTAAAAAGCCTATACTTGTGCATTGCATTGCATAATTATTGTTGTATTGTATTGTCTAAAAAGCCTATACTTGTGCATTGCATTGTATAATTATTGTTGTATTGTATTGTCTAAAAAGCCTATACTTGTGCATTGCATTGCATAATTATTGTTGTATTGTATTGTCTAAAAAGCCTATACTTGTGCATTGCATTGCATAATTATTGTTGTATTGTATTGTCTAAAAAGCCTATACTTGTGCATTGCATTGTATAATTATTGTTGTATTGTATTGTCTAAAAAGCCTATACTTGTGCATTGCATTGCATAATTATTGTTTTATTGTATTGTCTAAAGAGCCTATACTTGTGCATTGCATTACATAATTATTGTTGTATAGTATTGTCTAAAAAGCCTATACTTGTGCATTGCATTGCATAATTATTATTGTATTGTATTGTCTAAAAAGCGTATACTTGTGTATGGTGATGCATAAATACCGCGAGTTTGTGTATTGAGTAAACAAAACCGAAACTAATGTGATACAATAACATTAGTCCTCAAAACACGAGTTTAAGCAAAATCAGGAACTGATTTAAATCTAGTATTTTTATTATTATTTGAAGGTACATGCGATGTAACAAATATTAGTCAATTTGGCAATCAAAACAGTGCGAGAGAAGAGAACACAAACTAATTATTTCATGCATATGACTCTCTCGACCCGGCAGTCCGCACTCTTCCACACTCCTGGAAGTAGAACATCTTACACACTAAACTCGTTCATTCACCGGTCATGCGAATACCATAATGAGAAGATAACAGAACTTTCTCAACATCAGCCTTACAATAAATACTAAAAGAGTTTTTTTTTTATGAACCTCTACATTTTCAATTTGAACCATTCATTCTACCTACAAACACATATTGCTCTCTCTTTACCGCAACAATCGTTTCAACCTCCCCACCCTTTCTCCCATCAGTTTTTATCTTTTTCTACTAATATTATATTACCTTATATTGTAAACTGCTATACTATATTCACGACTACTTTGCCTGAACATACATGTGGATGTTTATAATTAGTTTAATATGCTATATATTATGATTATTTATACTGTTCAAATCCTTTTAATTAAATGAAATTAATATTTATGGAGGAATAAAGAAGCACGGAGGCGCGGGAGCGGACTGCACCGCGCTGGCAGTACCGTGCACAAGGTACCAACTACGGACCAAACAACCTAAACACTCCCATAGGCGAATAAAACGAGACACAAATATGTTTCAAGTCACGCCAAGCATGGTACAGGATAACAGTATTACGCCCACAGCATGCAGATGATCAGTAAAACAAATATACCATTAAGGAAGAGAGGACGCCCAAAAGCCCCATCTTAGATCCCCTGTCTGAACGACAGAGTTTTTGGTATCTAGACACGTACTCCGATAGTCCGCACGAAGCACTCTTGGGCACATACTTTGGTGGTAGCGTGAAGTGTCAAACAAGCATCATGCACAAAAAGCACGATGTACAGCACTAATCAGCTCGCACGGTACCGAGAACTCGATTACACACACAGTACAGTATCAGCCCCATACGACAAGACGATACTTCAAGTCAAGAATTCATTCCCACACGGCAGGACGAAATTGACGGCAGTCAACTCACACGAAACTCTACTTTCAGTTCGAAGGGGTACAACTTCAACTGAACCAAAAAACCATAGAGAACATACCTACAGAAAATATCGTGTTCTGGTTATAGGGTGAGGGAGGTAGTGGATAGGTAATAGACAAAAATTACCGATTCCTGTGTGTCATATTCACATGCGCGCGCACGTCGATCGGCGATCCACAAATAAGTTATAAATACATACGTCAATTTAAATATTATCTGGTAGAAAGTTAACAAAATAAAATAATAAACAGTCATCAATTACAGAACAGTCATCAATTGTAAAACTGCCAAATAATCATTTTCAAATGTATCATGCTCTATTTTCATAAATTGGATAGTGGACATTATGTTACTGAACTCCTCAAACGGTTATAGATAACAATGGTTCTAGGTGACGTTTGTGCGCACGTGCTAATTGTCGCTTTCGAATCGAACGTCGAATACACCGATTTGAGATTTTGTCTCTTTTTTCCTATCTCGTGCTAATCTCAGAGTAAATCTCTAGATCAAAATCTCAAACGTGTACATGGTACTGAAATTTATTGCGACAAAATCTGTGATACCTGAATAATATAAAATCACAATCTAATATAAATTATAATATTTTGATAATATCTGTCTCATTCTGCGGCACGAGGTACAATTCTGTTATGCGTTACCCTTCGAACACGACACCGACGCTGCCCGCCATCTTGTTAATGAAAACGAATTAAAGATGTATAAAAAAATTGCTCCAGCTAACTCTCACTCCAGCGAAACGTGACAATGGAAATACCTGAAAATACGTTTAACAGCGGGCGCCTGGCAGCACTCTGACGGATGAGTTTTAATTTGCCGGCGGTATGACAGCACTGACATTTGACAGCTGGATATTTCACGACATAAAATGGCGGCTGTCTACCGGCGGGCATCGCTGTCACCTGTGACAGATCGATAGGTAATTCGGGATGAAATATTAAATACAGGAATGATCACAGTCTTTTGAAAGAATATTTTTTTATTTCGCAACCTCCCGTTTCTCACTCCAATAGTCGCGTTTTCCTTTGGTGGATACATTTTGAACTGAATATCGAATGCGTGATATAAAATAGTAAGTCATACAAATGTTAAGATGGATTGTTGAATCAACATCTTGCCGGTAGACTGCTTAACCAATTTATTACAATTAGTTCTTGCTCGTGTTGTAAGAATCATAAGATTACATGTGTGAGAGCCTAGTGCCCACAAATAGTTCACCCAGCGCTCACGTGTTCTTTTGGTCATGATCATTTTGATCTGAGTGTGTGGGTAATTTTGTGTGTGAACAATAAAAACTCCATACAGTTGATAGAAAATTATTGTTGCTTGAGCGTAGTTATAGTTAAAAAATATGCAAGTAAACGCCTACGTTTGCCAGAGATCTTGACGAGAAGGCAGCCATGAGAGGAGCGGCGCTCGGGAGCTGGCCTGCTGAACGATTACGGTTGATGGTTATTGCGGCAGTCGCATCGTCGATGTGAGTAGTGGATGCCCTAATCTTTATCTATCACTCACGTGTCCGATTCAAAACAAACACTTGGTTAATTTTGGAGTAGGTAAGCTGTAGGAACATTAAATTTATTACACGCAAATAGTTTACCAAGGTGTTTCTTGTCGCCGTTGTTGGGAAGGCCGCGGTGAGAAAAGTGAGGTATTTCTGTTCGTATTGTTATATGACGTTGATACTGGAAGAATTTACGGCTGCTAGGTATTTGATTTCACGCACCAGTATCTGCAGGGTGCGTTTAATAACGCTAAGCGGTGATAACGAGATTGGAGGGGATAGATCTTCACAGCCTTATAAAGATTTTCGTCCTGGATTTCTAAGAGAAATGTGTTGTTAAGGAGATTGTCGCTTCGTGTCACCTTTGATGTGTAGAAATTATAGATAATACATGTATTATTCTACAGGAACTTCGCAGTAAAGAAACGAAAAAAAATGTAAGATCGAACCGCATATCTTAGTTATTAGATGACATCTCACTGCCAGCATTTGCGAAGAGATTAGTAAAAAAAAATTAAAACCCACCGCGACCTCTGTCTCATTAACGGAAAAATGTCAAATAATTATCTCGGAACTGCTTCCGTAGAGGGTGTAAAAAATCTGATTCAAAAGCTAATTTATCACGCAGACATTTGTGTAAACCACGGGGGACACGATCTAGCCTGAATAATCCGGCAGAACACTTGTTCACCGCGAAAATGACGGCAATTTTAGGAGAAATCTGCTTTATCGTGAGAACCAAAAACTATTTTTTTGTCTTACGTGTGTATGGAGGTACGTATTACTGCCTACTGTAATACTTTACTAGTTTAAATACCTGAGAACTAAACGTTTTGATAAAGAAATATGGCACTAAACCAATTTTGCATCGATTTATTGCATGTACCTGCTAGAAATACTAGAATTATTTTATCATATTACTGTAACAATACAGGGACGGTTGCTCGGTTTCATTCTCCATTACGCAGAATACAAAATTCGGGTAACGAGTATACGAATGTTGCTGATGTGTGGAACATAGAATTACCGAAATACAGAGGAATTCTTACATATTTGTTTATAACTGGCAGATCGGAGAAACTGATTTGAGACCAACACAAGCTACAAAAAATTTTAATGATTTTAACTTTTATCAAGTGTTTATTGTTTTTATCGTATAGTTATCGTTTTTATTTAACTTTATGTACTATCTAAAAAAATATTTATATATATTATATACAATCGATCGGTCGCTCACTTTAGGTTGCTAACCTTCGAAAGTAAAGTCACGCGCACGATTTACGGTACAATACGTGATAACCCAACTGAAGAACGGAACGTGAAACTTTAGGAACGATTTAAATATAAAATTTTTCAAAAAAAACACACACGCACATTAAATTGATTAATTTTCTAAATCATATCCAACTCGTTTTGTTTACTTGTGCTGTAGAATCAACAGCACAAAAGCAATTACTGTTAAATCAATAAGTGGTCAGGTATGGAGGCTGGGCTAGTGCGCGCTCTGCAGTGACCTGATAACATATGGAGGATGGAATTGAATCGAAGAGACTCGTGCAATAACGAAAGCGGTACAATTTTTTCATTTCATTTTGCGTTAAAACGGACAGTCTTTCGAATGTTACAAAGTCAGCCTATATTTCACCCCATGTCCATAAAATGAGGCACCATGAGATAAATCTCAAAGATTTAATTAAAATACATCTCAATACCGCGTACACGTGTTGAGATTTTGATCAGCCTGAGATTGGTAGAATGACGCAGAAATTAAATCCGAGTTCGCGACATTATATTAGACACCTAAACTAAAATTTTATACAAACAGGAGGCATTAAATTACAAACATTAATTTCATTTTAACTGCTGCCGGCCAGTGGTGTAGTGCTAAAAAAAGAAGTACCGGAACGCTGCTACCCTGAAAGGGTGGCGTTCCGGAACTTGCAGTACTAAATGAAAATAACGTTTGTTTTCTTTTCTCAAACATGGTTAGGTATTTTTTCGTATATTAATTAATACACCTGTATCTCTCACACAAAAATCATCCCACAAACAATAACAAAAAGGTCCTTTATTTAACAATGATTTACCACAAACAAATAGTTAAAAACAAACAAATCAACTCCCCTAACTCAACTAAATATTAATGTTTTCAATTTGAGCTGACTCAGGTTCGACACAATAGAATGTATATTCCGAATGAATTTACCTGCTGTTATTTATTGTTGTATAAAGCGTATTCAGGATCACCTTTGAATTGAAGTTTTCTTAGAAAATGTCGTAAAAAGAACCAATTCGGCGACACGACTATTCACATATACATATTTAGTTCTAACAAATCACATCGGAAGGCGTTCCGGCCCCACTACATCACAACATCAATGGTGACTGATATTTGATGTACAACAAGCGTAAGGAGAGGAGCGAGAGCGTACACGGTGAACTATGAAAGCCGAAATTTGTCTTCCAAAAGTTTCATGGAAGCCTCTTCCCTGTATAAAGTCGAAATCTCACCCATTGCCACGGGCCATTAGATTGTAATCTATTCAGAATGCATATCTAAATTTTCGCATATTACACTCCTTTTACGTGACCTGCACAGGCTCTGCCTGAATGATCATCACGGAGTCCTTCTTCGATGGAGCCGCGACTTGTTGTATATAAGTTATTTACTTCCAAACCCCTCTATAATCAAAAATATAAATTTGAATGCAGTTTTGCTAGGAAAAAATTTAACTTGCAATTGGTTCAAATACTGTACCACAAATAATAATTTAAGTAATAAAACAAACAAAAACAAGTTTAAGTTTCATGTCAAAACCGTCTATCTCTTACCTCTACGTACTTAAACCTCCAAGCGACTCAATAATGAAACTGATCATTTGTTTTAGTCGTATTTCACTGGCTTGTCCCAAAAAATATAAATATTTCTAATATATCAAATTGTATCATTTCATGTTGTATTGATACATACACCGTATCTTAAAAATATCTATTGGAGCATTTAGATAAAAAAAAAATATTTTTAAATGGTTTTCGTGATTTCTGGGTTTTGTTAGAAATCCGTTGTACAGGGGTTTTGAATTAAACAACTCATATACTCGTATTAAGTATCTTCCATGCTGAAGAGCACTATCCTGGAACCGCACATCTTTCCACACATTGTGCAAGTTCATCCTTCCATATGTGTTGGTCAAGGGAGTCTCTAATAGTCGGGTTTTGTTTCTTTTCTCGCTTTGCTTCCTTTTTTTCAATGAAGCCTTTGCACTAAACCGCGTGCCTCGGCTTCCCAGTGTTCATAGCCTATGCAAAAAATTTTTGAAATTCGCCTTAAGGGTATGTTTGTATTTTTTTCTTGGTTCATTTTTTGCCATACGCCAACTACAAAAAAAATAACTCTTATCGTACAGTGAGCGTCATAATTGGTGCTATAGGAAGGTAATTTCAAAACTAAAGGCCGGTTGTGTGATCAGTAGTCATTTTTACTATAGTAACTTTTTAGCATTGCCCGTGGTAAAAAAGTTTACGGGTTGCGGCTATGATACTCTAGGTTTATTTATTTCTATATATCTTCCTCGAGTATTTGTTGAGGTATTTCTTTAGGTAATATTTGTATACTATCAGAAAAGCAATACAATTACTGCTAAGCCATGCGGACGACTATTTTGACCACTATGTGACCGATGGAGGTCGCTGCGCGGCCAAAATTGTATTATATTGCTCTAACAATGAACCATGTGTGTACTTTGTATTCATTTCGTGTAATACAATAAAATATATTAGTAAAATGATATATAATAATAATATATATATGTACATCGAGAACTATCTTAAATGAATATAATTTTAAAGAAATGCAACAGGATGGACAGGTTAAAAAAGTAATGTAAAATCTCAAGTGAGTCCGATATTTAGTATAAAACCGTTTGGAACTGCAATCCTAAAATGATCCAGTAATCATATCCAAGAAGAGCGACGAGTATCTAACAATACGCCATTTTTATTTTCATCGATTTTTTTTTTGATGAATTTTTTTTTAGGATGAAATGTCTAGATATTAATAATTTTTGGTTGTCATTGGTTTATACACTATGGACTTCAATTACACAAAGGTTGCTTCTACCCTTTCACCATATTAATGAATACACTTTTCAGTATTAAATAGATTTCATCTCTTTCGTTGGAACCATCATAAATGATTAAAGTGCTATTGTTTCCTTTGTTTGCTACAAATAAACATTTTTATTGTTTATATACATGTATATGTGTATATATATATATATATATATATGTGTGTGTATATTCACTGAGCAGTCTTTTTTTAAAGCTGATTTAGGGTCCGAAGCAAAGATCAAAGATGATAACGAATCAATTTCGCAAATATTTATTTCGAAATTGACTCTTAGCAATAAAATATTGTGTTCTGTTACAACATGTAAGTACGCGCAGTCAGTACACTGGAAAAGTAGGCCTCTAAAAAGTAGGCCGACGTTTCGGTACGATAACCGTACTTTTTTAGAGGAAGATATAAAACTACGAAACGAAACAATACAAATATCACGTATTACGTGGGCCAAGAAAAAGATTCCAAGATAATTAAATGTATAAAATCCGCTACCTGTAGATAGTTAACAGCGAGAAACAAAACATGGTTCCGCGAGTTAAAATAAACCAAATGACAGAAAATTAGTTTTCTTGGTAATTTTCCGGAGTATTTATGGAAAAAAATGTTTATAGTACACACAGGAGCCGCAGGGATACACGGCTACAGGGTGAGTAAATAGTTTAACCCCTTAAAAATAATTACAAATAAATATCACAAAAACTAATTTCATTTTACGGGTAATTTTAAATATTCTTTCGTGTAAATTTTATTACGACTGGTCAACGATCTTTCTAACCTCTTTATTATGATGGTGAAATATAAAGAGCGGGAGTCCAAGAGGATAGCTTTAAAAATATGGCGCTGGCGATGCTCCATGCTCCGCATACCGTGGACAGCCCGCAGGATGATTGCAATTTTTGTGAAACGTTAGAAGAATTGAAAAATTATAATCTCCCACTAGTTTAACTCTATCTCCCCGCCACTGTCTAATAACTCAATTTACTTTTGTTCTCGTTTTAATGCGAAAGACGGTGGAAGAGGCATGAAAAGTTTATGGAGGTCTATCACCTCTATTACAGCCGACCCCTGAACGCACCTCACATTTACCGGTGCGTAATACCAGCGTTCCTGACAGCCCCAAAAACACGCCCGGTACCGACGTGATAATAGACTTACTCGTGAACATTATCACTCTCGCTGCCTAGAAATTGTGTGTAATAGAATTTTTATTAATTTTATATGGTTGTTTAATGTACCATTGGATGCCCAAGTTGCAGGGATGGCCTCAATTATTAATTGTTAATTTGAGTTGTTTATTCTATGGGTTCTCCGTGAGATTTACAACGTATGTCGTAGCATCACGCGTCTTATCTCACTGATGTGTATATTTGGATATAGGAATAAATAGAGAAAATTTAAGAATGTAAAATAAGCAACTGAATCTGTATATATTCAGATCATTTTAGTAATCAAAGCTATTTATAATAAAAACGTGCTATTTGTAATAATTAAAACAGTAAAAACAACATAACACGTATTCGTTGATCAGGTGGTTAAGTAACTCGCATAGTGGTTGGTGGTTCGGGCCTCGTTCAAAAAGACCTAACAATTTAGCCCTATTTTCAAAGCACAAGCGTTTAGCTTAGTTTAAAAACAGTAATAATATTGATATGACACATATTCCGCGTATACATCCCGATTTTTATGAAATATTGTTTAACGGTGAGTTTTTCGTATCCACCTTACTACAGTGTGGTTGGTATCCACTTTGTACTGACGCATGGACCCTTGACATTATGAAGCACCTATATTTATCGAGTAAACACCGAGAAGCCCGGAGGCTGTGGAAAACTCTGGGAAATTTCATCTCTAGAGATGACATTCATTTAAGCTCGTTTTAAGCGCATAATTAACTAATGGAAAAATTATTCTGCCAAACTCCCTTAGCGCGATTCCCCGTCTTTAAGGGTTTTAAAAAAACAAATATATTATGGAGCGAGCGAGCAAGAGGATGCTCTTCTGCAAAATGGATATACCAAATAAAGGAGGTAACAGGGCCATCTTTAAACTATGCCATCAAGATGGCTCAAGACCGGGAGGAATGGATGGTGCACCATCCTTCAGGGCACTGCGACGTTCAGCATTGAGCAAGAAGAAGATGAATAAAAAATAAGTATTTCTTTGTAAATACGTGCTATATTTATTTAATTATTTACTGTTTCCGAGGTAATTTTGTGGAACTCCAAAACACTTGTTTTTAATTTACTTGAGACACGTTTCGCCGTGTAAGGGCATTATCAATGTATTAATTTAACTTAACAACTTTTATTTATAACTATAATGAGATAAATGGGGTACAAGTTGTTGAGTTAAATTGTTAGATTGATAAATGTCCTTACAAGGCGAAACGCGTCTCGTGTAAATTAAACGAATGAAATAAAAAAACAAGAATTTCATTTTCACATATATGACATGTATTTAAGTCAGTTAATAAATAACGAAAAGGAAAGAAAGGAACGTGCTCGATGCTTTCGAGATGTGATGTTGGCGTCGCATGTTGCGTATACCAAAGACTGACGAATGTCTCCGTTCTTCAGGAACTCCACTCTTCAGGATGGGATTGAATCGTAAACAGTGCATTAAAATGCACTATAGATTAGCCAACGTATATTGTTCATTTAAAGAAAGGATCGCCTAGGTGGTTTGATCATATGGAACGGATGAATGAGGAGAGAATATATATGGCGCAAGTGTTGATGGCATCAGAAATAGAGGACACCCGCGCGAGTCTTGGCCAGATACCGAAGGATGGTTCTATAAGAAGCCTAAGTAATCGGCGAGCTTGTACGACAAGATGTATGAATGTGGATGAGGCGAGAATTGTGTGTCAGGACACACCCGCGAAGAAACAGCGTGATGGTAAGTTAGTTATTCATTTAAAATAACAACAAACCATTACACGGGCTTATCCAACAAGCATTTAAAGTAATCCAACGGACAGATACGTCATGATGTAGGCGGCCAATTGACAGGTCTATTTCTGGAAACGGTTGAAACGTTCAATATTGGTTTCAGTAAATCGATCGCCCGTCTCAGTTGCAACATGCCACGTGGCTTCATTCTGTTGAAACCACATTTAATTGAGACTAACCAAATTTAATTAATGACTATGCCAATGATTATGTCGACTGTAGATTGACGATACCGGGAAGAGAGCATTCTTCCGGCTCTCCCTCGCACCTCTTGCGACCTAGACAGGGTGAATTTCTGCCGGTCTGTGACCGAGCAATTGCCGGTCTGCAACTGCAATACATACCCTCCCCTTTTAGGGGTGCATGATTTCTATAGCTTCTCTCTGGCTGCCCTCTGAATTTAATATGATAACGAGTCTCACGTCAAATTGTACAGGTATGGCTCTGGTACGATGATACCGGAGCCAACCTATGATGGTATTAAAATGTTAATAACTGAATTAAATGTAATAAAAAAAAAGTAATATTAACAAATCGAAATGAGAATAAACAACTCAAACAAAATGATTCGGGATAAATAAAAAAAAAATAAAAAAAAAAAAAATATATATATATATATATATATATATATATATAAAATTCACAAAGTACACGTTGAGTTTTTCGAATCGAAAACTGATTTTGATAAGTTTTAATAACTAGTAAATGTTGTTCCAATGTGAAATGCTCCGTGATAAAATGGCAGCTTTCCATTTTTTCCTTATTTCTTCATGGATCTGCCGCATAAAGAGATCACATTTCTACTACATTCAGTCTACTTACATCAGTGTCAGTATCAAGACGTCATTGTTCAAGTTGCTGGCGAAATTCAGAAAAAAAAGCTGCAGAGGGGTAGGTTCTAAAACATGGTGTATGCACAAGAGGGTGTGGAAACGGGATGTTGGAAGGGTGGTAGGAAATCGGTACAGGGACAGAATAATAAGGAGTCATGGATCAACCATCAACCGTACCTGGATATTCTTGCTGTATTCACAACTCTCCTGAACTTCAGGTTACTTCTTCGATGATGAACACGAAGTACTGTAATACACAACAGCAGTTTCAGCACGCACTGCGAGAAAACCGAAACACAATAATAATTCGAGTCAGTGTGACGAGCTCGTAGCGGAATATTCACACTTCTCGACAGTTCACAAGACATAGATCACACACAGAAAAAGTTGTGCTTTGAGGTAAGGATGAAGGGAGGGGGGAGAGATAGGTATAGCAAACCTAATGGAACATCCACACACGCAATACCGAACACATGGTATGAAGCAAATCGCAAAACAAAATAATCCACTCACCCTTCTTGAGAACAAAGACGCAGGGATGGTCGAAGAGAAAGTCCCGGAAGGAGTTGCACTCCGGATCCACATTGGGCTCTCTACAGAGACAGGTCGGCTTGAAGAACGGGAAGGCCTGCAGGGTGCGCAGGGCGGCCTGGCACTTGGTGACGGTCACCGTGGAGCAGGCCACTGAAACAAAAAATAAAGCATCACAAAAAATGGAAAATTTTATCAATAAAAGAAAATGGCATTACAGTGTTTGCGCGTGTTTGATATCCTTCGATTGGTAGCCTTGGGTTTTATGTTAGTAGTATGCCTTTTTTTGCTCTATATTAGCGGAGCGCTGCTTCTTGTGGCAGCAAGTATCCAGTCGCCGTCAGAATAGGTCCGCTATAAAAACATTTTTTGGCAAGCACGCGAGTAATTTACGGAAACCGACCGAGAAAACATACATCAGGAATCAGCAGAGGATCAGTCCGGATCAAGTCCGGATCGCGTCTGGGAAATCAACCAGGTTGGTGATCTATGTTTATGTTATGAGTTACACTGTTCTTATATAATCTTATTAATAGAAAACCTTGGACCAGGATTGAACGCTATCGAAGGTATTTTACACACACACAGGTAATGATAAAAAAAAAGTTATATATATATCATCTAGTTCATCATAAGTACTCAACTATGATAACTAAAAGATGATAGATGATGCGAGAACAGCTACAAATATAAAAGCAAGGTCTAACCTCAAAAATTAACTAATGAACCAACAGTTCACGAATAATAAACTTCAACAGGAAAACAGGTTGCAAAGATTTGGTGTTTAAAAAAGATGGAAAAAACTGAACCGAAAGGTTTACAAATGGTAAAACATTATAAAGCGTAAAAGAAAATATGACAATAATTAATACAATCAAAAAGAGAAAAAATATGAAATATTATAAATCGATAATATTATGAAAAATTACTGAAAATAATTCACCTTGTTTTTGACACGGTATTGCATGCCAATACATCACCCCTAATGGTGGGTGGACCCTACAAAAAATCCTTCCAAAACAAAGTCATCAGACTAGCGCTGAAGGCTCCAAGGTGGACCAGGATTACACAACTCCATCAGGACTCGGGTATTCCCCCAATAAGAGAATTCATTAAACATCTTTCCAAGCGTTTCTATGCTGATCTCCCCAAGCACCGAAACCCAACAATCAACATGCTGTCAAATTACGACATTAGGTTACCGTCGGGTATAAAATGCCCAAAACAGTACTGTTATCACCTGCCCCGGCTGGCAGCTAAATCTACGAAATTGTAACTAATTAATAATAATAACACCACCCATTTTTTTAAACAGCCCATATGAAAAATGTCACGATAAAGGAGCAAGAGGTTCCCTGAACCCGGTACTCTGAACAAAGTCAAAGTCAAAGGATCCTAAATGTCAAATAGAGAGATCGGATACACATGGAGGAATAGCCCAGAAAAATCTTCACAAGAGATTCTGAACAGTCTGTGAATATTTTTAGAGTAAACGATAAATCAGAAGAGTGGTGGGCAACAAAGTGTCAAGAAAGGCTGAAGACAGATATAATTGGCGATCCTCGGGGGAAGATTATATCCAAAAACGGCCGATAGAAGGGAATCGATGTATAATAAGGCCGATATAGAAATATGCAGAACAAATAATAATGAAAAAGGGTAACTCGTTGTATATAAACAGTATTTTTGTATTTGTATTTTGTCATATCGTCATTCATTTGTATCTCTCCACAGGTTAAGCTCGCAAAAAAATTACTTATCATCGACAATTTACTTTGGCCGCGTGTCAATATTTCAATTGGTTCAGCGATCTCGCCAAGATTCAATGGTAAGTGACATATTTGCTTTAACTACACTCTGACACCTTGTCACTTAATATGGTATTAAATAATTAATCGTCATACATTTATATTTGTTTCTACACTTAAACACACGCAAGACACCCGCCGTACAGGTTTCATACGAGAGAAGTCGACAGTCTACATTATGAGAAGTTCACCAATTATTCCACATGTGAACGGTTGCACACTCGAATGAACTCGGGGAACAACTCTTTCTCATTCGCAACAGACGTCAAACGCTTACGAATCCTAGGCACGTATTCGATGTGCGTGCGAGCTGAAGAAAGAAGAATTGTAGTAGCGAGATCATCGAAGTTTGTTTGTTTCTTCATCGTTTGGATTATTCTCACACAGATGGTTTGACAACCTCATTTTGGACCTGAAATATTCCGCAGTGACTCCACGGTGGCGATAGAAGCGGAGGTCTGGCCTTGTATGGATGAGAACTGCACAGAGACCAGTGGAAAAGTTTGTTTAAAGATGGTTCCAAATATGTTGGCGATGATAAATAGAAATACTCGGATCTGTATAATGCTTAAGGACCTTAATATAATGACCATTAAACAGAAAAAATGTATTTTATATGAATCAATTATAAAGATACACTGGAAAAATCTATGTATAGAAAAAATATTTTGTTGCTACCGGAATTCGAACCTGGACCTCTTCTTATCCGGGTTTTAATTAAAGGTACTTGAGATTCTCCGTAATATAATGTGGATTTTTTTAAAAATAGAATAGTAGATATATCAGTTGTAAATATATCATATTCAAAATTTGTCGGAAATGTATTCGATTACTATAGCGAAAATGAAGAACGCGCTTCCCCGGATAGGAACAGGTCCATGTTCTAATCCCGGTAGCAACTAAATATTTTTTCGATAGATAGATTTTTTTTGTATATCTTTCTAATTGATTAATTTAATTTGTATAAAATATGTTTCAATAATGTTAATGGTGTTTATTTGTAAAATTGTTACCGAACAAATATCGACAGAATTTATAAGAAAAATTGAGGAAAATCACAATGATGATAGATGCAAAATGACTGATGGCGAAAGATAAATAGAAACTGTGCAGTTTAATACTGTCAACAATTACAAGCACACTAGTTGAATGACTGCTTTTGAAAAGGAAAAATATCGGTTGCTTTACTTTACATATCAATGTTCAAATTATTTTAGCAATCAGAACACGTCATCCATTTTATCGATGAATCCAAAGGGGCAGCTCGCTGCGGATGATATTCGGCATGGAACGGATGGAAAAATATTTTTCATTCCATTCAAACATTCATCGGTTCTAAAACGAGAGTCGGGAGAGCCAAAAAGATGCACAGCATCGTGTGCAGGGCTGGCCGCGCTCCACACACTCGGGCGCCCCTCGACATGGCGGCCGGAAGGGAGGGGGCGGATGGGGAGAACAAAATGGCGGAAGTACACAGATAGTCGGCGGCAGGGAAGAACTGAACCTTTATTATATTTCTTGACTATTTTATCAGAGGCTGGGACTCAGTAGTGTGTTCATGACCTGAACTTCCATCTCTCTATATATAAATATATATATAAAGGGTGTGCAGCGGATAATTTTCAAATTGAATATTAAATTTAAAAAAAAAACTACAATGTTATTCTCATATTTTATTTATACAAAATGGAGTTGAACGATGCGGATTTTACGTTTTATAAACAATATCGTTTAAATGCCGTCCATTTCTCATAAAGCACTTTTAAATTTACGAACATGTGAGAGCAAAGCGTCGGTTCAATGGCAGCAACTTCGGGGCGAATATTTTCTTATTCGAGGATTGTCGCTGTAAATTCTCGACTTAAGGTATCCCCACAAAAAAAGGTGCCCAGCGCACGACTCTGTACTTGCTGAATAATTTATTGGGAGAAATTCCCTCAGTTTCTCTATTGAAACTCTAGCTGTGTGTGGAGTGGCCCCGTCTTGCTGAAATTGTGCCCTGTTGTTGAATCCGAAAAACAGCTGCAGTTGCGGTACCAAAAATTCGTCGATCATTCGGCAACACACATCACCAATGACTGTGTCCGCTGGTTAAAAAAAGGGCCAATTATCCCTCGAATAGAAATTGCACACCACACTGTCGTTTTTGAACAATGCAAACGTTTTTCATGGCGTTCCCTTGGGCTGTCGGGGCACCAGTATCTCATGTTATGTTTATTAACATAGTCATCGATATGAAAATGTGCTTCGTCAGTAAACAATATGTTTCCAAACGTTCGTGCTGATCTAAAACGTTCCAGCATCGTTCTCGCTAAGGTTTCACGTTTTGAGAAACTGAACGATTAACAGTTTGTATGGGTGAAACTGTAGTTTATTTTTCAAAATAACGTGGACTGTTGATTTTTTTATTCCAGTACAGGCTGCAATCTTCCTTATCGATTTATGCGGATTGCGCATAATTTCAAGTCGAACTTGAGCCACATGTTCTGGCGTCGCTGCTGACGTCGATGGTCCCGAAGGAGTTTGGTTAACCATTGTCCATTCTTGCCTGAATTTTTGAACCGAACACCTGCAACAAGTTGCGTGCTCGGCCTGTCGCGAATGTGCGGTGCGCTCACGACCAATGGCTCATTGCGACTGGCAAATCAAGCACGTCGAACGATACCCCGATATACGATAATTTTTTTTTCCCGCTGTACACCTTATATATGAGATTACCTCTGCAATAATACTCATATCGGTTTTGGACAGATATAAATGACAGGTATAAATGCCACAACGTTATAATATCTTCATGTGCATCGAAGTATCATACTGAAAATACTGAAAAAAGAGTGTGTTGAGTGAAGAGTACGTGGTCTGGTCGAAACACAAGCAAGTGATGTACAACCGTCTCCGAATTCAGTACAACCACTCATACAGAATACTGTTCGGATTGACGCGTTATTGCAGCGCATCTAGAATGTTGACCGAAAGCCGTGTACATGGATTCGTTCCGCTTCTGAGACATCGAGTTGAGGTCGTAAAGCTTGCGGCTGGAGCTCAGCACTCAGCACCAACTCTCTGGTACAATCGGCGCTCTCATGGAAAGCTAGTTCCCTGACCAGAGAATGGCAACGCTCACAGAATAGCTACAGGTACAATAATGGCCGTGACTGAAGTATTTATATTTTGTTTATATTTATATATATGTGTGAATTTATATATCTGTTATTAGCGGCAAAAGTTTCGACAGATTTTGTATACATTTAAAATATGAAGTGCTGTTCGTCTGTTTTTAAACTTAAAATAAATACAGCTTCAGTGAATCTACGTAGTGCTGCCGGGGTAAGTTCGCAAGAAATTCTTTTGAACTATTTCAAATTTATCAGCGTATGTATAAGGATTACAGATGATGAACGTCCCATCCAAAAAAAGGAATCGAACCACTGACCGATATCGCTATTTTTCCATGGTTCAACAACAAACACAAACTTGCCCACTTTCAACAGCTAACAAAACAAAACTACTCGATAAATCTGTATTTAAACACGGCTACTTATCATATAACCCTCGTATGTTTGAGGATTTTTGAAAAGTTTAGTAACAGTTACTCTTTAGACCCCTACACAAAATAAACATTTGCTTTGTCATATTCATATTATGTAACATATCTACTATACTATAGAGCTCAACGGCGTGCTTGGTCGGTCCAGTGGTAAGACAGTCGCCTAGGTACGGGGTTCGAGCCACGTTCCGAGAGACTACCGAGAAAGTTATATTTTTACAGCACCTAGCATTAGCGTATTTTAAAAATAGTACGAATATTTTTATGGAGAACCCATTATTGTAGAGAAGTCACAGTTTTTTCAGAAAATAGTTGTGATATTTTTAATATTTAATAATATTTTTGGCATATTTTTCTAGTGGATTCGTTTAATTTGTATTAAAAATATGAATATGGACAGTGGTTCATATTCACCTCCGTTTCCAGCCGGTACCGATACCAAAGATATCTGCATTCAATACCTAGCCGGCGGCAAAGTGCTGCCGACACAGTCTGGCCCGATAGCTCACCGACGAAATATCTTCCGTTCCGCTGCCCCGCCATGCCGCTCGAAGCCGGCGAACCCCGCGATTCGCTCAATTATTCTTCAACTTCTACTCTTCGCATTTCTTACTTCCCTACATTTTATTTTACACGCATACTCTCTGTTCTATCCTATCACAATAAACGACTCTACGCCAGCCGTGCGTTTCCATTCATTCAAACAATCCACTCCTACACATTTTCATTAATACGAGTTATAAATGTAACTTTGTTCATTTATAAATATTCTTTCACGTTATACATATTACATATTCTAATTACGTAAATAGACCAACAAGCACGTCACGAATTCGAAAAAATAATTTTACAACACGGTAATAAAAAAAACTATATTGAAACACGAACCAAAATTTCAAGAGTTTAAGATGTTCAAATAATTATGGTTTCTCAGAATTTTCAAATCATTTATTAGAAAATGATTTCGGATTATCTATTTAACATGTAAACAATGATGCCCTTAAATTAAATAATTTAGAATTTAGATAAAATTAACTAAAATATCATAAACCAATACAAATTAACCACATGCTCAATACTAAAAAAAAAATTTTAACTTACGTAATTTTTCACATATTTTATTATCATAACAATTTTAGACATATATTTTTAAAAAAATTTCCTATAATTTAAAAAAAATGATAATCTGTCATACGGTTTTGGTTTTTATCCTAAATGAATATATAATGAATGTATAATTTATTAGATTTATACAAAGTTTTTTAAATACTTAAAAATATATTTTAAAAACTGTAGAAATTTCTATAATAATGTCTAGTAAAAAAAAAATAGTATAAAAATAATCCCAATCCGGCTGCGCGCTTGCTAAGTATGCGCGGCGGTACTCGAGTAAGTACCTACTTGAATCCCGCTAGAGGGCCGGCAGAGTAAAATCCCGACGGGACGCGCTCGATTCAAATTAAGAACACAAGGCGGTATCTGTGGCGTTCTTAATTTGAAATTATTCAAAACCCAAAACGTGGTACCACATAATTTTTAGCGTGGGAGTAGTTGATGGACACAAGTATAGAAGGACATTTTTTCATGAAATAATATCATTTTTTAAGTTTCTACGGCCATTTTCGAACGTTGGCAATATTTACTTTATTTGTCAGATTCTTCGGCCAGGCTGGCCTGACACTTCCTCCATTTGTTCCATGACGGTAATCATTTTTTAAAATACAAATTAAATGTATTAATTAGAAAGATATACATATAAAATCAATTTTATCGAAAAATATTTATGTTGCTACCGCGATTCGAACCAGGATCTTATCCAATCCGGGGAACGTGCATTATCCGATTATGCTATCCAACACGGTTAATTGACGACAAATTTTCGAACCTGTATGTTACCCTTTTCAAATTAATACATCAATCGTTCCATTATTTGAATTAACAATTCGAATATAGGTTCGAAAATATGTATTTAATTCACTGTGTTAGTATAGCATAATCGAATAATGCACGTTCCCCTAATTGGAGGAGATCCAGGTTCGAATCGAACCAATTGATTTTAATTAATTTAAATTGTATTTAAAATATCAGATAAAATACATCTATGTTCTGAATAATTACAACCTGAACTTCTCGAACCAATGTCCCAGATTGTTTAGGCCAGGATTTCCTCCGTCATCCGTCATCTAAGAATGTTGCCTTGAATGATGAGATACAGCATCTGAGTAGAGTCGAAATATTTCAAATTCTGGCATTTTATTGCTTTAACGTTGTTTTACATTGTAAGTGTCACCTGCTCAACCTTACCATGAGTCAATGATTTAACTTCATTATGCTGGAGCCTTCTTTCCACGAATCTGATCTTGTATTGTCATGTATCGTTAATATACTGACAAATGTTATATATTCAATGCTATTTTTTAAGACCACACAACTGATCATTATTGTACCCAGCTATCCTTTGTAAACCGGTATGTATTGAATGCTCTTACATTCCCATATTTAGAAAACCTGACGCGTCATCAATATAAGTATTTGCAATCAGATTGTGTTTGTCTTCGACGTAACAGAGAGTACTAAATGTCTGCTTGTTAAACAAATTACTTCAAACCGAGTCTTCAATATTCAAAATCTTTCTTGCTGGTACATAACAATACTCCGAAAAAATAAAATGGCAATGGGCAGGTCACACAGCTGGTCAAACGCGGTCATCATGTGATACCTGAGAGAAATCGAGAAGCTGACCCGCGGAACTACGTGGTAGCGAATAACAATGGACAGAGAAAAATAAGAGATACATGGGGAAGCCTTCATCCAGCAGTTGATAGAAAAAGGATGATGATGATTTAATTGACATATTTTGTCTTCTACAATCGTGCATTTAATTTTTCCACTAATTTGTTGAATATCCTCTCTCTCTGTCCCTCTCGCTCTCAGTCGATGTGCTCATAGCAGCATCGCGGTCCTTGAGTCCACTTCTATAGCGCAAACTGTTTGACTTCACTCTTCGCGATCCTGGACCTTGTTTAGTGCTTGTGTACTGCGACTTGGGCCATGTCTCGAACTTTACTTGTACGTCTTTTTGTAGATCGACTTCTCCCCCTCCCTCCATGTACGTTCCCCGTGATCACCAATTTCTCCATCTCTTCTAACATGGCTAAAGTATGAAGGAATTGTTCACCTGTATTTTGTGGAGAGTTTTTTTTTACTACGGTATTCCTAAACAATGAAGACACCAACACCACACCTCTATTTAATTGAAAAGCTACCATAAATGTATTGTGTGAATGACACATTGATTCATACATAATAATAATAATATTGGATAATTTGTATAGCGCTATTTTCGTAAAAACTTTGACCTCGAGGGCACTTTACACGCGCACTTTCCTATTTTTAAATAGAGGAACGATTGCGCGTGTATTTAGTGTTTAGCTGTATCCAGATTATACCTTTCACATGCCATCTCCGCATGTTACATACATACTTTTACTCCCCACGTCGCAGACGAAATGTACGTTTCATAAATTCTCTCCCACTGCAAAATTCATTAAATTTAATCACAAATTCCGAGCAGAAACGAGCTTCATCCGAGACCGACACATTAGTGAGCTAAATGACAGACGGCTCTCGCCCATTTATGAGCGTGAAACAATTTAAATTTATGTACGTCCGGCATTTAAAAATAACTACCGACATCTGCGTCCCTGTCAGCGAACTAATAACGGTCGCAAGATATCATTTCACGTCCGGTCGGCTCTCGGTGTGTCGTACAATAATTGCAATTGTTCGGTCAGTGGAGTGTTCGCAAAAAATGTAGTTAATTAATATTGAGACTAGCGGAAAAGCTAGCTGCTAGGCCATGCGGGCGGCCACAGTGGCCTAGCATACTTTTTATATAAATTTACCTTTCATATTTATTTTTTATAAATTTTAGGATCAACTAATTGTTAGAAATATGTAACTCAAACATATAAAACTAACCAAACTATTGTAAACTGAATTTCAGTACAAATCCTATTCTAAAAACTTCCCAAAATTTATTGATAATTGATTCAATTCCCACATTTTTCATCATCATAACAATTATAGCTAGGTACTAGTATTATTTTAAAATAATTTTCGTAATATTAAAAAAAAAACTTTTTTCAAAACATAAGAATAATATATATTATATCGTTTTAGTTTCCTGATAATGAAAGTAAGTTTTAGTGCCCTGATAATGAAAAACGACCTTTATAAAAAACTGAATAAAATGTTAAAACTCTAAAATCTCTAAAATGTATTCTTAAATCTTTTTAAAAGTTATATAAAAATCAATTATTGTTAATTTTAAAGGTAAAAAATATTATAGTATATTATATTATATTATATATATATAGTATGTTCCATTGCTAGCAGAAAGAAGAAGCCCTGGAAGACGGAGGATTCTGAGTAAAGAATATAAGGCAATGATTAGAGAAGTCCGCAGTCCAACTATTCCGAGCTGCCGCAAATAAAATAATGATTACCAACAAGATAAGTAAGAAGAAGGGAGTATTAGGTTGGTAGGAAAATTATTTCGGTTCATGACAAATTTAAATACATTTTTCTCAAATGATACTAGTACTTTACTGAGTTACGAGATCTGGAGTTCACAAAATCTATTGTTGAAATAACTTACGGCAGCATCTTGGTTGTTGAAGACCTTACCCTGTAAGGAGATGTAGAAATGCTTAAACAAGTGATAATCTATTGACGAGATGTCTGGTGTGTATGGAGATGGTCTGGAATGTAGTGTTCATAGCACCCGCAGTAAAAGCAACGGCCAGCACTAATTCTACCAGGTATCCATTGCGAGATCTCGCTTCCCCTTTACCCATCATCTCTCCAACATATACGTTTTTCTTTTATAATATTTATAAACTACAATAGGCTACGAGGCCTCTCACTAAAACACCCCTCAGGCTTGAGACAATTTTTTTTTATTTTTTATTTATTTTTGCTCTATCCCGAATCATTTTGAGAGTTGTTTACTCTCTTTTTGATTCGTCATAATTACATATTTATTTTTTTATTACATTCACTCATTATTCATTATCATCATAATACCATCATAGGTTGGCTCCGGTATCATTGTTCCAGAGCCATACCTGTACAATTTGACGTGAGACTTGTTATCATATTAAATTCAGAAGGCTGCCAGAGAGAAGCTATAGAAATCCCACCCCCAAAAAGGGAAGGTAGACGTCACATTTACGTGTTGCAGTCGCAGAACTCGGTCACAGTCTGGCAGAAATTCAACCTGTCCAGGTCGCAAGAAGTGCGAGGGAGAGCCAGCAGAATGCTCCGTTAGGTCTCTCTAGCCACTGCTCTTTCCGGCATCGCCCATCCCAACAATCCCCAGCGAGAGACCCACATACTAATAAATTCCCCAAAATGTCCGACATCCTTTTATTTCTTAATAGGTCATCGTTCCGGGGGATCCGATGACTATTGAGACATTGATAGATGTATTTTGTCCTCACTCGGAACTGAACCCGGAACCCTGTATATGAGAAGCAAGTGTCATACCCAGTGAACTATGACGGCCGCCAATGTTAAGCCCATTGCCACTTGAACGTACAGCAACATGTTGAGCAACATCTTCCAAAGATATTCTAAGCATTATCATCCAAGACAGAGAACAGCGATCTCCGTGAAATCTCGTCCATGTTGCATTTCCAGTTTTCTCGGTACCCCTGCAGATCTTAGGGCTGTTATCAGAGAAGTACCTGTTGCCTTTTCTGCTCGGTCGGTCCAACGGTAGGGGATCATCCTCTCCCTCTTCGTCCTTCGACGCAGCCCACCGCAACAAGCTTCTCCGAGCTATCTTCCCTTCTCGCAAGATGCCCAAAAAATTAAAGGATTCGTCTCAGGCTAATGGTTGAGTCTGTTTTTGATGTTCAGTTTCTGCAGAATGGAGATGTACATCCATGGTATGCACAACATGTGTCTCCAGCACCACATCTCAAAGACATCAATCTTCTCTCCCTTGTCATCGGGGTCCATGATTCCACACCATATAAAAATATAGAATGCACTGCCTGATCTTCGTTGTCTTAGAAATACTGCGGTCTTGCATATTTTGTTAAGTCTAACATAGAACTTTCGCCATACCTATATTCGTCATTTAATTTCTGGCTCGCAGCTACCGTCCTCATCATGAACCCAAGATTGAGGTCTGGAAGAGCAACTGTTCATGAAAGATGCTTATGTCGATCAATGATTTTTGATTTGTTTTTTCCCAGGCCAAATTTTCTACTTTCTTCTTCAATGCAACTGAGTAATGTAGCTATTTCTTCTTCTGATGTAGCGATCAAAATTATATCGTCCGCGTACCTGAGATTGGAAATCTTTTTGCCTGCAATTTTTACTCCACCATTCCAGTTTTCAAGTGCATTTATCATGATGTATTCTCCATATACGTTTAAAAAATATATAAGTTTTAGTAAAAATGTATATACATATACACCAAACATAGAAAAGACTAAGAATGATTGCCCGTAATTTTGAGAGTTTGTTTCGACAATGTTAGTATCTTGAGCTCCGTATAAAAACAATTGAGTTAAAATCTCAATTTTAATAGATAAGATTTTAATAGAAGTTCGTTTCCCTCCATTACCCAGGTGTTTACGCGTTTTTATACTTCGATGGGTAGGTCTAGCATTATAGTTTGAATATGTGCATTCTATTTGTGTGGATTTAATAACAGGAAACAAAATCTAAACTGCTTGTGTTCAGAGACTGTTCCGGAGTCGGTCATGTATTTTACGGTTATCGGTTGTGCTGCAGTTTCGGAGGCTGACCAGCCGAGTTTTCAGAAGATTCACGACTGCAGGGAGAACGACCATCGGTAGAAGAATCGGCGAGTAACAGCCCAGTTTCGCAAAGGTTGGTTTCTATTCATTTACATAAGTTGAATGAATATATTCAACAAACCATTTAGAAAACCCAGGACTAGCTATCTATAACACTACTGTATTAGTAATAAAATGATTCTGTGTCGAAGTGGCCTATTGTATAAAAGTTTTTGGATTATTTTTATAATTTTTTTTTTCTTTTAGTTAAGATAAATGTTTGATCGGGCGTGGGGCGCACAGCCCTCGGTAATAAAGTACGTTAAGTTGTGTAATATTTAAAATATGGCAATCATCTTTTTTAAACAGAATTAATGCTCCCGGTTTAACACCGCCTGTTAAAAATGTAATTTCGGGAAAAATGCCGATTTTAAAAGCGCTTTGTATTCATCTACTGCCGGCTAGTATTTTTAATAACCATCACATTTAACGATGACAGATGTGACGTCATCCATCATTACAAAATCTACCAAAGCCTCTGCTCACTCTTCAAATTAATTTAGAAAATACACTTATTTTTTTAATACTGTAATTTAATTTATATTTTTTTATTCCGAAGGTTAGGAGAACGATCGCGAAAGGTCAACCAAGCGACCGCCTATATTAATTATTATAATATCAAATAATTTATGACCATCCCTGCAACAACGCTGTATATTGGTTTTGGGAAGATTTAAGTTATGAATGCCACAAAGGTCTTGTGCACAGAATGGTATATTAAATAAGCATATAAAAACAAGATTATAAAAGTTTTCCTGTATTAAATTTATGTTCTTTATTTAAAAAACTGTATTATTTCATTATTTTAAAGAGATTAAAATTAAAATTCGCCACAACTATCAGATTCAGAGCAAAACTAATGAACACGCTATTTTTAAAATATCCAAATTAGGAATAGGACAGAGACACGCATCATACATTGCTCTTAGACAGAATAAGCAACCGCCAAAAATCTATTATTTAGCAAGAAATATAAATTTGTACAAAAAAGAGGTTCTAAAATGGCTTAAAGGTCTTCAAAATCATTAAACATTTTTCCCAAGTTCTAATCTAGTCAATTTCTTATACGTATTTTGTTAATTTTCACATAGATGTAGGTATATATTTTTTATTAGTTGTAAATAATTTCTTATATCTACTATATCTTGTTTTATAGCAAGCCTCATAATTCAATATCTTTCTTATTTGGGGGTGCATAACTCTATTGTTGTTCTATTTTGTAAAAAATCTTAACAAATAAATAAATAAAATTACAATCAAATAAATAAAAATAGCACTACAAACAATTTCTAAGTTAGCAATAACACTGTATATCATCTACGATGGTCGATACCCTGTCTATCCATCAACATTTGTAAAAACTGGTAAACAGTGTTTTGGCAAGAGGGTTCTCATTTGTGTAGCACCATATTTGTAAAAAAATTACCACGGGAACGCTTGTGCGAGATAGTTGGTCAAACATATTAAACTAGCGTTTAAACCCCGTCTTAGGACGGACGTCAAAAACGTACATATTATGGTTGAATTGGAAGAGAATATCAACTACTCGCCATCATTATTACTATCAATATTTTACCTACGCAGACTGTTTAGTGGCGTTACTTTATCGAGATCGCAATTTTTGCTATATTTCACTATCTATGTGAATAGGGTTATCTTCCGTATTAATGAATCACAACACAAAGTCGTATAACCAATATAATTGGTTGATTTGGCAGTTAATTCGTGGTGTAGCATTTAAAAAATATGTAATATTTAACTGTTCAAAGGTTTTTGGTGAAACTTTGTGATATTCCATGATTATTTTGAAAATTAAGTTAAAACACTGTTTTGTTCCACTATATTTTATTGTGCCAAACGTTTGAACATTATCGGGAACATCTTCATTATCAATATTATAATTCAACTAAAATGAAAAACACTTTCAGACAGTAATATATGGTCTGTTTGAAGTTAACGGAAGTGTGGGTGGGGGTGGAGTTAAAATGGATAAGAGGGGATGTAATGGGAGATATTTGAATGTTTATTATGTTCTTATTGTTATTCTTATTAATAAATATTTCTAAATTCTCTAAAATATCTAACTTTCGTTTTTTGGCGCAACTATGCAAAAGTTTTAATTACTGTTGTCAAATGAATGGCCTTCATTTTATTTGACAACGTGTTTTTAATTTTAGTTGAATTATATTATTGATAATGGGAAGATGTTCCCGAAAACGTTTTAAAGTTTAAATATAGTGGGATAAAATAGTATTTTAACTCAATTTACGAAATATGATATTTACATTCACATTGTACAACACACACACACACAATGAAGATCAGTCCTTCCCTTCTACAGGTGTAAATTGAACTAAAATTAAATACAGTGGTCCCGTCCCACCCTTACGTCTTTACAAAAAAATTTAATGTGACAATTTTGTTCAAATCTGACAGAATTATTTGTTTACTATTTTGAAAAAAAATGTACATTCAGAAGAAAAATGTCTTATCTATACTTTTGAAAGAGTTTAATTTGTCAATGACAAATGTCTTCAATGAAATGTGTGAATTTCCTATTTAATTTTTATTTGTGAATTATTTAGAATTTTTTTATAAAATTTCTGTAATATGGGGTAATTTATATTTAGCAAAAACTTCATCTTAAGGACGCATATATAAGATAGAAAGGACTAACATAATATCATTAAATAACCTTTGGAAAGTTTGCGTTGTAGAAGCAGACTAGATGAGCACGACGTTCAGTCGTGAGCACATCGACTATTGTATTGAGAGATCATTCACATATGAACCTTCTGTTCTCACACGTATAAGCATGTATCACCCATCCATAGATCAGTTTACCTTAGAATGTTTTGTCAGTGTGTCTCGGTGAACGAAACCAAGGATGGAATAAAAATTTTAAAAAAAGCGAAAATTCTGTACAGGAAGCCTAGTCGACATTCAGCTCAATGGATACAAAGAATTGCAGAAGGTGGCCAAATACCGAAGACAGAACATTGAAAATTGTGATGTAGACGAGTTACTCACCGAGCTCAGAACCGCACACCCTCGGGATGATTTCGAGGATGGCGGAGCAGGACGCATCTTCGAAGCACAACTGCCGCGCCAGGAGGCAGTTCAGGATGGCTATGGACGTGCGGACGTTGAGTCCTGCAAAAATAAATATAAATTAATATTTGAAATTGTACCTCAGTGTACCTACATCAAACCCTTTGCAAGGTAAATACATATTTGTGTTTAAATACAATAATGATTCATTTATATTGAACAATACCAACGTGCAACAATATAGTGAGATATTTAACATTAATTAATAAATTAAATGTAATATTATATATATTAAAACCAGGACATAAATACGATTTACATTTTTTAACTAATAAAAATTAAAAAATAAGAAAGATTTTTATGAAAAAGATCACTTTCGTTGTGACGTTGCAATTTCACAATATAGTTCAATGGAATTGTTAATATAAATTAAATTAATCAACTACAATGATCCTAATGATTTGAAAAAAAAAATTTTTTTCTGGATAGGACTTGTGGTTGAATTTAGTTGTTTATTTATGATATTTTGGTTAATTTTACTAAGATCCTAAATTATTCAATTTAAGACCAATATTTACATGTAAAAAGACAATCCTGATTGTTTGTTTTATTGGGATTGTCCACCACCTAAAATTCCTACCCTAAAATTTTAAGTCAATTCCATATTTTTAAAAATAATTATTATTAAATTAATTTTCTAATAATTGTGGAACTTGTTTGTGAATATAATTATCTCACAGATTAAAAATAAATTGTAATTGACTATTTATTATTAAAATGAATAATCACAACGTGGTTGCGTTAAATATTAAAAGATAATAAATGAATAAATATGTTTTCTCGATTAATTTTTTCTATGTATGTGAATCATCTAAGATCTTCGCATATTTGGTCCTAATTTGATTGTTCACCCTGTCATTTTTACACATAACATATGTTACGAACTCAATTAAGCATTGTACGAGAGTTTGTGTACACGGTGTATCTACCTACAAACGAACTACTACACAGTTCATCATGTTCAAACTATTACATATATTATATGACGCATTTAAACGGCTAAAAGAACATTGCCACGTACATGCGCCCGAATTCTTACGTTATACGGTACCCAAGTACGTGTTCTTAGGTACGGTACAACTTCCTATTTATGTCACGTCCGCCACAAGAGTAAATAGCGCGAGGGCCGTGGATCTGCCTATATAAGAGTATCAATTGTGGATTTCTTTGGAATATATCCAACGTGTAACAACCTCAGTTTTTATTGACCGACAAGTCCTGAATCTTCCCGCGTCTCTCTACAATTATTATCATACGATGTTTGAAAAAATCAACAACCGAAAAGATTACGATAACACGGAAGTATAGCTTTTGTTACGCACATAACATTTTCATTAATGTTCAAGCTTAACAGGCTCTGATCAAAAATGATAAATAAAGTGGTTGTATTGTTTCTCGACAAGCCAAAAACCAACAATAGAAAATAACAGCACTTCAGTTGTGGCCACGGTTCGATAGTGATGAATGGCTGCGTGACCCGTGACCTGCTCGCATTCAAAACGACGTTAAATGTTTCATCTCTATTGTCTATTGCGAGCTCGCCCCCGGGCCATCGCTGATCGGCCTGCGGGGACGCGCCGACCCTGCAATGATCTTGTTTGTCCGGGGATCGAGGGGTTCGGAACCCAATAGCAGCTAACTAAAACAAAATATATGCTATTAGCAAACATAATATTTTCCGCATCAAGAAAATTATCAAAGAACCACATTTGTATTATATTTAACCCATTTTATTAAAATACAAAAAAAATGTATCAAATAGAAAGATATAAAGATAAAATAAATTATTAAGGAAAATATATTTTTGTTGCCATCGGGGTTCAAACCTGAATCCTTTCTTATTCGGGGAAATGCGTTAACAGATTACACTTCATCAACATTGTCAGTTAAGAACAAATTTTAGAATTTATATGTTATCTTTCCAATTGATTCATTTAATTTAAAATGTAACTTCACAATAATAATGTGTTCTCCAAAAAAATATATATTTATTCAAATTTTCAATATTAATTAGACACTGATAATGCAAGTCTGAAGACCAAGTAGTAAAACCTTGTGAGACTATTGGAATATAATTTAATACAACTACCTAACTTATCATCACGCCGTTTCCCAGAGTGGGTAGACAGAAAGGATAGAATGCCACACTCTTCTGCAGTGGCACACAGTCTCGCCTCATCCACATTCGTACATCTTCTCATACAAACTCGTCGATTATTAAGGCTCCAGTACCTATTTGACTTACACGGTCGTGCCAAGTTTGCCGTAGACGTCCTGTATTTCTGGTGCTATCAACACTTCATATATATTTCTTACCATTTTCTCCTCATTTATACGTTTCATATTACCAAACCACATAAGTGATCCTTTCTTAATCTCACTCACTGTTCCGAATTCGTAAACAAACTTTTGACGCGTCTTTTCGAATCAACCGCAATCATTGTTATGACACAATTCCGCATCCAAATTCCCATTCATAAATTTCTTCATGCTCGTCTTGTCATTGCAAAATGTGACCTCGACGCCAACAGACGTCAACTTGACCGATATTTGTTCGATCTCGACATCGCGATAGCATTCGCGGTGTGAACCTTTCAGCTCCAGTGCACCAGCACTGTATTTTGTGATATTGTGTTTTGATCACGTATTGTTTGTTGTTTGTGTGCCGTGAAGCGGAGATCGGCTCATTAGCGTGCCATTTTGCTTGATCTCGGCGGCGACTGCAGGGATTACGGAGGCACCATATACAAGGTAAGGCGAGCAGTCCTCCTACTAGAAACCTTATTCCCTCACCAACCTCATCCTGTAGCACATTTCCCTATTTCCTTTCCCTACCTTGCGGTAATTCCGATTTACGACCGGAATTGTCGTATTCCATTCCGCGGAACGCGTGATCCAGAGTTTGCGCAATTCATTTAGATCCTATCGATCCGGATGTACAATTCGAATTCACTCACTACGCTAAGATCAGTTTTGCATTCTCTCCTTTATTCTGTCATAAATCTATTCATCCATTAAATACAACTTTAACAAAATATACGCTCATTAGCGAACATAATACAGCTAACAAAAAATATGTTCATATTACTGGAATGTAAATGGAGAAGATACAAAGTTCTATATACTACTTAGGTTGCAATATTAATGAAAGCTGGGATCCTTGTGTCGAAATCAAATGCCGCATTGAGCAAGCTCGTACAACCTTTATCCATAGATTACGAAAGCGAATTGTCAGATGCTGTGTAGATGGAAGCATGGACAATTCCATATAGCGACATTTTGTGACCTATTGAAAAGAAATAAAACAAAAATATCGATTTATTACTGAAAATCGCACTAACTTTAAATGAGTATTTTAATGCTCTAAAATGAAGACATCATATGCACAACACCACTATACGCTCCTGGTGAAAATATTATTTAACAGCTTACCTCAAAGCATTAGGAAAATTAATGATTACTAAAGAACTATCAAATGCTATTAAAAACACTTCAAAGTAAGCTTAAAAAAACATGTATCCCTTAATATTTTTATTATATTACATTTAACACTTATTGTAAATAATATTTTTCTTTGACATACAATCGACTCCACAAGCATAGGCTTACAAGAGAAGCGTAGTACGAAAAAAATTTAAAATATATTGTACCTACCATAAATTAAAAATATATTTAAACAATATTAATTTTACTTACACAACACAACAGACAGCACTCAGAAAATAAAAGCGATGTCAAAGAGTTAGGAATAATCCTCGATAGCAAACTTACTTTCAAAAATTACGTTGACCAAATTACCTCCAAGGCCTATAGAATGTTAGGATTCATACTTCGAACCTGCAAACACTTCCAGAATCCATACTGCTTCATTTGTAGTCACTTAGAGTACGCTTCTCAAATCTAGAACCCATGGCAGATTACATATATTGCGAGATTAGAACGAATACTAAATAGGTTTATTCGACATCTGAATGTTAGATCTAATCTATCATTCGGCTCCTATTTAGATGCAGCAAACTTCCATAATATGAAGACCTTAGAACATCGACGAACACGTGCTGACCTAATACTTCTGTTCGAACTACTGCAAGGCCACATTGATTGTCCCAGCCAATTGGAATTAATATCTCTCCATGTGCTATCTAGATCAACCCGGCAATCCCTACTCTTCCACATTCCCACAAGTAGAACATCTTACATACAAAATTCATTCATTCATCGGTCATGCAATTACCGTAATGAGAAATTAACAGAAATTGACTTGTTCAATATTAGCCTTACTAATCTCAAAGGGTTCTTCTTATGAACCACCTCGATCAAAACGTTGGCCATTCACTGTACCAATAAAAACTTATGTTGCTCTCCTTTTACCGCAACGTTAGTTGCAACCTCCCCACCCTTCTCTTTCTTCCATCTGAACATACTTTGTATCCAAATATTTTTTATGGATTTTCATTATTAGTATCGCATGTTAAATAATTATTATATTTATTACAATATGTTTTCACTGTCAAAATCTCTTAATAAAATAAAAAAAATGAAAAGACGACTCAAAACATAGTACATATTTAAACATAAAAATCTCGGAACATGTGGTACATCCAGAGACGTGTGAGATCTTACAGCACGTGATGCAGGGAAGCCATAAGGAGAACATAAGGCAATGGTTTGAACTTTTCCGGACCGCAGTAAACAAAATAATGATAGGCACGAGAAGAAGAAGACGTATTGTGTTATTTATTTTATCTGAAACCTAAATTTGAATTTAGATAATAGAGTAGGGGCAGAACGCGCGGGGCGCGGGTCACGGGGCGACCAGTACGGTATGGGGATGGGGTAAAATGTTGGACTTCACCTACAAGCTCCTCCCGCCCCTGCACTCGGCGCGTGACAATAGCAGCCGACCCGGGATCAGCTTCAAACATAGCAGTATGCAAAGCCATGCAGCGTACAACTGATGCATTTTTAAAACGGTAGCTATCGGCTCCAATTGCGTTTCGTGCCATTCTCTCATTTGGATACGAGATAGCAATTCGATGCACTTTTATATTTGTTAAATGAATTGCGTCATATCCATGTCGGTAAAACAGAACGAGAGCCGAGCGATCGTCACCCGTCGGTTTATATTTAATTTACAATTTATTTATTCATATAAACAAAATGCACACACCAGCCATAAATTTTGCCTTGTGGTTGTGAAACGTGGCGCCTTACCCAAATAGAAGAAACAAATTAGCAGTTTTTGAGAGCTAAATATTTTTTTTAATATGTGGATGTAAACTAGAAAATGGAACTTTGAATAAAAATGAATTACGAGCTCCACAATTTAATTGAACAAGAAACAATTGTAAGATTCTGTAGGCTCTAAAGACTGGGCTGGCCATGTTGAAAGAATGCCAGAAAACAGGACACCAAAAATCATGAACAGTGAAAGCAACCTAGAGGCAGGCCGAGGAAGAGGCGGGCTGACTGTGTGGAAGAGGACTAGAGCAGGATAGGAGGGTCTGTGGAGGACGCCAAATCCCACCCTGGGATGTAGTGCCGTGAAAGAAAAAGAAAAAGAAGCCGTAAAGATGCAGGGTACAGGCTGCGTGCGACGATATATACGCGTTAGCCTGAATCCGGGCGGGCCAAGCCATTGTTTGTCATTCTATCTATCCACGTCTCCTGAACGGCAGCTCCAAAAGTCCCCACCGATCTTAGTTCACGCACCTAGTGCTAGTCTCCACACTTGTATAATTTAGCTTTGTGGAGATCTATCGCCTACATAGCCACCATTTCACCTCACGTTTACCGGTGAGTAAAACCAGAGCTCCTAACACGCGTAATAATGCGACATACGATAGTAACTAATGCGATCAGCAGTCGTTCGGGAGGCCGGTTCCTTCCAGATAAAATCTTCAGGAAACGCTCTTTTGTGTAGATTTTTCATTGTACAGATATCCCTTATCTGTAACTGTGCTTAACGATAAACTTGTGTCAACCGTAAGTAGAGTTTTCGCTTATCAACCTGCTCTAGCCACACACACTTAAACTCACCCGATCGTAATCAAATGAATGTGCGAGCGAATGGGTGGTTGGTAATTGGGGTATTCAGCACTCACACAACACGATATCCTTTTGATTTATCTGCCATTTACCCACACATATACATTTGTCTAGATGAACCAACCATGCGTGCGCCAGTGTCGATAAATACATTAATTCATCATTCTTAAACCCCATAGTGTCAGTGTGACTGTACGTATTAGTTTATGTTCATAAAACCAACCGCAGGTCACGTATTCATATTCACATACATTACCATATACTCCAAATATTGGTTGAACATTCCGACAGCCATACCGTTAAGAACCTTAAAACCGTCTGATCACTCCATCCCAGTCCGACGCACTTCGCATCACCCCATAACAGATGACATACGGCCATTCTTCAAAGGTCTACAGTACATGACATGATATAATTTCACCCGATTTAAAGCTTTCATATTAGCATACCAGCGGAAAGCAATCAGCTTTTGATTAATGCAAATAACACCGACAGCGCATGCGTGCGGCCAAATCAAATATTGTCCAATCAAAAATCGTAATTGAACTGTGATTGCTACAATTCATTAATTTGTCTTAATTGCCCAGTGGCGCGGCGGTAATGCATATTGATTCGGTCAACTTGATTATTAACTCGCTTTCTGCCTGATTTGGAGAGCGATAATTTCATATTAGTCATATTAACTTCGTATTAGTTACGCGGCCTTATGAACTACTGACTACACGCGTTGTCAGATAATTTGGAATATTAAGGAAACTTTTTTTAAAGAATATATTTTATTGTATGGTTACAATTTTATAACATTGTCCTATGATATTTAAAACAAATTAAGATGAATCCATAAGAAATATATATTTAAAAAATCTATCTATCGAATAAATATTTTTTTACCACCAGGATACAAATCCGGAACTTTTCTTTGCCGGGAACTGCGTTATCGATTTCACTACGTTAATCACATTACCGTTATCGAAATTTTTCATATTTATATGAATATAGTATTCTGTAAATGATACAATTTTTAAATATTTTATATTTTGCAATGAATATTATCTAAAATTCCAACTTCAAAATAAAATGTATTTTCATCAAAAAATAGTATATCGAAGATACCATAAATAAAATATATATTTTATTCTGGCGCTACTTAGCGTGTATTTTACAAAGTTTTTTAAAAATTCATTGCATAATAAAGACGCGTTGATAAGAGAGCAGAAAAGAGTAGTCGACGTAATAGATTACGCCAAGAAAATGTAATGACAATGGGCAAGTCACATCACTCGGAGAACGGGCAATCGTTGGACAACGCAGACAACAGGCTGCCCTTAAACCAGCCGGACTGATGAAATCGTCAATCTCTGCAATGGGCATAAATAATACAGAAAAGTGACAGACACTACGGGGAGGCCTTCATCCAGCAGTCGATAGAATTACGATGATGATGATATTTAGATTAATTTCTCAAAATCAGTATACTAAATACTATAAATCAATACGTCTAGACGCTTTTTCCGAATTCGTGGAATCCAGGTGGGAACATAAACCTAAAGGCCCGTGTCCACAATAATCTCTTAATGAGGTTTTGGTCTCTGAAAGTCAGTAAAGGTACGTGCATATTGAATGCCTCATTCTAATCCGTGAATCATAAAACATTTAGGTGATGATTCACAAATTAAAAATCGCATTCTATAAACTACTGTGAGTTGTTTTAACGTCAGCCGGTTTCAATACTAACGTACTTTCATCAGGATCGGCGTACAACTGAACAATTCCTTAAAAAAATATATTAAAACATCAGTTACGTGGCGGGGGCGGAGTTTTGATAGGAGTGGGGAGGTGATTGACTGGGAGACATTGAAACAGGGAATATTATTTGTTAATTTCAACTGGTTATTAATTATGTTAGACTTAATGTTGAGGGATTTTTTAACTTCTAAAAGGTGGTTAGAAATTCTGAAAAGTTATAATTATTGAGGCAAACCCGGGATGACGTTTTGGCACGGTGATACGTGCCATTGTCAAGGCGTTGCCTCAATTGTAGTTATATTACTTTAAGTATACAACATATTACAATATAAAATGAATCGATTAAACTCAAACTGAACATTTAGTGCGTACAACAAAACTGCGAAAAAAAACTCTACAAAAGATCGATATGAAAAATGAATAAAACAAAAAAAAATTTAGAACTAACGCTGATTTTTGTAATGTAGGCGAGACGCGCTGCATATATCAACTACGTTTACAAAAGACATGGCGTTTTCATTTCTCAAATAAGTAAATAAATGGTAAATAATACTGAAACCTTCAACGACTGCGGTGTGCAGTGCCGGCTGTGGGAAACCACGAACATAATTCAAGGCATAATTACACCGTTCGCGTTCCATGCCCCGAACCCATGCATCAATACTATGATCCGTGTCAAGGCACAGTTTTGGATTCAATTCAATTAAAAAAAAATTGCCCGCAGAAGCGGACGGGCCGAAAAAAAGATCATTTCGAACAAAACGCTCTGCCAATATCCGGAATTGTTTCGTTAATGAAAAAAAAACAAAAATCGCTTCGGCCCGAATTCAACGATAATTTATGCGAGCGCAACTAGCGGACTGCTCCATTAAATTTACCATCATCGGTGTTGGCTCTACGATTCCTGGTGGGTTTCAGTTTTTTCTAGGGGGTGGTTTGAAAAGTAACTTGGTTTAATATTAAAAAAACAATATGAGTTTTGTAACGTACTTTATTAGTCCCCTCGAAGGTCAACGCACTTGCCCCGACGCTTCTCTAGTTTCGCGATTTTAAAATATGACATATGTTTATTCCAGCGTTTAGAATACAAGTTACAAGATAATATTTATATTAAAAGAGGCGAACAAAAAAGAAAACTTAAATTTCAATTAAACAGTCGATGCCATTCTCTGGTCAGTTAGCCAGCCTTCCGTGAGAACGCCGCTTGCACTAGAAAGGTGACGCTGAGTGCTGAACTCCAGCCGCAGTTTTACGCCAGCAACTCGATGTCTCAGATGCGGAACAAGTCCGTGCACACGGCCTTCAGCAAACATTGTAGATGAACTACAATAACGCACGTACCCGAACAGTATTCTGTATGAGTTGATATGTTGATTTAAAAGCTTCATTTTATTTGGGGACAATTTGTTTGTTTTTATTTGATGATGTTTTCAGATGACAGTTTTCTGCCTAAAAGTCTGTGGGAGCCGATAAGGCTTTCGGGGGACATCTTCATTCGTAACTCTATCCATCCAGCTTACTTTGGGTATTTTTCTGTAGATCCACATCTCAAATACTTCAAGTCACCTCATCATTGCGTCGGTAAGTGTCCACACTTCCATTCCATCAAATAATATCGAGCATTCGTAATCTAAGATTGAGATCGTGACTTCAGAATGCGTGTTTCACGCCTGCTTGATCTTTATGACAGATCCGTGCGTGGTGCGGCTAGTGCTTCATGCGGATCAACGAAGTGTGTATTCCTGAAGACGGAAGACCTGTGGCTACAGCAAATAAGTAATCCAGATAAAGGGGTACCCTCGCAGGTGGGACGTGTTCTTCCTAGTATCCGGTTAGTCCTTGAGCCCCTGTTCCAAATTCCTTCCATCCGTCCTACATCCCGTTACCGAGTCTACATAGTGACACGGGGAAGGTAGGAAAGCAGAAGTGTTAATCCAACAGTGGTTTGACAACGACCAAATGGCGATAAAATATAACAATATTTTTCGGCTGGAATGTAATATAGTAGGAAAGGAGCGTTTTGTGGTTCGGGCCGATATGGTATATGGGCATTTTTATGGAAATGATGTGCGTGTTTCCTGGCACGGCCGATATAATAAAAAATGTCTAACAACCGCTTTATGGGCCACCCGGTATAATTTGTGGCGTGGTATAGCGTATGGCGTTTATTGCTAAAAAATACAATTCCTTCGAGTGGATCGCGCGCCCGGAGGGGAAGGCCGTGACGATGGAGCTTAGATTTCGCCCATCCATCGCACAAAATTATCTCCCTTTCCCTCCTGTGCATCCTTTCTCTTCATGTCTCTGATCTGGCGCTCGTATGAAACCTAAGAAACTGCGAATCGTCCAGACGTGGTACCCACTATACCAGCGTTGCACACAAATCGACAAATTTCACTTGTGTATGTGAATTATGAAAAATTATAATTAATTGCACTTCGTCCTTGTTGTATACTCGTATATTTTATTAAGAAATCCGCTACATGGTAGTGCAGATTAGAAAAAATAATATTGAATATTAATATTCATTTACAATAGTTCCTCATTGTGTAATAGATGTCACTGATGTCTGATATTTCAATTGAAGATAGCTATAGATATACATATCTACATAACATATATGATTTTACTAATATTTTTTTCTTACTGAAAATACAGACAAAGTACACTACGTGGTGCATTGTTAAAGCACTCTAATAAGGGATTTCCGCATTGAAGCATAGAAACAACCCTGGCCGCGAAGCGATCATTATAGCCGCCCGAAGGGCCTAGCAGCCACTTTGGAATGCTTTTCTGCTAGTAATTATAATTGCGCTACGTTGCATCTATTGTACCAAATGTTAGTGTCCTTCTTTTTAGAAATCTGTTAGATGGCAGTATAGAAATAGCAAAAAATAATAATGAATATTAATATTCATTTATAATCTTTCCGTATTGTGCAATAAATATCGCTAATGTCTAATATTTTTCAAAAACTGCTGTGAATAATTCTCGGATATGAAATGTCGTATTCACTTTTTTTACGTATTACATTATTTCATTTTTTTAGTTCACTGTAGCCTTCGGTGCTTTTAAAAATATTCTGACTATGTATACATTTTTTTGATCGTTAATGGGATTATGAACAATATGGGGTGAAGTATTAGGAAAGGTAATGTTATTAATAAACAAATAAAATTGTATTTGTATTTGATTAAATATTAATCCTCTACAAGATACCGATTGAAAAGCTAGTTAATATATTTAGATTCAAATATGTACATCTTATGATTAAAATATTCCGAGAAGTTACTAATTTTGGCATCAAAGATGTTATTTTATTCTCGTATTTATGTACCTACGTTTCTCGCAGTTTTGCCCATATATTTTTGTTGTCATCTTCACAAATTATTAATATTTTTTTATTTATTTTCGAGCTCACCAGTCTTATGACGAATTCCACGTAAGCGAGTCAGTCCAAGCACCGTAAGGTTAACGCGGAACCCAGAAGAAGTCTAAGAAGAGTGAGGTGTCTAATCGCCGCGTTACTCGTTAACCGTTATGTACTAACGGCCCGAGCAATCAATTGTGCGATTGGCACCTGTTTACGTGCGAAACTGTAAAAAAGATTTAATAAAGCTACCCACGGCCCAGCGGGGGGTGGGGCGGACGCAGTGAGGGTGCAGTTAAACCGCCATCATGCCCGGGAATATTAACCCTTCGAGTAGCGCGTTATCTCTCACTGTCCATAAAATTTTGCCATTTTATTCGAATGCCATGTTTTTCGACCATCGCCGGTGCTTTCTTCTGTTCATAACTGTTCGTGTGCTCATGACTGAGCATCGTGGTAGTCTATTCTGATTCTATAGCGCAAACTGCTCGCCTCCACTCTTAAAATTCTGAACCTACGTGTTGTGGAGAGCCTGTCTTTAGTGCAGAGTTCTGGAAGAATAGAGACATTCGTTCGTTTTCATCTAAATATACGAAATAACATAATGGGTTTGTTTCCGAAGCAATTCGCCGGAATCAGGGGCGATGAGATAGATGCGAATATAACGATATATTAATGGACCAGATTATGTTAACTTACTGAAGATGGATAGAATATCTCGATTCGCCAGATGATGCGGCTAGTCCTTTTCTCCTGAAGCTCACAACCACAAATTTCAAGTAAGAGGAAGGGAAAGGGTGACAATATTAAATACGCAACAATAAAATAATAAAAAAATGTCAGATATCTCATAGAGGTTATTTTTATTGTATGTTATTTTTATTCATAGAAAATATTTAGAAATATGCGGTAATTACAGGGCTCGCGACCTGTCTTCGGCTGGCTTAAGTGATCACTTTATATAAATATAACGTTCACCATTCACACCCTATCAATTTATCAAATTTTTGAAAGTTGTACGAATGTTAATTAATATGTGGACTCGCTTCGAGTACCACTACACCATCGCCATCTATGGACCAAATTTGATAATTCATTTTTCCTTGAAACAGCATATTTGTCAACTCAATGAAAATCAGATTTTTTTTTAAAGATTATTTAAAACAATATTCTTTATCTGTAAAATATTACCTGTAATTACCCTATACTTCTATATATTTTCCATTAAATATAATAAAAATAGCTTCGTCTCTATGATATATCTGATATTTATTTAATAACAGTTCCTATGTATGTAAAAAGACAGTAATTATGTTATTGGAAATATTCAAATATTGATAAAATAATAAATTCACGTATACGCGCATACACATACGTTTGTTTTTTGTTATTGTTCTATAATTATGTTCTCTTATAGTTGATTTCATATTTTAAGTTATAATTAAAAAGCGTTGGAAGGTTATTCAATTCATCAATTACGTTTTTGCTTTTCTAAATATTACTTAAAGGCTTCAATTTTTTCCTGTTTCTATTTTTTTATTTCTTTATCATAATAGTCTGTAAGATTAAACTTTCGCGTTACTTAGCATTGTTGAGTAGAACCGACAAGGGAGTTTTAACTTCTGGAACGGTTCCGGGAAAAGGTGGATCCCTTCCGGCGCACGATTCGACAAGGTTGTTCCAAATATAAAATACAAATCTTCGACTTCAATTAAGGATCTAACCCGACTGAAGAATAAATAATGTTAAAGACTAAAGAATTGTTTAAAAAATATGATTGCTATATTTTAAACAGTACACAACTCAGGGCCGGCGTGTGATCAGTGGTAACTTTTTACTGCGGTAAAAAAGGTTACTAAAGTAAAAAAAATCGTTGGTAAAAATGCAATGATACATTGAAAGTTCCAGTATCCAACAATCAATCAATCAATATCTCGTTATTTTAATGATAAGAGTTCGTCCGAGATTTTCTTGTTGTTTGATATACAAGGACAGATGTCGAATGCAAAGGCGAGTGAAGCCATAAACAAAGCATATTTCAAGATGATTTGTCTTATCACACTGTGAGGCGAGATTTTTTATCTAAACTTTGACATTAGTAAATTTGACATATCAAAAACCCGGCAATGTTTTTTACTATGGTAAAAATTTACTACTGATCACACAACCGACCCATAGTTAAAATATCTTATTACCAAGGGATTGACTAACTAAATTAAAGTGTAAGAAAATATATTGCGGGTGTTTGAAAATAAAGTATTGCGCATGATCTAATCGGAGAATGAAGAGGCCTGGAACTTCAGGTACGGTATTCTGCTCCAGATATTCTGAGAGAGGAAAAAACAAAGAGCGGAACAAGAGAGCTGAATTCGGTTACACGCACACAGCCATCTTACACGTGCCAACAGGATCGATGGGAAGACTGTGACAGTGGATAATATCAAAGGACACCTTCAAGAGGTAGGCAAGTATGCAGCAGACTAGATCGCAGCGGTGATGTCAAAGGATAGAGAGCGCTCTGTAATGACCCGATCACGGACCCGTGAGGCCGTAAAAGAAGACACCTACTTTATCCTTCGCAAAAAATTAATTAATTAAAATTAATTAAAGATATCTTTAGAGTAAATAAACTTTATTAATTAATGTAACAGCCATTCGTTTCTACGCATTTTTACCAATGAATTTCAATATTATTTATGTTTGTAAAATAAAGGCTAGCGGTTCACAATGGAATTCTGGTACCGACACTAGTGTGAAGTGAGGCCTGGAGCTGGCGGAAGAAGAACGAAATTAGACTGAATTCAGTGAAAATAATATCACTTAGGCGTATATGTGGCGGATCCATTTATGACAAAATAAAGAATGAAGAAATAAGGAAAGAATGTAAAACAGATCTTAGTATAGTGAGTAAGATCACTTATGTGGTTTGGTTATATGGAACAGATGAATGAGGTAAGAAAATTAAGAAAGCTAAATGACGCAAGTGTTGATGGCACGAGAAATAAAGAACTTCCGTGGAAGACTTGACACGACCAGGTAAACCAGATACTGGAAAATGGTATTGTTAGAAGCCTCCGTAATCGACGAGCTTGTTATGAATATGGACGAGGCGAGAATTGTGAGTCAGGACAGAAATGTGTGGCGCTATATCCTCTCTGCCTACCTATTTTATTTTATTTACTATATAAATATAAACTGATGAGATGCTAACTTGAGTTTAACTGAGTTATATGGTCCCCCTGTAATAATGTACAGGTACAGACCTCAGAGAGAATCCAACGTGAATTCTGAACATTTGTCAACTTTAAATTAAACTTACCCATTCCATCATGAAAGAACCTAGTACATTTTATTAATAGACTTAATATTTCAATACGAAATTATCAATTTTTTTAGGGAAGTGTATCTTAGGGTCCCCACGTCAACGCGTTCAAATATATATTTGACTAGGATAATATTAATAAACCTACTACTGCATGCACTCATCACTGCACTGTACAGTCAGTTTGTAGATATATTCCATGGCAGTTTGACTACTTTTAAGAGAAACCTGCACCTGACTCTTAAATATTGATAGCTTTGTGGTAACTTTCGTTAATATAATATTTTCATTTCTGTTTACAAATAAAACATATTTATTTGGTCCAAGTCTCGATATGTTATTGAGTTACTTTTAAATATTTTTACTAATATTACTCATAAAAATTATAGATACCTCATAGAGACGAAACTATTTTTATTATATTTAATGGAAAGATATGGAAGAATGGGTAATTACAGTCGGCTTGTCTTCGGCTGACTTAAATGATCACTTTATACAAATATAACGTTCACCATCCTCACCCATTAATCATTCTCCATATTTATATGTTACTATGTGGAAACATTTCCGAGTACAACCACACTATATATATATATATATATATTTACTCCCCATCTATAAGAATTAACAAAAATAAACAAACAGTGAAAAACGGCGCCATCTTTTTTACAACACAATATCTTTATTTTATCGCGAAAACACGAGTGCGCGTTATATAGACCGCCGCTAGTAAAAATAATATTTCCTTCGGAGTATTTTTACAACTCAGTGCTTAAGCTACGGGAGCATTACTAATTCATTGTTTCCCTGCGAGGGTCCGTAATTCGCGAAATCTGTCAAGTAACGTACAGGTTAACCTGGGGCTTTGCGGATCTCTGCCGTGTCACACGCCGTGCCTGCAAGCGGGTCCGTCTTACGGTCGTGTCCGAGAATTACATTTTTAGATTTGTGTCAAAAACCGTGTCATCCCTCTGTGATTTTCGTTTTTTTTTTGTCTTGTCTAAGTAAGTGTCTCGTAAGTTTTGCTCTTGGACTGTGCCTGCCTCGGTGCCCTCGCGTGAGACCAGGAACAGTATTTATAAATATGGAATACCATTTTATATATTGAATAATAATCGTAGAAAATCAGTCAAAACGGATAGAGGTTTTTATTGATAATCAGTCATTTATTAATATGTTAATCTAGTGTCAGTCTTACAGTTTTAATAAATTACTATTTTCCAAAATCAACATCAAAATAAAAAATATATAAATGGAACCTAATATGGAACAGGCACCCAAATATGGACACTAATTTAAAATATGAAATAACTGTGAGGGGACCCGCCGCTTACCGGGGACCGTTTATAAGCAAAAGATCCTATATGGTCCTACTCATTCGCTGCCAGGTTGGCATTTTTTTAATGCTACCGGGCAGCTGTGTAGCTGTGTCTCGCACATAGTGACAGGGCGGAGCTGAACAGCTGCCATCTCAAAAAAGCCCACAGTCCCCGACTGTTGTTTATACGGCGAAATTTATCAAGTCTATAACTACAAAAAATATATTTATTTCACCAGCCTTCAATTTTATCAGCCAAAAGGAGTTGATAAGTCGTTGTATTTCGCCAACATATACGCCATCATGCGATCGTCATTCCTAGTTAAGCCATAAAATTTACTTTCAATCAGTCTTCAAAGCTGTTTTTCAAGTTCTTCCCTTGGTACTGTTTTTCATCTCAATTTGGTCGCTCCTACTTTTTCTGATTCTCTTTTTTCATAAAGCCAAAATAAATTTATTCTAGGAACGTATGTAACGCATCATTTATTGAGTATTCCATATTTGTAATTTCTCAATTTACACAAACCTGTACTATAGTTTGAATAATAAAAATATATGATACATAAATATGTTTATGACAGCACAGTATAGAGATATTAAAATTATTATTCAAACAAATATAATATTAAGTTTTACTTACTTTTAAAAATTTCTGAGTAACGACGAAAGAGAACTCTTACTACGACGAGTTACAAAGTTTTAAAATTGACTGAATGAGACAGTACACAGTGAGCCAATGTTAATACGATTTGTTGATTCTTATAAATTGCGGTATTCCATATTAGGGATACTATTTCATATTAGGTTACTTTCCTTTATTGTTTAATCAATTTTAAAATATTTTTTTATTTTCTCTTCTTATATAAATATGCTTCTACTGTAATACATTTTTGTGTACATGTTGCGAGTGTGCATATTCGTGATGTAAAAACTGTGTGGGCATAGATATAAATAAATAAATAATATTGGGCCGGACGTGTCAAAAGAATACCTCCTCCGTTCCTGGCACTGCATCAGCAATGCTTAGAGTCCTGCTACGGGGAAAACCCTCGAGAAAGATGGAGAGATAGTATTGAGAAAGATGTAAGAAAACTTGACTTTCACGACTGGAGAATAAAGATCCTTAACGAATCGTAGTTCCGTGATAATAATTATATGATATAATATGATTTTTGATACAAATCTCAAGCAATGATGGAAAACCTTTTTTCATAAGTGAGTACACTCATATATTCAATTCTTAGAAATAATGTTTGCGTGTTTAAAATAAATATATATTTTTAATTTCAAAATGACGTCTTACATTGAAGGTCTGTTAAAAGTCAGACAACACTTTCATTACAAATTGTACAATTATATGTTCAGTATGATTATTTTTTTATCAATTATATGAAATAAAGTTTATATACATGAGAGGGGTTTGGAACATTAGTTGCGGGACGAGAGGCATTCTACACACATTCTTGGTGGAAACATAAATTCGATAATTTATGACACATTTATGCAATATTAAAAGTATTTGCTCTTCGAAAATTAAATCTTCGTGCAAACAAGACGTATTTTATATATTAATGTATATTATATTGTCAGCGTTCAAAGTTTCGTTCCAATGGAAACATATTTTTTTTAAAAATCGCGGGGCAATTTGATTGAGTAGGTGACACCAAAATGTAACTATCGGGACAAGAAATTTGCGTCAGTTCACGTCTGTATATTTGGTGGTATGTCGATAATAATAAATTACGTCACATAATCTGCTCGAAAATTTATAAGAGGAGCATTTTCCATATATTTTTATTTGCAGAAAAAGTAATTGGAGCTTAAAAAATAAAACATTTACTAATGCACTTCTGATGAATGAGAATCCCTATAATGTGATTGTGAACAATCGGCCAACTTGTATGAGAAGATTTATGAAAGTGGACGAGGCGAGAATTATGTCAGGACAGAAGAGTGTGGCGCTCTATCCACTCCGCCTATCCCCGCGGGGAAATGGCGTGATAGTAAGTTAGGTAGTTAAAATACAAAATAAATACATCTTCCAAAAACAAGCTAGTTGCCATACTGGCGGCCACTTAAGTTTCTGTGTAGATTGCTATTAGTTGAATTTTAATATAAATGATAGCGGCCAAAAATGACTAATTTTGCAACTAACAGCTATTTTAAATGACCAATTGACATCAAAAAGAGCCAAGTTTAAGTGTTAATAAATTAACATAGTGTGTAAAAACTATAAGATAAGTGAATGGCATTAAAAAGACATAAATATAATTAGCAAAATGGAACATTTCAAATCGAAATATCTAGAAGTAATAATGTCGTGTAAATTCAAAAGTAAGGGTGGCATGGAAATGTTGATACGGTACTCTAAAATTTGTTTATGACAAATATGTCTAAGTGTTGTATAATTTAAACATTATAAAATAATTACAATAGAACCGGCTATAGAACTGAAAATAATCAACACCTTTGCATAAATACCTATGCCTTTGGTATAAATCCTTTGCTTTATTAATTTATTTATATCTACACCTTTATGAGCCACCAAATATATCCACATATGCAACTTGTACACAAAAATATATTTTAAATACGACACAACAGTAGTACATACATAACAGAAAAGAAAAAGGAAAAATTTTAAAAATTGACAAAAAAAACTTATGTGTTAAACACAGAACGATATAAATACCTTGATCAATTAAACCATTATATTTCTAATCCAATTGTCAAATTTTATAAAATCTTCGGATTAACCAATACCGCGAATTATCGAGATTCGAATTAGCGCGTCTCCACAGCCCCTGCACGGATAAACCGCCAACTGCAAAAATAAATTGGACAAAAACTCCCCACACTTTACAGGGAGCCGATATTTCATGTTAACAATAGAATTTTGAAGTCGCGTATGAAAAAAAAATATCAATACTCTTTTATGGAGTGTTCCGTGACATGAAATAAAGAATTCCCGGCCGGCGCGAGCGATTGTGACCTTTGGCGGTATGCGCGTTGTGTGTGTTTTCGTGTGCAGCTATTCTGGGACCATTGATTTTCCCCGACACACGAGCACTTCGTGGTTAGTCCAAATTTGCCACGAAATTACTAAATTGGGTTTTATAAGCGACGCGCGATACTATCAACTTTATTTTTGGGTTATTTTCTATTTATTACTATTTATTGTGTATCTTATTTAATCTTTATTAACACTTTTTTTTGTAAATCAGAAGTGAACATATAATTATATTCAATTATAGTTTACTGTGTGGGATGCAGTAGGCATGATGCACATTGCATTGTCCAGGCTACTTTGCTAGACTGCCGTCTGCGTTAAAGTAGTCAATTTTTTTTTCGTGCTATTGTGGTGTTATTTAATTAAAATTAGAAAAAAAAAAGTAAGATTCGACAGAGATATAAAAAAAATAGATACAATAAAAAAATGTGGTGAATGTGTTGTAAAACTAAAGTGAATTATTAGTGTAGGTGCATTGTTATTAAGTTGAAATGTTCAACACCGATGCATCTGACTGATCTCTACTCAATTCAATCATATATTTGCGTAATCTTATTGGAAGTGAACGCTTTCCAGTTAGTGTTAAGTGTGTTGTACAGTTTTGGAGCTAAACATATATTTTTATGGGATTTTTATTCGGGTTCCTAGGTGTGATGAGGAAATTTTAGTTGGCGGCCATGCGTATTTACTTGGACTGTTATGGGCTAAGCTGCGATGCACGCCTGTTTAGCATTAAAAAATGTCAACCTGAAGGTGAATGAGTAGGACCAATATGGAAGCTTTTGCTCAAGGTGGGTCTCTTCGTTAGGCGTGATGTTCTCCTACTTCCAGCAATCTTTTCCTACATTATGAGGTGCAAGATATTATAATTCTCACATGTTCAAGATATTGAAATTTTCGTATTATTATTATTTTAAATCGATAACATTATTAACATATTTAAAGCATTCTTCTGTTGATCCACATCTCAAATGTTTCAAGTCACCCTCGGCAAGTGTCCATGCTTTCATTCCATAAAATAATATCAATATCACAGTATCTGACCATTCGTATTCGTAATCTAAGGTTGAGCTCATGATTGTAGAACATCTCATCATTTTGTATCTTCTCAAATTTCGTTCCAGCAATATAAAGACTTTCATTATCAGATGTGTTATGATGCAAATTTAGGAGCAAAAATTGGGTGCTAATTACTTAAACATATTTAATTCATCTACAGCAGCAGTGAGTCTTTGCAGTGGTCACATATGGCTGCGGAACATGGACGCTGAACAAAAGAGAGGTTAACAAACTTAGAGTAAGGCATCTCAAGAAAACACAGAAAAAGATAAGTGTAGATAGAACGACCAAGAAAATAAAATAGCAATGAGTAGGCCACTTCGGTCGGATGATGGACACTCGTTGGACAAACGCAGTCATGCCGCCGTAAAACCCGCTTGACTGACGAAATCAACAAATTCTGCGAAAATGCGTGGCAGCGAATAACAATGGATAGAGAAAAGGGAGACACTCGGGGAGGCCTTCATCCAGTAGTGAATAGAAAACGAATGATGACTTGTTTTGTTTTTTAGAACACTTTTTTTTGTAATGTTGCAGTACCAAAATTACGTTAGTATTCATGTCTGTACATGTTTGAACTAATAGGTGCGTAAATTTTAAGCTGATAGAGCCAGTTGTTAATCAGCTATTGGGAAGGTAACAGATATCCGTGTAGCGTAAAAATAGGTGATCAAAATTAACAGCAGATGCAGTGCGCTCACAATGGTGAGAGACTTTCTGGTCAAAAAAGCGATTATCTAATTAGATCATCATACCTACTAACCGGTGGTGTGCACTCTACACAATCAAAAAAGCTGTGCATAACTATAATCTTTGCGAAATAAATATAAATTAAATATTAATTTGACATATTATGTATTAAACATAAGAATTAAGTATTAAGAATAAAGCTGCGCGTGTGTTTTTCAAAAAACTGTTCCAGACGCATACGAACTAAATGCAACTCTCACACCTCACGGTGTTCTGAATACACGTCTTTACTTTAACATACGTGTTTCAAAACGCCGTAAGTGTGACTTTGAAGCGGCCTTGACTGTATGCACTGCAATAGAGTTTAAACGTCATATCATTTGATATTATAACATATTTTAACAGCTTTAGTTAATACATTGAAATACTTCCCAAGAGTAATAGTGATAATGCACTCGCGCAGATATACTGACACAAAAACACGCACCTGAATGATAATATCCATTGTTTTGACACCATCGACATTAGCAGCATAACCTAAGTCCATGCCTAGAGCACGCCACTGTTACTGGGCTGAAGATGTCAGGTACTAAAGAGTATTCCAGAAATTGAGTACTGCGAAGACGACAGTACCATCCGTGTGTAATTTAATACTTATATTTTTTCAAGGTGCATTCAGCGAATTAAATTGTCAAACTTCGTACACACTTTCATCCACTTAATGCTAATATAATGGATTCTTTGAAAAAATATACTTTATAACCAACACTTACACAGAAATTACAGGACCTTAAACACCGCCTGATTGCGTCCGATACCATCTTTAATATGAAAACCGCCGTAAAGTCTAGAATCGCCCGCCTTTCATGTCCCGCTTATCGGTCATATTCACAAAATCGATAAGGCGCCCCCTCGAGGGAAAATTTACCTTAGAGCACTTTTATCTTTGGAATCGAAAACGGCCGACACGAAAATATAATGTGACTCTTAGCGACAAAGGCAATAAAGATCAAAATTGCCCGCGATAATTTAAACGCCGGCCGTCGGTGTGGGAGCGAGCGTAATTATTGAAGTGGTCTGAAACGAGTGACAAGTAGTGGCCAATGGGAGCCCCGGAAAACAGTGGCTCAAGTCATACTGTTTTCTCAGAAAACAAGGGGTTAAAGTTCATATTATTATAGTCTTTGGGTAGATTCTAGAAAATAGCTACAACAGTGAGCTTTATGAGCTAAGCACCTCAAAGCTTATCAAAATAGACTGCGGTGGTCGCGCCGTGTGGAGTGGATGACTGAATAGCAAATACTGAAATTATTGATGAATACAAGATCTGGTAAAGAACCAGCTGTGAATGGATATCTACATTTCATCTGGCTAAAGAGATGAAATTGGAGGCAGCCATAAAGGCGAGCCTGGACCGAGACTTTCGGAGGTCCATACACCTTCTCATACAAGCTCGTCGATTATTGAGGCTTCTAACAGAACCATTTGGTTTACCCGGCCGTGCCAAGTCTTTCGCTGACTCTATATGTAGTACCATCAACACTTGCGTTATACATCCTTCGAATGCAAATTAAAAAACTCACATTTAGAACATATTTTTTTATATTAAATAAAATAACAATAACTTTGAACGAAACCACGAAATTTATAGTACGTCAACCGGTTTCGCTTAACTCAAGCTTCATCAGGACGTATTTTAATACGTACAGTATATATGATTGGTTTATGATTGTCATTTTATTTAATATAACATGTCAAACCACAAAGTGATTGTTTTCTACGAAAATATATATTTTTATAATTGATACATTTATTATTCTATTTTTAACTGTTCTGAAAATACTACAAAAATGTGTTCTCCCGTAAAAATATAGTTCTTACTCTTTCTCTCTTCACGCATCCGTTCTACAATGTAAGACCAAAGCACCTAAGCGATCCTTTTTTAATCCTATTCTCTATACTAAGATCAGCTTTCCATTCTCTCCTTATTTCTTCGTTCTTTGCTCTGTCGTAAATGGATCTGCCACACATTCGCCTAAGTGATTTCATTTCCACTGCATTCAGTCTACGTTACAGTCTCACGTCCGTGCATCAGTGTCGGTACCGAGATTCCATTGTGTACCGCCAGTCTTCCCTCGGTTAACGAGCCGACATTAATAAATATAGAAAAAGTTGTAAGAAATCTTCAAAATGCACACAATACATATTTTTAAAATTATACTATATAATAGAAATAGCAAAACAAGAATTTACAACATACAGCTTTATAGTAGCAAGATAAATATAAAAATATATAATATATATCATTTTGTATCCTTTCTTTCTTAACTGATTTTCACGTTTTTCCTCCAGCACCCTATTCCAAAGGCTTCCAGTCTATTTTGTCGGGTTCTAGCTTTCACGATCTTATAACGGTAACATGCTACATATATATACATGTACAACGTTCACCAAGTCATCAATACGTGGCGGCAGACGAACACAATGCCGGTATTATCTGAGCTAAAATAGCGATTTTAGGCCTTATTTTTTTCTCAACATTGTCTGTTGCTCCTAATTTTACTTATTAGAAAAAGATTTCTCTACGATTCGGGATTCTTCTAAAAAGCGGAGTCCCTCCCGATTTCGAGTCTATAAATCTACCACTGCGACAAGGGAATATTCCTTAAACCCCTTGTCTACGGAAGGACACACGGTGAGATAATCTGGGAGATTTAGTTGAGATAAATCTCAATACCATGTACACGTGTTGAGATGTTGATTTGGAAATAAACGGAGAGATTGAGATTGGTAGAAAGAGACAAATACTCAAATCACGACGTTCGGTCTAATAGCGACATTCGCGTATATACAAATGTCACCTAAAACCACGATAGATCCACCACTCTATATTCTGGAAGTTTGATATAAGTCATTATACATTAAAATAGAGCTACTATGGACAGCAACACCTAGAAGGCGACACTTCATACAGGAATCGATATCTGCGAATGCTAAATCTTCAGTTAGGCGTGCGCAGTGATTCAGATCTCCCAATGAATACACAAATCGGCAAAACTGTCACTGCATGCCGACATCAACTGAGACAGAACAAAAGTAATCGAAGTCATCTTCCTCCTGAGGAAGTCTGTCTACTTATGGATGCATTTGTGGTGTCAAGTCCTGGCCTACGAATGTTTCAACTGGATAGACTACAATCCATTCTAAACACGGCAGCGCGTATAATATATGGAATTTCTAAATTCTCTCATACAACGTTTCTTTTGCGCGAGCCATATTGACTCCGATACATAACCTGGCGCCACTGTATCCCCTCGAGAGTTTCGTATCCCAGACAACTTGAATAGCTGTCAAACTCTCAGGTCAGGTTCTACTTCAGACGCAGCAAGGGTCGTAGAACCGACCAGCCGCTGCCAGAAGTCTAAGTCTAAGTGAACGAGCATTTGCGGTGCTGGCCTTTATTTAAGAGTATACTAAAAACGCACCTTTTCAAAAAACATTTCCATAAGTTCAAATTAATTTTAAATACAAAGATAATGTTGGGCTAATAAACAGTTTGTGTTAAGTGCCCTTGAAATATATTTTTTATTATTATTTATTATTATTATTAAAACGTTGAATACAAATGTTTTTTTGGGCTTTTTGCAGGCTGGAGAACTATTTCTCCTAGCGCTCGCGTGTTCGTTTGAGGATGATATCGCGGAGTGTGTGAATGTGGCTAGATCAGGTTGGAGAATAAAATCGTCCGCTATTGAACTGAGAGAAATGCAGCTAAACTACCGGCTTGCTGGGCGACTGTAGGAGCTTATGGTTTGCACCCGGGTACTTGCCGGGTGCGTTCAGGAACCGTCGGAGGTATCGTTTGTTATAAAGGCGATAGACCTACACACTTTTAAATGATGCTGGAGTGATTCAAATTAAGATGGAATTCGATGTTTTACGCACGACGAGAGTGAATTGAAGAACAGCGCGTACCGAAGATACTACAGAAGCTGAGAGTTGTCTCCAAAGAGGTCTTCAAAGACTCTCGAGTTCGAATCGAAAAATTCTTAAAAGTCTCATTCGTGTACGCGGGCCATTAATAAAAAGAATAAATTGAAAAAGATTTGTATTCTCTCCGAGTGAAAAATGTTTCAAAACATATCTCGCACTAATTAAGTTCCACAGTTCCACAGTGCGATATTCCCCGAAGTCGGAGCTTGGATCACAACAATATGTTTCGGGGATCCTCTAGTTACAGTTACAGAGTGAGCCGCCCGAACTCTGAATAAAGTAATGGAGAACGAGGCAATAATGATCATTGTTGATATTATTATTCTGCCGAATTACCCCCTCCCCCGGGGAATATTAATTACCCAAAGTTGTTTTATTGCCCGGGGAGGTAAATTTAAGGAAGATTACTTACTCGGCAAAATGAAAGCATTTTAACCGAGTCGCGGCGGGCCCGGTTAGGAAGCTTCAACTACTTCTTTTACAGCTTAAATGTAACGGAAATTTTGAAGAAAAGCTAAATTTGAGTAAACGATAACTTTGAAACGCGTATTTCTGACAGTTTCTCGTAACGCTACACCTGTTATGTACAGGGATGTTAACTGAGAACAATATATTTTGCTTCTAAAATTTAAAGTTTTAAATACTCCCTCATTTAAATAACAATGTTAAGATACAGGCAGAAAAACAATCTATATTTCAAAACGGAAACACTCTTTGTATTTATTTTCAGTAAGATATAAAACTAAATATTATAGTACACGCTGTATACATATGCACGCCTAGAGCTATCTCAAACTGCTATGCTTATCGTTAGAATATTATTAAAAGTATAAACATGACGGATAAAGATAAATAAATTAAATAATATGGACTATTTAAAAAAAACTTGAATCTCAGCGAATCCAATATTTTGTGTAAAATCGTTTTGAACTGCACTGCTAAAATTATCGAGTAATTTATTCAATAACTTTTTAAGAAGTAGCTGTTTTTGATAAATATTAGATTAGTGACATCTATCGCACAATGCGCAAAGGTTTTTAATTTATTCATTATTATTCAATGCTAATTTGATAGCTATCTAGCGGATTTCTTAAGAAAAATGATACTAACATTGAATACAATGGATACGAAGAGCAGTATAACTAAATATATATATATATAGAAGTTCCTCCAGTATATTGGAATAAACTGTACATATATATTTTGAAAAATAAAGCGAAATTAAATATTTATCTGACAGAATATTATAATATATTTAAATCTGAATAATATGATCACAATTGTACTGATTTCACGCCACTGCACCGTATATGCAGATAACTCCAGAGTAATTAAAACGGTATGGGACTCTCGTGAGCTGGACATAGTTCTGAGCACACCTTTCCATCTAACCTAAACAAATCTCTTCAGCCGAAGCCACCACCCTTCTTCCACTCCTGAGTCGGTCGACAACGTTTAGTTCCGACCTCTGTATCTGCATTCTACCGCATAAATAATAATAATAATATGATGCTAAGTTTTGATGATTAAGCGAGTATTAAAAGCCACAGAAACAGAGAACATCCGCAAAAGACCTAACAAAATTATTTGAGACCAGATTTTTGAAGACGGCCAAGTTTTAATAATCGACGATCGTGTGTGAGAAGATGAATAAAACTGAACTGGGCAAGAACGATACACCGGGACAGAACAGTGTGGCGATCTATCCTCTCTGGCCTACCCCTGCTGTAAACGATGTGATGGTAAGTAACGTTATTTTGCTACGACATTACTACCGACAGTCGGTCATCCGACTCAATTTTACCTAGTAAAATTCTTGTGAGTGAGATTGCTCGTTGCCAGTTGCATGTTACTGCTACAATATGCGTCCGGCCTTAAATTACATGGCAATTCATTTCTGTCCGTAGCACCGTTAACTTATCCACACGGAAAAGTTGACACAGATTCGATATATTTACTAAAATATGTCATATTCAAAACAGAAAAATATACCTCATTAAAACACTTTTCTATTGAAATATAGAACAGCTTTTTGGGTCACTTCGTACATATCTCCCGCAGGGGCCCGCGTAGGGATGGTAATATCGGTATACCGGTTCTACTTACCGTTAAATATGTAACAAAAGTCAATATTTTTCAAAATAACATTTTTATTGTGATGGTTGACGAAAGTCAATAATACACTATTTTGTATTACTTCATTCCAATCATCTGTCCATAATCTGTTGCAGGTGTGCATTGGGTCAACAGATATATAATCGCTGTGCTTTATCGTTTTCCGGACCGGGAAACCGAATTCGCCAGCATCCGACCCCTCCGAAGTGACACGCACGGCCCGATTTCCGGACGGCTGCCAACGCATATTACTGTTGTCTGTTGGGATCGGTACCAGGCGTAGCTTTGAAGCTAATGAGAGCTACTTTTTACACCCAGGTATATGCAGGGTGCGTTCAGGGGCCGTAGGCGGTGTTATTGATTATGGAGGCGACGAATTTCTATAAAGATACGTGTTTCAAAATTTATTAACCAGAAATTTTAAATGATTTTTATAACAAAATTCAATAATTTAATAACAATAAAATAATTTAAAAACAAAAAATCTCGTTTTCCTACGTTTAAAACACAATGTAGAGATGGGAGTAGAAAAGAAAAATCATAATTCATGAACTCTCATTGACCATTAGAGTTTTAGTTGAGATAAATCTCTGTACCGTATGCATGAATTGAGATTTTGTTCTCGAGACAGACTCAGAGATAACCCCTTGTGATTATAAGGACTGACCTGTGTACACAACGCTTTATACGTGATACATGCGCACATCACCAAAAAGCATAGATACCTAAAACTATTTATTCTGAAAAGTTTGATAAACAGAAGCTATTAAATAGCAAGCGTTCTTGTTGTTTTGATCTCTTCAAATAACGTTCATGATCAGATGGTGATTTTTTATTTAGTGGAATGTAAACAATTTTATACAAGACTCCACGTGTGCACAAACGTCACCCAGAATCAGATATACTTACACCTGAAAATTTATATAAACAGAAGGCTTTAAATTACAAACATTCATTTTGTTCTCTCTTTTTGTGTACTTTTGTTTAGTGAAAAATAAAAACGATTTAATAAATTTATTTTATTGAATTTACTACCTGTCATTCTATTAACTTTTTAAAGTAGTTTAGTTATACATTTTATCCGGGAAACCTCCGAAGAAATATATATTATTTTTGAACAATTTGTGAAAAATATGTCGGTAACCAATCATTATGATTTTATTTAATATACAAGTATTACCGGCAAACTGATGTTTGCAATTTGTTTTATAGAATCACCGGTGAATGGAGAACTAGTAATCTGCAATCCCTAGTCACGTGTCGTGTTCTCGGATTCCTCCGAGTTTCCTAGAAGCGGGTGTAATTTATGTAGCCTAATTAGAGGAAAAAACTGTCTAAAGAAAGAAAGAAAGAAACGGTTGGAGGGTGTATAGGTTGAACAATATCAATTTAACAAAGACGCAATTTGTACGCCGTTAACAAGCGCTGAAAAGTTAGATTCCATGTCAAGTTTTATTTTATAATGGGCCGTTAGCTACTTACCAGAGAGCTTACTGCATTATAACTGATATATGTTGTCTTTTAATTCCTCTAATTTTTTTTTCGTGATCCGCCTGCCCAAAATTTGCATTTTTCTATCATCTTTATTTTGATAAGAAATATTAGTATTTATTAAGAAATAATTAAGTACCCACAAAAAATGCATTTTTATGGCAATTTTTTGAATTAGACAACAATAGAGTCGCGCTTAAAGCTTGGTGTGGTGGAACACATTGATGGGCAAAAAAGAAGAGGAAGATTTGCCCCCATTAGACCGACCAAACGGTTACATTTCTCAATATAATATACATTATGGAAGGAATAGTTAAATATGGAAAGACCGCGGCATTACTTAGACAACTAAGGTCAGGGTTGTACAGTCTCCGGTGCATTATATATTTTTATACGATGTAGAATCATGAACCCCAAAAGCAAGGCAGAGAAGATGGATTGATTCCTTTGAGATGTGGTGCTGGAGACACATATTGAGCATACCGTGGATGGCGAGACAAGCACTTCTCTGGTGATAGCCCTGAGGTCTGCAGGATGCCGAGAAAAGGGCGAAAGTTCACGGAGACCGCGATCCTCAGTCACGAGGGACCGACATAAATGGACAACGACAATACCGTTTTTCTTCTTCATCAATGGATCGAGGGCCAAAACGAGCCACGGTTTTGTCAATCTTTCACCTTCATGATACTTTTTCTGTTGTTCACATTCAGTTATTCATCTCAACAGATCCCTCGCGTCCTCTTTAACACTGCCTCCCTAGCGGATAAGTAACCCACCCAGTAAAGCGGTACTCGCGTCACCTTCCACCAGCCATAAAGACATGGCTACCCACGATTGAATGAGTAATGACGATTCATAGAACCCATCGTACTAAACTCTGCACTGATATTGATCGGCTTCCGAGAGAAATTTCGTCCCATCAAGTGACTTAGTTTGTTTTCGGATATAGACAGTATGTTTATTTTCATTCCACTTCCTATGGTGCTTTTCGGACATGGATATTTTTTTTTTTTCGGACATGGATATACATATGTATGTAGTTTGGTTATAGGTTATTAACTATTCTTATTCCCGCTGGTACATCCAAGAAATTATTCATAACGAAAAACACAACATTTTTAACTGTAGGTACAAAAATGTACATGTGCAAATTACCTAGGTTTATTATATGCTTTATTTACATATATACAGGTAAACGGAAGTTCACAAACATATTATATTACACGAATCATTACGATTTTTTCGGTACTGTGTGTTCCAGCAAGGGGATATTCATTATTTGAGAAATGTAATTTGAATATAACATGAGATTTTCGTACAAATTGAAAGTAAGTGCAAAATCTAACATAGAATATCCGGTTCAAGCTTTTGATGAAGTTTTTTTTTCTAGAATTTTTTCTTAAATAGGCAATAACGAATCATCTTTGTAAGATATTCCTTGACGGAGACTGCTAAATGAAGTGAATAATAATCCAACCATCTTTGTATCTTCTTCTTGAAAATCAGGAGGTGCAATGAGGTTAGATATGAAGACGTTTCTTGGAAGAGGCCTAAACTCTCAATCGGTTGTACGTGACGCCGGCGAAGGTAATGATGATTTGAGGATGTAATAGGGATGCGGTCAAAATGGAATATTTTGTATTAGAAGGTTATATGTGCGAGCGCCTGGTGTCCCCAAATAAATTACACCCTGCTCTCTCTCACCTGTTATTTTGAATAATAACGTGAAGTTTGCACGTAGGTGTGTATGGCCGAAGCAGGTTGAACAAGAAATGCTACTGAAGTTTATTGATAACCGTCGAGGAGCGTTTGCCAGTGATTTTATCGGGAAAACGGTCGTGAAAGAAGTGGCGCGCGGGGGCCGGCTTCCTGGCTTCCGACGCGTATTATTGTTGTCGATACCGGGCGTGTTTTTGAGGCTGATAAGAGCCTAGTTTTGCACCCAGGCATCTGCAAGGTAGGTTCAGGGACCGTCGGCGATAGACCTCCACAGTGATATTGATATATTATTGCGGGTCAAAAACGACCAATTGACGACTCAACTGCTGACGCCTATTGTAACTAATGTAAAATTGTACATCCACAAGGCTTGTAATGAAAAATAAAAACTGTGAATTTAACTTACTAACGGAACAGAACTATGCGATAACTTATTTTATAATAATCTCCTAATAAGTCTTGAAGAATTTGTTAATGAATGCGCGTGTTGCTTTGCTGAGTGGAATCGAAGCGAGAGTGCGCAACTCCCATAACGGTTCCGGGATAGGATGGGAGGGACCCACGGGAGTTTCTTCACGCGGGTCAAAAAATGATATTTTTAACTTGATACTGTATAATAATATATTTTTGTAATTAATGCATAAAATTGACAACAGACTATTTTTAACGCTGTGTATACGCCTATTTCAACATGCGACCACCAAATATGGATCCTACGTAAAGTGTAAGATCAAGAATCCAGGATTCCAAAATGAGTTATCTTAGAGGAGTAGTAGGAGTATCATTATTGAACCGAGTGAGAAGTACCGATGACCGGGAGATCCTCGGCATAGAACCCTAACTTCTATATATGTATATATAAATATCTCAATTAAGATGCATTGGACACGTCTTGAGAATGATAAAGGTATGACTGTTAAGTTATTTCTTTTTGGCAACTTCGAAGGAAAGGCGGGTGATGCGTCAATGATGACTAAACATGACTATGATACTTAATGTGTTACTGATTAATATTTCAATATACTAAAGACTGTTTCAATACAAGGCACGTGACTAAAAAGAAGAAGGAAGGATCAGAAGATTCATTAGTACCGAGTCTTGTACAATAGTCTACAACTCTGGTATTGTTCCTCACGTCAACTACTGCAGCAGCATTTTGTTTCGGGCTGATGAAGAACAAATGTACCAATTGTCGGTGTTGTAAAATAAAGCTAGATATGATGATGACCTTTAAGCAGAAAATATATTTTAATATAATGGTATTTATTTAAAAAATCCTCAATAAAAAAATATCGACGGAATTTACACGAAAAATTGACGCAAATCAACATAAGCCCGAGCATCGTACAAGAGGAAGGGATAGACTGAGACTGCCATTTAGGAAGAAGGCCAAATTTCATTTCAATAGATTTAAGGTGAAACTGACCAGATATGTAAAAGATAAGTTTTAATAAAAGAAAAGACTTTAATCGTGTTTTTATTGGTGCATATAAAGGAGTGCTTATGTATGCACTATGTTAAGTATTAAATAAATAAATAAATATGGTACTAATAAATGTCTCAATATGCTTTCTTTCAACTTTAACGAAATGTTTTGTTATTCACTTTTACTATGCTGTACTTTTTGTTTCTTAATAAATCCTACCAAACAACCGCTTAGAGCTAATATAGAGAAACAGTAAACATTTTATTTATTTAAATGAAGCATATTAAATATAGATAAAACATTATAAACAATACCATACACATATAATAAATGGAACATTTAAACACACACATTATATTCATCATGTTATAGATGTTCGCTGTCTCTTTATCTAGACCGAAGTCTGTTCTAAATGAGACAGGTTCATCCGTTAAATCCATAAAAAAAAAATTAAATATGAAAAAATGTATCTAAATTTAAATTAAAATAACAAGGTTATTATTTAACTTTGAGCTAAAGTATTATTTTACACCGCATTCAAATAATGGTAGCACTAGACCCGCGTCGTTTTGCCTTGTCGAGAGGAACTGGCGCGAAAGTAACTCCCATAACAGTCCCGGAAATGGGTAACTCCTTTCTACTAGACTAAACATGACATATTGTGCCTTGATTTGTCATCAGGTACTGAAGATCTGGAGGCACTATGGCTCTCCGACCTGATGTGGGTCCGAGCCTTCTCAATGTCCGGCATGCTCGCAAAACGGTCGGATTTCATGTCAGCTGGCTTCGCTGCTCTTCGGTCGAGCACCGCTCGGTATACTTACCCGCAAAATAATATATTAAAGAATTTCCTTAGAATGGCCACTCGGCGACATATTACGAAACACCCTGTGCGCGCGCCCGGCTGGCGTGACGCGGACGTATCGCGTGGTTCGTATCTGGGTTCGCTATCGCCCAAAGGTCGCGGGTTCGACGTCTGACGGGCGTAAATCAGGAAACTATGTTTTACGTGCGCACAAAACCACCCTGTGTTGATTCGATTCTTGAATCCTTTCGGAGAAAAATACAGGTTAAATATTTCCTCCCGATGTGGTCCGAAAAACATGATTATGAAATCTAAGATAAATTTTGGATAAGAATAAATTGTTCCATTTAATGTAATCGTTGATGCGTTGATACAGTCCCTTTCATCATAGACTTTAAATGATCCCTCCTGATTACCCTCGGGTGTCAAATTCATCCAACGATTGTCCTATTGCCATTCGCGGGACTACAACTCAAACCTTCCAATTAGGTACTCCAATTCGAATACTAAACTATTCGTTAATTCGTATATTTGTTTATCTATGTACAATATTCGTTCATTCATATGAAACAGTGAAACATTTTGAAAAATATTTCTAAATGCATGTTGCACTCGAGACGTGTTTTGATATAACGGGCAATCCAGATTATTTGCCGAAATATTTATGACAGTCCATTAAGCCATATTCCATCAATATTCTGTTTTATGCGGATATACGTTACTAGACCTGATTTATCACGTTCGAACTATATGCACCGAGCAGCGGACCTCATACGAGGCGGGCTATCACTCCCATTTTCATGAACGAGACTGCCCTGCGAAGCTGAATGCACCCAGTAAGACGATACTAATGTCAATTCCCACTAACCATAAAGACACAGTGTACCTATGGCGTGCAACAATACAAAAGCAGCTAGCAGCATTCAGTCGAGCAGAATCACGATCATTCTTTCTATCAAGCAACAGCTCTAGAAATCGCCACCAATAACAATTCGCGCATCTAGCAGTAACTCCGTTGTAAAGTTAAATTCTATCTTTATAATTCTTCTTCTTCCGAGGCACTACATCCTGATCCTGGCTATTCTACTCCAGTTCTGAGACCCTCACATCTGCTTCAGTCCTCTTCCACACAGTCAGCCCAGTCTTTCTTGGCCCGCCCCTAGGTATCCACCGGGGTATCCGATCGGTGACGATCTTCGGAGTCTTGTTATCTGGCATTCTCTCAGCACGGCGCCCATCGCAGTCTTTGAAACTAACAGAATCTTACAATTGTCTTTTGCTCAATTCAATTATCACGATTCATTTTTATTCTGTAAGTTCCATTTTCTAGAGTAAGTCCATAAATATACCTTAATACTTTGCGCTCAAAAACTGCTAAGTTGTTTATATATGTAATTTAAATAAATTGTAATAACCTTATAAAAGTAGTTTTAATAAATTTATTGCAATCCGTAAGTACTTACTGTTATTATAACCTGCCGCTTGTCACACGTGCATATTCACATACAACCCTCGTATTTCGACACAAATACCACACTCCGCGATACCAAACGAATACGAGAGTATTTTGAGTGATTATTGAGGCATATCACACCAGTCTTCAAATCCTTATGAAAATCATAATATTCCAACCACCACAATCCTATTTAAGGTTATCAATAAATTAACGTTGTTTTTATATACACCGTCAAAGGTTTTTCACATCAAAAAAATGAAGAATACATTTCACAAAAAATCGTGAAAAAATGTCTAGTAATGTAAAAAAATTACACTTTATTTCGTAAATTAATTTCTAGAACGATATATTTTTTCTTTAACCCCGTTTACGATTTCAATTGTCTCGCGTCACATAAAATATTAGCTAAATTATGAACACGGCTTTTAGGAAAAAATTCCATTACATTTTGACACCTGCCCCGATAAGGCTGCGCCGCTAATGGAGGCCGCCAGGAGGCCGTCAGGCGGGTGACAAATGACCGCGTCACAATGACCAAACATAGCCCATTAAAACCCTTCGAACATGTTATTACTATTAATACTGTTAAAATTGCGCGAGTGGCAGTCGACATTATGCGCTCCTGCGATCCTGTGATTCTATTGCCAATATAACGGACAGCGTACACCTGGAGGCCATAATATCGGGGTTTTTTTAGCAGCAGTGTGCAATCAGTACTTAGAAAACCTGTCCACGATTAGAATTTCTACAAAATAATTTTAAATAAAACACCTCGTAATATACTAATCATAATAATTATCATATTTTATATAAATTAAATTAATCAATTTCTATCAATCCTATCTTTTTCAATATAAAGATGATCGTTTTTTTGAAAAAAAAATTATATATGAAATACTAAATTAATGTATTAATTATAAATATATACATATAAAATCAATTTTGTCGAAAAATATTGTTTTTGCGTCATCGGGATACGAACCTGGATCTCTATTTCCAATCCGGGGAAGTACACTACCGATTGTGCTATAACGCCAGTATTTTTCTTGACAAATTTTCGAACCTATATGTTACATTTTTCAAATTAATACACCTGTCGTTCCATTATTTGAAAGCCATCTACATTATTTTTACAGAATCTCAAAATACGCAAAAACAATATTTTTCGACAAAATTGATTTTATATGTATATATTTATAATTAATACATTAATTTAGTATTTAAAATATCACAGACCGTCTGTTCTGAATAATTGCAACTTCACAATAAGAATGTGTTTTCCTTAATAAATTATATATGCATTATAAAAAAATACTACACATTACATGTTCAAAAACTTGTCGACAACGTAATTGGTTGGTATAGCGAAAATGTTTAATGCATTTCCCCGGATATGAAAAGTTTCTGGTTCGTATACCTGTAGCAACAAAAATATTATTTCAAAAAATAGATATTCTAATTGAAAAATTTAATTTATATTAAAATTATCATAGAACTATGAAATCACGATTCATCACAAAAAAGGCTTTTCTTTAAAAAAATTAATAAAACGAGCATGTTTATGTGATGAACACATATTAAATTACGTTATAAAAAGAAAAAGCCTAGGACCACTTTAAGTATAAATCCGGCCCTGATCACCACAGTCGGATAATAGTGTAGATCATTTGTTTGCTGGTCCGACGATATGCAAAGAATTAAAGGACGCAGTTGAATCACTGGACGCTATTTTAAAATATTTAATTAAGAACTTATATACGAGGCATATTGATAAGTTTCCGAAACGAGTAAGAAAAAAACAAAACATTATTAAGGAAGTAATTTATTCTTCTACATAATTTCCTTGTACCTCAACAAGCTTCTCCAGGGTCATTATACCATTTTAGTAGGATTTTTCAAAGCCTTCAAAATAGCCATTTACGGCATGCATGACATCGCCGAATTTCTTCCCATATAACCACTTTTTTTATTTTTGACCACAGATTTGAGAACAAATAGAAGTCAAGAAGGCCAAGTCTGGCGAATAAGGTGGATGAAACAACAACTCGAAGTGCAATTCATGAATTTTAGACACCGCAACCGACGCCATGTGACCTGGAGCATTGTCTTAATGAAACAAAATTTTCTTTTCCGTCAAAGGGGTCATTGCTTGATTTCACCCCTCAAATTTTGTAACAAACCCGTAAAGTATTCAATTATTTCCTTTTCAAGGTAATTCAGGAAAACAACTCCTCGAGCGTCCCAGAAAACAGTCGCCATCACTGTTCCGTACAGGAAACAAGAAAATAAGGGTGGTTAGCCGATCTCTGCGTCTCTCTCAACTGGTGATGATGACGATGAGGTCAGAAGAAATAAAACACACAAGCATATTTTTTCTAGAATACTGCGGTGAGAGAATGATTTCCTGTGCAATCGCAGTGAACCTGCTTTTTTATCACTTTAGACAATGACAGTATTGTTTAATTTATTTAAACAGTTAAGCATTCATGAGTTCATAATCATATTTAAACACGTGATGTGCTGAATAGACGAGTCTCAATAATTTTAATCGTTACTTTTATTCCCACGAGGTACTAAAACAAGCGCCAGAAAGACGCTGTTGTAAACAGTGTCACTTATGTTTGGAGCAGGCGCCGACTTTTCACTCACACGCATTCTGGCGCCTGTCCTATAATTTAAGATTTGATTTTATTACTTTATGGTTGCTTTGACCAAGCGTTTATCAAAACACCACATCACAGTTGTTCATTGATAAAATAATTTGCACTTCGGTGCCTGGATTGCGGCCTTGGTTTGTTTGTTTTCAAACATTTTAGGCGAGGATAGTGTGAGAATCCAATCCTGTTCAATACAATCACTTTGCCAGCCGACAATTTCGCTTTCGCTTTCTTCGGTGCGGGTTCGCCATTTTCTGTCCACTATTTAGACTGCTCTTTGGTCTCTGGTGCATAATGACGGATGCGTGTCTCATCAACTGAAATGAAAAACTTGCTGGAATTACACCTAAAAAGTTCCAAACACTCCTACACTTTCAGCAGAGTTCCTTAGCATCTTTGCTATCTTCCGTAATTTTAAACGACTATCGTCCAATGCGATATTATGGATTTTCTTAATCACTTCCGATGTCGTCACTACTATGAGCGTCTTCACAGCTCTGACCTCCTCGTTTAAAATCGGTTACCTACGTGTAGATAGTGCTCAAGGAACGTGAGGAGTCCCTCAAAACAGCATCCAGCGTGACTTTAATCCGGGTAGTGATCTTCCCTTTTAAAACGTAAAACTTTATAACGGCACGAAACTTCCGTTATCTACATTTTCAAAAAAATGAAAGATGACTTCACTTCTAAAAGCTCTCATCTAAAAAGTAATCTATCTTTACTGTTTCCAAGGTAAGTTTGTAGAACTCCATAATGACATATGTGAAAATAAACAATTGTTTTTTTTAATTTACTTGAGATGTATTTCACCTTGTAAGAGCATTATCAACCTAACAATATAACTCGACAACTTGTATTTATATCTATCTAGCAGTTGTGTGCAGTAGGTATAGATTTAGGTTATGCTGTTACCAATCATATACAATACAATATATGTACTTTCGTTTAACCAACGTAATTCGTCGTTTATATGACCCTACCATGTATTTATTTATAATTTTATACTATTAATGGTGTCCTTAAAGTTTATGTTTTAATATAAAATAATACCTTTTTACCCACGTAAAAAATGTATGGACGTTTTTAAGAACACTTTTTATGATTGAACATGATTCTTTTATTGTTTAAAAATCCTTCATGTAATAACTAAAGGAAATAATTACTTTTATTAAAGGTTAATCTAGGAAAGAGTTCTGCCAATTGCTTTTTGTTTTTTCCAAATCAAAAATCAATCAACGCACCAAAGAACAATCGTAAAATCAACATAATAAAAACAGTAAGATAGTAAAATTCACGAATTAGTAAGAAAGGAAGTAGATACTTTAACGATTTGCAAGCAGTCGAAAGCCTTTCTAACGTTATTCTGTTAAAAAATAGCAAAGGTAACGACTCGATACAAAACGAAGTAACCGAAAGGAGTTTCGAATTCAGTAAATAGCCAATTATATGACTTGAGTAATTCACTAGCTTAAAAGCAGAACAGAGTATTGTGAATAGCTCGATGCGGCGAATACACAAGAGCGCACAGCGGTGAGTGGTAGTTTTTAGAACTGAGCCATTAAAGTCTCTCACAGATGGCGCTAATTGTAAAATAATATTTCCGCTTCTGTTACTCCAACTATTTAATTTATATTTGTTTCCCAGAATTTTTAGTAATGCACAGTTTTTTTGTTTGTTTGCACTCCCCTGCTATCTAGTAGGGGATAGATAAACAATTTTATTTGAATGAGATGAAAAGGGACAACATTATTCATTGGAATTCTGAGAATTTCCATATATTTTGAATGCTTCTAATTATTATATGTAACCATTATGTTTCAAGATAAACGATATCTTAATATCCTAGCTAATATGTAGAAAAGGACCGCTATATAATTTTACAACACAGCTAGAGAAATATTTTTGGTATTAGGAAATAATTATGTCAAACTAGAATGATATTTTTTTAATTAATGCAGCAATGTCGAATTAGTGATCCTGTTCCACATCCTCGGTAGATCTATGACAGAAAAGATGTTTCGCCAGAATCAAATCCTCGAATTATCTGAATTTTAAGATAATAAGAAATTAAATTAAATAATGCCTCTACAAGGCGAAACGCGTCTCGAGTAAGTTAAACGAGCAGAATAAAAAAAAAGTGTTTCTATTCTCACATATGTAAAAAGTAATATAAAAAATGACACGTTTTTAATTTGTCATTTCGGATACTTATCAGCCATTTCTTATTTCTATCCTAGACACCATCCAGATGTTGTCCGAAGGTATCTGAAATCATACGCCTTGCTCACTATTTGGTGGATGTATTTTTGTCTGAGCTTTTTCATTGTTGTCTTCCCTCAGTTATATTTTTCTAAGAATGTGTTATATCCCATTTTAAAAAACAATTTTAAATTCACACGTACGTTATATTATTTTTAATTATGTATTGTGTTGTGTTCAGGGCGTATCGAAGATTTATTAATCATTTATTACAAAAAATACAAAAATATTTCCCTGAAATAAATCATCCAACGAAAAATAATAAACACGCCTGGACTCCATTAATCAAATATCTAATCATTCGCTTCGACTATGTACGTGTCAAAATAAAAATATTATTATAAATTGTACACGTATGTACTGTACACAGCCTTGACTTGACCTTCGCGATCATTGAAAATTTAACTGCCTTATACGTGACGCTAATAGATCCACGATATGTTAGAGATGCAATCCACAAGTTTTCGGAGACTGCATGTAGAGGGGATAATAATTTAGAAAAACTAGTGATGACTGGAATGGTGGAATACTCGAGAAGAGGAGAAAGAGGATAATCATCAGTTCGACGGACCGACCGGTCTCTCCGAACTGCGGGCTGCATAGAAAGGTGGAGACCGGGACATCAATTTGTCACAACACTGTCGCCTCCGCTCTCATTATCACATCCGGCGAAGCTGAATTTATCCAACAGGCACCGGTGCATAAAACGCAACTCCCATCAACCTTAAAGACACTCAGTAACGATGGCATGCGACAATACCAATCTTTCTATCGCCAACGATTCCATAAATCGCCTCCGATAACAATTCGCGCAGAAATTACATTATTTCTATATTTGTAAAGTTTGATTAATAAACTCAGTGCCAAAAAGTAAGTGGTTTTTTTTCATAGCATGCCACACTGCGACAACAAATGAACACGAGAGTGGTCGATGAAATATTGGGGCATCCACCACACTCACACTAATCACATAAATTACAACGTAACTCCAAAATTTCTTCTGATTCGAGTCGATGTATATATATATATATATCGACACACATTCAACTGTTAATTCATACATATTAATTCAACCTATCCCAATTCTAATGAATCTGAGAAAAATAATGCATCATGTAATTTATTTTAATACTCGCCCCAATCTTCATTCGTAATAAGTAGTGATCACTGAGAAAGACAGTCACTTTAATTACAAAAAATAAAATAAATTGTAAATATATCGAGGTTGACATAGCGAAATCGTAACGCATTTCCCAGATAGAAAAAGATTCAGGTTCGAATCTCGATAGCGACGAAAATTATTTATTCGATTGATTCACAGACCACCAAATATATAGATATGAACTAACGCAAATTTCTTGTCCCAATATTTTCATTTTCCTACCACCCGCGTGATCACTCGGTACCATTTACACAATCAAATAGCTCCGCGACGTTTTTTAAATATATGACCCGACTGGAATGAAAATTTAAATGTTGACATAATAATATGCATTAATGTAAAAAAATTTCCAAGAGTAAATACTTTTACTATTGCATAAATGTGTCATAAACTATCAGATTTATGTTTCCGCCAATAATGTGTATAGAATACCGCTCGTCCAGCAACTAATTCCAAACCCCTCTAATATATGCACACTTTATTTCTTATGTGTTCATTTAAGGACGTTCCCAAAAAAATCACTTTTCTTACAATCCTTTTGAAACTTTGAATACACATACTTATGAATGTCTTTTATACGTAGAATTTTTTTTTAATAGTCCTTGCGGTAGTAAATTTGTAAATATTGACTATTAAAATGAGCATATTTAACATACGAACCATACCCCGATCGATATTGTAGCGCACGTCTAACTGAATAGCAATAGTAATTTTCTTACAATTGTTTTGGAAAACTGAGAATCATTAATTGAAAATTTAACAAATATCTTTTTGTAAAAATAACTAAAACAAGCGGCATTCGTTTTGTTATAAAAAAATGTTAAAAGTGACCTACTTTTGAACGGTTTTGACGTTTCTTCTTATAATTTGAATAATGAGAGATTTTTGAACTTCTACGCATGTGAACGGAAGCGAAAAAGTACACTGTACCTCAACTATTTTTTATTCTATTCATAGTAGTTCATTGTAGTTTACATACGGGGGAATCTTCTTGAAGATTGAGTACGACTGCTCTTTGGGAACGTCCTTAATGGTCTGTGAAATGACCGATTTTTTTGGATATATTTCTTATAGATTCATTTAATTTGACTTAAAAGTACAACATGTTTTGAAATTTCACATTCACAACAAAAATGTGTTTTAAGGAATCAAGGGTTTTAAGGGGTCAAAAATATGTGCGGAGCATATGAGGGGATGAGGGAGGAAAGGATAGTAAAGGTAAAGAACAATGTTGCTGATCGCAACAATAATACAGAACATGACAGATCATCCTTAACTTAAAACAAAAACATTATCAAATTAACTCTACGTTTACTAATTAACTTTACTTTAGATTGAATAAAGTCAATTTTAAAGTTTAAAAAAATTGGAATAAAATATATACAGGGTGGCTCAAAAAAAGCATTTTGTAAAATGTGAAATAATTTCATCAAAATTAGTTTAACTATATCAAAAACAGCTTAAATAATTTACTAATTTACTTACTTATCTATTTAGCTGCATTACGTTTTATTTCGACAATTTCTGGTCGCCATCTTTGATTATTAATTTTTCCATTGTTTATATTTGGTTTTTTTCAAATTGTTACCCAGAACGACAAAAATCAGCGCAGAAGACCGTATTCTGATCAAAAATTTGCGAATTGAAAAACGTCGGGGTTCTGGGAAAATGATTAAAGAGTTTAAAAAAAAGCCTCGAGTATAGCTAGACATTACAGCAGGACGGAGCTCCATCTCACACAGCCAGAAATACAATCAACTTTCTTCGTCGTGAGAATGTTAATTTCATCGAGCCAGGTATGAGGCCACCGAACAGCCCAGATTAAAATCCAGTAGATTATGCAATATGGGGTATTTTGATGATTTCTGTTTATTTAAATATTGTGCAAAAAAAATTATATTAAGAATTATAATTAATTATATTATGTTTTGAAATAACTCGTGTGTTACGAGATGTTTTCACTTTTTTTGGGCCACCCTGTATATATATAAAAGTTGTTTTTCAGACTTGTCCCTATAAAACAATGTTTTTGATCAAATAAATGTTGAAACGTTTATTACAGAATGTAGGAATAAACTGTCCCCGTGTCAAATGCAAATAAAAAGTAACATTTATTGCCGTTAACGTAAAAAATATACATAAGAGGAGCGTTACATTACTATCGACGGTTCTCGTGGGGATGGCTGAATGTCGAAAATAAATATTTATTAAGCTTCGTACATATACATACACATATCGACATCTAGTAAAAGACTGACCAAGCAGAGCACACGTAGCCAAGTTGCACACCCAACATGCGCCATTGGACAACAGGGGTGCCATGATCGGTGGCGCAGAGCGGGAATTGCACGGTCTTTTGAGCGCGGGACTAGCCATGCAAGCCGTAGTCAATTTTTAAAAATCGCGTATATGCCTCGTTTAATACCTATTGTAATTAACCTCAGCGCGAAGAAACTATCAGCTACTTGTAAATTCAGTATTTGATTTCTTGTTTAAACTGAATTGTGTTTCAGTCACAAGTAATCGAGATATCTAGACCAGACCACAATATAATGGAAGTCTTTACACAATAATACCTGTTTGCACAAGGAGGTTGGGAATTGAGATGTAGGATGGGTGGAAAGAATTTGGTTCAGGACAAGACACGAGGGACCATATACTAGGAAAAAGACGACATATCTGAAGTGCGTCTTTATTTGGATTTCTTCTTTCGCTGTGGCCACAGTTCTTCTGATTTCACTGGATGCACGACAATCTTACCCGCACCACAAATAAACATCAATATGAAATCGATATCGGCACGCACGGTAGCGAGAAACCGATCACACGATAATAGCGTCAATAGCGTAATATACTTCACAGAAGTCATTCTCTGAGGTATAGAGATAAGGGGGACCTATAGGAATCAGGACAGGGACTATATTGTCAACTTTATTTATATCCCTGGATATTTATTATTTAGGATCCATAATTATCGAATAATAAATACATTTATAATCAAACCTATAAAGTTTTTTTGTTGACTGTCTTAACTCCGGACAAGATTTCTCAGTCGTTAATTATTAATGTAATTCTTTCCCGACAGTAAATAAAGGGTTAAAGTATGAAAAAATAATACACTCTATTTTATTGTGGTTTCAATCTGCCAATGCATCGGAAAGTAGCAACAGGGTGTACACGAAGTCACGAAAGAACCCTCGCGTGACCAAATACAGCCAAATGTGAGGGGGGGAACGTCAGGACTCGACGAGCGTGTGTAATAAAGTTTATGGACGTAGAATAGTCGAGAGCCTGTCGAGATAGCGGGTTGTGGAGTGGGATGATAGATGTTACCATCATCGATGCGGACAACCAGCTCGATGCACGTGCCGAGCGATGAAAAGGTCAATGCTAAAGATATCGACCGGTGACCGAATATAGAACCAAGTCACTCCACAACGAACTCGAATCACAGACGTTGATTACTATCATCGATAAACTCAAGAAATTGGAGTACGTTAGATGAAGCCAGGGAACAAGTAGTAATATAATGTAATTTAGCAATATTTGAGTGTGTCCAAGAACACACTATTACTAAATATTCTAATACAATAACAAATACAAATTAAATTACTCAATTAGAAAGGCATACAGAAAAAAAAACTGTTTATTGAGTTCATATTTGGTTGCTACCGAAATTCTCTCAACCATTTGCCTGAGACGAATCCTTCAATTTAATCGAGAAGGAAAGTTGTGGTGGGCCACGTCGAAGGACAAATAGGAAGAGGACGATCCCCACCCGTTGAACCGACCGAGTGGAAAAGGCAACAGACACTTCACTGGTGACAACCGTAGGATCTGCAAGATACCGATAAAAGTTAAGGAACAGAGTCAAGAGAGCGGGAATTCATAGAGATGGCGATCCTCAGTCATGAGGGACCGACAGGATTCGGGATAAATAGATTTTTTTTGTATATCTTTCTAATTGATTTATTTCATTTGTATTAAAAATATCACAAACCTATGTTCTGAAATTGCAACAACACGACAAAAATGTAATTTCATTAAAAAAATCTAACTGTAATGTTTATGAATTGACTATTGAGTGACAAGCGCACGCGCGCTAGGATCAACCGTATGTATGTATGTGAGTGTAGTGAGCCTGAAGACGCCTGTCAACGGAACATGTATAAGAAGGACCCGAAACCTAGCTCGGCCTCTTTTCGCTCCGCGTCACTCTCCGAATATAGACCTAAGATAATTTGTAATATCATCAGTCGGGAATAAAAACTGTAAATGGTCACATCGTACAAATAGCGTATTATTCTCGTCACCACATCCAATACCAGATAGGACGCATCTGGTAGTTCATCAGACAAGTCATATCAAATTTGCGCAGGCGGTGTGGGGTTTTATCAGAAGATAAAAATACAACATTAACAAAGAGTTTTTTGTATATCTTTGAGTCATCAAATTTATTTTTTATTTTAATTTCTTTTAAATCTTCAAAATTACTTGCCATAGTTACTATTTTAAAATGGATAAAAATTGTAAGCATTCAAAAGCTACCCTGCAGTGTGGCGGTCGACGGGAGCAAGAACGAACATCTCGCCCATTGAAGTTGCAATACTCCAGGGTGTTTCAAACAAACACAGCAGATTGCCGCCTGGGTGGATGCAAATTAAATTTTAAAACGGACGCTGGCACCACACCGACCTGTGGCCTGGCAGGGTCGGCTCTCCCCCGAATCTCCATACATCTGCATATATTTCCCGACCCTGGGCGGCACAAACGTCAAAGACGAGGCTGCCGAAAATTATGTCTGCAAATTCTTCGGTCAGGGGAGGTTTTGATATTTTAATTCTGTCTCGAGTTTCTGCGCTGCATCGCGGTGCGAAAGCTGGGGTGGCGGTTAAGGGTGTGACCGGTTCAAACAGTACAACAAATAGGCTATAAAAATAATATTAAACTAGCATGCCCGCACAGCTACCGCACGGTAGCAGACGTATCCTGCAGAGACGCAGTACTCTGTTTTCAATCTCACCCAACAAAAAAAAAAAAACACTTTTCTCGGTATCTCAGAATTGGAAGAAACAGAGCCGACGTACATAGCCAACAACCTAAGGTGTGGTGGAGAAATTGTGCAGGAGCTACACAGACTCACCCCGCGCACCTAAAAAAAATACCACTTTTCTCGGTATCCCAGAATTGTAAAAAATAGACCCGACGTATACAACTAACAACCCAAAAGGGTCAAAGGCCTGATGATCTTTGAGAAGCGTTAGGTTAGATTACTAACCACGTAAAAAAAAACACCACTATTCTCGGCATCCTAAAATTGTAAAAAACAGAGCTGACATATACAACCATCAACCCATCTCTCCAGGTTTTAATAAAAACAAACATTTTGTTAATACTCATTGATAAAACCATGAAAAGTGATTTGACAGGAAAAGAAGAAGAAAAATAAAGGAAAAGAATAATAATCCATCACTCATCGAGCTTGTATGAGAAGATGTATGAATGTGGTTGAGGCGAGAATTATGTGTCAGGACAGAAGAGTGTGGCGCTCTATCCTCTCTGTCTACCCCGGAAACGGCGTGATGGTAAGTAAGTTACAGGTTTATCTATCACCAGAACTGTTCAATCTAAATATTGAATAACAGACGCGTAAAAGAACAAACTCCTTCGACCGGTCTGTAGTAAGACGGGCGTATTTAAGTCACGTGTACAACTGCGAAATAATAATTAATTCAATTACGCTTTTAAAAAATCATCATTGTGTCGTTCTAGACAAAACCTATAAAAATCCAAAAAAACGTACAGAAAATTTTTCTAAGTATAATGTATGATTTTACCTTAATTAACCAAATTCCGGAGTGAAATCATCAATTTTATCTTGTGCGGGAAAATATAAAATATCTATGACTATTGTAAGCTGTGAAATCTGAATCTCGATACATGACATAAAAAACGCGCGAAAATCAACAGCTGTTTATTACAATGCCGAGTCGAAATAAAGTCATACATTTGAAACGTCAAAAAAAAAATTGCGCGAAAATTACGCACTGCAATAATGACAGGTAAAACAGCTGTTTATTTAATTTTCAGGCAGCCATGTATGAAATGTAACCAATGAGGGTATTGACCAATTACAGCCCACGGTTGCTGCTTGAAAATATGAAGTGTTGCGTTTATTAAGAAAAAATATCAAGCATTTTCTTCAATTCATTTGTATGTAGGTAGGTACGTCGATTTTTCAAATAAAAATTACGCGTTTTTTAGATTTTAAAGGCGAATTTTAAACGATAGAAGCTTACAAATACGAAAATAAATTATATTCCATTGTGATGTATGCACAGATGTAATAAAATTATATTTTGGTCGTAAACTCGCAGAGAAAAGCTCAAAAACACGAAATTTCACTTAATCAAGCTTCACAAATAAATTAGAAGAAGAAGTTTTTTTTTTAAAGTGTGTAACGATACTACTCATCGGTGGCAATTGCCAAAAAATATTAAAATGATTTTAGCTCTTAAACTCGCAGAGTTATAAGCGAATGAAAAAAAAGTTAGGCTTATTAAAAAGTTAAATTTTCCAAAAATCACCAAACTAAAAGAGTTGTAACAAATAGAGGAGAAGAAGAAGAATGAAAAGAAAAAAATGTAAAGACTCAGTCAACCTTCGGACGTCTGGGAAAAATATCAGAATGCGGATAGAACGCCTAATAAGCGAGATATTAACCAAAACGTGTGTGACAAAAACGGTTACATATAAACATATAAACATCGCGAAATAGGGTCTATTATATTTATTAAGTTTTTTGTTCAGTATATTGTAAAAACATGTTTGCCTTACTATTTATTTTAAATATTAATCGATTATTGGCTCAAACGGTATGTATGGCGACATCTCTGTAAAATAAGTTGTACTAAAAAAATCTTATACTTAAAAAAAATTGTTTACATAAAAAAAAAAACATTTAAAATATTCCTCACCCTTTTGTGGAAAATAAATTATATTTATTAGAAAAATATTAATAGTAGAAAATCTCATAATCTGTAAACATATTTTCCTTACCAAAATTATTTAATATTTTTTTTTTTCTGAAACGGGATGTTTAGTGACATCTCTGTAAAATAAGTTGTACTAAAAAAATCTAATACTTAAAAAAATTGTTTACATAAAAAAAAAACATTTAAAATATTCCTCACCCTTTTGTGGAAAATAAATTATATTTATTAGAAAAATATTAATAGTAGAAAATCTCATAATCTGTAAACATATTTTCCATACCAAAATTATTTAATATATTTATTTTTCTGATCCGGCGTGTTTAGTGACATCTGTTGTCAAATTTGTAAAAAATATCTGTTGTCAAATTTGTAAAAAATAGAGAAAATGGACATGTCAAAAAATGTCAATGTACATATTTAAATAAAAATACTCTTTTTAATTCGGATTCGTCACATATTTCGCTTCAAGGTGGTCGAATGAACCGTTACCTGTATTATTACAATATTTATTTAATTAGCTCAATGTTACATAGAATGTAGAAATAATTTTCAAATGTTTCATTTCTCACGTGAAAATGGACATTTTTACATGGACATGATATAATATTTAAACATTATTTATTAAAAATACTATTTTTAATTCGTATCGGGTATATATTATCCTTCAGGGTGCATGGACGCGAAGATACCTCCATGAATATGATCTTTTTAATAGACTGCTTCATACCGAATAGTGTACAGAGAACGTTTTCAAATCAAAAAATGTACATTTTCCCATGTGAAAATCGACATTTTTCATAAATCGCAAAGTTTGTCACTGTTTCGCCTGTCAAATATGGAAAAAACCGCATTCATTTGTTTTCTCCGGCGGTCGTGAGATTTCACTTTTCCGGGGTTATTTGTATCAGTTTTTCGCATTTTCGGCGCATCTAGGTAGGTCCGTACGTTTTTCAAAAAAAAAAATACGCGTTTTTTAGATTTTTAAGGTGAATTTTAAACGATAGAAGCTTACAAATACGAAAATAAATTATATTCCATTGTGATGTATGCACAGATGTAATAAAATTATATTTTGGTCGTAAACTCGCAGCGAAAAGCTCAAAAACACGAAATTTTACTTAATCAAGCTTCACAAATAAATTAGAAGAAGAAGATTATTTTTTAAAGTGTGCAACGATACTACTCATCGGTGGCAATTGCTAAAAAATATTAAAATGATTTTAGCTCTTAAACTCGCAGACTTATAAGCGAATGAAAAAAAAGTTAGGCTAAATAAAAAGTTAAATTTTCCAAAAATCACCAAACTAAAAGAGTTGTAACAAATAGAGGAGAAGAAGAAGAATGAAAAGAAAAAGATGTAAAGACTCAGTCAACCTTCGGACGTCTGGGAAAAATATCAGAATGCGGATAGAACGCCTAATAAGCGAGATATTAACCAAAACGTGTGTGACAAAATCGGTTACATATAAACATATAAACATATAAACATCGCGAAATAGGGCCTATAACTTTAATATATATGACTAGCATGCCCGCACAGCTACCGCACGGTAGCAGACGTATCCTGCAGAGACGCAGTACTCTGTTTTCAATCTCACCCAACAAAAAAAAAAAACACTTTTCTCGGTATACCAGAATTGGAAGAAACAGAGCCGACGTACATAGCCAACAACCTAAGGGGTGGTGGAGAAATTGTGCAGGAGCTACACAGACTCACCCCGTGCACCTAAAAAAAATACCACTTTTCTCGGTATCCCAGAATTGTAAAAAATAGACCCGACGTATACAACTAACAACCCAAAAGGGTCAAAGGCCTGATGATCTTTGAGAAGCGTTAGGTTAGATTACTAACCACGTAAAAAAAACACCACTATTCTCGGCATCCTAAAATTGTAAAAAACAGAGCTGACATATACAACCATCAACCCATCTCTCCAGGTTTTAATAAAAACAAACATTTTGTTAATACTCATTGATAAAACCATGAAAAGTGATTTGACAGGAAAAGAAGAAGAAAAATAAAGGAAAAGAATAATAATCCATCACTCATCGAGCTTGTATGAGAAGATGTATGAATGTGATTGAGGCGAGAATTATGTGTCAGGACAGAAGAGTGTGGCGCTCTATCCTCTCTGTCTACCCCGGAAACGGCGTGATGGTAAGTAAGTTACAGGTTTATCTATCACCAGAACTGTTCAATCTAAATATTGAATAACAGACGCGTAAAAGAACAAACTCCTTCGACCGGTCTGTAGTAAGACGGGCGTATTTAAGTCACGTGTACAACTGCGAAATAATAATTAATTCAATTACGCTTTTAAAAAATCATCATTGTGTCGTTCTAGACATAACCTATAAAAATCCAAAAAAACGTACAGAAAATTTTTCTAAGTATAATGTATGATTTCACCTTAATTAACCAAATTCCGGAGTGAAATCATCAATTTTATCTTGTGCGGGAAAATATAAAATATCTATGACTATTGTAAGTTGTGAAATCTGAATCTCGATACATGACATAAAAAACGCGCGAAAATCAACAGCTGTTTATTACAATGCCGAGTCGAAATAAAGTCATACATTTGAAACGTCAAAAAAAAAATTGCGCGAAAATTACGCACTGCAATAATGACAGGTAAAACAGCTGTTTATTTAATTTTCAGGCAGCCATGTATGAAATGTAACCAATGAGGGTATTGACCAATTACAGCCCACGGTTGCTGCTTGAAAATATGAAGTGTTGCGTTTATTAAGAAAAAATATCAAGCATTTTCTTCAATTCATTTGTATGTAGGTAGGTACGTCGATTTTTCAAATAAAAATTACGCGTTTTTTAGATTTTAAAGGCGAATTTTAAACGATAGAAGCTTACAAATACGAAAATAAATTATATTCCATTGTGATGTATGCACAGATGTAATAAAATTATATTTTGGTCGTAAACTCGCAGAGAAAAGCTCAAAAACACGAAATTTCACTTAATCAAGCTTCACAAATAAATTAGAAGAAGAAGTTTTTTTTTTAAAGTGTGCAACGATACTACTCGTCGGTGGCAATTGCCAAAAAATATTAAAATGATTTTAGCTCTTAAACTCGCAGACTTATAAGCGAATGAAAAAAAAGTTAGGCTAATTAAAAAGTTAAATTTTCCAAAAATCACCAAACTAAAAGAGTTGTAACAAATAGAGGAGAAGAAGAAGAATGAAAAGAAAAAGATGTAAAGACTCAGTCAACCTTCGGACGTCTGGGAAAAATATCAGAATGCGGATAGAACGCCTAATAAGCGAGATATTAACCAAAACGTGTGTGACAAAAACGGTTACATATAAACATATAAACATCGCGAAATAGGGTCTATTATTTTAATATATATGACTAGCTTACCCGCACAGCTGCCGCCCGGCAGCAGACGTATCAGAGACGCAGTACTCTGTTGTCAATTTGCAGAAAAAAAAATCCTAACACACTTAATAAAACTATAATAAGTGTTTTGGTAGGAAAATAAGAAGAAGAAGAATGAATAATTCATGTTTTTAAATACATTACGTATTCACCTACTTGTAGAATTTTTCAAAATTAAAATCGTACAAAAACTAACCAATATAATCAAGTGTTGTGGCACCAGAAATAGAAGTCGTCCGTGGAAGACTTGGCACGATCAGGTAAACCAGTTAACGGAGGATGGTTCTGTTCGAAGGCTCAACAATCAGCGAGCTTGTATGAGAAGATGTATGAATGTAAGTGAGGCGAGAATTGTGTGTCAAGACAGAAGAGTATGGCGCTCTATCCTCTCTGCCTACCCCCGCGGAGAAACGGCGTTATGGTAGTTAATAATAAGATAAATAAGTATCGAACGTCTAAAAACAATATTCATACTAATTTGAATTTAAAAATAATAATAGGCAGCATTCCAATTATCTGCACTGTGCGGCGTACTATCCTCTACGACGTTTGTGAAAATCAAAGAAGAAGGTGGTAATTTAAACGATGATAATGACGGATTAACCGGTGTCGGATTAACCGGTGTCGGATTAACCGATGTCAGATTAACCGGTGTGAATTAACCGGTGTCAGATTAACCGGTGTCGGATTAACCATTGTCGAATTAACCGGTGACGGATTAACCGGTGTCGGATTAACCGATGTCGGATTAACCACGGTCAGATTAACCTGGATCGGATAAACCAGAATCAGATTAACCGGGTTCGGAATAACTGGGGTGCCACAGTTTGTATTTATACTTTTGTTAAAAATAATACTTTTGGACCATAGTACTTATTTAAAGTTACATAAACACCGGGTTGTCGATTAATAATTTAAGTTTTATTTCATTTAAATGAAACTGATAATCACTATCAAACTGATAAAAAGCAAATGCAAACGAACAATGTTGTTATAATTAAGTAAAAATATATAATCATATTAAAAATAATATATATAATTAATTACAATGCGAACGGAACTAATGTTATGGTAAAGTACCTACTACATATACTTATTAATTTACTCGTAATTGTTTTAAATTGTTACTTGTTTACGTTAAGTTTCATAAAAAAATCGTTTTACAATACTTGGACGCCATAATTAAATAGTATTTGTAAAATACCGAGATAGAAGCAAAGTGATGATGGCTTACAAATTGGATAACTAATATAAATGATTATTTAAAATAAAATATAATAACGTATGTAATATAATAATGTATATTTAAATAATTAATCTTCAAACTCTTATTGTTCTATTTAGATATTTTAATGTTATTCGTATTAGTATCCACAGTAATGAATACTTTCCTCTTAAACAGCGCATATTGCCATCTTTCGTTGTTTTTTGGAAGTTGAAATTAAGCCTTACCAAATGTTTTTAACATAAAAAGATCGATTGAAAAAGTATTTTTTTAATGTAAGAAAATTTTGCCAATCCATTTCGTTTTAATATTTGACAGAAATTCACAGTCCGAATTTCGCTCCAACATAGTTTGTTATAAAGAAAAAATGTATTTTTATGTCTATTCTAAAATTGACATAAAATTTTTATTCATTCCATGTCGTTAAATAATATTAATACATAATTAAACAAAACTAATGCTTATAATTATATTTTACTGCATGGTGTCCTAGCATAAATTCCTGTTGTATACTAAAACTAACGCCAATGCTATTTCAATTGCAGTCAACCAGGCGTCTTTTTAATATATACACATATCTCTTTAATTCAAATTATTAGCTGCGCGTTACACCATTTGCCAACCAAAAGGCATATTATATTTATATCCAACACGATATGTTTAATAAGACTTGAATGACGCAAAACACTCTTTTCAGAATATTCATACTATTTTGAATTTAAAAATAATAATAGGCAGCATTCCAATTATCTGCACTATGCGGCGTACTATCCTCTACGTCGTTTGTGAAAATCAAAGAAGGTGGCGATTTAAACGATGATGATGATGATGATGATGTTGATTTTTATCGTGTAAATAGATAAAAAATATAATTATTGAACCTAATTTATTAAAGAATAAGACGACTATTAACTATTTATCTAAAGCTACATTTCTTTTAACATTATTTTTAAAAACATATAATTTATTGTAAAAATTCATTAATTGTTGTTCGTCGTTTGAATATATTAATCCCTGAATGTAATCCTCAAATTCATAGTGTTTTTCAAAGTTTATTGCCTCTCTCTGCCTATCCTTGCGGGGAAACGGCGTGATGGTAAGTAAGTAAGTAAGCAGTTGATACTGTTGGATTAATCGAGTGTTTATGACACCTGAAATAGAGGACGTCCGTGGAAGACTTGGCACGATCAGGTAAACCAGTTAACGGAGGATGGTTCTGTTAGAAGCCTCGACAATCGGTTAGCTCGTATAAGAAGATGTATGAGTGTGAATGAAGCGAGAATTTTGTGTCAGGATAGAAGAGTATGGCGCTCTATCCTTCTGCCTACCTCCGCGGAGAAACGGCGTGATGGTAAATAAGTAAGCAGTTTATATTAATTTACTATGAAAATTAGATTAATAAAAATTAAAATTGCACCTTAATTAACCAATATAATAAAAAAAAAACAGTGTTCATATAAATACATTAATAGAGCTATATAAATAAATTCCTGTTGTATACTAAAACTAACGCCAATGCTATTTCAATTGCAGTCAACCAGGCGTCTCTTTAATATATACACATATCTCTTTAATTCAAATTGTTAACTGCGCGTTACACCATTTGCCAACCAAAAGGCATATTATATTTATATCCAACACGATATGTTTAATAAGACTTGAATGACGCAAAACACTCTTTTCAGAATATTCATACTATTTTGAATTTAAAAATAATAATAGGCAGCATTCCAATTATCTGCACTGTGCGGCGCACTATCCTCTACGTCGTTTGTGAAAATCAAAGAAGAAGGTGTTACTAAATGGCACTCTTATCGATAAAAGTTTAAAAAACAAAAAAAACATCGCGAAAAATTTCAATTTGTAAATGAAATTTTTTATCCGTATTAAATTTCTATATATTTAAAACGCATCTCGCGCTCTTTACTTAAAAAAATTGTTTACATAAAAAAAAAAACATTTAAAATTCATAAATATTTTATCGTGTATTTTTTAACATTAAAAAATATTCTCCACCTTTTTGAGGAAACTAAATTATATTTATTAAGAAATATTAACGGTAGAGAATCTGCAAACAAACGGTATGTATGGCGACATCTATGTAAAATAAGTTTTACTAAAAAAATCTAATACTTAAAAAAAATTGTTTACATAAAAAAAAAACATTTAAAATATTCCTCACCCTTTTGTGGAAAATAAATTATATTTATTAGAAAAATATTAATAGTAGAAAATCTCATAATCTGTAAACATATTTTCCATACCAAAATTATTTAATATATTTATTTTTCTAAAACCGCATGTATAGCGACATCTGTATGTCAAATTTGTAAAAAATGCACACGTTTACCGCGGCAAATTAATTATTAAATTAGATTTTCATTTAAAACATTTATTAATATTCTGAAAAGGCTATAAGACGCCGTAAATTTAAAAAAGTAGTTTTCTTTAATAATATAAATACATTTCTACCGAAAAATCGTTCTATTCGGCGGTAAAGATAAAGAGAGAAAAAAAATGTCAATGTACATATTTAAATAAAAATACTCTTTTTAATTCGGATTCGTCACATATTTCGCCTCAAGGTGGTCGAATGAACCGTTACCTGTATTATTACAATATTTATTTAATAAGCTCAATGTTACATAGAGTGTAGAAATAATTTTCAAATGTTTCATTTCTCACGTGAAAATGGACATTTTTACATGGACATGATATAATATTTAAACATTATTTATTAAAAATACTATTTTTAATTCGTATCGGGTATATATTATCCTTCAGGGAGCATAAACGCAAAGATTGTTACATAAATAAGGGGTTTTCTCATGTACCGCTAGTACCGAATAGTGTATAGAGACGCTTTTCTAATAAAAAAATGTACATTTTTTCATGTGAAAATCGACATTTTTTATAAATCGCAAAGTTTGTCAATGTTTCGCTGTCATTCTGGAAAAAACCGTGTTTCATTTGTTTTGCGCGGCCGGGAGATTTCAGTTAACGGGGCATAAAGTGTCAGTTTTTTCGCATTTTCGGCGCATCTAGGTAGGTCCGTGCGTTTTTCAAAAAAAAAAAAATGTTTTTTTACATTTTAAAGATCCAAATGAAGAGATGGGAGTCTGCATACTCGCTAATAAATTCCGGGCGATCGTTTCCCGCAAATTGAGTGGTAAAAAAAAAATATATCTCTCCGAGCGGCGTAGGAAAAGTGAAAAAAACGAAATTCACTTTTTCGAGTTTTGCGAAAAAACTAAAAGCGGGAAAAATTTATAAAGTACGCCCGGCGATGCGGTCGGCCGCGGGCCGTCGCCGAAATGTATAAAAATAATTTTGGCTCTCAAAATGGCGGAGCGGCGAGCGAAAACGCGCGATTTAGGCTAAATAAAAATGAAAAACAGCTAGAAATCGGCCGAACGGAAACGGTCGCCGTAAATCGAGGAGTGGCGGTAGACGAAAAGTGTCTATGGCGAAAAGTTTACGTCGGCCTTCGGCCGTCTGGCAAAAAAAAAAAAATTCCAAATATCTGGCGGGAAAGCCCCTAAAAAGCGATCGCGCGGTGTGACGGAGTTGGCCGCGTGATTTTTTGCAAACACCACGAAATAGGGCTTATAACTTTAATATATATGATAGCTTACCCGCACAGCTGCCGCCCGGCAGCAGACGTATCAGAGACGCAGTACTCTGTTGTCAATTTGTAGAAAAAAAAATCCTAACACACTTAATAAAACTATAATAAGTGTTTTGGTAGGAAAATAAGAAGAAGAAGAATGAATAATTCATGTTTATAAATACATTACGTATTCACCTACTTGTAGAATTTTTCAAAATTAAAATCGCACTTAATCTAACCAATATAATCAAGTGTTTTGGCACCAGAAATAGAAGACATCCGTGGAAGACTTGGCACGATCAGGTAAACCAGTTAACGGAGGATGGTTCTGTTAGAAGCCTCGACAATCGGTTAGCTTGTATGAGAAGACGTATGAGTGTGAATGAGGCGAGAATTGTGTCAGGACAGAAGAGTACGGCGCTCTATCTTCTCTGCTTACCCCCGCGAAGAAACGGCGTGATGGTAAGTAAGTAAGTAGCAGTTTATACTTATTTACTAAGAAAACTAAGTAAATTAATATCGCACTTAAACTAACCAATATAATCAAAAAAACCAGTGTTCATATAAATACATAGAGCTATAAAAATATATAAATTCCTGTTGTATACTAAAACTAACGCCAATGCTATTTCAATTGCAGTCAACCAGGCGTCTCTTTAATATATACACATATCTCTTTAATTCAAATTATTAGCTGTGCGTTACACGGTTTGCCAATGCACAGGCGTATTATATTTATATCCAACACGATATGTTTAATAAGACTTGAATGACGCAAAACACTCTTTTCAGAATATTCATACTATTTTGAATTTAAAAATAATAATAGGCAGCATTCCAATTATCTGCACTGTGCGGCGTAGTATCCTCTACGTCGTTTGTGAAAATCAAAAAAGGTGGCGATTTAAACGATGATGATGATGATGATGATGTTGATTTTTATCGTGTAAATAGATAAAAAATATAATTATTGAACCTAATTTATTAAAGAATAAGACGACTATTAACTATTTATCTAAAGCTACATTTCTTTTAACATTATTTTTAAAAACATATAATTTATTGTAAAAATTCATTAATTGTTGTTCGTCGTTTGAATATATTAATCCCTGAATGTAATCCTCAAATTCATAGTGTTTTTCAAAGTTTATTGCCTCTCTCTGCCTATCCTTGCGGGGAAACGGCGTGATGGTAAGTAAGTAAGTAAGCAGTTGATACTGTTGGATTAATCGAGTGTTTATGACACCTGAAATAGAGGACGTCCGTGGAAGACTTGGCACGATCAGGTAAACCAGTTAACGGAGGATGGTTCTGTTAGAAGCCTCGACAATCGGTTAGCTCGTATAAGAAGATGTATGAGTGTGAATGAAGCGAGAATTGTGTGTCAGGATAGAAGAGTATGGCGCTCTATCCTTCTGCCTACCTCCACCTCTTATCGATAAAAGTTTAAATAACAAAAAAAACATCGCGAAAAATTTCAATTTGTAAATGAAATTTTTTATCCGTATTAAATTTCTATATATTTAAAACGCATCTCGCGCTCTTCACTTAAAAAAAATTGTTTACATAAAAAAAAACATTTAAAATTCGTAAATATTTTATCGTGTATTTTTTAACATTAAAAAATATTCTCCACCTTTTTGAGGAAACTAAATTATATTTATTAAGTTTTTTGTTCAGTATATTGTAAAAACATGTTTGCCTTACTATTTATTTTAAATATTGGCTCAAACGGTATGTATGGCGACATCTCTGTAAAATAAGTTGTACTAAAAAAATCTTATACTTAAAAAAATTGTTTACATAAAAAAAAAAACATTTAAAATATTCCTCACCCTTTTGTGGAAAATAAATTATATTTATTAGAAAAATATTAATAGTAGAAAATCTCATAATCTGTAAACATATTTTCCTTACCAAAATTATTTAATATATTTTTTTTTCTGAAACGGGATGTTTAGTGACATCTCTGTAAAATAAGTTGTACTAAAAAAATCTAATACTTAAAAAAATTGTTTACATAAAAAAAAACATTTAAAATATTCCTCACCCTTTTGTGGAAAATAAATTATATTTATTAGAAAAATATTAATAGTAGAAAATCTCATAATCTGTAAACATATTTTCCATACCAAAATTATTTAATATATTTATTTTTCTGAAAAGGCATGGTTAGTGACATCTGTTGTCAAATTTGTAAAAAATGCACATGGATACGCGGCAAATTAATTATTAAATTTCGTTTATTATCTATAACATTTATTAATATTCTGAAAAGGCTATAAGACGCCATAAATTTAAAAAAGTAATTTTCTTTAATAAAATAAATACATTTCTACCGAAAAATCGTTTTATTCGGCGGTATAGATAACCTAGAGAAAAAAGCAAAATGTCAATGTACATATTTAAATAAAAATACTCTTTTTAATTCGGATTCGTCACATATTTCGCTTCAAGGTGGTCGAATGAACCGTTACCTGTATTATTTCAATATTTATTTAATAAGCCTAATGTACAATAGAGTGTAGAGACAATTTTCAAATGTTTCATTTCTCACGTGAAAATTGACATTTTTGATAAAAATGAAATAAAAAACATTTAAAATATTCCTCACCCTTTTGTGGAAAATAAATTATATTTATTAGAAAAATATTAATAGTAGAAAATCTCATAATCTGTAAACATATTTTCCATACCAAAATTATTTAATATATTTATTTTTCTGAAAAGGCATGGTTAGTGACATCTGTTGTCAAATTTGTAAAAAATGCACATGGATACGCGGCAAATTAATTATTAAATTTCGTTTATTATCTATAACATTTATTAATATTCTGAAAAGGCTATAAGACGCCATAAATTTAAAAAAGTAATTTTCTTTAATAAAATAAATACATTTCTACCGAAAAATCGTTTTATTCGGCGGTATAGATAACCTAGAGAAAAAAGCAAAATGTCAATGTACATATTTAAATAAAAATACTCTTTTTAATTCGGATTCGTCACATATTTCGCTTCAAGGTGGTCGAATGAACCGTTACCTGTATTATTTCAATATTTATTTAATAAGCCTAATGTACAATAGAGTGTAGAGACAATTTTCAAATGTTTCATTTCTCACGTGAAAATTGACATTTTTGATAAAAATGAAATAAAAAACATTTAAAATATTCCTCACCCTTTTGTGGAAAATAAATTATATTTATTAGAAAAATATTAATAGTAGAAAATCTCATAATCTGTAAACATATTTTCCATACCAAAATTATTTAATATATTTATTTTTCTGAAAATGCATGTATAGCGACATCTGTATGTCAAATTTGTAAAAAATGCACACGTTTACCGCGGCAAATTAATTATTAAATTAGATTTTCATTTAAAACATTTATTAATATTCTGAAAAGGCTATAAGATGCCATAAATTAAAAAAAGTAGTCTTTGTAAATAAAATTTTTACCGAAAAATCGTTCTATTCGGCGGTAAAGATAAAGAGAGAAAAAAAATGTCAATGTACATATTTAAATAAAAATACTCTTTTTAATTCGGATTCGTCACATATTTCGCTTCAAGGTGGTCGAATGAACCGTTACCTGTATTATTACAATATTTATTTAATAAGCTCAATGTTACATAGAGTGTAGAAATAATTTTCAAATGTTTCATTTCTCACGTGAAAATGGACATTTTTACATGGACATGATATAATATTTAAACATAATTTATTAAAAATACTATTTTTAATTCGTATCGGGTATATATTATCCTTCAGGGAGCATAAACGCAAAGATTTTTACATAAATAAGGGGTTTTCTTATGTACCGCTAGTACCGAATAGTGTATAGAGACGCTTTTCTAATAAAAAAATGTACATTTTTTCATGTGAAAATCGACATTTTTCATAAATCGCAGAGTTTGTCATTCGTTCGCTGTCAATATGGAAAAAACCGTGTTTCATTTGTTTTGCGCGGCCGGGAGATTTCAGTTAACGGGGCATAAAGTGTCAGTTTTTTCGCATTTTCGGCGCATCTAGGTAGGTCCGTGCGTTTTTCAAAAAAAAAAAAATGTTTTTTTACATTTTAAAGATCCAAATGAAGAGATGGGAGTCTGCATACTCGCTAATAAATTCCGGGCGATCGTTTCCCGCAAATTGAGTGGTAAAAAAAAAATATATCTCTCCGAGCGGCGGAGTAAAAGTGAAAAAAACGAAATTCACTTTTTCGAGTTTTGCGAAAAAACTAAAAGCGGGAAAAATTTATAAAGTACGCCCGGCGATGCGGTCGGCCGCGGGCCGTCGCCGAAATGTATAAAAATAATTTTGGCTCTCAAAATGGCGGAGCGGCGAGCGAAAACGCGCGATTTAGGCTAAATAAAAATGAAAAACAGCTAGAAATCGGCCGAACGGAAACGGTCGCCGTAAATCGAGGAGTGGCGGTAGACGAAAAGTGTCTATGGCGAAAAGTTTACGTCGGCCTTCGGCCGTCTGGCAAAAAAAAAAAATTTCCAAATATCTGGCGGGAAAGCCCCTAAAAAGCGATCGCGCGGTGTGACGGAGTTGGCCGCGTGATTTTTTGCAAACACCACGAAATAGGGCTTATAACTTTAATATATATGACTAGCTTACCCGCACAGCTGCCGCCCGGCAGCAGACGTATCAGAGACGCAGTACTCTGTTGTCAATTTGCAGAAAAAAAAATCCTAACACACTTAATAAAACTATAATAAGTGTTTTGGTAGGAAAATAAGAAGAAGAAGAATGAATAATTCATGTTTTTAAATACATTACGTATTCACCTACTTGTAGAATTTTTCAAAATTAAAATCGTACAAAAACTAACCAATATAATCAAGTGTTGTGGCACCAGAAATAGAAGACGTCCGTGGAAGACTTGGCACGATCAGGTAAACCAGTTAACGGAGGATGGTTCTGTTCGAAGGCTCAACAATCAGCGAGCTTGTATGAGAAGATGTATGAATGTAAGTGAGGCGAGAATTGTGTGTCAAGACAGAAGAGTATGGCGCTCTATCCTCTCTGCCTACCCCCGCGGAGAAACGGCGTTATGGTAGTTAATAATAAGATAAATAAGTATCGAACGTCTAAAAACAATATTCATACTAATTTGAATTTAAAAATAATAATAGGCAGCATTCCAATTATCTGCACTGTGCGGCGTACTATCCTCTACGACGTTTGTGAAAATCAAAGAAGAAGGTGGTAATTTAAACGATGATAATGACGGATTAACCGGTGTCGGATTAACCGGTGTCGGATTAACCGATGTCAGATTAACCGGTGTGAATTAACCGGTGTCAGATTAACCGGTGTCGGATTAAACATTGTCGAATTAACCGGTGACGGATTAACCGGTGTCGGATTAACCGATGTCGGATTAACCACGGTCAGATTAACCTGGATCGGATAAACCAGAATCAGATTAACCGGGTTCGGAATAACTGGGGTGCCACAGTTTGTATTTATACTTTTGTTAAAAATAATACTTTTGGACCATAGTACTTATTTAAAGTTACATAAACACCGGGTTGTCGATTAATAATTTAAGTTTTATTTCATTTAAATGAAACTGATAATCACTATCAAACTGATAAAAAGCAAATGCAAACGAACAATGTTGTTATAATTAAGTAAAAATATATAATCATATTAAAAATAATATTATATATAATTAATTACAATGCGAACGGAACTAATGTTATGGTAAAGTACCTACTACATATACTTATTAATTTACTCGTAATTGTTTTAAATTGTTACTTGTTTACGTTAAGTTTCATAAAAAAATCGTTTTACAATACTTGGACGCCATAATTAAATAGTATTTGTAAAATACCGAGATAGAAGCAAAGTGATGATGGCTTACAAATTGGATAACTAATATAAATGATTATTTAAAATAAAATATAATAACGTATGTAATATAATAATGTATATTTAAATAATTAATCTTCAAACTCTTATTGTTCTATTTAGATATTTTAATGTTATTCGTATTAGTATCCACAGTAATGAATACTTTCCTCTTAAACAGCGCATATTGCCATCTTTCGTTGTTTTTTGGAAGTTGAAATTGAGCCTTACCAAATGTTTTTAACATAAAAAGATCGATTGAAAAAGTATTTTTTTAATGTAAGAAAATTTTGCCAATCCATTTCGTTTTAATATTTGACAGAAATTCACAGTCCGGATTATGCTCTAACATAGTTTGTTATAAAGAAAAAATGTATTTTTATGTCTATTCTAAAATTGACATAAAATTTTTATTCATTCCATGTCGTTAAATAATATTAATACATAATTAAACAAAACTAATGCTTATAATTATATTTTACTGCATGGTGTCCTAGCATAAATTCCTGTTGTATACTAAAACTAACGCCAATGCTATTTCAATTGCAGTCAACCAGGCGTCTCTTTAATATATACACATATCTCTTTAATTCAAATTATTAGCTGCGCGTTACACCATTTGCCAACCAAAAGGCATATTATATTTATATCCAACACGATATGTTTAATAAGACTTGAATGACGCAAAACACTCTTTTCAGAATATTCATACTATTTTGAATTTAAAAATAATAATAGGCAGCATTCCAATTATCTGCACTATGCGGCGTACTATCCTCTACGTCGTTTGTGAAAATCAAAGAAGGTGGCGATTTAAACGATGATGATGATGATGATGATGATGTTGATTTTTATCGTGTAAATAGATAAAAAATATAATTATTGAACCTAATTTATTAAAGAATAAGAAAGACGACTATTAACTATTTATCTAAAGCTACATTTCTTTTAACATTATTTTTAAAAACATATAATTTATTGTAAAAATTCATTAATTGTTGTTCGTCGTTTGAATATATTAATCCCTGAATGTAATCCTCAAATTCATAGTATTTTTCAAAGTTTATTGCCTCTCTCTGCCTATCCTTGCGGGGAAACGGCGTGATGGTAAGTAAGTAAGTAAGCAGTTGATACTGTTGGATTAATCGAGTGTTTATGACACCTGAAATAGAGGACGTCGGTGGAAGACTTGGCACGATCAGGTAAACCAGTTAACGGAGGATGGTTCTGTTAGAAGCCTCGACAATCGGTTAGCTCGTATAAGAAGATGTATGAGTGTGAATGAAGCGAGAATTTTGTGTCAGGATAGAAGAGTATGGCGCTCTATCCTTCTGCCTACCTCCGCGGGGAAACGGCGTGATGGTAAATAAGTAAGCAGTTTATATTAATTTACTATGAAAATTAGATTAATAAAAATTAAAATTGCACCTTAATTAACCAATATAATAAAAAAAAACCAGTGTTCATATAAATACATTAATCGAGCGATAATAATATATAAATTCCTGTTGTATACTAAAACTAACGCCAATGCTATTTCAATTGCAGTCAACCAGGCGTCTCTTTAATATATACACATATCTCTTTAATTCAAATTATTAACTGCGCGTTACACCATTTGCCAACCAAAAGGCATATTATATTTATATCCAACACGATATGTTTAATAAGACTTGAATGACGCAAAACACTCTTTTCAGAATATTCATACTATTTTGAATTTAAAAATAATAATAGGCAGCATTCCAATTATCTGCACTGTGCGGCGCACTATCCTCTACGTCGTTTGTGAAAATCAAAGAAGAAGGTGTTACTAAATGGCACTCTTATCGATAAAAGTTTAAAAAACAAAAAAAACATCGCGAAAAATTTCAATTTGTAAATGAAATTTTTTATCCGTATTAAATTTCTATATATTTAAAACGCATCTCGCGCTCTTTACTTAAAAAAATTGTTTACATAAAAAAAAAAAACATTTAAAATTCATAAATATTTTATCGTGTATTTTTTAATATTAAAAAATATTCTCCACCTTTTTGAGGAAACTAAATTATATTTATTAAGAAATATTAACGGTAGAGAATCTGCAAACAAACGGTATGTATGGCGACATCTATGTAAAATAAGTTTTACTAAAAAAATCTAATACTTAAAAAAAATTGTTTACATAAAAAAAAAACATTTAAAATATTCCTCACCCTTTTGTGGAAAATAAATTATATTTATTAGAAAAATATTAATAGTAGAAAATCTCATAATCTGTAAACATATTTTCCATACCAAAATTATTTAATATATTTATTTTTCTAAAACCGCATGTATAGCGACATCTGTATGTCAAATTTGTAAAAAATGCACACGTTTACCGCGGCAAATTAATTATTAAATTAGATTTTCATTTAAAACATTTATTAATATTCTGAAAAGGCTATAAGACGCCGTAAATTTAAAAAAGTAGTTTTCTTTAATAATATAAATACATTTCTACCGAAAAATCGTTCTATTCGGCGGTAAAGATAAAGAGAGAAAAAAAATGTCAATGTACATATTTAAATAAAAATACTCTTTTTAATTCGGATTCGTCACATATTTCGCTTCAAGGTGGTCGAATGAACCGTTACCTGTATTATTACAATATTTATTTAATAAGCTCAATGTTACATAGAGTGTAGAAATAATTTTCAAATGTTTCATTTCTCACGTGAAAATGGACATTTTTACATGGACATGATATAATATTTAAACATTATTTATTAAAAATACTATTTTTAATTCGTATCGGGTATATATTATCCTTCAGGGAGCATAAACGCAAAGATTTTTACATAAATAAGGGGTTTTCTCATGTACCGCTAGTACCGAATAGTGTATAGAGACGCTTTTCTAATAAAAAAATGTACATTTTTTCATGTGAAAATCGACATTTTTTATAAATCGCAAAGTTTGTCAATGTTTCGCTGTCATTCTGGAAAAAAACGTATTTCATTTGTTTTGCGCGGTCGTGATATTTCAGTTAACGGGGCATAAAGTGTCAGTTTTTTCGCATTTTCGGCGCATCTAGGTAGGTCCGTGCGTTTTTCAAAAAAAAAAAATGTTTTTTTACATTTTAAAGATTCAAATGAAGAGATGGGAGTCTGCATACTCGCTAATAAATTCCGGGCGATCGTTTTCCGCAAATAGAGTGGTAAAAAAAAAATATATCTCTCCGAACGGCGGAGAAATAGTGAAAAAAACGAAATTCACTTTTTCGAGTTTTGCGAAAAAACTAAAAGCGGGAAAAATTTATAAAGTACGCCCGGCGATGCGGTCGGCCGCGGGCCGTCGCCGAAATGTATAAAAATAATTTTGGCTCTCAAAATGGCGGAGCGGCGAGCGAAAACGCGCGATTTAGGCTAAATAAAAATGAAAAACAGCTAGAAATCGGCCGAACGGAAACGGTCGCCGTAAATCGAGGAGTGGCGGTAGACGAAAAGTGTCTATGGCGAAAAGTTTACGTCGGCCTTCGGCCGTCTGGCAAAAAAAAAAAATTTCCAAATATCTGGCGGGAAAGCCCCTAAAAAGCGATCGCGCGGTGTGACGGAGTTGGCCGCGTGATTTTTTGCAAACACCACGAAATAGGGCTTATAACTTTAATATATATGATAATAACATAGGATAATTTTTAAAGCGTCATTTGCACGAGCGCTTTACACAAACTATTAAGTCCTGCATTATCTTTGTATTTTTAATTGCTATTTGGACTTACGGGTGCGACTTTTTGAAAAGGAACGTTTTCATCTATTTAAATGTGACGGTATTTATTTATAAAATCCTCACTAAGAAAATATCTGCAGAATTTATAAGAAAAATTGATGCAAATCAACACGAGCATGAACATTATACAAAAATACAAGAGGAAAAGATAGATTATAGATATAGACTCTAGATATAGAAGATAGAGACTGACATTCAGGAAGAAGGTTAAATCTCAGAAATCGATGATGTACAGTGCGATAAAGATCTTTAATGAAATGCCTGAAAACATAAGAAAGAAGGAGAAACTAGATAAATTTAAAATGAACCTAAGCAAATGTGTGAAAGATAAGTTGCAGCAAAAAGGAACGATTTTGATCTAGTTTATATTAGAGCGTACATAAAAATACTTATGTATGCAGAATAAATAAATATATTTCGAAATAAAGTCTGCTGGAGACACGTGTTCTCCATCTCCCGAGTGCTGAAACCGAACTTCAAGGACAGACTCTCAATCCTTCAATTGTCGGGCGTCTTGCGAGAAGGAAAGATAGCTCGGAGAAGCTCATTGCGGCGGGCCACGTCGAAGGACCGTGAAGAAGAGGAAGATCCCCCACCCGTTGGACCGACCGAGTGGTGCTGGCAACAGGCACTTCTCTGGTAATAGCCCTAAGGTTTGCAAGATGCCGAGAAATGTAGAGGAGCATAGTCACGATCCTGAGCCATGAGAGTCCGTTCACGATGTTAAATAATTATTTATTGTAAACATGATCTCAGTGTTCTCAAGAATGTCTGTAAGTGGAATGACGAAGAATAATTAATATATAAATAAATATCAGATATCTCATAGACGAAGCTATTCCATTATTTTATTTTTTTAATTTAACGGAATAATAAGAAAAATATAAAAAAATTGAAAAAATATTGATTTTTCAGACGTATTCTAGTGTTAAAAACATTTTACAGATAAATAATATTGCTTTAAATAATTTTCAACAAAAATCATATTCTCATTAAGTTGGTATATAATATGCTGTTTCAAGGAAAAATGAATAATCAAATTTGGTCGATAGATGGCGATGTTGTAGTGGTACTCGAAGCGAATTCATATAATAACATACACAGAATTTTCAAAAATTTGATAAATATGAAGATTGAAGGGTGAGAATTGGTGAACGTTATATATAGCCCTGTAATTACCTCCCATACTTCAATATATCATTCCTTTAAATGAAAATTAAATAGCTTCGTTTCTATGAGATATCTGATATTTATTTAATAACAGTGCCTTTGTAGGTAACAATTTAGTAATTGTGTGTTTTTGAACATATTCAAATATTGCTATATATAATTCAAAATTGATACCACAATGAGTAGACGGACTGACTCAGTCTCCGAATAGTTTTAATAGATCCCAGTTGACGTACATTTATCAGTATTTGTTTTATTTACACCCTATCCCGAATTGTTTTGAGAGTTGTTTTTTCTGGTTTTGGTTCGTCATAATTACATATTTTATTACATTTAGTCATTATCATAGGTTGGCTCCGATATCATCGTACCAGAGCCATACCTGTACAATTTGACGTGAGACTCGTTATCACATTCAATTCAGAAGGCAGTCAGAAAGAAGCTATAGAAATCATACACCCCCAAAAGAGAAGGGTAGACGTCACATTTACGTGTTGGTGTCGCAGAACTCCTGATGATCCTGAAAGAAAAATGAAAGATCCTGATGATTTAACTGTACGTAACAATACGTTTTAGCAAATAAAGCGACTTTAAACATTTATCTGACAGAATATATTAATACTCGAATAAAATGACAATACTTGTGCTAAAATATTATGAATTACATTAAATTCTAGTTAGGTACGGCTTAGTATGCTCGGGTTTTAGAAATCAGACAGGAAAAATGTTTCTTTATTGCGAGAAATATATAATTCTACATTTTTTTAACAGACTAGACTTTTAACATGTTAGAAATAACGCATTCAGAAAATTTGTTTAAAAATTAAGTTAGTATTTAAAAAAATACGGAATAGACGTCACATCAGTATTCCTACTGTTTCAAAGTAAACTAAACGCTTGTGCTATGAAAATAGGACTAACTTGCTGGTCTGCTGTAACGAGGCTCGAACCCCAGACCATTAGATCACTAGACCAGCGTCTTAACCACTAGACTAACAAGCTACTCAAGTCCTAAGTAGGCACACAATAACGAAATTTCACATTCTATCAACAAGTAAATATCTAGAAAGTGAATTGTTATACAACACAATACATTGTACTGCGTATGAATTGTATATTCAAATAAAGAGGACTATAGAAATTCCCTTTTAACAGTCTGCAATCTTCGATCCCATTCAAAAATCAGCACAATATTATCTGAGGTCGAGTATATTTCCGATCTCCCGTGCATCGAGCCTCCTCCGGACCCTTGTGGTTATATTTAGGGGTGGATAGGAACGCGGAAATTTCTTTTCAAAACCACAAAAGCCTAAAAATATTCTCCACTCCAAACCACACAATGGAACTTTCGTAGCTTCCATAATACAATATAGAACGTTCATTGTAAGGTCGTTATGGGAAGAGGATCCCATAGACAAAGGACCGTTTTGTGGAATAGGTATCTATTTATATATAGATGTACAATGTAATATGTATTAGATATGTAGACTAGAATATTACGATCAAAAAGTAGATTATTCTGTTACCGACGATAATAACTAGGTACATAATCAAAAAAAATTGTGTGAAAAATTATTCTAATTTTGAGAAAAAATCTCAACAAATAAATTTAAACAAATAATAGATATCCCATAGATACGAAACTATTTTTAATGGAAACATATAGAAGTATGGGTTTTTAGAATTAATACCTCTCCACGTACCATCTAGATCGACCCGGCAATCCGCACTCTTCCACATTCCTAGAAGTAGAACATCTTATATACTAAATTCATTCATTTACCGGTCACGCAAATACCATAATGAGAAATTTATAGAAATTAACTTTTTTAACATCGGCCTTACTACGCTCAAAGGGTAATTTTATGAACCACCACAATTTTAATTTTAGCCAATCATTCTACCTATAAACTCATATTGCTCTCCCCTTACCGCAACAATAGTTGCAATCTCTTTCCCACCCTTTCTCCCTCTTGTTTCCTTTATATTTATCTTTTGCACTTAAACATACCTATGTACCTAAACATTTCTGTGGATTTTCATTTTTTTTTTCACATGTTAAATATTTATTGTTAGTTATAATAAGTTTACACTGTCAAAATCCCTCAATAAAATAAAATTGAAATTAAAATTACGGGGCTTACGATTTGTCTTCGGCTGGTTTAAGTGAATCCATTGTCTATCAAATTTTTTAGAAGTTGTATATGTGGAAACGCTTCGCGTACCACTACATTATCGCCATCTACAGATTAAATTTGATATTTATTTTCTCTGAAACAGCATATATGTCACAATGAAAATCAAATTATTTTTTTTATGAAATTGTTTATAAAATTAAAAAATAGCTTCGTTTCTATGAGATATTTATTATTTGTTTAATAACAGTGCCTTTGCAGGTGAAGATCTAGTAATGTGTGTTCTAGGCTAGTTTTTTCTATGCTCTGCTTATAATTTGTACGAATTGTCCTTCAGATAACGGATATTTAAAATGTTTCATTAATAGTTCTCAAAAAATATATTTAAATAAGTAGCTTTCTTTACAAACTACCATAGCCGAAACTCATCATATAATTTATTAATTTATTATAATCCACCCAAAAATGTAAACTCGCCTTATTGAACATATCTGCGCAAACACCATAAGAAATATGGAACGACGTTAGAATACACCATGGAAAACGTTTAGTCTGTTAGAAAATCAAATATGTGGGTGTCATTTTACGCAGTCCTCAGTGAGGATTAATTCTTTCGAAAACAACAGAATTAAACACAAATTGTTTGAAAAATGCAAAAAATTGGCAGGCGTAAAAATGCCAATAGGTTCAGTAAGAAAACATTTAGTTCAGTATGATAATTATGCTGATCGATTGAACAAACAAAATGGATACGTACGTCCTAGCAAATTGAACCTCAGCACTGCCATGACGTCGTTCACAAACGACTGTCGCAATTTTTCTATGCTAATCCGGGTAATAATGGCTAGAATATTTTTCATAAGATAATAATTATTTTATTTATTTTTATTTCCCATAACCTTTAGTAATGCACAGCTTTTTTCCTGTATGCAGTAATTACCACATTTTGTGATAATTTCAAAATCGCTTTATCCCAAACAGCTTCGAGACACCGAAATGTCCCGTTTTCAGAAAGAGAGCAACCACAGAAACAATTTTAAAAAAAGACGCGTAAAATTAAAAAAATTGACGGTAGCACCTAGCAGCGCGGCGATGACGGCATGCGCAATACGTCACACACATGTGTAGTCGTAAGTCGGTCAGAAGCCTGATAGCTCGCTCGCTCTTCGGTTGTGAGTACGCGTAAACAGCTCGCGCATCTTTCTTGACGATTGATTAATGTTTTTTTATCGACTTGTGTTATTGTATTTAATAAGTGCCCATTTATAAAGCAATAAAGTACTCCATCGGACGTCAGATGTGAAAAGCGTCGAACGGAATTTAGCACAGCCCAAAAATTATGGTCACATTAGCCATAATAATAGATATGTCATTTGATTATATTATTGTCATTGTAGTTCATCTCTTGTGAAATATTATCAATACAATTTATTTTATTTTATTATATAATACCAATTGAAGGTATTCATTGATTTTGTGGTGAGACAAAGATACATGTCGCTTATCTAGCGACGCATGTGACAAACGCGCGTTGCAGACGTTGTGACTCCAGGAGCTCCATCGTTGCTAACCAGTGGTGGAAGTGCGCACCAGGTCGACCGAGACTAGACCTCTTAGACAAAACGGGTGTCTGGGAACCGCACTTCGTGGTCATTCACTTTAATACTTAACTACTGTAATGTATTTAATTTAATACTGAAATGTGTCAATAGTGTTCGTAAGTGGGTACTAAAGATATGTCCTAATTTCATTTGACTTTTTTATAGATACTGTGGCGTTGTGATTCAGACACATCTGTGCGAGCTGCTATGTAATTATCGGGACCATACCAATCACACCAACTCCACAATTTCAAGGCTTTATGTGACATCTGTTATAAGTTAATTTTAACTGTTCAAATGTATGAATGCGTAGGAAAACTTACAACAGATTTATTAAATCCCTGTAAAGATAAAAATTTAACCCTGCCTTTTTTATACAAAAAACAATATTAAAAAATATATCTTGAATAATAAATCAAAAATACCCCAAGAAGAAAAAGGCAGAGTCTGCATGTCGAGTTGCAAGGATTGTGACGTATTTTATATTGGACAGAGCGGAAGTAGAATAAGAAAAAGATTAGAAAGCTATAAAAAACTTCAATCTACTCCGAAATGGCTGAGCATGCAAGAATGGCGTGCCATTCATTTGATAATAATCATTTAAAACTTATACATAGTTGCGCCAAAGGACGAAAGATAGACATTCTAGAAAATTTAATAATAATAAAAATATAATAAATATTCAAATACCGCCCATTACACCCCTTCTTTTATCCATTTTAACTCCACCCCACCCCCACCTCCGTTAACTCCAAAACACACCATATATAATATTACTGTCTGAAAGTATTTTTAATTTTAGTTGAATTATAATATTGATAATGTGAAGATGTTTCTGAACTAACGTTTGACACAATAAAAAATATAGTGGAATAAACAGTGCTTTAACTCAATTTACAAAATTATTTTTAACGTCTTATTTTGTTTTACGAAATATCTTGAATAATGTAAAGGAGGTAGATTTAACAAAAAAAAAACGACTTCTGCACCGAAAAGTCATCGGCGCCGTTCTCTTCGATACGCCTACACAATTTTTAATGAGTCTCAAAACTTTTTTTAACCCTGCGAAGCGGAAAATCGTCAGAGGGGCACTCGCGCGGAAGGGGGCGGCGGCGGGAGTCGGGAAGGGGGTGAGGAAGCCGGCGACCTCCCAGACCCGATGCGAAAAGCGCCAATTAAAAATCTATCGGCTTATTTCAAGAAAGATTCACTCATTACTCGGCGGTCAGAGGGCGGGGGCGGCAACGGTAATTGCTTCAGATCAGATAAAGTAAAACCACCACGAAACGCCGAATCAGTGGCGTAACTGAAATAATTGGGTCTCAATACAGGACGGAAAAAAGACCCCCTTTATACATGTAGGGTTATCCAATAAGTGAGTAAGAATTTCAAATAAGAATAGTAGTCATGTTTAATCATTCTTATTTTTATTCAGTATAGTTCGCCATTTTACCACGGAGCGTTGCACATTAAAACAACTTGTTTTCAAAATCAGTCATCGACTCGGCGAACCTGACGAGAGCTTAATGAATTTTACGGTGAAGGAAATTATTAAACCGGGCAAGCTATTCGTCGACTCGTGAAAAGGTTCAAAACAATTATTATTTACACCTTGTGAGGACTATGGTATGATAAAGAAATTCCCGTAGTGAAGCCCATGTTGCCGCTGTAAATGCTTTCAGAGTTAAGGAAGGAATCCGAGGTTATCGATTCCTCGACGTTCACAACATTTAGGCTTAACATATGACGCAACATGGCGTACTTCGGGTTAAGGTCTGGGCCTACCTACACCCCTACAAGATCCAGATAGTTCAACACCGACAACAATTGAATAATTAAAAAAATAATAATTTTTCTGTTATAGATCTACCGAGGATGTGGAACAAGATCGCCGATTAAAAATTGCTGCATTCATTTTAAAAATATATAAATAAATATCAAAAATCATGCAAATATTATATAAATTCCAGAATACCAGAAATATTTCTCTTCCTGTATTTTCTTCTTATATTGTAAAATTATATAACTGTTCTTTTCTATAAATTACCTATAATATTAATATATCATTAGCGTTGAAACAGACCGGTTACTTAGAATAATTAGAAGCATTCATACATTTATGAAAATTCTACGAATCAGAATTCCAATGAATAATGTTGTCCCTTTTCATCTCATTCAAATAAAATTGTATAGCTGTCCCCCACTCTGTAACACGACAAGTTGTTGTGTTAAACTGTTAGATTGATAATGCCCTTGCAAGGCGAAACGCGTCTCAAGTAAATAAAACGAGTAGAATAAAAAAACAAGTGTTTTATTTTCACATATGTAAACATAACTCGCGTTATTGGTGGATTTGAACCAGATATGTAAAGAGTGGCTGAAAATTAGATCTGAAGAATGCATTGTATCAAATGTAGTCGTGGTGCACATTTGAATTAAATTATATTCCATTGTTAATGGCATCGTATAATCTTTCAAATAAATAAAAAGATTGACATAATACTTGTTTTTTTAAATTTAATTCAATTTTAAAGTTCATCACGCTTGTTGGATAACCCTGAATTTATTTATACCTATTTAATGTACTCGGCACTAATAATACAGGAATATAAAATATTATAATTCATATTAGCGCTAGGAGCATTCTTTTGAGCCCCTATCTAATATGAGCGCCGATGCATTGGTGTGTTACGCCACTGCGCTAAATTGAGATATTCAGATTTTTTTCTTATACCATCCCTTATTTCAATTTCTGCGTTACGCTGTATATTTACTGCTCGGAGTTAATGTATCGATTTGGTGGATAATGAAAATAGATTTATGTACGCAGACCAGTAAATTAATAGACATGAAATGAAGTCTACGTATAGGAGAAGGGTTTGGAACATTAGTTGCGGGACGAGAGGCATTCTACACACATTATTTGTGGAAACATAAATCCGATAGTTCATGCGAAAGTAAAAGTATTTACTTTTCGAAAAATAAATCTTTATGCAAACAAGACGTATCTTTAACATTAATGCATACTATGTTCTTCCAATCGAGTCATATATTTAAAAAAAGTTTCGGAGCTATTTGATTGCGTAAGTAGTACCAAAATGATCACACGGGTGATACCAAAATGCAAATATTAAAAACAAGAAATTTACGTTAGTTCGTGTCTGTATATTTGGTAGTCTGTGGTGTATGTAGCTAAATAACTTTTTCAAATCAATGTTCATATAATTATTTGAAGAACGTGCTCATGGCTGAGTATTGTGTTGCTCTATTCTGCCTCTCTGCTTGCCTCCATTCTTCGCAATCTTGGACCTTAATGGTGAGGCTCCGGTTATGTCTCGAACTTATTCTGTTCATCTTATTGGAGATAGCCCCCTCGCTCTCTACCCATGTAGAGGACCAAATTAGTCTAGACTCTTCTAGAAACATGTCAAAAGTATAAAATAATAATTTTTTTTCGTGTTATGGAAAGCCTTTAATTAGTGTACTTTACCTAAAAAATCGTCTCGCAGTACGCCATCACCGCATCTCGAAGGTGTTGAGATCCACCACAATATTTTTCTTTTAAAAACCTACCGGTGCAATCGCACCTTAGGTACCAGCAACACAGGAACAGAAAAAAGGGACTCACCGAATTCAGCCTCTCCTGGGGCTCTCGATCAGCTCCGGATGTAATGGACTGTATATAATTATATCACCATTTTGTCAAAGGTCGACACATTGACTCGCGGAGTCCTTCGAGGTTGATAACAGCGTGTAACTGTTCCGATTCAAGGACACCAATCGACTGAAGACTGGCTAGCGGCGGGGAAGGGAAGGGAAGGTGAGAGGCGCTGACAATTAGTTCGTTCAAGGTATATCATAATGAGTTTATTCCCAAACACTTATATATGTTAAAATGTATAAAATATAGAAAATGACGAATTAAAGAAGGTGAGTCGGGGTGAATTCATCAATGGGGGAAATGCATTTAAGTTCCTAATTACGTTAGAAATTGGATTCCAGTGCCGAAATCTATTAAGAAATGTTATAAATCAATATTTGAAAGACGGTCCAGAGATGGCGCAAATCCGAACATTACTTTGTTTGCAATAACATTTCAAATAATGACAATTGTTTGATGTTAACTTGCGACTTGTGTATGTTTGTGCCAGGACGCTCATACCGGTTGAATACCTTTATTTTGAGTTGTAGTTTGTGATGTATATATTAGTTTTGTGCATATTTCCACGGAGTACGATTTATAAGACCAGATACACTTACCCCATCAATTTTACACCGTGGGGGAAGTGCATCTACTCAGTGATTGGTATGGTACCGTATATATTTTTGTATAGAAACTTTCTCAACTAGTGATATGTAAATCGTTCCAATACTTTTTTTAAAAATTAACCTATTTCAAAAACGATCACTATGATATGTCGCACTTTTCCCGTCTAAGCAATTTACTAGATTTTTTTTTAATTCGGCACTTTTTACCAGTCATTAAAGACCAAAATAACTTATTCATTATTGTCATTAAGCAGATCAGTAAATACATTTTCATTATTTTAACAATTTGTCAGAAATAATACAACTAGATACACTTACCCCAAAATTGGGGTAAGTGCATCTACTCGTCCAATTTTCATAAAATGCTCGTAATATCATCTAACAAGGTTACATTCCTATTTTTAAAAACTTAAATTAGTAAATGGTTAATGATCTTTCTATCAAAGTTGCAAATTCACAGCATTATCTTGGAAAGTTTGAGAACAGTTCAAAGTTTATGTTGATGATTAATATGTCGCACTTACCTCAATTCACCTTATTTAAATGACGATATTCCAATCATTTCTGATTAATACTTTATATAATTTTAAATATCTTGTTGTTGTTTACGCGCTTTATACTTCGATAGGTAGGCCTGATATAAAATTTTGAATATGTGTGTTCTTTTTGTGTAGATTTGAAAAACATAAAACAAAAGCGAAGTTGCTTCTGGGAAAAGAGTTATTGTGATTCGGACGGACTTTTTACGGCGGCAATAATAAAACTTTTAGTATGTATAATTTCGGATTATCGGTCGTGTGAAGGTTTTCGGTGGCTGACTAGCGTATTTGCGGACCGTCAGGCTACAAGGATAGCGACGTCGGCCTCAACCAGCACAGGTTCACAAAGGTTTGTGTAATTTGAATTTACATAGATTGAATAACTGTATTCATCATTACCAATAGAAAACCCAGAACTAGCTATCGAAGTATTTACGGAAACAGTCGTGAATGGAAGAATTTTTGTGTCGCGCAGGCCCTAGAGTACAACTGAGCAAAATCTCGAACGGATAGTACTCAATATAAAACATATTTACTTACATCGGTGGGAGAGGTGAAATGGTGTTTATAAGGGCTCGTTAAAATTCCCCTTCTGCAAGAGAATTATTTAAATAACTTGTGTACAATAAACAACCTTCCTTTTCATATTTTTATCCTTTTGATACCTCCATAATTACTGATAAATTACCAGTAAACCGATTCATATTTTATCGATAATGTCATTTTTCATGCCCCAGTCATGGTGCTGCCTCACATCGATTAATTCACAGCACTGCTTAAAGTACATATTGATGTGAAAAATTGAAACAATATCTCGCGTAAATTATTAAAAAAAAACGATAGCAAATGTATCGTTGTTAATACAATAAATATTTTGACAACACTTAAGGGATGGCGTCTAGTTTATTATCGAGTAAATATTTTAATGGCGTGTTTAGTCTAAAGCTACCCCTGTGCGCGGGGCGGTCCGACACTTTTAAAAATAACACATGTTGAAAAAACAAAGGTGGGTGAAAACATTTCATAAAATCGCCAAGAGTCTATTTTAAACAGGTTGAAAGGTATATTTTTATTTAATATTCAAAAACCGATTGATTATTCAATGTTCAAGATAACTAGGCAGAGGTAGAGGCTGCTGCTCAGCAATCGCTGGTGTATACGTAAAACCTATTTTTGAATGTTTAAAATATCATTTATTATTAAAAAAGAGAAGTTGTCTATTGTAGTACAACTTAATTTAACAAGTTAACGGAAATAAAAACTTAAATAAACATGTCCTTAAAACGGTTTAAATAACAACTTAACATACCATTTCTTGGACACACGTGACACTTAGCGACAAATTGCATTTCCAGGTCTCACCACCCTAACAAAGATCATGACAAAGTGGATACCCCAGTGGAAACGACCTAGAGCCAGGCGAAGGAAAAGGTGGACTGACTGTGTGGAAAATGACTGGAGCAGTATGGGGGGGTCAGGGAACTAGACAAGAATGGCGAAGGATAGGAGTGGGTGGAGAGCACTTGTGGAGGAGGTTAAATCCCACTCAGAGATGTAGTGCCGTGGAAGAAAAAGAAGATGGTTCCACCACCCTAGCGGCGATTATTAAATAAATCCTAATGGTTTGTGCCTTGCATAAATATAGACTGTAGAAATAATTATTTTTTTGACAGATGACAGATAATAGGATAATGGGAAGATTTGGAAATATTGCTTCATGAAATATCAATAAATAATATTTGACTACCTATTGTAAAATAATCTACATACTATTTAGATGGATTTGATAAAAATGTTAATTTTTCTTATTGGCAATACGGATTGTACAGCATGATGGAATCTTGCGCTTGTTGCGTATTTAAGTATATAGATTTCTACATCGCATATAAATAACTTTGCGTCTAACTGTAGGAAAATTTGTAGGAAAATTCCAAAAGAAACAAATAAATTACATAAGTGTGAAGTGTTAATATCCATTGGAATAAAAATTTGGTGGAAATGCGTCATTTTTAATCACGAAGATAAATTTTTCAAATGAAACGATTTCATTTTTACTGTAAGAAACTCCAAAATTAGAATTCGTTTCAGAGTTAACGACTCATACAATTATAAACTTTGTTCCTACTGCAAACTGAAATTTGTATGTAGTTCATTGAAAATCATTTTAAAGTACGATTGATACAAATATTAAGTTTGGTTCTGAATTTTTCGAACAGAAAACAAACAATTCCATTTCTATCATTAGAAAACTGTAATACCACTTTACTGTATGTAGGTAATTATTTGAAGAATATTTTTCACAGTGTGACCGACGCGAGTCGTCGCTCACGAGTGGCGAGTGATGATGGAATCGGACGGAAATGGGAAGAGGAAACAGACGAATGGCTAGTTAGAAAGAGTTGGCGAACGGATTAGGGAATTGTAAAAAGAGGAAGGGATGGGATGAGGGTAAGAGAATCCTTCGATAGTAGACCAGGATAAGGTGGACAACTCGACTCGCCTGATGATGAAGCTATCTGGCTTATTCTGAAGTTCACCACAACACCACAAAACTTGAACAGCTCGAACTGGCGATTCTGATGAATCCACCTCTCACTATTTATTCACTGAATTTCACAAACGCAAATCTTTTATTATTCCAGTGGATTCAACAAATGATCTAGCGAGAACACCACTTTATTTCCAAAATCTCGACAAATTTCATACATACAAAAACGAACTAACCGAGCTGGGGATCAGGTGTAGACTGAATTGGAAATGGAAATGGGAAGAGGTAAGAACAAAATAAAACCAATGACAATGATACTATAATCAATTAACAATAATCATTTTACTTTTAAAATTACCAATATTAACTTTGTGGTTAAAATTCAATTTAACTACGAGTCCTATTCTAAAATTTTTTCCTTAAAATTATTCGACTAAATTTGTATTGAGCAGCAATTTGAGTTAAGTACCAAATTTATTTTTTAAATAATTGTTTTTTTTAAATTTTTAAAAAATTTTAAAAATAGATTCTGATGAAGAAACAATGCTATATATTTTTGGTTAGTTATGACATCCTGAAGAAGCACGAAACCGGTAGATGTATTTAAACTCAATTCAGTGGTTAATAAAACAAAGATAATAAATAATATTCATTTTGATTCAAGTATGGAAGAAAAAAAAATACTAATAATGAATACCGAACCCAAAGCAAATATTATTTCTACAATTTATAAAGAACTTAATTGTGTAAAACGCTTTCCTCATTTTTTCTTTATAACGAAAACGTTGTATGTAAGAACATTTTTCGCATCTGTCCTAGGACGGTTTGTAAACTCTGGATATTAAAAAATAAAAAGTACCCAGCCCGCGGTTACATTATACTTAAAGTCGAACGTGTTAAACCGTCAGCGGACTCCCCGCTTTTCTAGATAGAAACGACTGCGCGGTAATTTCATTTGTCACTGTCGACAATGGCCTTGTTTGCGCAAAGTTTCTAGAAGCAATTCTAGACGTGGAATCGAGTAGAATGTTGCAACAAACTTGGATGCTTCGACGGTACTTGCCAGTAATGAAGTGTCGCAATAATCGTTTTGAGTCGGGGTGCAGCCGAGCGGCCGATGGCATTCTGTAGACAGATTTGCGATGTCCAGTTTTCCAATTTTACAAAGGGAAATGGTTGCGATATTCGATATAATTATTAAAATTATTGCGGCCGCATTCAACAATAATTTCCAACTCATACTGGTTCTGAATCGGAGATTATTCATGATTGCCGTGCCGTGTCGTGTCTCATCTGAGGCCTGATTGTTAAATAATAATAATAATATTGGATAATTTGTACAGCGCCATTTTCATAAAAAAAATCACTTGAAGGGCGCTTTATACATAAACTGTTTATAGTCCTACATTATCTTTGTATTTAAAATTAAAAATTATTAAACTTTCACAACATGAAGCAAACAAATTGTGGTTAGACATAATTACAATTTCAATAAAAATTATTGTACAATGCCCTAATTACGATCTATATCTTCTAAAAAATGTACCCAACAATCATAAATTCATTAAAAATAATAAAAATCGATGATGATGATTGTATAAGCTACATAACCAATAGAAAACCAGGTCTAGCGATAGAAAAAATAGCCATGAAAAATACGACGGGCAAGTCAAAAATTATCTGCATTTTACGATCTACAATTTATTTAGACAGACTTTACGGAAACTAAGCTCTATATGGATGATTTGATGGGCAGAACCATGAGTGATGTTCAAAGAAGACGCTACCTCGCCGATGGTAACTCGCCTATTCGCTAGAACCTTCTCTCGAGCTTGCTATATCTTGGTGGAGGTTGACGGGTGTCCTGCTCTCTTCTCGCACATCTCACTCATCTGACCACTTTTAAATTTATCGATCCACAAAAAAACACTTGTACGTAATAAAGCACTGTCCCCGTATTGTGATAAAAGTCTACGATAAATTTCAGCACCTTTCACACCCTCCGATCAAAGAAATCGGATCACTGCTCGTTGTTTCTCCTCGGTGCAAACTGCTAGAGGAGTGGATATGTTTACATAACCGGAAGGCAAGTGGATGAAAAACGGCCGCACACGTGACCGCAGTGGTACCAACATCAACAACAGCAGTATGACAACCTTGAAGGTATGTTATGGCGAAGCTTTTGACGCGCCCGCGTAGTTAGCAATCTTTAAAGTTGAATCTAGCCGAATCGTATTGTAGATTGCAGCTTACATTCGGGAACAATAATAATTCAGTGGCTGTGCGTTAATTCCCGCGCTTAATATTTAAATGTTATTTACGGAAACCGACCATGTCCGTAGCAGGAGGCCCGACCGCACGGGGGCGGTTGCAGGTCGAGGCGGGGGTGCCGGCCAGACCGCACGTCAGACCGCCGGCGAGCGAGGGTTAAAATCACATACAATAATTTAGCGCTCGGAAATTGGCGATTGTTAATTCAATTAGTAATTTTTGGAGGTGCGTCGTTACGCTGAACGAATTTATTTTGCAGTGGACGTTAAAGCTCATTGTTTGAAAATCAAATTTGTACACGGTTCGGCTGGGGTGAATTTAATTTAGGTACATACAAATTATAGTGTCGTATTTTAAATATAGCGGATTAATATTAATAAATTATGTATCATATTGTTTTGTAGAATTTGTAATATAACGCGAAGAAGCATTTGAGATCTGATTTGATCTATAAAATATGTCACGAATGAAGATGTCACGGTTCCGATGAAACAATAAAACTTTAATATCTCGGATATTTAGAGATCAATCTGATGCTGCACCTCATTTAATTATTAAGTTTTATAAGTTTTAAGTATATGAGACTAATTAAAAAAATATTTATGATCATTGATATAGTAATCATATAATATAAACAGTTTTCTTTACTGAGTAACAGAAGAATCATGTCAGTCAAAAATAATAATTCACATTTCAGAGTAATATTACCGGAAATCGAAGCCTTACAAGATGAACATCGTGACTGATGAACCTGAGAATCTTTATCATTGCATAATATTATTTTCTATGTTTATGTGTTATTACAAATTCACTCGCAGGTGTCCACAGCAGTTAGCGATACTTAAAGTGTGCGGCTATCACGTTAACCAAAGTAAATTATTATTTTTCTTATAAATACATTTCTAGACTAAAAAACAGTTTAATTAAACTAAGTGCTCAATTGAGCACTTAGACTACGCAAGAAGATCTACAGAATGACGTATTATGCAGAAATTAAAAAGCTGTGCGCGTTATTTCTATCAAAAAATATATTTAAATAGTGACAGATATCATTTCGGTAAAATTGATTTGACAGCGATATTCATAGACTAAGTGTAAATAATAGAATAGATATCACTTTAAAACTGAACCTGTAAGAGTCTGGCTTAGAAATTTAAAATGTTAACAGGTACCTGCTCAGGTAGTTCAAGAGGCAATTTATTCAGGCGCACTGATCACAGTGGACAGACAACTCCAATAGTTAAAGTTGCTGTGAGCCAACTGTAGAAAACATGGAAAGACAGTGACATGAAGCTAGCAACTGAAGTTATGTCGATTCACAATCATGCCTTTCCAATCTTCACGTGTGTAGCTGAGACTTGGACACACAACAGCGACAAATAGAAAATAGACGCCTTCGAAATGTACGTAATCGTGGTATCCCACTGGACGCTTCAAATTGAAAAGCTTTATACTGATGTATTTTAACGTAAAGTTTTCTAGAAGTAAGGTAGCTTTCGATACATTTTAAGTTATTATTGCTATATATATATATTATAGCTCACAGACATGGCCGTGTAAGGATTTACCTGACAGCCATATAGCAGATGCCGATACATCGTGACGGACGAGTCTGAGGAGCTAGCCGACCACTTCTCCGCAGGCCGTTCATTCATCCACATCTCAAGCGGGCCACTCCAGTCTTCATGCTTGCATTTAACTTCATACTCGTCGTACTGCCATTGTAAATTATCCCATAATAAACGACAATTTTATAAATAATCACACACGCACATTCATGAGACACACGCGTTAAACTAGAAGGTGGTTAGGGGCTTCAGTCACACCAAGCACAAAACCTTTTGATTCGATCATACACATCGATCACACAATTAAGAACCTCACGAGTCAATCATACTCAATAACCACAATCCCAACAGTAGTTTACATTAAAACCATAACGAATACGGACACTATTATATATACTTGTTTAATGTTTATAAAGCTGTCTATACATAATCGTTGCCTTGCTTGATCAATAATCAATCTGTAAGGATATAATTATTTTTGTAACATTTCTGTTAATATTGTACGATATAAATATATAAATAAATGTGTGGAAGTCTATTGCCGCCACAATCTGCAACAACGGCGACGGCCCCTGAACGCACCCTACATATACCTAGGTATAAAATTAGGCTTTCATCAACCGCAAAATACGCAGGTACTGATCGACTAACAGATAACAATAATATACGCCGGCAGCTGTCCGCAAACCGGCCTGTGCGTGCCACTTCTCTCACGCCCGTCGACTTCTTACTGCATATACTTTTATCTATTGTGTTCAAACAATAAATAAACACGTGACAACAGTAAATAGTATTTCTTGTATCATATCCTCTTTTTATATTCACCCACTTCGCGTTATTATTCAAAATAACAGGTAAGCGCCAAGTGTAATTTATTTGGAGGCACCGAGCGCTCGCCCACTTAACCTTCTGACTTATAACATATACACTTGAATCAGCACATATCTCAGGTACACACAGGGTGAATATTATGTTCCAGGCCGATCTTGTCTTTGTCAATTCATATTTGGTAGTAGTAAAGAATAGATGATTACAATTTATTGTGAAGCATGTAACGCCTCAACAACGCATTGAAGTCATTAAAACATTTTACCTAAATAATATTGGCAATGCTGTAACCATTAATGTTAATTACTATTGTCACATGTTGGGACACCTTTTAGTGGCCAAATTGGGTCGATTGAGCCTGTAGCAAATGTATTTTTAACAGGACGGTGCCATCTCATACACAGCCCGAGCTACGTATGAAATTTTGTGAGAAATATTTCTCAGCCGCATAATGTCAAAAAGTGGTGATATCGACTGGCTTCTTCGAATACGGCTTTCGACTATTTTCTGTGGGGATACTTGAAAGAAAAGGTCTATTCCAATAAGCCAATAATAATTTCGATGCTATGGGATAATATTCGAAATGAAATTGCTGAAATAACACTCGAAGTGTGCGAGTTTGACCATTTTTTACCCAATGTCATATTCCATACACGATTGTAATAAACAACATAATTGATAAATAAAGACTAAATTAAAAAATAGTATTTTATTTTCTATTTATTTAAAAATAACATTGGCCTGGAACATAATATTCACCTTGTATCTCATAATTTATCTTTTTTCACGACATCACTCGTCTTCTTTGTAAACATTTGTAAAATGTAAATTTGCATATGTCTTTAGAGTCTTAGAGTTAGAGTTTTAAAGTTAAAAATCAAAGGCATCCGCCTCTTGAACCGCTGGTAAAAAATAAATAAATAATCTTTTACATGGCAAATACAAATAAAGTTAACACAAAATGTGACGAGAGACGCGCGTATAAGGTAATGACACGAGTTACGTGGGGCTAGCCGCCTTTGATTCATTACAGATGTAAATTAATAGGCATTATACTATTTGCACAAAGATTAGTTTGTCTCTCGACAGGATATAGACAGAGATGTATATCAGGGAGTGGCAACCACGTGTCGAGCTGTATCCTCCGTTCCCGTGGCACGTTTTAGAGTTCAAGGGTGTCTCATTTATCGTCGGAACCAGTCACCCAGTGCTAACGTAACTGTCCGAGTAGGAGATGAAAATCTTGGTTCAAATGTTTTCAAACAGATGAAAAAATAATATTAAGAGTTCAAGACGAATTCGACGATGTTCACGAGTACAAAAAAACGAACAAGTCGAGCTGAAGGACAGATGTATACTGAACTAGTAATCTAAACGAAATGATCACACGCCGACACTTCCTCTCCAAATCTCGACGAATTTTGGCTGGTGTAGTGGTTAAGACGCCGGCCTAGAGATCTAGTGGTCGGTGCTTCGCGCTTCATTCTAGGACACCAGTAAGTTAGTCCTATTTTCAAAGTACAAGCGTTTAGCTTAGTTTAAAAATAGTAGGAGCATTGATGTGATATGTATTCTGTGTATATCTCTATTTAAAAAAAACATATCTATACCATTAAATGGACGAGATCCGGTGTAGTAATTAAAAACATTAAATTAAACAATTGAAACGTACCTCCTGCGACAGGAGTTTTTCTTTTAGTATCCATTTTATATTTAACACATGTTTTAAAATTTTACTATACTCCATACCGTGTCTCGGTCGCCTCGCCTGAAAATATGGTAAACCTACCGAAGCCAACCGGCATTCGGGGCCAATCCGCTTCGAGCCGTACGTCACGTGACATCCTCGCGATCACGTGGTGTGAATAACCGATTGTCATTTGTCACGGAGCTCCTTGCAGAGCGGCAATTCTAAAATTTCGAACGCCGTTCGCGGGAAGATAAACGGTTTATTGCACCGCTGTTGGGGCGTAAAGACAATACGTGCTTTTAGTAAGGACAACAATAAAAACTATGGCAGCATTGTTGTCTCGCTCTTGCTCTTGAATCACGACCTTGACTGGAAAATTGCAGTCTCAATAGAAGTGAAAATATATCTAATATCGTTATGGTGATGATCGAAGATTCCCCACAGATAATTATGGAGGCCCCGAATGCGCCTCACAGATACCTATCTGGTAAACCAGGCTCGTATTGACCTTAGAGGTACAGGCGAACCTAACCGCTAACCGACGACAATACATCGCGGTGGAATCGCGTCGGGAGATAGCCATAATCGGGCTTCCTGATCAGACCACCAACCAGTAGACACTTCACGTCCTTACTGTGTCTATTAACCTGTAATTGTGTAACTATCTTGAATAAACCACATCTACTGTAAGTTACTTAGTATTTTCTCACCTACATACTCCGTGATATATTACGCATCTGAACATAGTAGACATCTGCGAGATATAGGTCCCTGGCATCCACACATCGATCCTTCTGATGATCACATCCGCCGCGACATAATCCACACTTTCTTTCACATCGACATCATTACTATAACGTACCCCTAGCATATATTTATATATATTATGATATAATATTTGCAGAATGAATTTTGTGCTTTATTATGTACATTGTTTTATAGATGATTTAACTTTGTTTATAGTTAACCACTTAATGAATAATTTTTAAACATCAACCGATTTCGAAATATACCATTTTCTACTACAGAATGTAAAATTAACAAAACAAAAACACATGTGTCATGTTTTTCTAATGTTTTTAAAAAAGTACTCATTAACAAATATTAAATATTTTTTCGATATATAAATCTTTCTGTATATCTTTCCAGTTAATTTATTTTAATTTGTATTAATAGTTTTATAGTTCTTCTAGATCCTATCAATTTTGCATGCTTTCTCCAAATAATAAAATATAGAGGTTGCTGATGTTGCAACGAAAACCCTCGTATATTCACCTCTGATGTAAAAAAATATATAAATATATTAATAAATCTTATCTTATTATCATACGTAAGCCAAACACAATCTGAACTGGTTTGATCGATGTCTGCTTTGGAAATATTCTTGAAAAACCGTCTGGATTGAGATATTTCAAGTTACTGAGAATTCTGAACGCACCTTAGTGTCTATTAGTTTAAAACATCCCCATAATGTTTCTCCGGCCTCCCCCTGCGATGGGGCAGCAGTTACTCTCTCGTAGCGCAAGAATTAAGAACTTTAGCCCATAAAAATATTAAGTTTTTTAAAAATTCGCCGGGAAAAACTTCCAAAATGTAACAGCGGAGGTCAGGCTTATTCTTTGACCCGAAGTCAGGATTTTTTAAAGATGCTTCGAAGCAGAAAAGAGAAAAATTACAGTGGTTTATTAAAATTGAAGCAAAAATTTTAAACCTAAAGTGAAACCAGAATATTTATTTGGCATTTTACCATTTAGTGTTAACAACTGTAATAAATAAGGTTGCATAATGAAGATTGCACTTCAAATGAAATTGTAACCGCCTTGATCATCGCGATCAAATGCACGCGCCACGTGTATACCACTAAGACTTGTCTCAAAATCGAGTAAATTTTTGTTGCTACCGTGAATCGAACCCGAATCTTTTCCTATCCGGGGAAATGCGATACCAATCGGAACTCGTTTTCGAATCCCGGTAGCAACATTTTTTCAATAAACTTATTTTTTCTGTATGTCTTTTCTAATTGAAACATATAATTTGTATTAAAATACCGTACAATTATGTTCTGAAAAAACTGCAACTTCAAAAAATAATGTGTATTCTTTTGCTCGGTATTTATGACAGGTCCAAGGATCGCCGGTCAACGAGCGCGTGTGTGAATACTCCTTTATGTTTACTGTAACTATCTGTCCCCCCCCCTCCACTCTTTTCTCAGAGCACGACTTTTTCTTTGTGTATTGTCTATGACTTTGAACTGTCAAAAAGTGAACGTTCTGCTATGTGCTCGTTGCACTGATCTGTTATTTGTACAGTTACTGTTGCTGTAGTGTATTTGGTTTCTCGTAGTGTGTGCCGAAGATACAGTCACTATTAAGTGATATACAGTGCTTTGCGCTAATCATCGAAGGAGTTTCTTGAAGTTCAGAAGAGGTGTGAGTACATGTAAGTCGTGCTTCCTGGCTGATCCTTGAGCTCTTAGTATTCTATCCCTATAACAAATTGCTATCACACTTCCTAAATCCCGTTTCCCCACTCCTTGTGTAAACATCCTTGATAATAAAATTATTCATAATTTATTTTTTTGTGTAGCAATGTTAAGTAAAGTTATTTGTTATTTACAGTAGTATCTGTTGTTACAGTAATAGATTCGAGTATTTTAAATGGCTGATTTTAGGAGCATCCTTTTTATGGCTATTACATCATCCCATAAACTACTTTTCAGAAAAAATATTTAGTCCTCCGGGCCCAATCGTGAAAAACGATTAACTTCGTTAGTAAGTCATCAATTTTAAATCCGTAATTTTTATCAGCTTCCCTATAATCAGCTGCTGCCGCACCGCCAGCTCGACTGATACCTTCATCAAGGGAATATCGAAGATTTTCCGCTCCGAGAACTTCATCTCGTGCTGTGCCGTGAAGCGCAAAAGTGCACCGCTGCAGCAAATTCCAAATTGTGGTCTGTACCGCACACGAGTACCCCGAACCGACATGCTGCAGTTCGAGAATTTCTATCGTATTTAAAATGTGAATCGAAAATGTTCAAGCTGCGTGTATCTAATCTCAATCACACCAAAGATATAAGTATTTTAATATAGTCACAAAAATTAAAGTATTTTTATTTGTTATTATTCTCGCATATATAGAACGAATATTATGTTCCAGGCCGATATTTGAATAATTAGAAAATCAAACACAATTTTCTAATTCCGTTTTTATTTATCGATTATTTGGTTTATTGCAATTATGTATAGAATATGATATCGGTCAAGTGGCCGCCTCTGGTAGCGGCTTTTTTAATCACATTTTCCATACATATGAAATAGCTGAAATAACATGTCGCGTGTTATTTCAGCTATTTCATTTCTAATATTGTCCTGTAGCGTCGAAATTATTGATGGGTTATTGGCGTAGATCTTTTCTTTTAATTACCCATATAAAAAATAGTCGAGAGCTGTCAAATCAGGTGATCTAGGAGGCCAGTCACCACTTTTTGACATTATTCGGCCGGGAAAAATTTCTCGCAAGACTGCAAGCGCAGTTGGAGCTATGTATGAGGTGCCACCGTCCTATTGTAACCATATGTGTTGCAGGTAGTGATGAGCTCAAAATCACAAACTGTGAGTCAATCACCGATATCTTTGAGTCACACTCACTATCAGTGATTGAATATCTAAGAATATCGTGATTCGTGATTCATTTTTTTATTTATTTATATTTGGTTGTGAACCGTGATTCGGCGCCTGCGCATTTAAGACGAAAATACTCACGAAGGAATGGCGTTATAATTTGTGATCAGCGCCATTTCGTAGATTCTGCCAAAACATTTTACGCCTTTGATCCGAAACACTGAGAATTTGAACCGATAATAATTATTTATTTCTTGTATTGTGATATCGTGCGGCACGTGCGCATTAGTAATGAAACTGTGATTATAGTCACAGTTTTCAATCACTGATATTATCGAATACCGATCACAATCACACCAGTGAGCCAAGAGTAGCATTTTTTCTCATCACTAGTTGCAGGCCCAATTCGGTCACCGAGAAGTTTTCCAACGTGTGACGATACCGACCACCATTAATGGTTACAGCATTGTCATTATTATTTAAATAAAGTGTTTTAATGTCTTCAACACGTTATTGAGGCGCTCGATGCTTTATAATAAATTGAAATTAAATACTCTCTACGTCTACCAAATACGAACTGACAAATATTTGCCAAACCAAAATGGTGACTAAACAAAATCGGCCTGGAACATATTATTCAATTAGCATTAGGTAAAGTGATTATACATACAATAGAAAATAAACACATGAAAAATGTTCAGTTATTAAACTTAGATACTACATATTCTGCACTTAGCCAAGTAGCAAGACCAGTTGCTTCCTTCACATTTGCTGGCAGTTCGCTGAATAACATGAAACCTTTATAGTATAAACTATTTTGTGTTCCTGCCAGATTTGTTTGTGGAAGTCTAAAATCCCACAGAATGCATTCATTAGAATTTTTTCTTCTCAGCTTCATTTTCCAAAAATAGTACCGTTAAACAATCAATATCTATTTATTGAAAAAATATTTATTTGCTGATATTATTAATTTAAAATTAAAATTAAGTTAATCCCGCAGAAATCAAACAGTCCAGTACAGTCAATACAATCTTGCAGTGACCCAGCGGCGAGCGGTGCAGGTGTAAGTACACAAAAAAGGAAAGTTTCCAATTATTGTCCAACTACAACAATCTGAAATATATATATGGTCGGCAATGGTCAAATATACCTAAAGATTTGCATTAAGGAGAAATTAGTTCTCAGATATTTACTACTAACTAAAAAAATTGGAAAGAAATAGTTTTGTCGATTTGTTCAAACGAGGGATTATGTTTCCCAGCATTATTCATTATTGTGTTTCTTTATTTTATGTTTCGTCTTTTGCTTTTTCAAAATTGATTAATTTTTATAAATGTATTTCATTTTGTAACCAGTACATGTGTAACCTTAATTTAGTTTCATAAAACCACAACCACACTTCATATGATAAATATTTTTTATTTGTTTAAATTGATTAATATTAACGTATGTTCATGAATATTTATTAAAATGTCTATTCTCTTTAATTATATAAAACTCATGATCTAAATTCCCGAGAATTCCCGGAACTTGAAAATTTTCTCTCTCGAGTTCCGGGAATTGATAAAAGTCGAGAACACAGAATTCCTATGCACACCAACATTTTCTACAAAGTGTCGATTCCTCAATTCCCATACACTTAGAGATTAAACGATGTTTTATTTGAAATGTCTCATATTTCGCGTGTAAACAATTAATAAATGTTTAGTTTTCGAGTTTAGTTCATTAATTTAAAGTTAGTTTTTGAGTGAGATAATAACAGACAGGAACGGTTGCGAAGACGGCATTTTAACAACGATCATCGCTAATGAAGTGGCGTCCACAACTCGCGTACAGACACTCGCGCCGTTAGCGAAGTTCCTCGGGTTAGGGTCGTTCCTCAACCACCCCCGCGCCTGACCCTCTAAGTCACGCGACCGGCAAACTTTCAGACGGAACGGCTGTTACGGCCATTACCTAATGCTCCTCACATTGCAACTTTGTTTTAACTTCGCAGCAGAATGAAACGGACGGCCCTCCGGAGAGTCGTTCAATTAGTACAACGATCCTTGCATCGCGTCAAATCGGGACCATCACGGTGAAAAACGGCGTCTGGAGCCACGGTCCAGCGTCAGCTTTCCTTCTCCGTCTACTTAATTATCTACAACGCTTTCATGACGAACTTTTGAACGGTAATTATCTAATACAGTTCCCGCGCTCGGTTCAGAGGATGGCTGAAGGCGGGGTTATAGAAGAGCATTGATGATTTTGTTGTATCAGAAGTCAAGAATACTGATACCTTAAAATTCACCTTCGTCCTCGTGCTAGTGTAACGGAGTTAGGAATATATGCAACTGCCGGATTGGCAATCAGAGAGATAATAGTCAACTTGGCCCGCGTGGGATCGGTAATTTTGACTAGATGATGAGCGACGTGCCCACTAGCACCACCTACAGTATGGCCGCGTGTACTATCAACGTCGTCCCACTCATTACACCGCTTCACATTTAATCTAAGCGTGTTTCAAATCGCGTAACTTTTCTGAACAAACCACGTAATTTTATCGTAAGTACATTTTATTCATTTATTGCATGTTCTAATTACTTTATTCTTGTATGTTTGAATCGTGTTGAAAAAACGCTTGAACACAATAATATTGGTAGTTTAAAAGTTTATTTATGTTTACGAAAATGTAATAATAAAAATATTAACTTATAATACAAATTTTTGTAACAAAACTTTAAATAAAGTTTTATGGCAAGGAAAATAATAGGTAATATAATTACCTAACTCTGAAGATGATCTAACACTACGATTTTTTTTTTTTGAAAAGTACGTAATCATTTTGCACTATAAAACGATAAAAAAACAAACCAAAAACAATTCTAAAACAAAATCAAACGCTTATAATGAATTAATTGTTATTTGCAACTATTGAAAGATAAGACTCGAATTTGCCACCTCGTGCAACTACTGGTTATTGTATACTTAACACTATCATATCCAATTTAATTCCTCTGGAATTGAATACTCTCGATTGACATAAAAAAAAATATAGAAATGATTTTATCCCAGTTTTTTAATATCTTCTGACAGTTTATATATTTATGTAATTACAAATCACAACAAATACTAATAAATTAACACAAACCTTGCAAATATAAATTAAATGTATTATTTAGAAAGATATCCATATAAAATCAATTTTATCGAAAAATATTGTTGTTGCTACCGGGATTCGAACCTGGATCTCTTCCACTCCGAACAACGTGCATTATCTGATTATACTATACCAACACAGTGGATTGATGATATGTTACACTTTTCAAATGAATACATCTATCTTTCCATTATTAGAAAGCCATCTATATACTTTGCTTTTACGGAATCTCAAATACCTTTATGTAAATCGATAGGAGACGCCAGAACTAACAATTCATTTTTATTAAATTTTGGACACATTGATACAACTTATATACTATTAAGGAATTGTGAAGTTGTAATTATTCAGAACATAGGTCTGTGATATGTATATCTTTCTAATGAATACATTTAATGTATGTTCTGAATAATGGCAACTTCACAATGAGAATGTGTTCTCCTTAATAACACGCCTTGTAGATAAACATAAATGTAATAGAAAACAAAAATGGCGGCCGCGGAGTAGAACAAAATGACGTTTCTTTGTCTGATGCGATAATGCCAACGGAAGTTAAAAAATACGATGTTGTCAAACATAGTTCAGTACTTCATTTAAAAACAAAATAATCAAAATACATTGATTACTTACTGAGAAAACAATTATTTATGTTCGTTACCTAAAAATCCATTCTCAGAATCATTTACATAAATTCGTCTAGGGGTCCTTCTGACTCGCTGTTTGAGAAATATCAGCTTCTTGATATTCGACAGTTTTATGTTACAGCGAGTACTTTGCTTAGAATATATTTTTCAAATAAGTTCATGTGTATTGAAATAGCAAAAGCTAAGACAGGATGTAACTCAAGAACCCATGTTTTGTAGATACATTTTTGTTTAATTAATCCATCGAGTTGATGTTCAATTATTTTTATTCTCCCTCTTTAAGCGCAAGATTTTCCGGAAGCACGTCACATAGAAAAGGCTAGTAATCTTTTAATTTATGCATTGAATTTCTATCAAATAAATATATTTAACTGTCCTGACATCAGTCTCGAGGTAAATCAGTGTCGCAGGCATTAATGGAACGTAAGTCTATCGAGATATTAGTAAAAATAAGTAAAATGCTCGGAAACGTACGTAACCGTATCGACGAGCCCGGGTTAAACCGTGAAGAAACTTCGACGAACGTAACAAAATACGTACACCCAACAGTAGTTAGTTTAGTCCACAAATCACCAGAACCGCGAGGAATAAAGGAGATTTATAACACAAATAATGCTCTCCCGACCGTGCGAGCCCATTTGCATTTATGAACGCCAATTTCCACGCGCCCTTTTCCAACGCCTCCATATTTTAAATCTGGCTCACGGGTCAAAAGGTCACACACGGTAATTGCTGCTAATTACAAGGTCGTCCCTTTCTGTAGAAATCGTGGAAGAAAGCTCTCTCTCGCTCCGCGCGTCCGCGCTGGGGTGCGGCCGTCTCGCTCACGCATACTTGTGTGGAGAAGCGTTTTCAAACTGTTGTGTGTTCAGTAAAAATGTATACCGTGCCGCAGACAGTTTGGAGACGGAATTGCTTAACGGGACGTTAAATTGAAATCACTATTGCATATAATTATTATAATATAGAAAAGGATAACTTGCTATGAACCGACTGCAGAGAATATGGAAAAAGAGTGACTTGAAGCCAGCTACTAAAATTATGTTGTATAAATAATAAGAAAAACACTTTTATTAAAACCACTATTTATTGACACATCAATATGTTTTAATACATAAAGTACCTTCTTCAGGAAATAATGTATACTAAAATTAAAAATGCAAGCAAAGATAAACTAATTTAAATGATGAATATTTGCAAAAAGGGTTTGGTTATTTAAAATTTTTAATTTGCTAAACACTTTTTCTTATTTCTAAAATTTCTAATTCATCTAACTGTAAAACCCTTGTTAATGTCAAAAGAATGGTTTGTTTCCAAATGATGATTGGTGAATTCAGAATAGTTGCTATTTAGACATCTCAAGTGCTCCTTAATTTATCAACATTCTACAAGTTTTACCTATATCAAATATATTGGTTCACACTCTAGTCTCTCTAATCTACATGTATGCAGCAGAAACCTGTATAGTCCGCAATAGCGACAAGCGTCAAATAGATGCCTTCAAAATGTATTGCTGGAAAAGGATTACGTGTCCCGTGGACGCCTCAATCCTGCAATAAATCTAACCCAGCAAGCCTTATCAGCCTAGAAAAGGAAATAATTCTAGGCACAACCTTTGGCCGAAGAAGACCTGGAAGAGAGCCACAGCGGCGGATAGATGTGTTGCATCTGACTGGAGAGACCGTGGAATCAGCTATGAAGAGGACCCAGAGGAACCCGAACTTGTAGAGGTGCATTACGCGCAAAATCTCATCTGATTGAGGCAACTATAGATACCTACTAAAAAGAAGAAGAAGATATATATATGTGAGAACTGTCGCTTTGGATGTGTGCGTGTGTGTGTCAGATGAGTGGTGGGGGACAGTCACTAGGGGAACGGGCCTCTTTTCCGTCGCCACTTCGCAATAGTAATTAATCTATATCTGAATTATATAATTGTTCATTCCTGTAAATAGGTTGTAATAAATTAATATTGTTACACGAATTTACTGAGTTTCCCTCCAAAGCAACTCGAGAGTACAAAGAGAGCATAGAACTCCAAGGGAATCTGGTGGTACTTCCAAAGATACCACAATAATTATTATTCCAACCTTTCCTCCTCCTCTCTCTCTCACCCTCTCACAAATTGTATTTTAGATAACATATCGAACTCATATTCTGTAAAAATAATGTAGATGGCTTTCAAATAATGGAACGACAGGTATATTAATTTGAAAAAATGTAACATATAGTTTCGAAAATTTGTCATGAAAAATACTGGCGTTATAACACAATTGGTAGTGTACTTCCCCGGATTGGAAATAGAGATCCAGGTTCGAATCCCGGCGACGCAAAAACAATATTTTTCGACAAAATTGATTTTATATGTATATATTTATAATTAATACATTAATTAAGTATATAATATATCACAAACCGTCTGTTCTGAATAATTACAACTTCCCAATAAGAATGTGTTTTCCCTAATAAAATAATGTATTTACTTACAAGGAATTGGGAACTACGTAATTAGACAGTAATCAGAGGATAGAACCGCAAGGGAATCTGGTGGTAATCAAAGAATTATCGCAGTAAAAATATTAATATACTCGTCCACTAATAAAACTTTTCTAGAATTTTTGATACGTTGATAATTATATGCACATAAAATATTTTAACCGAGCGTTTAATATTTCGTATTTACCCTGTAAAAGAGTATCGTTTGGAGTACACAGCGTCGCAGGGTTTATTCTGCCCTGATTATACACAGCGCAATTACAGCCCTTAAATATACGCGTACCCATGTGGGTATAAATTATAAAAGCACACCTTCACGTCGAGGTATGAAGATAATTAGTGACTGCGGCACGGTATCGCCGACATTTAAATACAGACACCGCGGTCAAGTGTGCACACACGTTGGCATAGTTAAGACGAGTTAATAAATGAACTTGGGTGTTAATAATAATAACGCGTATGAGACGTTTGAATATGACTTTCAAAAGTAATATTCAACAATGTCATAAATGAAAAGTGCCTGCTGAGATTTGAACTCACTTTCATTTTGGCTTTTGCTTCGAACGGTCGAGTTTAGAGCAGGATTCAGGATAAAAGGCCCTTGAGAATGAATAATGATATTTACTCGAAACGTTGTGAGTACAAAAGTCCTTTTCGGGTCTATTTAACACGGGTTACCCCAGAAAATAATCCGTCATACATATATATATATGTGTGTGTGTATGCACTATATTGAGAATAAATAAATAAATATGAATGCAGGCTGCCGAAATGAATCATCTTAGGGGAGTAGCTGTTGTAGTGAGAAGTACCATTATAATGGAAACCCTCGGCAAGGAGCCCCTTCTACATCTACATAATACAAAAATCTCAATTAAGGTGGCATGGACACGTTTTCCGAATACCAGAGGAACGACTACCGAGATGTTTCTTCTTGATAACTCCGAGAGCGAAGGCGGCCGGTGGGTCACCCCAGACTAATCTGATATAAACAGCAATGAAGCCTGAACGAAGGCAGATTGAATTGGTCAACGATTAGCGAAGCGACGCAAGAAAGGGAAACATGGAAATCGAGGCTTTGAATCCATAATCCTCCTAAAACAACCAGATACCAAATTAATGATCAATGAACTCCCCATTTCCATTAGAAATTAAGTCAATTATGTGATAATACAAAAAAATATATATTAAAACCATCTCTATAATATTATTGTTTTAAATATTGTCAATGACAAGAGCCTCCAAATATTCGTGATTCCAACTATTCGAATATCGAATAGTTAATGATAATATGTTCGAATATATTCGTAAAATTTCTAAGAAGGGAATAATTTACTTCGGATGATAAATACAGAAATGTTTCAAATGTTTCTCCAAAAATGTAAGATTTATGATTAATAACTTGCAGAAATCGAATTCTTCGTGAAGGTAAAGAGGAGTCAGTAGTCTCTCGATAACTGACAAAATTTTAGATATGTTTATATTAATTCATATTTCACACCCCACGTGCAAGTTTTTTTTTTGTATATAACTTCTTGTTTGTTGGCTCAAGTATTTATTAAAGCTAAATACTAAAAAATAATAGAAAGCCGACTCCATCGTTGACAAAACAATGTATCATAAGTGCTAAATGACAATAAAACCATAAAGCAGAAGACATAAAAAAGGCAAATGAAAAAGATGTCCGACAAAGGCGTTTACATCTTTATTGTCCGTATTATACTTCCGTATAGCCGATAGCGGTACTTCTGAAGAAAAAAATCGTATACCTGAATGAATGAATGAATGAATGCTCGCATATGACTTCCAGGGTTCGTAAACCTTTGTTTCGTTTAGAAAAATATTAAAAATCTTATAATATAAACATGAGCGAATACTTTACAGACGAATATATTCGGGGTTCAAATGTCATGTTCAAATATTGCATCATTTCCTTCTTTCTTTTGTCATTTACAAGTTTTTATTCCTTATTTTATTAATTCTTTAATTATTCTAAATGTATATTTTCTGAACCAATTATGTGAAATATGATTGATTGACAACGTGAAATGTTTGCTTCAACACCGAGGCGAAGGCGAAACCCACCGAGGCAGATATTAAAATACGAAATATACACACAATGTACATAATAAATATTATACTTATACTTCGCATATTAAGTAATATTTATTATTCTACATTACACTTTATGTATTCTACTTCATACTTTATGTATTTTGCAATGTTTATTTCTAACTTTAACTATATTTTATTTCTTTTTTTTAGAAAGAGTTTTTAAAATAAACCCTAAAAAGACATACATTTTTTTAACTGAATTTTTACAATATATGTACATATAAAAAATGTAAGCGATCCCCCCATCTAGGCACAAAATTTCATCTCCTATAAAGATGTCAAACTAACGACTAAACAATATTATTATAAAAGTAGTTGATATAAATAAATTTACAAAGAAAATTAAATGGCAGGTCACATTCACTCGAACAACGGACAATCATTGGACGATTGCAGTAATCCAGTAGTACAAGAGGCCGACAAGCCGCCCCAGAACCCGATGACGAAATTTACAACGTATAACAATGGACACAGATGATTGAGATATACTCGGGGAGGCTTTCATCCAGCAGTGGTTAGAAAACAGCTGATAAAGATGATATGACGATACAAATGTATTATATAAATAATTCGCCCAAGAATACAGAAATCGTTTAGAATCACGAAATATTCACGATTATATAGATGTGTACGGACAAAACGAGATCGCGTTTTGGTGTAGAAATTTAGTTTGAGGTATATAAATGAAAATTGTTATTTTAAGACAACTGTCTGCCAACTGGTAATTCTATAAATGTCTAATTTATAATTTAAATGTCAAATTCTAAAATTCTTACCTTCCAAATGATGTCAGATCAACCCGACTACTTTCAATTTATCCGTATTTTAAAATTAAATTTAAACATTTTCAATGTTATTTAATTTTAAAATGGCGTTATATTTCCCACTTTTAAAGCTGTATCAATCGAAATGACTTAATATATCAATATAAAGAAGAGTGTCTGTGGGTGGGTGTGTTTGTTTTTTTAATACAAAGCTACAGTTTTTTTTTCACATCACATGCCGACATGCAAGCAAGCACTCTACCATCTTGCTATGACCCCTTTAGATTGTGGTATCGAATTGTTATAAATGAATAATAAATAAAAATATCGGCATTATATCATATTACCTACTTACGAGTATAACACAGATTTTTTTTGTGTTAGAATTCGAGGTATTGATTTATAAAATATTTTGAAATACTTTATTTTTTGTCTTAATATCTAATTTTTATATTGATTTTCAATTTTTTTAAATGTATTTAACTGAATTCGTGAACGATATGTAGACCTCTCCTACGTAAAGTATCGTAAGTAAAAAATGAAATTTTTTATTATTCTGGTACAAGATGTCCCAAAAGTCTCTTTTATAATAAAAATTCTGTAATATAATGTTTATTTTGTAATTAAGTAGTCCCTGGGAATTTATTTCATAAAAATTATGTTTTCTAAATGGTATTCGTTATTTCGTTGGGGCTCTTCTAAACGATGGGAAAAATTTCTGAGAACTACTCGGCACGTATTCTCCGTGATCGCTGCCATTTCTTCTCTTCATTGGTCCAGAGAAGGAGGATTGTTACTGTATACCTTTGATTTAAGGTAGCCCCATAGGAAAAAGTCAATCGTTGTCAAATCAGAGCTACGTGGAGGCCAGTTTGTCACCTCGTCGGGATATTAAGTTTCCAGTGAAAATTTCACGAACGAATGGTAAGGACACTCTCCATAGCGACTGAATTTCCAAGGACGCGGCTAGCGATACCCATACCCATACTATACTATAGCGATACTCGGCATACCCCCCGCTCTTCTGCCGCTTGTTACGTTGGTGCAGCGAATGAACCAAAATGAAAAAACTTTTTAATATATTTTTAAATGGCTGTAATTTTTTAAATATTATGTTTATTAGTACCTACATCATTGAATACAATATATATATATATATATTAAATCTCCCACGTAATATGTAATACGTGCGAAATACTAGAATGATTAATAATGAATTTTTTTACTTACGATAGTTTTATGTAGGAGGGGTCGATGTGTCTATATGATTTTTAAAATGTTTACAAAAGCTAGTGTAGATGATGTTCAATATAATTTACATTTATATCGGGGGAGAGAGTATCTAGGGGGTGTGGAGAGAATTACTATATTTTGCGCGAGGTCCCAAAAATACGAGAAAATATTATTCTAAGTAACTATTCTGTTTCAACATTAATGATATCGTTGAGTTAAATGGTCAGATTGATATTGCCCTTACAAGGCGAAAAACGTTTCAAGTAAACAAACAGAATCAAAAAAAATCAAAATAGAATCAAAAAACAAACATTTTATTTCCAAATATGTGATTATGGAGTTTTACAAACTTACATCGGAAAAGGTAATTTTATGTATATCGGGCAGCGGGGTAGGGTGACCAGGGTGAGGGGAGTGGGCCGACGTTTTGCGCAGAGATCCAAAAAGTACCTGTGCAAATTTTGGCTTAAATTGGTCAAAGGGTATAAGGGTTGTATAGAGAAAAAACAATTTTATATAATCTTGGCTTTCTGAACATCCTGTTTGACTTCAGCCGTTGTTGTAGACCGAAGTAACAATGATTACAATTATATATGAGATATAGATAAAATAAATTGTCCAATTTAAGCTACTTAGCCTTACTAAATTACATTACTAAGCTAGTGAGTTTATAAGTTCCCGTACGTAAACATGTTCTTATGTATTATTTTATGCTTTCGTGTATTTTGCATTTGTTCAGTTTGTTCAGATATATATGTACCGTTTGGAACAACTGTTTAAAGAAAGTCTGTTGTTAGATGCGAGGCAAATGTACATGGAATGTTATTACAAGATCTCATAAATAATACCACTACACAACCCTTTCGAACATATACATTCAACACGCTCTACTAATCAAAAGAAATTGTTTCGACACATTTTGGCCAACGCTTTCACGCATTCCTGGCTCCTGGGCTCTACAATGCAACCAAAAATGAATGGAATAAAAATATTGAACTGCTCGGAAAGGATCAATAGCTAGATGGCTAATAGAAGTGGGTCGAGAGCATTGGGAGTTACTCTTGACCTACATTATGAGGCAACTGGAGGATATGATTTTTACACTATTTTACATTCTGATGAGTTTTTGTAACTAATGTATCCATGAATTTACCTACTTTTCTACTTTTTATAGTCTACATGTAATATTTATATTTATATTGCTCGAGTCACTGTGACCAACCTAATGCAAATGATACAAAAGAATAAATGTAAATGATACAGGAGAAAACACCGTCCATCTCGGACTCTGATCTAGTGAAGTAAACAGGGAACACATCAAATATTTAATGTTCTGAAATTTTTAATAAATAAATACAAAAAAAATCTCATTTTTATGTACATTGAAAATGTTGTTTTTTAGAGGTTTGTTTTTCAAATTGGCAATACATTTTCCAGCGGACAGCTGACAGCTGATTTGTGCTCAGTTTGGTTTACCATTTCACCGTGAATAGCCAGAACAACGCTTTCAAATTGTGCAAATTTATTTCGAAAATCGAGATTCAGTTCATGAAACTCACCGTGCACCACGTCCATTTCACGGTCGACATAATCGTCCATCCGAGCAAGTAATTCCAATAACCGTGGATCGTTATCACACCATGCATGCTCTAATTGATAATACGCATCCGCAGAGATGTTGTACAGGGTGAACCGAAGAAACTGTTGTAGTGGAGCGTAGTATTGAGGCGGACCCGAATGAGTCGATTCGCCATCGTGCACAGAAATTTTTTGACTTTTTCGTTCACAATTAAATGGCATTAATGTGGAAGAGCTGCGGCTTCAACAAGACGGCTCCAGATGCCGCTCAGCGCGTGCCACAATCTATTTATTGAAGGAAATATTCTATGAGAGCATAATTTCGCGTAATGGACCTGTGACCTCCAACATCGATCGTGACCTTTGAATTATTTTCTGTGGGGATATGTAGAGTCGCTAGTCTATGCCGATAAACCAGAGACGATAGACGACTAGGAAGCCAATATTCGTGGCATTATTGCCGATATACGTTCCCAGTTGCTCCAAAAAATGGTCGAAAATTGGACTACCAGATTGTGCTTTATTTTAGCCAGCTACACTAACAACATAAAATTATCTTTTTACTAAAACCAATACCACGATTTTCATGCGTTTTATTTCATTTTAAAGTTGTATACCTCTGAAAAAAAAATATTTATTGAATTGCCAATTCAGGGTTCATACCCACTGTAATATTAACATGCTCTCATTATAGTGAACGGACGGATAAAATATGATAAACCATATTTTTCTATGTGTTACGTCATTGAATTGTTAATGCTATATATACGTATTATAAAATTAAGTATATAAAAGCATTACGGTGGATGGTTACGGAATTTCTGCTGTGATAAAAAAGGTATATAAAATTTTCTGAAAGTTGCGTCACGAGCCATGAGACCTTCAAAAATAGTAGAATTTCAACATAAATCTACCTAATTCAAGGTGCCTTTTGTGAAAGGGCATAAAACTAGTTAGTGCTTAGCGAAAACCAGAGCGAGAACCTTGAAGCGATTTAAACCCGACTCCGCCGCGGAACAAATAGCCACGAGCACTGGATTACTCCCGAAGGATTAAAATTACACCGATATAAAATCATACCTTCTGCGGTTTAATGGGAGCTTAAGGTTAAGGGTACCTTTGTATTGTTTGCTCGTTAATGGTTTAACTAAGCCGCTTCGATGTAGATACACAGCCTCTTTAGTACGGCTGTTGACTTAGGCGGGAATTACCGCCCACCGACTGTTGCTCGGGCACACTATCAAACACACTCAGTTTGTACGGTCAGTAGGCTTAGTCCACAAGTGGTCGGACGGTCGCACTATTCATATATGAATCAAGGTCAAGTGTGCCTTAGAAACTACAGAGAATAACCAACAGAACACCCGGTAGGACGAGGAACGCCCTGGAATAAAACTAACCGCGAAATGAGATCTCCCCCTGTGTGTTGATAGATAGGCGCAGCGTCGGCCATCTTGGATGATATACGATGTTGCTGTAGACAAGATCTGTGGAAGTCTATGGCCTCCACAATCTGCAAGCATCTTGGGTGCAAAACGAGGCTCTCATCAATCACAAAACATGCCTGGTACCGACACCCAACAGACAACAATATTCCCACCCAGGAACCCGGCCCTAGCGCGTCAGCCTCCTCTCTGATAAGTTTGCTAAGATACGCTTCTTACAGTTTATACTTACATCAATAAACATCGATCTATTGAATTTAATCCTGTATAGTTCATTCTGCTCTAATCCCGCACAACATAAGATATACAACGTTATGGTAACTAGATCTGCCCAAAACCGATATACAGTGTTGTTGCAGGGGTGAAGAAAATAATCGACAAAGCATCTAGAGGAACGAGGATCCTCTAAAAGAGGAAAGGCTTTTCACCCGTAGTCATTTGAGATTATGTCCAAGATAGTCTCGTGGATGTAGATTGCAAAATGAAAAATAACAATATAGCCCGTGTTCACATACTGTGAAACGATAATATAAATCTCAGAGATTTAATTGAGATAAATCTTAGTAGGCGTGTACACGTGTTGAGATTTTAAGATCTAGAGATAAACTCAGACATTACATTAGCGCGAGGTTGGTAAAAAGAAACACAAACAACAAACTGACATTGGAAATAAAATATACAATAATCGGAACAATAAGAATTGTAGCTATTTAGGAATTCAATTATACAACGGATTAAACAATTAGAAAATTGAACTAACGACGAGCAATACATAAAAAAACAGAAACTCATCTACATTTATTAATTATATTATATTAATCATTAAACAATAGCCAACTCGACACATGATCATCCTAGTAAAAGCGGATTACCAATAATTCTTATTAAAGTATAATGTAAAGAGAAACGAAAAAAACTTTATCTGGAACCATAGTTTATTCGGAAAAGGTAGTGTCTGTGGATTGATGATCGAGTGACAAACGCATGCGCCTGAAGACGCATCAGGGGAGCATGTATAAGAAAGATCGGCAACCGAACTCAGCCTTTCCTTTCGCTCCGCATCACTCTCCGCATATATAGATCTAAGATAATTTGTAATATTATCAATCGGGAACAAATGCTGTAAATTATCACATTGTACAAACAGAGTAGTATTCTCATCTCTATACCCATGTATCAGAGCCGACAAGCCATAATAAATTAACGCAGGCGATATAGGGGTTTATCAGGAGAATAAAAAAGTTACACGAACGGAAGACATTAAATTACTAAAATTTATTCCGTTTTAACTGCTGCCGGTGAGATTTAGATTCACTCAACTGACGATTCAACGGTCAATGGACTAACATTCGAGGTAACCTCATAGAATCATAGTCCACGTTCCAGAGATTGTCTAGAGTAAAAAATCTCATCTCTGGACACGGACTATTGAATTAAGTTAAATAGTGGGGTTCAGCCACAAACTAGTAAGACATGATATGAAGTGTATATATAAGAGAGGGGTTTGGAACATTATATGCGGGTTAAGGGGTATTCTACACACATATATATCCAACAATATATAAATTCGATAGTCTATATAGTTTGAACAGTAGTTTTATTTCTGGCTCGTGTCCTGGGCCGTTCAAAATGGTGTGATGAATGTTATTTAAAAATATATTTAAAGCGAAAACTAAATCCGATTCCACTTTGTTTAAAGATGATCTGGCTGTATGCCTCACCACCCGCGCTGCCATGTCCATCATTAAATACACATTTACTCCATGATTGATGTAGTCCGACCGATAAATATACAAGAAGTTCAGGGGCGGCTCTGGTGGACTCGTTTGGATAATTCATTATTTTTCAAGTAAGCAATATTTGGCAACAATTTTCAACAAGACATCTTCTTCATGTGCCGCCTTCTATCGAAGGTGGACGACCGTGTTGCAGTATGTTGATTTATGCTGTTTAACATCACCAATCTTTTTGGCACGGAGCCACTTTCTGAGATTACAAAATAATCTCCTACCTACCCTACTCTGCTGCTCTGCTGCCTTCTATCTTCCCCTGCATAATGAGTTGGAAAATATTATTTTTTAAACAAATAATGCAATCTCATAGAGACGAAGCTATTTTTTATTATATTCAATAGAAAATATTTTGAAGTATGGGTAATTACAGAACTTACGACCTGTCTTCGGCTGGCTTAAGTGATCACTTTATATAAATATAACGTTCACCAATTCTCACCCATCAATCTCCATATCTATCAAATTTTTGAAAGTTGTACATATGTTAATATGTGGAATCACTTCGAATACCATTACACTATCGCCATCTATGGACTAAATTTGATAATTCATTTCCCTGAAACAGCATATATGTCACAATAATATGATTATATACTCATTCTCATCATATCAATGACGACTCCACAATTCGGCGCCATCTCTGCAGCATGAGTGGGGCATTGCTCTTATCGACTCTGCCTTCTACCTTCATGACTGAGCATCGTGATTTTCTATTCCGCTTCTACAGCCCTAGTTGTGGACTGGTCAATATGTTATTCGTAATAATACAATACACAATATGAACGAATCAGTTTCAAAATATGGTTTGAACACCAGTATATTTAACGTCCAAGCACACTCGAACAAATTCGATCACGATCAGTCGAAAGGCTCACTAGGGTTTTCTTATTCCCTACCTCTTACGTTCGCGTAAGAGGTAGGGAATAAGAAAATTAGAAGGTGACATTATTATATATCTACATACTATTATGAAAACCAAACCGCCTATGAAACATGACATGAAACGAGCATTCCAAAAATGTCACACGCGATACGTAGAAACGAATAAATAAATAGTTTCCTTTGCTGTGTTCATTAATCATAATCCACTAACCAATTTAATCAATTGTCCATTGTATAGTAAGGTGCATTGTATAGTAAGCTGGACACTGTACTAAACACACCTGACGGAGTAGCAGCGAACTAGCACCATGTGACGTCAGCACACTCTGCGCCGAGCCATGAAATTGCAACTCTTTTGACACTCCCGGGCTTGATAACGGCGTTTCGCTCCGATCGCTGTATTTGCATTCCACCACACAAATATCACCCGCGTAATCGGAATTTAATAAACTGAATGCTTTCACATGCTTTCAATCTGCTCGCAGCCCTGTCTGAATATTTGATATAATTTGAACGCGAATTGATAAGCCAACTTGGGATATTTTATTCTTCTGATCCAATATACGCAAACTCGCGCACACACTGATGACCTGACAATTGTGTCGGCCGCCACTGATGACACCCTCCGGCGCCCTCCGGCGCCCTCCGGTTCCCTCCGAGGCCCTCCGAGGCCCACCGTCCGACAAACCCTCGATCAATCAAAGTTATTAAAACCGTAATCCCCGGACGTCAGGCGGCATAAAGGGTGAATAAGTAATAGCATTGACAGAAGATGACACATTCTCACCTCGCCTCGCCTCTCGCTCGGCCCCCCGCATCCGTCTCTGTCCACCTCGTACTTTATATTCGGGAAAATTCATAAATAATTAAGTGACAGGTACGGAGCACTACTACAGGGTGCCCGTGAACATCGCGTCTATTTCCTACTTGATGGTTGTTTATTACCGGCAGAGATGGGACGGGTTTAATCTACGTGTATGGTATTAACCCTTATTTGTTGTACTGCTATATTTAGGATTTTATTGTTAACTCCGATTACACACTCATTTAAGACTTTCATTAGACATTTGCAAAAATAGTATCTTAGCTATGTAAATCTCCTCTTCTTAATAACATTCGAGACCGAGAGTTGTGGCGTCTATTTCTTTATTTAAGTGTTCCTCGTGAAGTCAAACCATCACACGACAAGAATTTTCCGCAAGAATCTTGTTTAGACTTCCCACAGACATATGCAAAGTGTTCGAGTCGTGTAAATCTCATCTTCTTAATGACAACAGATCAGGGAATACTGCGTCCGTTTTTTATTAATCCAATACGAGATACCAGTCCTAAAACATGACGTACACTCCCATCCATAAAACACACGTTAATTGCTCCTAATTTTAACAGAAAGTCCATTATCTAATAAAGATTACATTTGCGTTCAATTTTAGAATTTCGAGAAAATTTTCCATTTCATTATTTAAAAACGGCCTGTAGCGTCTTAGGAGCCGAGAAAACTTTGGACGAGTTTTCGTAAAGTTTTCAAATTGATATCGGAAATATTCGAGCCCTATCCCTTTCTAGGTGTCACGGCGAAGGGTTGATTTAAGGCTTATGCGGAGTTTATTAAAATAAAATAACGGGCGGAAAAATCATTCCTAACCTTTCGTAGTTCCTAACAAACGAAAACGAAATGGTCTATTTGCCGTCAATAATTGATTCCAGGGTCTCTGCGAAATACACTCATATAAAGCTAAGAAAGTTAAGTTAATGTAAATGGCAGATTAAAAATGAGAAAATAACCAACTCAGTCGAAATTCGATATTTCAAAAGAATATGTAACGTATGTAGAAAAGAAGGAAATAAATAAGATAAGTTAAGAACTTAAAGCTGGCGAATTTAATAGCCAAAATGAAGCTGATTCGGTGATACATGATGAGTTAAGTCTTGACAGGACCGAAGAGTACACGTTATAACCGAAGGTCACATCCAAACCATTTCAAATTTGACAACCATCGTCTACAATTCATCAACCAGGTAAAATTTTCTAGACATTTCTACAACGAAAGCAAATAACCTTTGAAAGTAGGGAGAAATGCTGAATTTCCAACCTTATTTTTTAATACTGTGACTTCTCTTAGGTGTTCTGGCTTTTTGCTCTTGTGGAGACGGTAATTCAAATTCACCACCATTGTCGCCGACCCCAGCTGACCAAAGACGGGAGCGACATCTACATTTAGGGTGCAGGTTTCTGCAGAGTAGCCGCCCGCAGACTGGCCCTATCGCTCGCCCCATTATTCCATTCGAAAAACCGAGATTCGCTCTTCTCACTCTTTATACTCGTACTTTACGCTCCGCTGTTTATCCCTGATTCCCTCGTCTTCTTTCCTTTCCACAGTCTAAAGAGTTGAACTGAAGTAGATACCCATGGTGACTTCCTTGATCAGTCCAGCGATTGCCAGATTCCTCTCTTCCTCCCCGGCCTTGCACGTTTCCTATGAATACCAGTTTCTCCAAGATATTACGTAATACGCTAAATTGAAAAGATCTATCCTAGATTGCTAGCAGATCATGTGATATCCAACATTCATTTTCGATTTTTATTCTCTCACATATTTTAAGGTTCATGTTTCCACGCCATCCAGAATAATATTATACAGGTATAATTACTCGATTAGATGGACCATTGCATAATCATTCAAATTTGATGCCACCAGAACGTCTGCCTAAAGTATTTCCAATCTGATTGACTCGGCAAGCTTGACGCCAGAAATTAAAATACTGAAAGGATTGGTGCTAAAAATATGAAAGGACTATTCCAAGAGCTTTCCAGTACCTTTATCTCATTACCCTTAATATTCAATATCTAAGAATTAATATAAATACTATTATTAAATTTAAGACAACTAAGCTGTACCTGTTAGAGAAAGTTCTTAATTACTTCATAGATTCCTTTCAACCGATGCCAGATACATGCTTGGTTACCTACTTGCTCGCCAACTAACGCGATGCATTCCAGTGTTAATTTGATCATCTTACTGAACTAAACTGACAATTACCTACTTGCTCGCCAACTAACGCGACGCACACCAGTGTTAATTTGATCGTCTTACTGAACTAAACTGACAATTACCTACTTGCTCGCCAACTAACGCGACGCACTCCAGTGTTAATTTGATCGTCTTACTGAACTAAGCTGACAATTACCTACTTGCTCGCCAACTAACGCGGCGCACTCCAGTGTTAATTTGATCGTCTTACTGAACTAAACTGACAATTACCTACTTGCTCGCCAACTAACGCGGCGCACTCCAGTGTTAATTTGATCGTCTTACTGAACTAAACTGACAATTACGTACTTGCTCGCCAACTAACGCGGCGCACTCCAGTGTTAATTTGATCGTCTTACTGAACTAAACTGACAATTACCTACTTGCTCGCCAACTAACGCGGCGCAATCTAGTGTTAATTTTATCTCCTTACTGAAACCTAAACAACTAAAACTGTTTTTCTTTCGATTATGTGCTAGTTCACTTACTTATCTCTAGAAATCTACGCGAAGTGGCCGACGGTACCTTTCTTCAATTCGAGTGTCTTAAAAGTGATCAACTTCAGGCATCGTCGAGGTATTACGTAACGGATAGTGGAGAGAGAAGTTGGCCTTCAGTTGGTGAGTGCTTTCTTTAGTATTGTGTCACCCTGTCAATTCCTCCAACATTCTTTCATACAGTCCACTGTGACTATCCCAACGATACCGTACTAAGATCTGGAAAATTTAGGTATTTACATAGGAACGTTGGATCTGCAGTGGGAACAAGTTTCAGTATCAGCAGAAGACTTAGCAAATTGGAGGGGCACTGTTCGATCTTCATAACAGATCTATGGATCGCTATAGCCGTTCGCGCATATGTACGTAATATCATGGTTCCCGTCCCTGGTACTTTCCTGTTCTCCCCTATTCCATACCTCATAGCACGACTTTTGTTCTGCGGTGTGTGGGTTATCTATGAATTTGAACCAGTTAACATTTGCTATGGAGCGCGCTAAACTGTTATGCTGACACGTTATCGTTCTGCTGTGTGGGTTTGATAAGTTGAACTGTGAAACTGGTCCTGGTATAGAGTTTGTCAGGCTGGCTTTTATACATTACGCTATTAACGCTATAATGATCGGTTCTCGCTTGTACGTACCGAAATGAGTTCATCTCGCTATCTGTGTATGGTGCGGATACTATTCACTTCGTGCGTATCATCGAAGTGTGTGTGTGAAGTGTGAATTCAGAAGACGGAGGATCAACACTGGCAGGTAGGTAGTATTCTTCACAGTGTCTAGTTAGTCCTCGAGTCTCTCTGTTTCTTTCCTGTCTATGTCATTAATTCCTTCCATCCACTCTAGATCCCGTTATTCCCTTAGGTGATCATCCTGGGTTAAACGGTGGTTGTGCGCACAAACATGATACTAAAAATATGCATTGAGTGATCAAAATACTATTTCAGGACCTTAAGTATGGGTGTCAAAAGAAGACTGAGCAGGAAGGAGGGAGTCTGGATGAATTAATGAGTTGTTTGTTTCCTTTACCGCAACATCACGTCAGCATCTTACTCTGGAGCTTCCAACCATGGTCGATAATGGTACTAGTAAAGGTAAAAAAAACACAAAGTAAAATTGAGTAAATAAAAATGTAACAAAATTATCTAACGCTCCACTTCTGACACAATTTACAAATTAGAAATTTTACTGAGGTATCCAGTGTATTCATATTCTATGTTAAACCGAGTTCTTTAATGTGTGTGTGTGTTTGGGGATATAATGTTAGTATAAGTGCTTGTATAACGCAGAGTTTACAGAAGTGACAGAATTCACCTGACCCATCTTGTCCCGCCGCGGACTATTGATCCGCCCGCCGGGGCGAATGGGCCGGGGGGTGGGGAGCGGGCCGCCGGGGAGGGGGCGCCGGGCAGCGCTCCTTAATGTTTTCTCACCGGTCCGGTCGGAAGCTCGGCGAATTACAAAAATGAATAATTACGAAGGCGGTTTATTTAATTATCCACGGGCGAAGATGGACGTACGGTGTTCGGCAAGGATTTGAAACGGGGACTACCGAGTTCCGGAAATAGTTTTTCTTACTTTTTTCAAATTGTACTTTTCTAGGCTCTTTTATATCTATAATCTTGAATAAAAATTCAACAATGTTATCAAATATAGATTACAAACATATATATGTGTTTCCATGTATAGCTTGCTAGGTCGAGTTTTCACAAGAATGTAATACAAACCAAATTATACCGACGTACGAAAGACTAGATTTAATTATAAACAAACCTTTCCAAAATCACGTATTAAATTACTGTTTAATTAATTTCAATTTTTATGTAATACTAGAAATAATCCATTAATAATGATGGAATATTTTTATAACCTTGAGTTATTTTCAAAAAAATCGACGAACAAATGATTTATCTATAAATCACAATTTTTTTCCCCGTTTATTTTGATAATTAGCAAGTACAATCTTTTTCATTCTGTCGATTTTTGATTTTTCACATTTGAAATCATCGATCGTTTCTATCAAATAATTGTTGTTATTGTTGTAGAATTTCGTTGCTATGCCACGAGAGCAGACATAGAAGCGTAAGGAAGTAAGTCTATTACACATACAGGATAATTATTGGGTGCGTATACACGGTACCAAATAATTTATATATTTTTATTTTAAAAATAATGTTTGAGTTATTATGAGTACTTCTAATCAAATCGAAAGAACAGTAGGAAGGAACAAAAATTTTAATAGAATTTAGGGAAAAATATTGTCCGCCCATCCCATCGCAAAGCAACATAAAACAAGTCAAAATTGACAGCTGTCCGTGTCGCATAATAAATTTAAACTATCTGCTGACCTAGTGTCAATTCTATCGTGTAGAAGTTATCGTGTGAAACAAAGTATAAAAAACGAATATTATATTTTCAAACAAATTAGATAAATCACTTATACACATAATAAATCTATATATTGGAAAAATATATAGTTGCTATCGGGATTCGCACTCGAAAATGGGATGATTTTTTAAGTAACATATGTAAATATTATTCAAAATATTAATTTCCTGTCATTATTGAAGCGTTGTTTCTAGTAGCTCGAATAGCGAGTAATCTAAAATATGAATATTGCCATTTTTTTATTTTAACTTTAATGTTTAAAGTGATTACATTGAGCAGTTGATTCTTATAATATAAATTATAAAATAATATTAAATTTTACGCCAGAAAAGTAAAAAAACAAGCTTAAAACACAGCTGTTCAATCATCACAACCCATACACGTGAAGTCACCCGGAAACAATATATCGAGTATCCATTTACAATGACTTTCAGAGGATTGGGAGCCAGCGCCGCCCCCCGGCTCGGGGGAGGCTCGCGACCTGACCTAGGCGCAGGACGGCGCGGGGCGGAGGGCCCGCCCGCCGGAGGGCGCGCGCGGGGCGGGGTCGGAGCGCCGAGGGGGGAGAGTGCTCACCTGTGAACGGCCGCACGCTGTGGAAGTGTTTGTTATGATAACGCGCGTGTTCGGCAAATGTCGTCGGCGTGTGTTATCTGTTTTGTTTACCTGATAATTCCACCGCTCGGGAACTGGCCGAGATAATCGCATTAATACATATTAAATTATCAACAATGAAGCGACATCGTATATTTAGCAGAACCCCTCGATTGGGACCGAAGGGTCGAGGATTCGAGTTACGAGAATGCTGTGAAAAGTATTTCGGAAACGAAAAATATTTTAATTCACCGCGTGACTGACGTGGACACAACGGTGGTGGTGGAATAGGAGAAACAAGCTGAACGGGTAGATGGAACCACTATATATAAAACACTTTGATATAAGACAAATATATGCTAATACTACTGGTAATTACATATATAAACACAAACAGACACGTTTTAAAGCAACCCAAAATATAATTACCACACGAACAAATTAACATGACCTACAAGCCGCAAGCCGCAAGAGCACATACAACATATGGTCAGAGGAACTACTAATATTTTGGACCTAAACTATTTAACAGGACGCTGAAAGCTTTAACTCGATTGAATTGTACCAGTAACATAAAACTGTAAATAAAAACTTGGATTCGTAATATGGGTAGAGCTAGTATTGGTGCAATCACCCAAATAAATTGATCAAACCTATAATCATAGTCACAAATTTCCTAAAATAATACATTAAAAGTCCACTTTGTAATTCCTTTTATGAGTATATTTTTGGCGCATCTTGAGAATCGGCCGCGATCCATATTATCGCTCGTCTTCAGTGTGAACCTTGACGTCAGCAGACGTTAACTAGAACGAAATTTGTCCGATCTAGACATCGCGAGAGCATTAGTGGTGTGGATTTGTACAACTCTGGTGCACCAGCGCTGTATTGTTTTGGATATCTTGTAAATTGTGTGCACGGTGATATGGATTGTCGTTTTTTTATGTCGCGGAGCAGTTTGTGATATCGCCGTCTTCGATTGAAAGCGGAGATCCCCCCGCGTGCCGTCTGTGCGATCTCGGCTGCGACTGCGGGAGTAACGGAGGCTTCATACGCGAGGTGAGGCGAGCAGTCCTTCAGATTCCCGATTCACCGAGATCCACCGGTCCTTCGACTGGAATCCCTTTCCCATTATCGACCCTCATCCGTTAATACAGATCCCCTTACTTACTTCCTTCATTCCTTTACCGCCCTCCCGCCACCCTTCGGCGATTCCGATTTACGACCGGAATCGTCGTACCCAATCCGCGGGACGCGCAATTCGTTCGGTAGATCCTATTCGGTTCAGGATCTACGTCATCTTTACAATATATAAGGTGTATGTATAAGAGGTGAAAGTTAATTTCGATCTGATTCTTGTAAACTAATGTATTGCTCAATTGTAAACATGTGTATTATACAGTTTCTAATAAATAAATAAATTAGTGAAATGGTGAGGGAATCCTTCGATAATAGCGAACCAGAGTGGTCTTACGGGATAAGGATTGACGCGGTCACTGGCTTCTCGTGCAGTTCTCTCAAAGTTAAATGGCACGACAGGCGACCATAATTAAGACTATCGAGTACGTCCTACACTGTGATCGGTGAATGAATATCTCGACGAGTTTAATCTCAGTACAAATGGAACGACCAGCCGAGCTGCTAAATGAAAAGGTACTTCCGCAGAACCCAACCGAATGATCACAGCAACACAAGACAACACTTCCACTCCAAATCTCGACGAATTGGGAGTAGACTTGGTGAGGGAACAAAACTAAAACCGGTGACAATAATATGTATGAAGTGTTTACCGATCAAAAACAAAATAATTACGAATACGGAACACGTTGTAAACAAATGTACAATAAAAACTGCGATTAAAATAGAGCGATATAATAAAATATTTCGTGTATCGCAAAATTTATTTACTATCATCAAATATATATTATCGAAAAAGAAAAATCTTAAGCTGATCTTAAAGTGATGTCTTTTGTTTTTGTGTTTTTTTTCATCCACTACGGTCCGTCGTGACTGAGAATCGCGATCTCCGTGAACTCCCGCCCTCTTGACTGAGCTCCTCCACTTTTCTCGGCACCCTGCAGATTTTAAGACTGTCACCAAAGAAGTGCCTATTGCCTGTCGATCCAACGGGTGGCGGATCTTCCTCTTCCTCTTCGATCTCGGACGTGGCCCACCATAAGAAGCTTCTCTAAGCTATCTTCTCGCAAGATGCCCGAATAATTAAAGGATTCTTCTCTGGAAAGTGGTTAAGAGTCTGTTTGATCTATAGTTCCTGCAGAATGGAGACATTCGTGCATCTCGTCGTCTACGGTATGCGAAACATGAGTCTCCAGCACTGCATCAATTTGTCTTCTTTCCCTTTCCCTTCAAGTTACGTGATTCCACACTATATAAAAATATAGAATGCACCAGAGACTGTACAAGCCTGACCTTCGTTGTCTTAGAAATAAGGCGGTTTTTCCATATTTTGTTAAATCTAGACACAGAACTTTTCGCCATTTAATTTCTGTCTCGCAATGGTTCTGAAGTAATAGAAAAAATACCAACCTAGCGGTAATTGAGAAGACCAAATATGGGAGCTTTTGCTCTTAAAACGTTCCTGGGTTAGCGCTGAGTCTTACCATAGTGAATTTAAGTTTATTATTCGTTTAAGTATTTCGAAAACTTCTTAGGGCCGTATCAGTAGTAAATTTTGAATATAATAAAAAAAGTTGTTGTAGTAATTTTTTTGCGAAAACGGGATGTCCAATCGCTGGTAAAAAATATGCACTTATCGTAATAATAAATAAATTTTACCATCCAATATCGGATGGTAAAAACCGTAAATTGTTAATTAAAAATGGCGGAATATTCACAGCTGTTTCAAAATTCCTCTGTCATCCTGATACATTGCTTGATATTTGGCTGTATACTCGCAATGAAGCATTCAATATCCCGAATGTATTGGTAATGAGAGTTTGTTCGACGATGATCACTCTTGAATTTATATAAGTATATAGACCGGTAACGCAGGGGTGAATAAAGCCATAGACAAAGCATAAAATTGTATGTATTGCCAATGGCGAACATTTAAAGAAAATCAATTTTGATAAAATTTGCAGGTATTTGATGATTGTTCGCCTCTATTAAGCGAAATTAACTTTGACAGTAGTAAACTCAACACAAAACCCGCAAACGTTTTTTAACTCAGGCGGTGGTAAAAAGTTACTATATTTAAAATTTACTATTGATCAAATAACTAGCACTTACAGGCTAAAATGTCGGTATTAATAAGTTCTTTTTTTTTAAATGTTATTAATTATATTAAAAACATAAATACCAACCCAAAACTTTGAATGGACACGTAGTACGCTATAAAATCAGTCAAATCGAAAATATACAGCTTCTTATTAACTATTTAGTATAAAAATATTATATCTTCTACGAGTCAAGTTAATTAGTTATTTCGATACGATGTGTAATAAATTTTAATTATGTTGATTGAGAGATTCAATAAATGAAAAACTAAGGTCACGGTCACAGCGCCCACCTGTATTCTTGACCCATTGCCCTCTGGATAAAATTACGCGCTATAAATACATTGGTTAATTTTTAGTCATGACGACAGACTTTCTATAACCAAATATAATGAGTGAAAATAATCATTTTCAGTTTGAGTCATCATAGCTTTGTGTATACGTAATATAGTCACAGTTGAAAATTATTTGGTTGATAGATACAGATCTTCCTTATGAAGAATGTATGGTGCAGCCATGATATAAATTAAAATTTCCAAAATAAAATGATATGATGTGGAATAAAGATAGATCTGTGGTAAGGTGGAGATACAACGGCATCTAGCGACGGTGGCTCGAGTCACGTCGGTAGGAATATCGGAGGGACACACGGGCGCCAGGGGTCAGCATTCATGAGGATCGACCGACGCGATCACTCAATATCGACTTCGTTCGCCACAACCTTGTATTTATAGTTTCGCTTCATATTTATTGCAAACCATTATATATTTTGAGACTTACTTGTAAGTATTGTATTTCTTTGCTCACTCTTACTTTGGTATATATTTCTTTACTTACTTTGCGATATATTTTTAATAAATAAAAGTGTCGAAGTAATTATCGTACAAATGATATGATGCACTATGTTTCCTGTACTTGTATATGGAATATACACTTTTTTTTTGTTAATTTTTTTTATTTTCTTTAGAAAAACAAACAGTATAATAATAATAACTGATAATAACATGATATATAAAAATAATACCAGTGAAGTCTCTTCAGAATTAAACAAGCTTAGAAATAGTACTTCATAAACTAAAGAAGAGTGCATTTAAACAAAGCCACTTGAATTATTTGAAATGCAGATTTACAAACGACTTGTAAAAATACGCTTATAGGGATCCGCAATATGCTTGTCACCAGTATAGATGTTAGCGGTATGTAATAGTTATGATGTTGATGTGAAAGAAAGTGTGGATATAATTATCAGAAGGATCTATGAGTAGTGCTAGGGCCCAATAATCTCCCGGATGTCCACTGTGTTCAGACGAGTAAGATATCACGGAGTGTGTCTGTGTGTAGATGTGACTAGAGCAGGTGGAACAAATAATAAGTAACTTACAGTTGATGTCGTTTATTCGAGATAGATGCACAAGTCGCTTAGTCAAGATAGTTACACAATGACAGGTAAATAGACACAGTAAGGACGTGAAGCGTCTGCTGATTGGTGGTCTGGTCAGCAAGCCGGCCGCGAGAGAAGTGACCGGTTACGGCTGTCGTCGGCTTTCGGGTCAGTATTTGACGAACCATTAAGGTTTATGCGAGCCTGGTTTACCAACAAGGTAACTATAAGGCGCGTTCAGGGCCTCTTGACAGTCTAAATTATGACAATGTGATGATTCGAATGCGAAGAGCAAAAAATATCATTAAAACGATAAAAACACGAAAATTGCAATATTTAGCCGTATCACGACGCATACAGAAAAAAACATATCCTGCATCTCATCTTTCAATAAGATTGCTAGCAGAAGAAGCTCTTAAAGACGAAGAAGAAGGAAAGATACAATAGATGTCGTAGATGAATCTACCAAAAACATCAACAAAAAACGCGATCTAACCTAAAAGATACACTAGTTCCATATATATATATATATATATATATATTGTTTTTTATTGATGGTTTCCTTAGGGAAACCTAGGCCGAAGTTTCGGTACTGTATTCGACTGTGAGATATTTACCTCCTGCAAAAAAGTACGGTTATACCATATTTTTTTAGGCAACACCTTGACAATGGCACGTATTACCGTGCCGGAACATCAGCCTACGTTCCCTCAAGGAAACCATCTACAAAAAACGACATATAACCTAGAGGAGACGCCGGTTCCATACACTAGTGCTCGCGAAATCCGGAAATCAAATTTATATATATTCACACATATGCAAGCGATGCCTGATGAGACGAAAGATTGTAAGGAATCACTAGAATATATTTTACAACGAATAACGTAGATCTATTAGAAAAAGGTTTGTGTGGTAAGCGAAAGTAGCTCTCAATACTTTGGTGTTTTACAACGAGAGATTGAGAATATTCATCAGAATTTACTGTTTCCGAGGTAAGTTTGTAGAACTCTATAATCACAAATGTATAAATAAAACACTTGTTTTTTTATTCTACTCGTTTAATTTGCTTAAACGCGTTTAGCCTTGTAAGGGTATTGTCAATCTGTCAATTTAACTCGACAACTTGTATGGGGGACAGCTGTACAGTTTTAATTGTATGAGATGAAAAGGGACGACATTATACATTGAAACTCTGAGGATTTCCATACATTTGGAATGCTTCTAATTATTCTGAGTAACCATTACCAGAATTGGTAAATTATTAAATTGATATGCCCTTACGAGGCGAATCGCGTCTCAAGTAAATTAAACAAGTAGAATAAGGAAATGAGCGTTTTATTTTCACATATGCAGTCATCAGAAGTTCTCAATCTCACTAGAGCGCTGAATAAACCCGAGGATATTTTCCAATATATATCAGAATGATTATAAAACCAAACAATATAACCATACTACTGACGAAAACACTATTTGATGGCCAACTATTTTTGATGGCTTCATCTTTGCCTATACACTCGAAGATCGTACTTGAAAACTTTGAATCTCTTTCAGCCAACTTGGACGCTTTACGACAGTTTGCGGGTGGTTCCGTTGCCCCAGTTTAACTCCTCCGACTCTCGGCCGACACAACTTTAGCGGGGGAGGAGGCCGTACAGTGTATGTATTACACAGATGAAACTAACCCCCAGTCACATCATTCTCTGGACCAGTAAAGCGAGAAAGTCATCTAAAACTGTAGCAAATAAAAATTCCGAAGAAAATAAAAATTTCTCACCCTTATTGAATATATATACAAGATACAAGATGTCTGATGAAATTTAAACAAGACAGTTCAACCATTCTTTTAAAGTGGACTAAAAACAATCTATTTTTTTATTTTCATTGCCACGGTTCTATCACCTTAAATACATAATAACACTGGGAATATTTTGAAATGGTTTAAAAGTTACCTATCATCCAGGATACTATGTGTAAAAATCTTCGATTATACATCGACTCAATTTGAGGTTTCTAGTGGTGTTCCTCAAGGCACACACTTAGGATCAGTTTTATTTTTATTATTTATTAACGATATTGTTGTTAAATTTGATAAAGTTGACGTATTGTTATTTGCTAAAGATCTTAATATATCCATAACAATTGAATCGATAAATAATTGTCTTATTCTTCAATCTAAACTTAACATGAATGGTGTACACACAACAAACATTTTTTAAATATTGATAAATGCCAATCTATCCCGTTTTGCAGAATTAAAAAACCCATTGTTTTTCATCACAGCATAAAGAGCGTTACTCTTAAAAAAATATCTCAAATTAAAGATCTTGGCGTATTACTTGATTAAACTCTTTCATTCGTTCCGCACATTAATGAAATCACGAATAAAGCTATGAATTGTCTTAGTTTTGTATTAAGAACGGTGAATTATAACAATTTACTTAAATCGCTTAAAGTTTTACATACGGCTGTGGTTTGTAGCAATTTAGAATTTAACTAAACTATTTGGTCTCCATTCTATAAAATGCACGAATTTAAATTAGAAAAAGTTCAGAATAAATTTTCAAGGTTTATTAACTTCAAATTGTGTACACCCGTTGATTATGATTTTCTAATGAGCACTCTTAATTTAACAAACAAATTCCTTTGAAAAAACCGATAACAGACGCCAGAATTAACAATTATTATTATTTTATTTGAGATTCCGTAAAAACAAAGTAGATGGCTCTTTTAAATAATGGAACGATGAATGTATTAATTTGAAAAAGTTGTAACATATAGGTTCGAAAATTTGTCGTCAAAAATAATGTCGCTGTAGCGTAGTTGGATAACCTTCCTCGGTTTAGAAAAAAGATCCAGATCCGAATCCCGGTGGCGAAACAACAATATTTTTCGATAAAATTGATTTTATATGTATATCTTTCTAATTAATACATTTAATTAATATTTAATTTTAACAACGTTAAAATTTAAATGAATACATTAAAATCGACAATGGGCATGACGCACTTCTCTCTCATTTGCTCATGACTCAGCATCATCAGCGGCTTCCACAGCGAGAACTACTTGCCTCCCCTTTTCGCGATCTTGAGCCCGGTCGTGTCTCGGACTTATATAAGTGTTTCTGACCCCAGGGAATACTCAGATGTCTCATTGAACTTATCTCTAGTCCCGGGTATTATATATTTTATAATAAAGTATATTGAAAAGTGTTCATATATAGGCTTAAACTCCAGTATATGTCCAGTATATCAAAACAAAATGTGCAATAAAACCGTAATAAAAAAAATTCTCTTCTCTGCTGACTATAAAACTATAGAGGCCTGAACGCGCCGCATAATTCCCGACCGTGTATTCAAGCACTTTACAGCCATTTAGTGCCGAAGCGTACTCGCCATATTTATTAGAACAAATAACGTTTAACTGACCCACACACCCAACACGATCAAATAATCTATTTTACTCAAATTTTGGCAGTGCTAATTACATAAGAAAATGTTGTGTGTCCCGTCAAAATTTAATACCGTAAAATCTTTAAATAACTTGGACATTTTCAACGATAAATTGCTCGCCTTTAAAATTAAACTACGCCAAATTTTTAATAATTATTAACATAAATTGTATATATATATGCGTGTATGCGTACATATATATATGTATAGTTTTAAAATATATATTGAATCGCATTTTCATCCCTTCTTTATCCTTTCCACTTTATACGTTCAGTATAAAAATACTCTTTGTTTATTAATTTTTTTTAAATATATACAATTTTTTAGTTTATGTTTATTTTAGTGAAAAATCTTTTTGTTTATCAGTTTGTTTAAATGTACTGTTCTTTAGTTTATTATATACTATTTCTTATCTTATTTAACTTCAAAAAAACTTCACTGGCTTAGCTTGTTTAACTTCTAAAAAACTACACAAACTTCACTATATCATGTTTTTATTATCAGTTATTATTTTGTACTGTTTGTTTCTCTCAAAAATAAAATAAAAAGTTCCAATGCGAATAACAAAACGTCGAGGCGGACATCACCGAGAAACCAACGAAGGCCGGCCACTTCTTCTCGGCCCGTCTTTCCGTAAACACCTCAAGCGACCATCTCCAGTTGCGAACATTATTTGTGCAAATTAACTTTCTAATCGTTGTATTGTGAATCGTGAATTGTGAATCGTGTATTGTGAATCGACCCGCGATAAACGCCAACTCTCTAAGTTCTGTTTGAATTAAATACCTTGCGCTAGTCACCGCGTATATACTCACTAGCACATTCCACATTCATATTCACTGTGACATACATCAACACGCATGAGATCTGAGGAGAGATAGGGCCCCTCAGCCTCACCATTTACAAAATCTTCTGTTCCGAAATACTTCACTGTCGCTTAATACGAGTGATTCGAAACATTACAAAATTATCATCTACCCTACAAAACCAACTTCGATCGAAACCGGAAGAGTTTTTTTTCCATTGATAAAAATTTGTGTACCAAATATGATACATATAAATGAACTGAGCCTATTATTCGCAATCTGCAAAACACTTGCGATTGGGATTTGCCTTTTACTAAGCGTTTTATTAATACGTGAAGTATTAAAGTGTTTATTTAAAATGTAGTGCTTAAATAAACAAATAAGTAAATAAAAATATTCATGTAAATACATCGATGTCATAAAAAAAATAATGACAGGTAATTTAAGAGCCCTTTAACTGTTTACGAAATTAAACCTTTAATTACTCCACAAAAGAGTAAAGAATTATCATGTTTTTAAATATAATATATTATTTACCACAGAAAAGCTCAGACTTTCGACTCGACACACCTCCCGCCCCATCCCCTTTTCAGAACTCATCCTCACTATTAATTCCACATAAAATTACATTAATTATGTTTAGGTAGAGCGCTCTAATTGTCTTTCCTTGTCGTTTCAAATTTGTTTCGATGTTATTCTTCATTGTAAGCATACTCTCGTACTTCATCAAAAAAAATAAACATTAAAACTTTTTAATTGGTGATTTCCCGTATTTATTTTTATCATTTTTTTTAACCCGTACAGAACGTACAACATCCTCAAGTCTAAAATAAATCCAACCGAGGCAAGTTCTATCTACGATACTACACAAAAGATTCTGCCAATTTTTCAGTCACACTATTTATGAGTCACTATGAGTCATAGGAAAACGAAATTTGAAATTAAATATGTTGAAGGTTAAAAATAAATTATTTTAGCCAGCAATAAATTAGCTTTAGTAAACGCTAAAACCATGCATATATCTATAAAACCATCGAGCTATAAAATGTAAATTTAAAGATGACTGTTATTTACGAGTTCACGTATTTCATGTCTCCGTGTGGGGCACGTGGTCAATGGTTGAAAGAATGGGATAGCACAGCGTGCCCAAATATTTCAATTTTTAATAATAAACCCATTAAGAAGAATACATTATTATTGTGAAGTTGCAGTTTTCCCGAACATAGTTCAATAGTATTTTTAATATAAATTAAATGAAATATAATGAACTAGAAACCGCACACCGTCGTCATTCTTCCGCCATTTTCCTACAAGGTAACACTATCGCTTCACCACGTTGCATTAAATATTTTCATTTTAAAAGTGACGTATTATTTGTAACCATCTCTGGATAAACCACGTGAACAACTGTAAGTACATTTTACTCGTACATTATCCAATACAAATACTGAACACGTATACGTCGAACACAAATGATGGATTAAAATTGGAAGCGATCCATCATTACACTCACAGTGACCAACGTCCGACGCCACATCAAACATTCTGTATAAGCGATGACCCCATCGTGATGATTTAATGCTTTATTAATTCACGTGGACAACTGCACAATACCTGACTGACACGTCGAATTAATAGAATCGTAGCTGTATACACGTTGTACAAATCAGAATAAAATATATTTTTAAATTATAAACTGAAAGAAACAACCTGCATTTCACGACGAGAGATGGCAAGTCGTTTTCCGCAATGCAGCAGCTCTATGACAAATGAACACAGCATCTTCAGCGAAGATCGAGATGTATAATTCAAAACCGTATATAATGTTGTGTCATTACAACGATTTCTTCAAATGCTGACTGTATTTTCGGTAATGGACTTACCTGCAACAAAAGAAAACATAAAATTAATAATATAGTTAGAACAAAGGATGCAAAACTAGCGGTAGGTATACAATTGAGTTCCGGTACCAACACTGATGTATGGAAGTGAGGCCTGAAGATGGCAGAAAAGGAACTGAGTGCAGCGGAAATGAGATCGCTTTTACGTACGTGTGGTAGATCTATTTATGACAAAGTAAAGAATGAAAAAATAAGGAAATAATGTAAAGCTGATCTTAGTATAGTAAGTAAAATTAAGAAAAAATCGCGAAGGTGTTTTGGTCAACAGATGAATGAGGAGAGAATGGTAAGAAAGATATATGACACAAGTGTTGATGACACCAGAAATACAGGACCGGGTAAATCAGATACTGGAAGATGGTCCTGTTAGAAGTCGAAATAATCGGCGAGTTTGTATGAGAAAATGTATGAATGTGGATGAGTCGAGACTGTGTGTCAGGACAGAAGAGTGTAACTAATAATATATAAAATAATGTGGGACACCGGGAGACAACGCTATAATAGCAGAAGCTGGTTCATGTGACTAGACGATAGGACAAGAGCGATGGGATTAAAAATATGACTATTCCCCCTCCTTAATTTCAGACAAATTTGTATTTATCGTTTGAAACATTTTATATTGATTCAAAATATTTCTGTCACGGCAGCAGAGGCAGCTAAACCCCGCAAATCCACCAAAAGGGTTTACTTCTCGGATACCCGAATGGTTCCGTATAATGAAGTATAACCGATGAGTATTCTCCTATATTCACTTCATTAATTATATATAAATACGTTTGTGCCTGAATTGTATGAAAAAAACATAATTAATGAATCGCAATAAAACTATTATATCTTTCTAATTGACGCATTTAATTAGTATTAAAAATATCACAGACCTTCTGTTCTGTAAAATTGCAACTTCACAATAAGGATGTGTTCTCCGTACTAATATATAAGTTGTATTAATTTTTCCCAAATTTAATAAAAATGAATTATCAATTAATTCCGGCGTCTCCGTGTGGCGTGTTTAAGATTCCGTAAGTATAAAGAAGATGGCATTCAAATAATGGAACGATAGACGCATCAATTTGAAAGTGTAACATATAAGTTCGAAAAATTGTCGTCAACTCACTGTGTTGATGTAGCATAATCGGTTAATGCATTTCCCCAGATAGAAAGAGATCCAGGTTCGTATCCCAGTAGCAACAACAATATTTTTTCAATAAATTGATTTTATATGTATATCTCTCTAATCAATACATTTAATTTGTATTAAAACAATTATCATTACAAACTTGGGATGGGTCTCATATTAAAATACCCATTCTCCAAGTCGTTCATTTGAAAAGAAATGGAGCAGTTGCAGTTACATTATTGCGCTTGACCCTAGACATAACGTGCAACATCTGACAACATTCATCGATTCCCTCGGCTGAGTTTGATTCTTGGCCCATGAGCTGAAATTTTTACAAAGCAAACTGATTCCTGATTTCGGGCACCTTATATAATACAACTCATATATTATTTATATTCAAATCAAATTCAGGTTCTAAAAAATGAAAGTACTTCTAAAATATAACTTTGTTGACATGTTTGTAATACTTATTAAAAGTTGAAGGGAAAATCATTGTCGGAATTTTGATACAAAATTTTCAGAAAAATCTTGTCGTTTTATGGTCGTAATATATTATTAACCTTAAATATTATTATTATTCTCTCCTACCCTTGTGTAACTCCAAGTCCATGACCACGATAAAATTAAATTAAATCTGTTGTAATTCAATCTGTCTTTTGCAGGTCTGCCTTGATATCCCCCAGCCATCTTCATCTCCTCGTCTCCTCTTGTTCCTGACCTTCTGACTTGTGCATACTTCTGGATTCAATTTAAAAAAATAAAATTATTCTATCTCTGAATCAAAGGAGAATGGACATTTTAGTACGGTATTTGGGACAAATTGACTAATTTCCAAAAGAGAAAACATATTATATTCTAAATATGAATTAAATATATTAATTATAAAGATAAACATCAATTTTATCGAAAAATATTGTTGTTGCACCACCGGGATTCGAACGTAGATCTCTTTCCAAAGCGGAGAAGGTGCATTATCCAACTATGCTATAGTAACAATATTTTTAGCGACAAATTTTCGAACCTATATGTTACCTTTGTGATATTATTACATTTAATCGTTCCTTTATTTGAAAGAGGCATTTACATTATTTTTACGAAATCTCAAATACCTTTGAGTAATCTGATAGCATATGCCAGAATTATCAATTCATTTTTATTAAATTTTGGACACATTGATACAACTTTATTATTAGGAGAACACATTCTTATTGTGAAGTTGTAATTATTCAGGACATAGATCTGAGATATATTTAATATGAATATTTAATTAGGAAGATATACATATAAAATCAATTTAATTCATATTTAAAACATCACAGACCATCTGTTCTGAATAATTACAACTTCACAATAAGAATGTGTTCTTCTAATATTCTATTCTATTTCACCCCGTGACCTTTTTTATTACAGGTACACACACGACGCAGTTCTTGTAGCCAAATGTTATATCACGAACATTGGGTTTCGAATAATGCATTATCTGAAAAAAGAGAATCGTACACTAAATATTAATGCGTCACATCAATTAACCGTTGGACCACTGAGCGAGTGTCTTAACCACTAAATCAACATGATCATATTACTTAATTGCCATTTCTCCAGAACGAACTGCCCTTCCCCGGATAGACAAAGGTCCAGGCTCGAATCCCGGTAGCAACCAAAATTATTCATCGATATATACTTAGATTTTTTTCTGTAAATATTTCTAATTGATCCATTTAATTAATACTAGAAGATATGACCATTTCGCGGACAATAAAGGCGCTACGAGGTCAAGGTGTCAGTAGAATCAAGATGAAATATAGATTCAACGGAAGCCCTGGCCGCGCCGGTGTTCTTACGTACCAACTTTGAAATATAATATATATCCACTTAAAGATATTCTTGAAAAGTACGAACAAAACATTTCTTTGTCACATTCGACTATGGTCGCATTTGACAGTGCTATCATAGGATAAGGAAAGAAACTGCGATCATAGAGTGCGACGCGATATGACTATGAGACATTGATGAGAAGATAGGATGACAGATGCTCAATATACTTGCCAGCCGTGATACGATTTCGCTAATGTATGTTTATTCTCACTCATAATAAAGACAATGTACACTTAATTTTAAATTGAACATTTAAGTAATGTTAACCTTACTGGCAAATGACACTACGTCCGAATCCAATACATCTAGAATGTCATAGATAAAAAATGGGGGAAGCGCAATAATATATTGTATGTAATAATTGTTGAGCCCGTTAAATGGCTGTTGCAGTTCTTCATTATTCCAAATGATCAAGTATGATATGGTGAATATTAAAATGGTACAATTTTAGTAGAAGCTTCATAGTAAAAAAAAGATTGAAACCAAATGACAAATTTGACACATCCGAGAGCTCCGGTAAAATGATCGTTAATTAAGAACAAAAGTAATATGAACACAGGTGGTACCTCTCTACTACGAAGCCTCCGATTAACCCACGCAATTATTCTAAAACCTAATGTTCCCCTATCGGCGATATACTAGCAGACAAATACAGTAAAGAACATTTAACGCTTTCAGACCCAAATCAATTCCCTTAGATATAAAAATATTATTTTCATGTTTAAGTGTGCTGATATTTTTAAAAAGCGTACAATAGAAGTCTTCGAAATGTATTGCTGAAGAAGAGTGATACGTATCAGCCTATTGGTCGACAACAGCACTACGGCTACAGCGGTGGGTTGTCGTGGTAGTTTTTAAAACTAAGCAATTAAAGTTTCTACTGGTACACAGATGGCGCTAGTGTAATTCTAATAAATAGTCCGCATCCATATTATGGATTATTTCATTTATATTTTTTCCCTGAATATTCAGTAATGCAAAGCTATTTTGGTTGTATACACTGCACGCCCCTGCTATAGAAATAACTATGGCATAAACTCACCAATAACACAGATGCATCGGCTCAGTAACAAGTTAAATTTTGTTTGAAGAGTTGTTACATATGTTACGCTACTGGTTACGAGACGTCCGTGACATTTACAAACTATGTAACAAATGTACATTAAAAGCCCAAGAAATACAAAAAAAAAGTTGAATTTCGTTGACATATTTCGTTACAGGAGCTTACCAGAATTGATTAAATATTTTCACTTGGAATATACTTATTTTTAAATTTATGAACTGTTATATCTAAATAAATAAAAACATTATTATTTATGTAAAAGCCAACAAGGATATTGATGGTAAGAAATGAAAATAAAATAAAACATACGCCTTAAATAAATAAATAAAATGGATACGGCGAGAAAGGGTTAATAGTGTGTAACCGAATACGCAACAACTCGTATAATCTCGTTCATACGTTTCACGGGTAGTATCTGGCGATAGAGGCGGCGCGCGGCACCGCGCTCGCTGGCCCGAAATTAGGCACGGATCCTAGCAAAGTTGAAGGTAAACTTCTTATCGAACATAATTAAGAGATGTGTATCTCGGCTAGCTTCACTCCGGTAATTGCGATGCGCCATTTACAGTTTCGGGGCCACTTCCGCCCGCGGTCCGGGGCGGGAGGCTCCTCGCCAGGGGTGGGGGCGACGTCTTCATTTCATCCCTCGGGGCGATTGTTAAACGGAAAGAAGAAAGTACTTTTCCAAGAGAACCTGCGGGATGTTAAGGTTTCTCATTTTACCGATGGGGATTCGGTCGACGGCGTTTTTTGTTATTTAACTTGTTTATTTTTTCGCTGGCCCTACAACTTTTACGTGACTTAGTCGCGGAACAATTTAAATTTTCTCATTTCAATAAAATTGTACGCGGTGTATTGTGAAGCGTATGGAATCACCGAATGGGGAGGAACTAAAAAAAACTTTACTTATATAAGTCTAAAGGTAAAACCTACTTTTCTGGGTTGAAATCATAATTCAATATCAAAAAAGGTTAACAAGTGATCTATCGCAGTACAGTAAATAGACCCTCCGCTTACCCAGCAAAGCAAAAGCCCCCATATCGGCTCTACACATTCACCAGCAAATTGGCATTTTTAACTCTACATGGCAACCATACCACACTGCAGTATTACAACATTGCAGCAATGCAACATGGCATAATAAATTTATTTAAATATCCAATCAGACATCATTATTTACTTTGACTAATATTCTCGCGTGTCGATAATTATTATCATGAAAAGGTTCGTGTCTTCGATAACAACATAACTTAAAATATTCTTTCATTTTTGTTTAAAAGAAATGTGTTTTCATATCATTTGATTAACAAATTTAAATATGGATTTCATGAATGAACATTTTAAACCCTGGAATTTAACTCCACTCTGCGTTCTTTCCCTACTACAACTCGCATAATATAAAAATTGAAAGAGTGCAACATAACTTTCTAAGATTTATTAATTTTAAATTACATATTCCGATAGAAAATATAAATTATGATTATTTAATGAGTATTATTCATTTGAAAAAATTATCCCGGAGAAGGGATGTGAGCGATATAGTACATTCATATAAAATGATCGATAGCATGTTGGACCGCCCTGAGTTGATACAAATGGTTTCGTATAAAGTACCAACTCAAACGAGACAACATAAAGTGTTCTCGGTAGGTACACATAGAAATAATTATGCTGTTAACTCTCCAATATAGCGAATGCATCAGCTCGGTAACAGGTTGAATTTCATTGACATTTTTCGTTACAGGAGCACACTTGAGCAGAAGAAATATTTGTATATAGATTATACTTAGTTTTTTTTAATGTTATATTTAAACTGATATATTTTAAATGAAATAAAAATGTATTCTTATGTAAAAGCCCGCAAGGGCGTTGAAGAAATAAATAAGAAACCAAACAACAAAAAGTAGCTTACCTGGGGATTAAAACGACGCCCACGCATATGGCAGGCAATACGAAGTGCATCTATGTTATCGTATTTATATTAAAATGCACTACAATACTCGATCCATTCAAAGCTAAATACAGTTAATAATAATACGGACCGCAGGCGACATACGCTTAAGTATATTATATAATACGTTTGTTAATTACTTGTTTTTTATTGGCCACACTGTCCAATTGGTGAAGTGATAGGAATTCTCGGAAGTGCCGCGTAATCGCCCGTGACGTAATTATATCAAAATAGCGTGTGTATTTATATTCGAACACGTTTGAACTAATACGTGCGTAAATTTCAAAATAATAGAGGCAGTTGTTAGTTATCTATTGGGAAGGTAACAGGCGCCCGCGTGTAGAGTGGGCGGTATAAATTTAGAGTGGTCACAGTGAGACTTTCTGCTCAATTAGATAATCCTACCTATTTTCACCTGACTTAGCGCCCTGTGATTTCTGACTATTTCCTAAATTAAATTCTGCGCTAGATAGACGAAGATTTTCTAATATATCTGTTATCTAACATAACGTGAGACAGTTATTCAACAGTTCCAGGCCTGCTTCCAGAAACGGGAACGCCGACCGAGACAATGTAATAGGCGACAGTAGCAACTAATAGCGCAGTTCTTCATGTACCTTTTTTGAAGGTGAATGCCAAGAATTAAATCGTCACACCTCTTTCATCTATATATGTACGTACTTTGAATTAGTGTATGCTTGTATACGTGCACCTCATCGCTGTAAAATATCTGAATAAATAAATAAATTAGCCACATGAAACTGAAATGGATGCGTTGTACGTGTTTACGCAACGTTAAATCAAGATGGTGCCACCGTCGAATTTTTCTAAGAAATGCGGCGTTTTTTAAAGAGTTCATTTTAAACATTTTAAAAATTATGAAAGGAATATGAGAATATGACTACCGATGGTTTAAAAAGTCATCAATTATAACAATCAAAATACCGACTATCTATCAAATAAATAACTCTAATATTTGTGTATAAGTGGCACGCATCGTATCAACTTTGAAATATATATATCATTCCTCATTCCGCTTAGACATTCTTGACAAAACTGAGGTCATCTTTACTTACGCACTTAAACATTGCGAACAAATGTAAACATTACCATCTGTCATCTCGCGTCGCATTTGACAGTGCGACCATAGTCAGATAGTCAATATACTTGCCAGTCATAAAAATTTGTACGATTTCGCTAATGTATGTTTTATCTTACTCGTAATTGTACACTTCATTTCAAATGGAATATTCATATATTTACGTACTGTTATTGAAAATATAAAAGAGAAAACTTTTAAGTCTACTTAACTTAGAGATATTAAAAATATTGTACGTTCGACATATTCACTATTTTGGCGAACATGTCGTATTGCTTCTTATTGGAAATGACTTAAATATTCTTTATGTTATCATGTACATATACAGATCCAATAGCGATCCTTAAGTCATAGATAAAAGTTATTTTTCTAGATGTTTCATTTGACGTTGGATATAAAAATTGTTTGTAGTGTTTCATTAATATTGAAGACGATCCAGTTCAGAAAAAGTGACACTCAGATAGATAAAGATAGTAAAAGTTGTGAGATTGATAAAGTAATGAATGATAAATCGTCACGCCAAAGAAAGGTGAGAACAAACGTAAACTTCAGGTGCAGCTAATGGTCTTTATCATACCAACCGTTCTATGAACATTTTAGGCACCCTTCCCATATCGGTCTTTGAACATTAGTATTTAATAGAATCTCTTACAAGCAAAAAATTAATAAGTATAAATTTACAATGAAAAATGTTAACATATTTTTCAAGAGCTTCCGTGAATTTTTTAAATCATCTAGACTATTATAGAAACGGAGAAAAATATATTCTACCTACTTTAACGCGCTCACTCGCAAACACACGTCTAAACACACATACATAACAACATGAGCACGAACATCATAAAAAGATAAAGAGATAAGACCGAGACTGCCATTTAGAAAGAAGATTAAATCTCAGAAATCGATGAAGTTCAGAAATGCCAGAAACTACACAGATTCAAAATAAAACTAAGCAAATATATGCAAGATAAGTTCTAGTAAAATGGAACAATTTTGAACTTATTTATATAAGAGCATTAAAAAATACTTATGTTTGTATGCACTACATTAAGAATAAATAATTAAACGCACAAATATTTCTATATATGTCTATATGTATATGTTTTAAGCATGATCCTAAAGTGAAATTATGCAAAATTTTGAATGGATGCTATTGCCTACAAATATACCTACAAAGGCACTGTTAAATATCAGATATCTCATAGAGATAAAGCTATTTTTATTATATTACATGATGCTATTTAAATTTGTAATGGAAGATATTTCCTCAGTTGTGAGGGAACGGTTCGGGAGAAAAAAAAATGAACCTTTTAAAAAAAAAAAATATACATATATATATATATATATATATATATATATATATATATATATATATATATATATATATATGATAGTCGAAAATTCCTGGTTTACAAATCATAATGTAATTAACTGGATTCGGAAGAAAAAAGATATAAAACAATAAAAAGACACCCAGAAAAGTAATAATAGATCACGCATCTCATAATTCAAAGTACAATACAAACAAAACAAAATTATTATTTAACTCTGTAGATTTTGACTATGTACTTTAAAAAAATAACGATGCTTGCATAGTGAACTCGTGCACTATGAATTCGATGCCCTCTCCGGAACGAGGCTCGAACCTTCGAGCGCTATATCACTAAGCGAGTATCGTAACCACTAGACCGCGAGCACGTCGAATATTGAAGTGCACCCATCAGCTCGGCGTGCACTCTCACCGGGGTGGGCGGCAGGGGTCGGAGCAGCGGGCAGGCGTGTCGGGGGGGCCAGGGAGGCGGCAGGGGAGCGATAAGATCAGATAAAACCGGCAATAATGAAAACTTCCCCCTCGCCGGGCCGGAGGCGATGCGGTGATGTATGGTTCAAACCCAACTTCAGATACGGAGGATCAATTCTGCCAGTTATTAATTAGTTCACATATTATAATATGTATTCAATTGTAAATTTATATCCCTTCTACAATATTTGCAAAATTACTTTGTGGTAACATATTGTATAAATAATAAGAAAAACACTTTGTTTAAGCCACTATTTATTGATTATCGACATGTTTCAAGACCGATGGTGCCTTAATCAGGATACAATATATACTTAATTAAAAATATGAGCATAAACAAAAAACAAAACTATAAAAATAAGTGATGGGTAACTAATTAGGAACTACTGTAAAAACAAATTTAATGGTAACTCTGTCCAAAAAGAATTTGGTTATTTATAGTGATGAGCTTAAATTCACGAACCGTGAGTCAATCACTGATATCTTTGAGTCACACTCAATCAATGAGTCAGTGATTGAATATATTGGAATATCGTGATTCGTAATTCATTTTTTAATTTTATTTATTGATTTATGATTCGGCGCACGTGCAAATGAAATGAAAATATTCATGAAAACGTTTAACCCATTTTACCCGAAATGCTGAGAATTTGATCCAACAAATAAACTTACATTTTTAAGGGTTTTCATTCTCTTTTTAAATTTAATAAGATATATATTAATTATACACCTTAGAATCTGTTTTTTAGGTAAATTCTGTTTGAATAATATAAGTAAATACGCTCAAAATTATGTTTTTTTAATTTATTTCGTGTATTGTGATATCGTATTGGTAATGAAACTGTGATCACGGTCACAGTTCTCAATCACTGATATCGAATATCAATCACAACACACCAGTGAGTCAAAAGTATCATTTTTTCTTATTACTAGTTATTTAAGCATAACGTTTAAATAATATAATGTATCGTTTTAAACCACTTTTTTTTCAAGATGTTCAAAACATCAGCAAAACGAGGCCTAATAGGGGCTCCCATTGGTAAACCTTCATAAAGTGGTTTAAAACCAAACATTATATTATTTAATAATAACGTCAAGCCACAACGTGTTTGTTTTCCTTGAAAATTAAAGTATGATATTTAACTTATTATTAACACTTTTTCTTATTTTTAACATATCTAACTTATCTAACTGTAAACCCATGATATTTGTATGTAAAATTTATAAACCCTTATTAACCGAAGACAAGTCGTAAGCCCTGTAATTACCCATACTTCCATATATTTCCATTAAATATATTTTTCAAAAATAGCTTCGTCTATATTCGTAGCTATGAGATATCTATTATTTGTTTAATAACAGTGCCTTTGTAGGTGAGAATCTGGTAATTGTGTGTTCTTGGACGTATGTATTCTAATATTGCTTATAATTCTTACAATTATAATAAGTATAGAAAGCTGATTGTATAGAATTTGGGATATTTTTTATTAATAAATATGAAATACGTTTATTTAAAAACACGATGTTTCTCCAACGCTTCTCACAATCAATTAATGGTGGGTAAAGATCCGATCTGATCGACTGTTTCTTACACTTTTTATCTATCAAATTATCTATTAATTTAATATTATAATCGATTTTAATTGCAATTTTCTTAATTATGTTTAATTATATATTTAAATTATTTATAGATAAGGGAAAATTAACTAATCATAGTAAGCATAGAATGAAAAGCTAATAATTTTTGAGAAAACAGATGGTTTAAACAAAGTTTTTTTTTCTTATTAATAAAATAATAAAACACTTTATTTTACCACGATTAATTTTTATTTGTAAAACTCAACACGCTTCAAGAGCGATGCTCTCTTCCTCAGGACAAGAAATGTACTAATTTACACGTGTAGAAAGGTAGGTACAATAATTATGGTGGGAGGGAGTTAAATGGGGGCGTGGTTACAAATTAAGTATACACCGAGTAACCACAATGGAAACAGGCTTAAGGGAGGGTTATTTACTAAATTAATTTGATTATTTATAATATTTATGTTTTTATTAACACTTTTCCTAATTCTTAATATTTCTAGGTTATCCAAGTGAAAGCTCCTAGTATTGTTATGTGAGATTTTGAAATCTGTATTTAAACCAAATGAGTTATTACATTATATTAGATGATTCGCAAATTCTGAATAATTTTTGTTGTTTAGGCATCTCAAACGTTCATTAACTTATATTAATTTAATAATTTCTAATTATTAATAAATAATAATTATTTAATAGTTGCAATCCTAACAATGCAAATGATAGAACCCCGATATTTTTCATATTTAAGTTTTTATTCTTATTATTTAAAATATATTATGTATTTTTTTTTAACAATCTCCCCATCACAATTAGAAAAATTACAGACTATCATAAATATGTAACTGAAGTAAAAAAAATATGTACACAGACTAATCCACGTTTTTCGTATGTAAAAACACGTGTCCTTGAAAATAATTTGAGGAACTATCTTTGTCACGTTCGTCATGTACAAGCAAATAGCATGTATGCAAGAAATTTTCCTATTCTTAAATACAAAATATGTAACTGAAGTAAAAAAAATATGTACACAGACTAACTGAAACATAAATTAACTCGAATATACTCCTTCTCTATACACGAGTCTTACAATCTCATAGAGAAGAAATGTTGGCGCCATTTAAATATACTACGCACGCGAATCTTATTGGACTATAGAAATATTTCCTGTCCCTCTTTCTTTTCCTATCCTAGTCCCTAGGCACAAAGGAGAAAGAAGAAAGAAGCAATCCGCTGTTACTACCGACCGAGTCATTCCGCTTTCGCCACTGAACACGGTACGCTGCCGTCGCTGTAAACCCGCTTATAACCGCTACCGCTAATTACCGCTAATTTTATTATTCTACTACCGCTAATATATATACTTTCTAAAACAAATACTTTTCTAAACGCGAGTGTCATCATTTACGAGACAGTTTCTGCGTCGCTTGTGAATTGGTGGACCAGGGAGAAACGAACCAGCTTCAAGAGATCGGAGACCCACAAGTAAGTGCCATCCTATCTTTTATCTCCCGAGAACCCGCCAACTTTCCAAGAAACAAATGTTAAAATTATATATATATATATATATATATATGTAGGTTGACTGTTAGAAAAGAACAAATAATATAAATAATATTTAAAATAACATAGGAACATACAAAAATGTAATTTGTTGAAGAAAGTGTTACAGTCGTGGATAATAATATTATCCGATAATCTTTAATACATCTAGCTACAAACAAACAAATACATGATGCCCCATGTACGGCATTTATTGTGTGCCGCTTTTATCGGCCAAAAAAGGACACCTGCAACCCACGTTTTTCGTATGTAAAAACACGTGTCCTTGAAAATAATTTGAGGAACTATCTTTGTCACGTTCGTCATGTACAAGCAAATAGCATGTATGCAAGAAATTTTCCTATTCTTAAATACAAAATATTTAGCGGCGTCTTAATGCCGGTAAATATTTTGTAACCAGTTTTGTTAAATAAATCCAACGTGAAACAACTTGACATTTTATTGACGGAGTACATCCTGAAATCGTAATACATAACCTTCTATAAGTCATTGTCAGTCATTTAAAATATTCATAAAATTGAAAAACAAAGCACCTGAGAAAGAATACGAAAACGGGGAAATAGAGTATTTATTCTGTACATAATATCCCTGGTTTTAGACCCTTTGAGAGAATAAATATATTTTTTTTAATGTATACTTGATACATTTTTACTTAAAGCTTTTTACTTTAAAAAATGAGTAATCGGTTGCGGCGTATCCTGTAATTTTTTATAGTCAGTTCTCTAGAATAATATGTCCAAAACACTCATAAGTGAATAACTTGAAATATGTAAAAGTTTAAAGCGAGAGTGACGCGAGTCTTCCATTAATTTTCGTACCAGCGTATTGGCCCTCTGTTCTCGAATTCTTTTATCCTTCCAGGAAACTAGACCCCGGGTCTGGCGTCCTTCAACTCTTGAAAGGGTGGAACCTGAATCGAAGGGATGATTCTTCACCAGGGACGGCTAAGGCTTAAAAATAAAGGCAGCGCACAGAAGAATATTAATTCGACCAATTTTTATGTCGAACATGCCACAACTCGCGAAAATATGGAAAGATTAACACATTAAAAGCAACCAAAATTATGTCGGTTCACATTTTTTAATATTCCTGTTCACAGCGGAGTATTTTCGGCCACATTATGTGTAAATATGACTAGAAAGTTAAATTATCCTGAGCACAACATTAGGGCGAAGAAGACCCTATCAATGTGCGGGGCGCTATCGAACAGCTGCCTAGTAGCATTAAAAAATGCCAACCTGGCAGCGAATGAGTAGGACCGAGATAGGATCCTGGGTAAGCGGTGTACAATTACAGGTAAATAGACACAATAAGGTCGTGAAGCGTCTGCTGGTTGGTGATCTGATCAGGAAGCCGGTTATGGCTGGCTCCCGACGATGTATTGTCGTCGGTTTGCAGATCGGCACGCTTGCACCTTAAGTAACCGGGTAACTGTGAGCCGCGTGCAGAGCCTCGCAAGAGTGGATGAGTGCACCCGGCTAAAAACCCTGGAGTCAACCGTGAAGGCGATCCAGGATCAAGACTCGTAAAGGAACATTACGATGCATTTCCTGGTCTTATCAAATTGAGGCTGCTACCATGTGTCAATACTGATATGAAGAAAGAAAGAGATGATATAAGTCATCCGTGTTATATATTAAGATGAACAATTCCATACATATACACGATGCAACACTTCGATACTGAATTGTAATTCACCAGGAAGATTCAAAGTATCTTCCACTCAGGATAACAGATTATTTATTACTTATGTCGCCTTCACTGTTTTATTTATTAACTGGCAGAAACCAATATACTAGGTCTTGTGGGCGATTATTGAAGCATGTCGATACTAATGCCAAAAATGGCATCTCAACTTGTCAATAGTTGGCTGTGCGTCGCCCATAATATTATTGCACTAATTGATGAAACATCATCTATAGACACATAAACATCTCTACCAGTACTCTGGTTCAAGAAATTGTACTATTACAGTAAAAATTACGTAAATCTCTATTGCATTTTTCTATTTATTAGAAGATAAAGGCTGTCCAGCGGAAAAATTTCAAGTTTAATATTAAATAAAATTAAAAAAACTATAATGTTATTCTCATATTTTATTTATACAAAATGGAGTTATGCGGTGCGGATTTGCGGATTTTATATTTTAAAATCAATAGACACTTGCAATCAGACTCTTAAATTTGCGAACACGCGAGAGCAAAACGTCGGTTCAATGACAGTAACTTCACGGCGGGTATTTTCTTGTAGGGCCTGAATTGTTCGAGGATTGTTGCTGTAAACTCTCGACTTAAGATATCCCCATAAAAAAAGTCATACGGTGTAAAGTTCGGTGATCGAGGTGCCCAGGGTATGTCTCCGTGCTTGCTGATTAATTCATTGGGAAAAATTCCCTCAGCTTCTCCATTGAAATTCTAACTGTGTGTGGAGTAGCCCCGTCTTGCTAAAATTGTGTTCTGTTATTGAACCCGGGAAACAGCTGCAGTTGCGGTACCAAACACTCGTCGATTATTAGATAATACACGTCAGCAGTGACTGTCTCTCGCTGGTTAAAAAAATAATGGTCAATTATCCCCCGGGCAGAAATTGCACACCACACTGTCGTTTTTGGACAATGCAAAGGTTTTTGAAGGCATTCCCTCGAGTTATCGGGACACCAGTATCTCATTTTCTGTATATTAACATAGCCATCGATATTAAAATGTTCTTTGTCAGTAAACAATATGTTTCCAAGCGTTCCAGCATCGTTTTCGCTAAGGTTTCACGTAAAGAATAGTCATTTTCGTTGAGAAACTGTATGATTTTCATAAATATTTTGATACATATAGTGGTTTTGGGTTGTGACGTATTTCACATGCATGTTTCAGAGGTCTCACTCCTTATTCTGAACTTCGCATAAACGTCTGAACGTTTCTGAAAGTGCACTGGGTACGATATATATCAAATGAAAGGGTGCACTAACGATGACCAGCATGGATAAAAATTATATTCTTCAATTATGATAACGATTTCAGAAATATTATTGCTAAAGGAACCGCCCCTGCTTTCCGCCTTCTCCAGGGACGAAGATAATTATTGTTTCAAGAATCCGGGATGAAGGGATTAGTGGGCCTAATAACGACAAGGGTTCCAAGAAAATGTCGAAACAAGCACCTCGAATTTGTTTTTTTTATCTTCGTTGTGACGTCATCTGTTTATTTATTCATTACAAATTAACAACAAACAAAAGCACATTTCAAGTGAATAATAACAGTACTATATACACATTCCAACTTTATGTTCAGACAGTTTTACAATGAATACTAAATAAATTTATATATGATGGTTAGACATTTTTACAATTAAATTTATACGTGATGATCCAGATTGTTCTGAACGCGCCTGTCAGAGCAGCAATAATCAACCATTACTGTGTTACGTTGCGACAGCAACAAACAGTACTGAATGCAGCTGCAAAGCCCTTCACTTCTCTTCATTTCCTGAACCGAATAACATCGTTACACTCCAAACTCCGTAGTTGCATTCCACCGCAGAAATTCTATCCGCGTAGTATTAGTAATCATTGTTAAATATAATACAATAAACACTATGTTTATCACGTAAGTGTTAATTGTTTCGCTATTGTCATGAATTACTTCTTTCTTTACAGCAAGCCGAGGTGAACACGAGCCGTATTATTCATATATCTCATTTCACGTAAGTACGTTCACTGAAATCTCTTAAAAATGCATCGAATTTCCTCAAACGTAATATTTACGGCTTCGTTACGGTAGCGTGCAACGCGTACAACACAGCGACGTGAACCGCAGCCCAGCCCGAGCGATACCGACCTAGGTAGCGCGTTCTTCGAGGGTGTGCCGAAAATATTGGCACAAACCCCAGGAGAACAGCGGCTCCACTTGTACGGATTGGTATTCCGATATCGAATTTCAGAGAACACACTGAGCATCGCACGAGACACGGTATCAAGATGGCTACGGAATATTACATTTTATTTGAGTGCGCCTTGAAAGGAAACGTAATTGAAAATAAATGTACAACAAGGTTTTGGAATAGGACGAACAAGTTTGTATTTCTGTTTGTATCTCTCCAGTTATAACCTCATTTCCGAGGATAGTGATCTTTATCCATTTACATATATGTATATTTATTTTTCATCTAAAAAATAGACAAGTGTATCAGATACACCTTTCATCAAAATTCTTACAATGTTTTTAAAATAAATTTTAACATTTTATTATATAATTCGCTCATTTTTTCTATATTTTTGTTTAGTGTGGAATCAAGGATCCTGAAGAAAGCGAGGAAGAGAAAACGGATTGATGCCTTTGAGATGTGGTGCTGGAGACACAAGTTGCGCATACCGTGGACGGCGAGGCGCACGAATGCCTCCATTCAGCAGAAATGCAGAGATTAAACATCAAGGACAGACTCCCAACATACAGCCTGAGACGGATCTTTCAATTTTTTAAGCATCTTGCGAGATGAAAAATAGCTTGGAGTGTTCGTTGTGGTGGGTCACGTCGAAGGACGAAGAAGAAGAAAATCTTTCACCCGTTGGACCGACCAAGTGAAAAAGGCAATAGGCACATCTCTGGTGATAGCCTTAAGGTCTGCAGGATACCGAGAAAAGTGGAGAAGCATAGTTAAAAGGGCGATAATTCACGGAGATCACGATCCTTGTCATTAGGGACCGACGCGGATGACATTAATTGATATTTACTGTTTTTGAGGTAAATTTGTAGAACTCCACAATCACATATGTGAAAAGAAAACACTTGTTTTTTTAATTCAACTCGTTTCGTTTACTTGAGGAGCGTTTTGCCTTGCAAGGGAATTTTAAAATTGATAATAATAATCATATTGATAATGACATTACAAGACGAAACGCGCCTCAAGTAAATTAAACGAGTAGAATTAAAATATTAAATTAAATTTTCACATATATTACATTAATTGAGATCAAAATTGTTATAATTTTGATTTGTTTCATTTTAGGATATAAAAGATGAATCTATACACTTTATTATTTCGTAGAAAGGTAGTTGTGTATGAAAAGCGAAACATGCAATGGCGCGGCGAATCGGGACTCGTGTCGGAACGAACAGAGGAGCGAGACTGGTCGCGATTCCTTTCGAGGGAACTTGGCCTCCGGGTCCAACATGCATCTTCCCATGTATCTTTGCGTTAATATAAGTTTCAGAAACTCTCTATAGTTGAGAGTCCATGTTTCATAGCCATATGCGAACACTAGAAGTATACATTGAACATACAAGAAACGGTTGTAGCTAAGCGTAATCGCTAATCATAATAGCTAAGCGAAATCGGTGAGATATAACAAGATTAGCCCGAGAGAGAGAGAGATATTTCAGAAATATCACTCTCTCCAACGTGAGGAAATATGCCGTGTCATGTGATAATACAACACAACACACTCAGAAATAAAAAATAGAAAAATACGAAAAAGCCGGCCATTTTATCATTTATCAAACGAGTTTTGTGCGGTGTGAAATATATTTTTTTAAATAACATAATTTTTCAATTTTGTTTTTCTGTCAAAAGATATTTTTTTGACTCTAACGAGTTTTACCATTAATAATTTATTCGTACGATTTCAATCATTCCACGGAATAAATTATTCGGCTCAGAAGGCGTTGAATATTTATTCATTCTTTCATTATATGTGTGTGTGTGTGTGTGTGTGACTGTGAAGGGATCAGCAGTGATGATGGAGTTATTATCACTCTTCACAATTTACTTTTACGGCATGGATTGTACGGCACCGTTTTGAAAATGTTGAATTGAAAATTGGCTGGTGAAACGTGGTCTGAATGCGGTAGAAATAAATTACCAAGGAGTATATGGGAAACAAAGTTTTGGGATATTTAAAGTGAGTATTTGTCAAAATGTTGATGGAACATAAGGATCTGCTTTAGCCTGAGTAAATTAATGCCCCATTATATTTCACCCATTCACTCACATCTTTGTTTGAATTGTATTATCGATGTTTATTGATACATGAAACATAATTACGGATACAAATATATGCAGTAAAAGTTGTACAACGAGAAGCGTTCTGGAAAGCTGCTGCGAGAAAAGTGACGCGCTAGGGCCGGCTCCCTGGACGGTTGCGGTGCGTTGTATTGACATCTGTTTTTCAGTCAGTAGCGGCGCGTTTTTAAGATTGATGAAAGCCCAGTTTTACATTTAGATATAAGCAGGGTGCGTACAGATTACAGAAGCGATAAACATTTATTTATTTATTATAAAGTCTGCAATAGGACGGTTCCCTCTTTGATTGCATGCTGGTTATTCTTATTGTATTCGGGTATTCAAGTAACCAAGATAACTCTATGTAACAATAATATAGTTTATTACAGACCTTACAAGTATAAGTACAAATATATTAGATATGTTCCGATCCACGACTCCGGTGCGAGAGAGCGCGCGTCCAAGAGCGACCATCTCTTATTCTTTCCCATTCTTATAATAGCTACATCACATTTATTTTATCTTTTAATTAATTAAGGTAATTTTAACAGTATCAATAATCATAATATGTATCACGTGACAGTAATTACATAAATCCACAAATATGTTCAGGCAAAGTAGTCACGAAGTACATAATATAAGGTCATATAATATTAGTTGAAGAAGATTATATCTGGTGAGAGAAAGAGTGGGGAGGTTGAAACTACTGTTGTGGTAAAGGAAGAGTAAGATGGGTCCGTAGGTAGAATGATTGGTTCAAATTTAAAATGTAGTGGTATATAAAAAAATCTCTTTAGCGTAGTAAGGCTGATGTTGAAAAAATTCTGTTAACTTCTCATTATGGTACTTGCTTGAACGGTGAATTAATGAGTTTATTGTGGAAGATGTTCTACTTCCAGGAGTGTGGAAAAGTGCAGACTGCCGGGTAGATCTAGATGGTATGGGGAAGGATGTTAATGCTAGTTGGCTGGGACAGTCAATATGTATTTGTTCATCATGTGTTCTTCGATATTCTAGGGTTTTCATTGTGGTAGTTTGCTGCATCTAAATAGGAGTCGGTCTTGTATTAAGATGTCGAAGAAACCTATTTTGTATTCGCTCTAATCTCGTAATGTATGTAATCTGACATATGCATGTCTTTCAATTATGTAATACGATGAAAAGAAGCACTGTAAAAATTAATCTTTTCTAAGGATCCGCTGAAGGGCAGTAAAATGCTACGTCATACGTCTGGACGTAAAAAGAGGCCATCATTAAAAATCTGGAGCCATTTTAGATGTGGCTGTTCCGACGTACGCTAAAGGTCTCTCGTGTTGGCCGTATCATCAATGAGAAGATACCAAGTCGCATGAATAAGTAAATAATAATGGCAACAATCAAACAAAAGAAAGCGTCGTGCTTCAGAGATATTCTTGACACTGAGAAATACAACACAACGTGAAATGTTCACTGTTGGTACCCATAGAATATGCTGTTAACTTGCCAATATCGCGGATGCATCGGCTCAGTAACAAGTTGAATTTCATTGCAGGAGCATACCTGAATTAAATAAATATTTGGACGTGAATAATTCTTAGTTTTTAAAATGTTATATTTAAACTGTTATGTTGAAATGTTATATTTAAACTGTTATATTGAAATCTTATATCCAACTATACAGTTATATTTAAATTAAATCAATTATTATTCTTATGCATAATAAAAGCCCACAAGGGCGTTGATGGAAATAAATAAATATAGGAACTGCAATTATGGGTATTTAATCGTGGTCATATAAGAATTTTACAAGAATTACCAGTTTAGGGAATGTATTGTGGGATGAGTTATGTTGTTATGTATGTCGATCAGTAGGTTGTACGTATGGAGCTGGGGACCTATTTCTCCCAACTTTCCACTGAGTTCGTATGAGGATGATATCAAAGAATGCGTGTAGATGTGTACGTGTATGTGACTAGAATAAGTTGAAAAAATCAGATTACATGCGATTATTGCGGATAAATGCCCAATAACAGGTAAGATATGAAGCGATGTGCTGGTGAACGCCGCGAGAGAATGAGCGGTTATGGCTGGTTCCATGAGCGGCCGTACCGCGATGTGTTGTCAGTTTATGGGTCGATACCAGGTGTACCTTTAAGGTTGATGAGAGCTTATTGTTTGCACCTAGATATATCCAGATTGTGGCGGCGATAGCTCTCCACAAAGATGTTACGAAATATTCTAGTGTTTTTTTTTATTTACCCACTGAATAAACACATCTAAAAGGTTTACAGGACAGAGAGAAAGAAGATAATCCTTTTTATATCCGTCCCGTTCTCGCGCGGTAGGCAACAAAGCCACCATCCATTTTAATTAATCTTTTACCTTTCGCTTTGAGATGGATATCGCCTTTATCATTTGTCGGACGGCGGCAGGCCTCGCTCAAGATAATCCCGCACTTTAATATTATTAATTTTCGTAATTCAATTTTATCAAATATAAATCTCCGAGTTGTGAAAAAACTCCCGGCTGCGATGAGACCCACTCCTTTACAACTTTTGACTAAAACCATCTCGTGCACGGCGCCGGCAGCCCTCGAACTGTGGACATCCTCAGAATTCATTTTATGTAAGAAACTCAGCCAGTCCAGAAATATATTACTTACTTACTTACTTACTTACTTACTTACCATCACGCCCTTTCCCCGTGGGGGTAGGCAGAGAGGATAGAGCGCCACACTCTTCTGTCCTAACACACAATTCTCGCCTCATCTACATTCATACATCTTGTCATACAAGCTCGCCGAATGTTGAGGCTTTAACAGAACCATCCTCCATTATCTGGTTTACCTGGTCGTGCCAAGTCTTATTTTACGCAGGTGAAACTATCGTCCATCATATCGTGAGAATTTTATCAACCACACAATACGATATTACGCAGGTGAAACTATCGTCCATCATATCGTGAGAATTTTATCAACCACACAATACGATAATACGCAGGTGAAACTATCGTCCATCATATCGTGAGAATTTTATCAACCACACAATACGATATTACGCAGGTGAAACTATCGTCCATCATATCGTGAGAATTTTATCAACCACACAATACGATATTACGCAGGTGAAACTATCGTCCATCATATCGTGAGAATTTTATCAACCACACAATACGATATTACGCAGGTGAAACTATCGTCCATCATATCGTGGGAATTTTATCAACCACACAATACGATATTACGCAGGTGAAACTATCGTCCATCATATCGTGAGAATTTTATCAATCACACAATACGACATATTGTGACATACGCATGTAAAGCTACGGAAAAGATGAAAAATATTTTTGAAAGAAAAATCCTCTAAAAAACAATGGCGTATTCGCAATAAAACTGTATATCGGATTTGAACAGATCTGCGTTATGAATGGCACAATGTTGTACAGTGAAACCTCGGAACTAATTCGTTTCGTAAAACTGTTCGGAAACAGAGTTGTTCGTAAACCGAAACAAATGTTTCCATAAGAATAAATGTTAAATGTATTCATTTTTTTAAGACTCAAAAAAATGTCCCTTAAAGATATAATCATCTTTATGTACATCTTTATTGAAATCCTATAAAAGCAATAAAAAATCATTTTTGTCCGTAAACTGAGGTTTCACTGTATATCTTCTTGCGTATTGAAAAGTATAATAAACAACTATATAAAATAAATAAATATGCTATTACATACAATTTCTAATAGATCTTTCCTGTAAGAACAATGTATGTCACCCGAAATGGCCGACGCTGCGTCTATCGTCAACATTTGTAAAAACCGATATACAGTGTTGTTGGATGAGGGCTCTCAATTCAGATTCAAAAAATCAGTATCAAAATACTGATTTTATTAACATAGAGCGCGTGAATACGGAACATGAATGTCGAGGGATCCCAAATAGATAGCCACCTTTTGGCAAACCTAGACTGACATGGAGCGACTATGCGAGAGACCTGGAGGTGCTCCATGTTTCATGATCGAGTGAAGTGTGATGGCCCAGAATAGACACCTGGCGCCGAATTGTACATCAGGCAAACGCTCTCAGCCATGAAGCCATGTGATTTATATAGTAATTTAGCAGTTGTATCGAATTTAATGCAAGATTTTTTTTGACTTTCGCAACATATTCCTTCACCGCTTGTGATGTCGTTTAATGACGAGCAAACGCGGCACCATCTCACCGATAGCTTTCTAATGCTCAGTTATTAATGTAGGACATTTTATACGCGTTTAACTGAGATGTTTCCAATGTCAGAAATCTCTGTAATCTTCACCTGGCGGTCTGCTAACACGATATCATGGATTCCGTAGTCAGCCAGGGCGCTCTTCATCAAAACCGGATGTTCGGCCACGCTTGAATTCATTAAACCAACATTTGATGGTCATCGAAGGTACGCGGTCCTCACGAATGGCATGCTGGCATGCAACTTCACATTGTTTTCCTGGCACGACTTCCCATCTTAAAAAAGGAATTGAATCTCTAACCGATATGGTTGCAAACAAACACAAACTTGCCACACAAAATAAAATAAATCTGTCTGAAATTTTGACAAGCGTCGTTTGAAAAATAGCATCAAACAATGGTATACAGATTTTTCGTCAGTGGCGCCATCTGTCGTTAAACACGGGTACTTATCTTACAGTCCTCGTAGCGTAAAACTTTCCCAGAAAATATCAAAAACGCTGAAGAAAACTGCCTCACAATCTCATTAGCCTCATAATAGAATAGAATTCTAATTTTATCCATTCGCACGCTTTGAGAACCATTGTCGCGACATCTCAGAATATTTTCTTTCCCTTTTCAAATTCATCCCTATTCAAAATTTCCCATTCAAAAGACAGCGCTGTTTATTAATTTCATCCGAACTTCCGGGAACCAGCATTCATTCTTTCCGCTGCCGGTGCTGAGGAGACCCTCGCCAGGGGTGCTCCCTCCCCCCTAGAGCCTCTTCGAGAGTCGTACAATTAACTGCTCTGTACATATCCGCAGGGAAAATGAACCTATTCAAAAATCTTAAATATACACATATTTTTTAATTAATTTATATACAGGGTGTCATAAAACGTTGTACGTAAATCTATACAGCTGGGTAATTTGTGTGTGATGTATTCGAAATGCAGTATTCCTATTTTTTTTTAAGATATTCTAGAAAATTCACTCTTTGAAGTGAGTCGTTGAAAGTCCACGAAACGTTCGAGAAAATTCGTTTAAAAAAATAACATTAAATCAGTAAAAAAATTTTATTTAAAATCGAGCAAGCGGGGAACCGAACTCAGGCCTGAGAGGCGGTGATACTAACCACTACTCTATCGAGTAATCACACAGGACGTGAAAATATCAGTTTACAAATATATTAATGTACTGGCTTCTTACAAAATTCACCACACGAAAAAATCAGCATTATATACATATAATTAAACAATGCGGACACCACAGTCTAATGGGAAAGTAGCTAGGTAGTCGACAACACCGACATGAAACACCGTTCACAAATATCTAAACCTCTCTATGAATACTAGATTATTACATAGCTCACCAGAGGTAACTATTTAAATATATTCAATTTAAGTTAAATTCTTACAAAATAAAAACAATTTTATATATTTATGACATTTTTACATTACAGTCCTTTAGGGGATTGATTGAGTTGGCAGAGTGCTACTTAGCATGCAAAATTTACCGGGATTAATCTTTTTGATTTTAAAACAAGTTTTAGAGGCGCGCGGTATTAATCTCGGTAAATACAACACCAGGTGAGAGATTATAAAAATGTTCCAAAATGTATGCTAGTTAAGCTATTTTCTTGACAAAAAAAACTAATAGTAATGATGAATAACAATCTAACTAACAAATATACAAATGAAAAATTATGCTTCGCCCTCTCCATCTAATTTAGTTCACAAATAAACCACGACTGCGCAGTTTTTAATTTTTCAAGTCATAATTTTTTAATTTAGACATATAAGCATTGTATAGCTATAAAAAAAAGACAGTTTGTAATTATTTAGTTTACACAGCTTATAAATGCATTGCCCAACTAGGCAAGCCTGTTTCAGGGAAAAATTGGCAAACAAATTACATTTCACAAAACCAAATAACTCAATGAAGGCAAAACACGATCAAATAGAATACGAAACATACAAGACAACTAAACGTGAAAATATATAAAATGAGAGAAAAAAATACCAACGTGCAATACAATATGTAAAAATGTAAGCACATATAAGGTAAAGGAAAATATGCAACATCAAAACACACGAAATGCAGTTATAAGAACTATTTCATTATATAAAACAGTTTACTCGCAATATATCTCTTTTACAAGCTAAGTTCTAATATTATTTCCAATTTGACTGTAAATTCTGGGAGCTTGAAAATAAATACAATAAAATGTTTATTTTACTATATATATTATTTCTCTTATGTATGCCCTGAACTAAGATCAACGTGGAACACAGTGATCATCTTCAAATTAAATAAACAAATTAACATCAGACGCTTTGAGAGGCCGGATTCGTTTTCCCCTGAAAAGTTCCTCCGGCTTAATGAAGTGCTTGTGACATCTTGTCGTGGAGGGCTCCTCGGCCCGAATTGAAATTCAAGACCTCGTTTCCATCAGTCACTTCCGGTCATTTTAGCTACACGTGCCCCGGAAGCGGACCTCCGACCTCCCGAATTTTCCGGAAACGGCGGAAATCTGGGAGATTCGTTCGGGGATCGAGCTTTCATCAAAAAAGTTCGCCGAAATTTCTTTTGAAATATTTTTCATTAAATGTGTTACGACGCTGATATCACGAATTATTTTTTAAAACACACTCGAAAACGAATAGTCGACAATTAAATACGTAGTCTATTTCAATCATCAAGTCAATTATTTTTGTCGTAAAGACACTTAGTATTATTGCTTAACCGTTATTTTATATATATTTAGAAATGTTACATTGCAGATATGTATATTTATAATTTAACAGAAATAGATTTTTCAATATTAACCTTGATACGCTAAAAAAAATTAGCCAATCATCTACATATTCATCTCAGATAATTTTAACCTCCTCACTTTCTTTCCCCCCATCCCCCAGTTTTCATCTTCTATTACGTGTATAGCTGTAAATATAAAATGATTGCACTCTTGTTTGATAGTTCTCATCTACTAATGTTATACTTCATAATGAAAACTGTGACATTACTTCAATATCTATGATTTTTTTACAATTAGTATCATTCATGGCGGTTCCTTCGTGTTGTAACACGATTCATTTTAATTTTTCCAACAAAACTTTGTCTCATATGCTATACGTCAATGTATTATGGAGCCCCCTTAATTAATTCAATAAATTTTCATTAATCAACATTATTACAAGACAAGAAGGTTATAGTTAAAAATACATGTAAAGAATCATATATCTAATTAGGGTATAATATTGTTAAAGGTCTCTTTAAAACAGGGTATAATAAATCATTTTATAAAAATGTTATGAGTCCCTAGAAAGAGGAAAAAGAGAACATTAATTCTGTACTAATTTTTGGAAAAAAGTACACGATGTCTTATGCCAAAGAAATACAGAGAAAACATTAAAATATACCTTTATTAATGCATGTCTCATGAAAGTTCAATAGAGTTAAGTCATTTTGTAAAATTAATTTAAATATAACCATTAAAATTCGATTAATCATTAGTGGTTTGTTAAAAATTTATAAATTGTGGGTTCACCAAAATTTATAAATTGTGGGTAGACCAAAATTAAATAAATCTATGCATTAAATTCTGACAAAAAATGAACATGATAATTAAACACTAATCTATTAGGAGAATACAAAGGTGACAGTTAACTTGCTTAGCACGTAAGAGGCAGCAGGATCGATACTCGGGTATCAACAATCTATTCGATTTCAAAAAGGTTTTAGAGGAGTTCAGCATCGTTCCCGGTACAAATAAACATGAAAATAAGACACAAAGTAAAATTTGAAGTGCATAATAGTATTAAGTAGCTTATTGATCTGGTGGTTAAAATGCTGGCATTCGGGGGTTCTCGCCTCGTTCTAGAAGACCAACAAGTTAGTCCTATTTTCATAGCACAAGGGTTTAGCTTAGTTTGAAAATAGTAAGAATGTTGATGTGATATGTATTGCGTGTACGTTAAATAAAAATAAATTTTAATAATGTTACGTAATTGTAAATCGCACTGTGAGTGGTGACGCAGCAGATGGTCCCATATGAGTCCTTTCCATTCGTCGCTGGAATAGCATTTTTTTTAATTTTCGTGACAAGATAAAACATTTTTTTGTTAGAAATCATCGTTTATAACGTATTGAAATCCTTTATATTCCTAAACCCTTTTCGCTTCGTCCGAGCCAATACTGTTTTCACATAAAATGAAGCATCTTTCGAGGGTATAAACGCCGTTTTTTTTTAAATCGTCGAATCTCTTTTGCTATTAAGATGTCAGAGGTCATAAATAATAGTGTGATATAAGAAATCCCCCGACGTTATCTAGCAATCTTGGAGTGAAATTCTTTGTTCCTATCGGAAATCTACCCTGTTCTCGTCGGCCCTTTGAAACCAACCCTTCCGGAAAGTTTCCCGAGAGATGGGACAGGGTGATAACCTCCCCGCCAGATACCTGATGGACGGCGAGATGCCCCAGATAATGACAAGTTCAAAATGGAACGAGGGCGTTACCGTTGGATCTCGCCAATGGGTCGGAACGATCCAGACTGGTGACCATCACTGCACGCTTGTGTTACAAAAAGTAAATTTATATATTGGTATTGTGTTCACTTTGTAGAACTTCATGTATATTTTAAAGATAAATTTGCTTGAAAGATTAAAAATTAATATTATTTAATTAATTAATTAAATAACTATAACTTTAATCAATAGCAACAAAAAATAATCTTCTCCCCATACCTTAATATATTCAAAAAACCTAAAATCAGACAATAAACAAAAATAATCCATCAAAATGTAGTAATCTCGGTAGTTAAAATTAAAATAAATAAAGTTACTTACAAAATATTTCAGCTAATTATAAACAGAAACAATGAAAATTGACAATTAAGCTTGACACAAAATGTTACAATAATAAATCCCTTAGCAAACATAAATATTATACACATGAACAGGAAAAACTTTAATAATAAGTGCATCTAAGAAAAATAATATTAATATATATCAGCTTCACCGAAACTACCTAACTACCTGTAGAAGAATGGGAATCTAAAATCACTTAAGTAAGTCGATTGTACGTAGTTCATCCACAAAAATGGCCATAACCGCCGGAACAGCAGGAACATTCAAATAATGTTTTACCCAAACTAGTAGAACTCAATAATAATATTTGTTAAAATTTGATTTTTTAAATTTCATAAAACTTTAACGTAAAGGCCCGTATTCACGGATGACATTTTTTTAACAATAATTTATCGAGACCTTCGTGTGTTTTTTCCTAGGCTGCCATTTTTTTTATGTGATCCTCTTTCTCCATTCTGGCACATAACCACGAAATGTGTCACTGAATTTCAAAATCTGTTTTACCACTTTTTTAAACAAATTTGAGTTAAACATATAATAAAATACAAATTAATTAGAAAGATATCAATTTTATCGAAAAATTTGTTGTTATTACCGAGATTCAAACCTAATATAACCTATTTGAGATTCCGCAAAATATATAGAAGATGGGTTTCAAATAATGGAACGATAGATGTATCAATTTGAAAAGTGTAACATATATGTTCGAAAATTTGTCTTCAATGCACCGTGTTGGTGTAGCATAATAGGTTAATGTATTTTCTCTGTATAGAAAGAGATCTAGGTTTGAATCTCTAAAATTGATTTTATATGTATATCTTTCTAAATGATACGTACAAAGTCAGTTCTGAATAATTACAACATCACAACAAGAATGTGTTCTCTTTAATATTACATACAATATATCACTGGATTAGAAATGATTGTTCAATTTTTAAAACATGCTTTTTTAGCTCACAATATTAAGTGTAATGTTAAAGAGAGCATAGCCGGATACGATGTGCCTTTCAAAACTTGACATGTTTTTTTAATCTTTATTAAATACATATTTGGGTTCAAATTCATATAATAATAAATGTAAATACATAATAATTGTATATAAAGTTTATTAATTAAAGTAATTTATTAATAAAAAAAGTACTATCTGTCATTAATTAAATGAAATGTCATATTAAAACTCTGATTAAGTTAATTGTCTTTATTCTTTTAAAATTTTACTTTTCATACATTTATGTTTTTTTTTATTATTTCTTTATTTATTGTTTGACCTTTTGAAAATGTGTACCGGCAGAGAATTATTATTATTTATTTTTGTATATTTATTACTTCAATTTTTACCTACAGTAAAGTTGTTTGCTTTTATTCCCTTAAATATTGTATGGGTACTAACTAAACTTGCAGATGAACGTCTAGACTAGTTTTTAGATTATATATAAAAAAAAATTATTATAATTTTTTGAGTCACAAAAGCTGTATTATTTTATGCAGCGGTGCTGTGATAATATGCTAGTGTGACGTGTAAGGCGTTATTTTTTAAACAATTTGTTTTCCAGTATAGATTATACCTTAACGGACACGTCCAATTTTCAAAAACATTCGACAAAATTGGACATAAATAATTCTAACGTACAGCCATATTAAATATTTAACAATTTTACCGTCGATAAGCACAAAATGATATTCCTGAAATGTTTCTGAATAATGGTATTTACTTTATTTGTTGACACTGGATAATTTGTAAAATTCCATTACGTCGCGAGGAATTTTGTGGTCGGGGAAGCTCAGAGGGGTCGCAAATTGTGTTGTTTTTATGTTTCTGGCACGTGAGCATTTTACACCCCCGGGACGCGGACCCCCAGTGAATATATGGAGGTCGCGAAGGGCGAAATCTTCCCCGGGTCTTGAATATTAATTGCAACCACTCTTTTTCGGATGGCCAAAACAGATGTGGCTCGCAGACCACATTTCGGGAGCTGCAGGTAGACCATTAATTACATCCCATCATCATAATATTAATGAAGATATAGTCTTCAAACATCGATCACAAAGAGAAGTTTGCCGGGTGTTTCAAGTATTTGTTACTGATCCCGATAGATAGTCCGAGTACGTCATTTAAATACAATGTAGGAGGTATTGAAATAATTGTAGGAATTTCATGCACCGAGTATACTTTTAATGGATAAGTAATTAGAGATACTAAAAAAACATAACTTATGTTGCAAATTAATACTGAAGGAGAGCAATTGAGATATTAAAATCTAACCCATAAGTACAGGAGTGGATTTCAAGGAAAAGAAATTTAAAAAATGACTATTTACAAAAAGGATTTGGTTATTTATAATATTTAGCTTGCTATTAAGTGTTTCCGTCTTATTATTTATATAATATGTGGCCACAAAGTAATTTTGCTAATATTGAAGAAGTATTTTAATTTTCACTGAACTACGCACACGTTGGGTGATGCTGTCATTACTGCAGTTCTAGACATGCAGTCCCTCTCATCATCAGATGATAACTAATCTAAATACAGTTTGGACTTGAGAAGGGAGGGAAAGGTTTCGGTTGTTAATGGAATATGCACGGTAGAGGTGAAGTGTTAGGGAATGTGATGTAATATTAATTAGTATTTTCTCCGTATTTAGATTATTTTGTACTTAGACAGTTTCTAAATTATTAATTATTAATCCTTTATAAGGTGCCGAGTGAAGAAATTTTATTTTGTGATTATCGAAAGAATGGTTTGTGTCTTTATTATGTTATTAGAAATTTTCAAGATGCGGGATATACGGAACAATTAAATACGTAATGTGCCTATCCGGCGGAGATAAATGGCCAACAAGTTAAATTTGCAAAGGGAGACTGCCCTCCTGTCGTGCAGCTCCGCCTGGTGACATAATATAAAGTGTGCACCACCACTAGTACTGGCATTTATAGTGCAATATAACTAAGTAGGTATACCATGGACTGTGAGACAAACGAATGTCTCCATTCTTCAGGGACTCCGCCCTATGTGTAACCTATGATATCTACAATATCCAGAAAAATAATTATTATGATATCTGAGAATGTGCAAGGACAAAGGCGAAAGGTCGTTTTCCAACGAGATAGAAAGACTAAGTTCGAGACGTGACCGGAGATCGCGAAGAGCGAGTACTACGGCAGATAGGAAGACTAAACTAAAGAACGATAGTAAACGGGAAATGATAAACAAAACAACTATATTTATATATATATATATATATATATATATATATATATATATATATATATATATATATATATATATGTGTGTACATTGCGTTTACTATTGCATCCATTTTATCCAATGTTAGTGTATTTTAAATAGAAAAAGCAAAATAGATTATCAAAAAATAATAATGAATGTTTATGTGCAATCTTTTCACATTTTTTGTTATTTTTCATTACATATACCATATATCTAATGTAAAATGTAAACGTTCAATATATTACTTTGAAGAAATTTGTGACAACAATTATCAAAAGTTTGATAAATAAGTTTAAGTGAGTGTACCAATACTACCTCTAGCATTGTGCAGTAGATTTCACACAATATATCGTATTCACTAAAGATTTTAAAATTTTTTTTGTACCTGTCCATATTATTTCATTTATTTAAGTTAACTATGTTTTTTATGATTTTAACACTCAATTAATAATAGTAATACCAACTTAAGATAGCTCTAGGTGTATATATGTATATAGCGTGTACCATTTTACTAATATTTTATTCACAATACATGGTGCATTGTTAAAGCAATATAAGAAAGGATTTCCACATTGAAATATAGATTGTACGGTAACACTGGCCGCGCGATGACCTTAACTGGCCACGCAACGGCCACTGTCGGCTGCTAAGTGGCCAAAATAACGCCCACAAGGCCTAGCAGTAAGCAATTGCGATTGCTTTTCTACTAGTTATTCTTTATATGTGGAATACTGAAAATGAAAATTGAACATTATGAATAAAGTGTCATCGAACCAAACATTCGCGATCTATAAAGATGTAAACATATATGTGTACACGTAAAAACACCACTTTAAAAAAATTCAAATACGTAAAAAAGCCTTTGAAAATATTTGACAAGACCTCTTATGTAATCCGAACGCACAAACTGAAAGACGTCACGTATCCGGAGAGTGTACAGAACTAGAAATATAATCCGACCCGGGCCGCGGGCCGCGCGCTGAGAGGCCCCGCCGAGCAGGGAATACCAAACGAAAAATAAGGTGCGCCCAATTTAGTAGAGGGATGATGCGAGTGGAATTTGTCCTCTTCACTTTAAATCGAGAGACAGTTGCTTTCAACCAAATCAATTATTACATCGCGGCATATGAATTTAGCAGTGTGTCATTTCTCTCTCGACGTCACCCAATGTCACATCTCTCGCGGCCGGCTTCCAGACCAGTCCACCACTCAATAGACGCTTCACAGTCTTACTGCATCTATTTACCTGTAAGTGTGCAACTATCTTGATTAAACGACTTGTGCATCTATCTTAAATAAACTTCCTCAACCGTAAATTATTTATTATTTATTTCACCTGCCCTAGCTACAACCACAGCTACACACACTCTCCGTGATATCTACCTCATCTGAACATAGTGGACAGCCGGGAGATATAGGGCCCTGACTCGTTATAATCACATACACCGCGACATTTTGACATAATCCACACTTTCTTTCACAATAACGTAATTGCTATAACATACCGCTAACACATGCGTACAGTATACGGTAGACTGGCGACGCATATATTAACGACCCCTATATGCTTAATTTAACTTTTTCAAAATTTACTTTGAAATAAAATTGAGTCAGAATCGTCGAGTAGGAACAGGGATGTAGGCGGTTGCACAGCGAGCGCTGGAAGGCAAACTTTTTACAAGTATCACGAAAACAGGCGCAAGTCAGTGTACGCACACGCACGCACACACGGAGATAAAACTTTCATCATATCAGATATTCTTTTATCCGCCTTTGCACCGCGAAACTAATAAAAACTCCAGAAAGAGAAATGCGAGATTAGCAGGGCCGGCGCTCGGTTTCTCGGAGAGGGCGAGTAATCCCGGATTATATACGGGATACGGGAGCATAATAGGAACGCTTATACAGGGGATTTGTTAAACGGGACCATCTTAAGTTTAATCACTGCTTTGGGAATTTCGAACACATTTTGCATTGAATAAAGTCGCCCGCTCGGTGGCTAGTCAGATCGCTCAGATTTAGCCCGATTTGAATTTGAAAGCCACGAGCAACCCGGCTACTCGAAATTATAATAAAAGTATTATAGCCCGTGTACACGACGATGAGATTGAGATTTATATGAGATTTTCGAGCCGAGGCAATCTTCGAGATTGGGATTATGCTCACAAAACTCAGAAATGTGCGACGAATTTAGCTCGTTGGTAATAAATTATATAACAATCGACGAATTCGTATTTTTATAACTCCCCCTCCCCCCCGAAAGGTGAGCTACGAAATTGTAAAAAGTAATCTGAATTAATCTTGAATTTTAATGTGAATTTGAATCTCTATAGCAAGAGTTAAAATGGAATAAATAGCTTAATTTAATATCTTCTATTTGTCCAACTTTTCAAAATAAATATACTTGTAGGTAACTATGATTCTATGGTTAAGTTTGGGTGTACATTTCACTCAGAAGTCGAATGTCGTGTACACAGGTTAGAGTTTTTGTATCTTTATACCAATCACAAGCTGTGTACAAATCTTATACATGGTCACCAAATATGGTCGAGATCGAATCTTAGAGTTGTAGGAATGACATAATGAACCGAGTGTGAAGTATCACGATAAGCAAGGAGCTCTACTTTTGTATATGGAAAGATCCGCAATCGAGGTAGCTTGGCCAAGCCAGATGAATGATTACCGAAAAACATCTTCTTGGAAACTCTTAAAACTTATATAGAAATATTGGAAACAGCGCAAGCTAGGAGAAGATGGAGATGCCTTTTCGAGACTTTGGGCTCCCAACCGTCTTAGAATAATGGGATGAAAATAATGATGATAATAATGAATAGGCTTATCTGCTGCCACCTGGCTTCTAAATAATTTACTATATCCGACAAATTTAGGTGACAAGTGCGACAAGTGTCAGGTGTCGGAACACAACTAACCGAATGAGTAATTGATGAATGAAATATAATGAGTAATTAGCTTCATTAAATGATGTATTACCTCGCGTGGGTTATTGGCGCCGGTGCTGCCCTGGGGTCACATCTGGGACCCTTCTGTACAAAGCCCTGTGCATCTACGAAAAAGGCTCCAAAATAACAGAGAGTCCGGTCGTCTCGGACCACCCTCAACATTGGACCGAGCTTTCCATTGTTCCAAGAGTGCGTGTGGGTGGTACAGTGCCATACCACCTACACCTTAAACAATCCCACGCACAGTGGCGTAGCCAACCCAAGAAACCGTAGCAGACGTCACGTAACGAGGGAGCGCCGTAGAAATAAGTTACCAATGGTAATTCAGTAGTGCCAGCGTTCAATTGATAAACTATTTTTCTATCTTAGATTTTTTGTTATTTCGACGATATTTTGACTCATATACATATATACTCTTTATAGATTGTACGCGAACGCTCGCGTCAACCTAACTTAACTATCAAATTTAGTAAGTCGAATTTCCGCAAACCTAGTATCAAATATCTCGGACACGTCATCGACCGCGAGGACTCCGCACCGACCCGGAAAAAATGAACATATTGATAAATTTCTCGCCGCCAGCGTGCGCGAAACAAAGTGAAAATAATCCTAGGTATGTGTTAATATTATCGTTAACTTATCGAAGAAAATCTTACAAATTACTTCCCCGCAGTGTAAATCGACCAGCATACAACTATTCTGCTCCAGTTCTAAAGCCGCCTGACCATGGTGCACCATACGTACTCACTTGTGATGCAAGCAGTCACAGATTTTCCCTCTCAGACTATGCCCTATTCGATCTAGCATGTATGTATATTTTTATTTTTTTAGTTTACATCTAGGGTACAATACTTTATAAAACATAAGAAAAAGTCAATTATATCGTATATCACTTAGCATTAAAGAAATTACAAAAACACATGAAATGATCAGTTTTTAGACTAAGATACTACATATTCTGTACTTAACACTTCACTTCACATTTACTGGCAGTTCATTGAACAATCTGCCAGATTTATTTGTAGAAGTCTAAAACCCCAACGACTTCTCGTAAGAGAAGTGTGGATCTCAAAATTGTATTTTATATTTTATTCATGTATTATGACAATAACCGATGTTTAATTTTGTATATCAATATTTTATATAATTTTTTGCTCAGCCGTCATCAATTTTAGTTGATTTAGCATATAGCTTATTCTTGTATATTTATTACATCTTAAAATAATTCTCAACGCTCTATTTTGAATTATTAGAATGTAACTATATCTCCCAAAAATAGTACTGTTTAACAATAACTTATATGCGGAGTGACAGTGCAATTATAAACTAATCGTTGTTTTTAGGTAAAGTTTCTTTCTTATTCTGCATGTTACAGCATATTTCAAGCGAATAGTTGTCTCCATCACCTAAGGAGAATTACAAGCTATTGTAGTTCTCCTTAGGTGCATCACTTCCGTACCTATCTTGGGGGTATTCATTATACCATACAAAGCGATCGCGGTTGTTTAAAATATGTTCGGTAGTGGTTCAAACAGGCGTAATCATACAGCGTTACATCGTTTATTACACAATTATTATAGATGGTGAAAATCTGAAGGAAGTGACTAAAATTTCATATTTGGGAGTCACAATAAATTCTATGTTGAATTATTCACAAAATACAAGACACGCACAGACGACCAACAAATGAATAGACATGAAATAAAGTGTACATATAGGAGAAGGGTTTAGAACATTAGTTGGGGAACGAGGGATATTCTTTGTAGAAACATAAATCCGATAATTTATGACACATTAATGCAACAGCAAAAGTATTATTTCATCGAAAATTAAATGTTTGTGTAAACAAGATGTCTTTTTACATTAATGCATATTATATTGTAATCGTTCCAATCGAGTCATATAGTCTTGGAGCTATTTGATTGCCAAAGTGGTACCAAAATGATCACGTGGGTGACACCAAAATGCACATATTGAAACATGACATTTGCGTTAGTTCATGTCTATATAGTAGTCTATGAGGACACGTGACTAAAAAGATAGCTAAAAAAATATCAAAAGATTCATTGGTACTGAGTCTTGTGAAATAGTAGACAACTCTGTTATTATTCCTCGCATCAACTACTGCAGTAGCTTTTTATTTTTGGTTAATAAAAAAAATGCAACAATTATCAGTACTGCAAAATAAAGCTTTGAAAATAATATATGATCAGTACAATACTGAAATACCTTAATATCATTAAACTGAAAATATATTTTATAAATTTATAAGAAAAATTGGAACATGTCAACATGAGCACGTATATTATACGAGAGGAAGAGATAGACTGAGACTGCCATTCAGGAAGAAGGCTAAATCTCAGAAATCGGTGATTCGATTAAGATGTTCAGTGAAATACCAGACGATATAAGAAAGGAGGAAAAACTGCATAGATGCAATATTAAAATTCGAATACATACAAGATTCAAATATTAACATAATTAACCTTGCAAATATTAAAAATAGTCAATATTGACATTTTTATATTATTCATTATTAAGCTTCTTATCGTGAAGTTGTAATTATTTAGAACACTGAGCTGTGATATTCTGTGATACAGAACACAGAAGAACTGTGATATTTTAAAAACTAATTAAATCTATATCTTTATATTTAATATATTTAATTAGTAGTTAGCATTCTGATATTGTTTATATAGTTACGTATGCACTATATTAAGAATAAATAAATAATTTTAAAGTTCAACACATTATTTTGTAGACATGGAAGACTATTTCAGTGGTTTTAAAGATTTTATTCTTGCACGAAGGAACTGTGGAAGGAAAAGCGAGGCGAGCGGTACCATTAAGCCAATTCAAGGCCAGAAGCTAGTGCGAAGTGATCTCGCATATTCATTACCAATCAGTTTCGTGTACTTCGGCCTGAAAAATGAAAAGCGTGTCACCGAAGATGTTTCGACAACAATAAATAAATATTAAATATGAACACCCTTGCGCCGGGCTGGCTGAAGGGGGTGAAGAGGGTGAGCATGTTACGTTACATTTATATTAAAAGAAAAGCTATTTCTCAAGACACATAAGATGAGATTTTGGGATCAATTCTCTAGGAGGCTTTAGCGCAGATAAGAAGGGCGTGATGTATTGGATATCGTGTTTTCTACCCTTAATTATTTTCTTCTTTATATTGTTGGGAATGTTTCGGGTTGTTCAACTTCCGCCCTTTGGAAACTTTCATATTAATGTGGATACACTCGTCAACTTTGTGATGAGACTACGATAACTACATCATCTTCTTATTCATGCCTTTGACATGATATTATACAAAGTATTGGTCGATAAGACACGATTATTTTATGTACATTTATATAAATTATCGAATTCAACTAACAAAATCTATCATCAATATTTTCGTTTTCTATTCACTATTAGATGAAGGACTCCCCAGGTGTCTCCCACATATCTCTATCGATTCTTATTCGCTACAACGCCGTCCAGCTGGATTTAAGGAGACCTGTCGATGTCTTGATATTATTCGGATACCACTGGATGATTGCATTCGTCCAACGATTGTCTGTCCCCTGAGTACTATTTCATAACCTATTATATTAGTGTTTCTCATAGCCTATTATATTAGTGTTCCTCAGCCACACTAGAACTCGACTAACAAACATAGCAGACGTCATTAACTATATTATATTATCCAGTAGCCTTAACCGATTTAATATTATAACCTATACAAAAATCGCCAGATTACATCTACACACATCATCATACTTTTGCTAAGTGAAGCAACCTCTTTTTAATTACAATGTTTATCAAAAACCTTTAAATAGCACCTGATAGATAGCACCAAGACCAGTCGATATTATTAACAGATAACAGATAAATGAATCTCGGACATTTCCGGGAATTTATTAGGATGTCGGTCTCTCGCTGAGCTGGAGAGACCTAACAGAGCATTCTACTGCGACCTGGACAGGGTGAATTTCTGCCGACCTGTGACCGAATTGTGTGACATAAATATGACGTCTACCCTTTCCTTTTGGGGTGTATAATTTCTTTAGCTTCCTTCTGGCTGCCTTCTGAATTGAATGTGATAACGAGTCTCACGTCAAATTGTACAGATGTGGTATGGCTCTGGTATGATGATACCGGAGCCAACCTATGATGGTATTATGATGATAATGACTGAATAAAAAAATTAAAAAATGTAATTATGACGAATCGAAACGATTCGGGATAGGGTGTAAATAAATAAAAAAACATTAACAGATTACATTAACGTGAAGTTACGAAGGCAGTATGATAAGTACCCGTGTTTAACGACTGATGACGCCACTGACGCAATCAGTACATAATTGTTTAAAGCCATCTTTCAAACGACGCCTGTCAAAATTTCAGACAGATTTATTGAGAAATTGTTTTTTGATAGCTGTTAAAAGTGGGCTAGTTTGTGTTTGTTTGCAACCGTGTGTTTAGTGATTCGATCCTTTTTTTGAATGGGAAGACGAGTAAGGAAATCAATGTCCCTAACGTGAGTATTTATATAATAATTCCATATTAATTAAAAGAAATTAATATTTTAACTATATCGTTCTACTTTCATTTTTTACTATAATTCGGCATGTTAATCTGCTTTTTTTTTTTACTTTCCATTATTAACTTGCTTATTTTGCATTTTTTTGTATAAATAGTATTTATGGGGTATAAATAAATCGGTAAAAAATGACCCAATTTTTCCTAGGTCAAAGTTATCTGTAACCCTTTTTCCAGCATCCACCACCCTCATCTCGATATCACCATTCACATACATTCGCGAAAGTAATTCCTAGTACGTTACGAAAAAGGTACACAACATTTTCGTCTGTGATTCTGCATGACAGTTGCAAATTGAAAAAGTTTTTTTCTGATAAATAATTCATACGTTTTGGGGGATTACAAGAATGTGACAGGGATGATCTCACAGATGTGAAAATTCACCAAAGTAATATTACTTATTACCCGTCATGTGACGAGACCTCTTATAGTGATAGACAAATAACAAAAGACAAATATAAAAGTGTTTGCCGAACACGTGCTTTCTAGAAAACAACTTTGCGTTTTTTAAATAAGCATTTTGGTTTCATTATTAACTGTTTTATAATTTTTGTTTAAATAACTGTTTTTAAAGCTACGTCGAGATTCAATTCAGCATATTGTTACCAAATATTTATTATACAAATAGCACGATTATGAACGACCTGCGTTATACAGATGATACGGTACTTCCATCAAGCAATATATCTGCTGAACCAAGTAGTGGAATACACGTGAAACTTTCGGTTTAGAACTCAATACGACTGAAACGAAACATACGCTCATTAACAACCAGAACGCAGCTGGCTGAGAAAGTCTTCCTATTGCCAGAACGAAATTGGAGACGATACAAAGTTTTACATACCTAGGTTGTAATATAAATGAATGATGAGATCCGTCTGTTGAAATAAAATACCGAGTTCGTGCAACCTTTATCCGCAGTCATGCTCTCAATCTTAGATTACAAATGAGAATGGTCAGATGCCGTGTGTCCTCGATATTATTTTATGGAATGGAGGCGTGGACGCTTACCGAAGAAATGATAAGGTAACGTTAAGAATGAAGATTTTATGGTTCCGATGAACAAAGAAAAATAAGTATTTTAAAACAATAAAAATTTTAATACTTCAATATCTCAGGCATGTGATGAAACATCCGAAGAAGTATGAGATCCTGCACTTCATAATGCGCGGCTCTGGAAAAAGGAGAGCATCATGGCTGAGGAACCTGAGGCAATAGTTTGGCTAGTCTACTGTACAGCTTTTACTGGCCGCAGTAAGTAAAGTGATGATAGTCAACATGATAGCCAACGTACGTCGAACAGACATGACACAAGAAGAAGAAGAAAAAGAAGAAATATTTATTTATTAATTCTTAATCTAGTGCATACACATCATTCTCTAATATAAACAATATCAATATGAATATATAATTCATTAACATATACACAATTACAATAATTAACATAACATATACAATAATTTATATGTCAATTTCCACATTTTTCAATATCATACTAATTTTAATCAGGTACACAATATATTTATTTAAAAAAATTAAATTATGTAATCGATATTCTAAAATTTAATTTTCAAAACATAATAACAATAAATATTATTTTATTAAAGAGAACACATTCTTATTGTGAAGTTGTAATTATTCAAAACAGACGGTCTGTGATATTTTTAATACAAATTACACGTATTAATTAGAAAGATATACATATAAAATCAATTTTATCCAAAAATATTGTTGTTGCTACAGAGATTCGAACCTGGATCTCTTCCGATACGGGGAACGTGCATTAACCGATTATGCTATAACAAGATAGTGCATTTACGACAAATTTTACGAACTCATATGTTACACTTTTCAAATGAATACATCTATCGTTCCATTATTTGAAAGCCATCTTCTTTATTTTAACGGAATCTCAAATAATATCTGGCTGTAGCACAGTTGATTAATGCACGTTTCCCGGATTGGAAGAGATCCAGGTTCGAATCCCGGTAACAACAACAATATTTTTTGATAAAATTGATTTTATATGTTTTTATCTTTATAATTAATTTAATTTAATTTAATTTGTATATTTGTACATTTAATTTGTATATTAAAAATTATTATTTATTTTTTAAGTCATTGTACCGTGTGTTATACTCGTATTGTTAGGATAATTAATAGGATAATTTTGTGTATGATTTTAGTTTTTTTACCACCCTGAAGAAGAAAATAATATTTTTAGAAACCGTTTGGTGAATACATCAAACTCACGGAGGTTAAAGACAAAGTTAGTGAATAATTTATTAAGATTAATAACCACAACGTGTTTGGTAACATTCTAGTTAAAGCAGTACGCGGCAGAAGCTTCAACAATCGACGAAAATGCATGAGAAGTTGTATGATAATGAACGAGACAAGAGTGGAACAAAAAGACAGAAGGGTGGGGCGTTATACTTTTTCCGCCTGGAAAAACGACGTGACGACATTAAATGAGTATAAAACGAAGCCACTTTCTTAAATTTTTCATCCCCTTAATCGGCTTTGAAAATACCAAACCTAATTTCAAATATGCCAACCGAAATAAAGAACTGACTCATATTAAATGATACGGCCCACCTGTATGTCTAACATTCCAACACAATCATAATACAATACCCGCACTAATAATTCACTACTTGTATAACACTCTCAGTACTAGGGTCATGCAGTGCGTACAATCAAAAAAGCTGTGCATTATTAAAAAACTGGGAAACAAATATTAATTAAGTAATTGGATTAACATAAACGGAAACATTATTTTACAATTAGCGCCATCTGTGTACCAGTAGAGACTTTAATTGATAGTTTTAAAAACTACCACGACAACTCACCGCTGTACCCATGGCGCTCTTGTGCATTCACCGCATTGAGCTATTCACATTACTTTGTTCTATCTTTGCTATTGAATTACTCAACACAATATATTCCCCTACCTTAATATTCCGTTTATCTATATATGTATTCTGTCTTATTGTTAATATTCATCAACACTGTATTTTCAATTAATTCTGTGTATTAAGTATTCACAAACACTGTATTTTCCCCTCCCTTAATATTCCCTTTATCTGTATATATATTCTGTATCTCTCTTTCGCATATAATTTTATATTCTGTCTCCCTTGGTGTTCTATTTAACCATATATGTATTCTGTATCTTTCTTTCACATGTAATTTAATATTCTATCTCCCTATTTTTGTATGTATAAGTACTTTTTTTTGTTAAATTTAATATTAAAATATAATACATTTAATAATAATAATCAGCAGGATATTTACATATTTCTTTTAACATTTGTTTCTTCTCTGTGAGAGTAGACTCGTGTATAGAGAAGAAGTATATATAAGATAATTTATATTTCAGTTAGTCTATGTACATATTTTTTTACTTCAGATACAAGTTGATAGTAGTCTAGAATTGTTCTAATTGTAATGGAGATATCGTTAAAAAAAATGTCTTGATAAATATGGTGATTTTGGGTTGTAGTATATTTTAGTTTTATCTTGTAGATCGGAATTCATTTCTAAAATTTAATTGATTTTTATTTTTGAAAATTTGGATTATTGAATTTTTTTATATATGTTTATTATTTTAGGTACTTTGAAATCTGTAAAGAGTTGTATACTTGGATAGTCTTTTCTTATTTTTAGAATAATTTTTCTTATAATTTTTTGAGTGATTGTAATTGTGACATTAAAGTTTTATATGCTCCTCCCCATCCAATAATACCGCATTGCAAATGTGACTGTAAAAAAGTTAAAATATGTAGGCAGTTTTCCTTATTTTATATGTAAGATTAGTAATATGTTCTTTCCATTTGAGTTTGTTATCATTTATGATATTTTTGAATTTAAGATTAGTTTCAAATACGTCCTGATGAAGCTCAAGATAAGCGAAACTGGTTGACGTATAATAAATTTCGTAGTTTCATACAAAGAGATTGTCATTTTATTTTCTGCTTACAGGTCATCGTATTCGGATATTTCAGCATTGCACTGATCCTAGTACATCTATTTCATATGAGTATTATTCTGAAAGCTTTATTTTGCAGCACTGACAATCGGTACATTTGTTCTCCATTAGGATCATTAGGATCATCTGATGTGAGGAATAATAACAGAGTTGTAACAAACGAATCTTTTGATTCTTCTTGTATTTTGTCAAAAGTTACATTTTGAATCTACATTATTATGTCATTTTAATCTATTTTGACTCTCAAATATTATATTTCAATCACTTTCTCCATCTGTGATAACAGCTGGTGTGATTAGTATTATTTTACTTCCAATGTTCTTGAATTTAGTTTCGCATGTGTGAAAATGAGAGGCAATCTAACAATTTAACAAAACTTGTATTTATATTAATATTAATTCATAATGAAAATTATTCGTTGAAATTGTGAGGACTCACATATCTATGTAACAATTCTGATTCAATACTAATGGCATTTTAGTATCATATTAATGATATATGTATAAAAGGACAAAATTAAAAAGTTTTAAAAAAAATTGTTAAAACGTTTCCAATCCTGTAAACCAAGCCGAGGATGTTTTTACATAAAATAAAACATCTGTCACGCGTGATGATGTACAGTGTTAGCGACTGTACAAATAAGTAACACAATCGCGAAGTCCAAGAGATCCCCTGCACGTACCGAACAGGCTATTATCCTCGAGTATTTAACGCGGGAGGTGCCTTGTAGGACCTGAACAATCATGGCCCGGCGGTAGGTACAGGGGTAGGGGCGGTCTCCTCCCCTACACCCTGAATAATTAACAGCAAACCTGCTGCGGGATACACAACTTTAAGTTTACGACCGCCTCCCTCCTCCCTCCTTCCTCCTCGCTCCTCGTGCCTGCTGCTCCACTCCAGGTCCTGGCTTATTTGTCAAGAATAGAAATTGTCGAATGCTGGCAATTTTGACTATTTTAAAATAGGGATTTATAATATATCGGTTTTCTTTCGAGGCTAGAGACAATAGAGTATTTCTGGCAGTATTTTATTTTAATAAATGGGATTATCAACAGGTCTCTTAAGGGGTAACGTCTACTTGTCTTGCTTCCTACATATGAGTTATGATATATAGTGGCCTAATACACCACCACAAATCTGTTTTATCCTCACGCTTACAGTTGACCCTGGATCCAGCCAGATGCAACGCCCATCCACCGCCACAGCTCTCTTCCTGGTTTTCTTTATCCTAAGTTAGTCTAACTGTCGTGTAGTCTTTCTTTCGCCACCTTCCAACCGACAGCTCCAGATACCGCCTCCGATAACAATTTGCACGGCAAATTTATTGAAGGGGTAATTTCCGCTTTTGTAAAGTTCGATAAACTCAATACAAAGAGTAGGTGATTACTTTCTCATAACTCGCAACCTGCCACACTCGCATATACATAATGCAATCCGCGACTATCAAACAGACACGAGAGTGGTGAATGATGAAATATTGGGGCATCCACTCATCCGCGTCATTTCACGACTGATGATCGCGATCATGCTATGGCCGTCACCAGAAAAGTGTATGTTGCCTTTTCAACTCGGTCGGTCTAACGAGTGGGGGATCTTCCTCTTCCTCTTCGTTCTTCGATGTGCCCTCCCGTAACAAACTTCTCCGAGCTATCTTCCCTTCTCGCAAGATGATTCGTCTCAGGCTACAGGTTGAGAGTCTGTCATTGATGTTTAATTCCGGCAGAATGGAGACATTCGTGCGTCTCGCTGTTCAACATGTATCTCCAACACCTCACCTCAAAGGCATCAATGATGATGTCCATGATTCCACACCATCTACTACTGTCATATTAATCGCATCATTTACAACATAAACTTCAAAATCATCATAAAATTGAAAATCGTATCGTATTCACATATTAATCGACAAACATTCATCCAGCCATCCTTAACTGCATAACCAATCATCAATCCCCATACATCATTCTCCAGCAGCGAATTTGAAAGATATTGCGTAGTCGGTACTATTCAAGCATCTTCAGTGACTTTGTTTGAATGACTACGTTGACTCGTTAGGGTTACCAATAAGGATTATTTGTGTCAAATGGATGTGTACGGTGGGAATCGAGACCCTATACCTTCTCTCTTCTTCCTTATGTATATGAAAAGTTACTAATATAGAGGCTTGTTGTTAGAGCGGGGGTATTATGAATGAAGCAGTACTTACGACAGTCGCATTTATTTACACTTGTTTGTTACATTAAAAAAAGTATAAGATTAACGTTGTTCACTAAAGGCGGCGCCGAGCTACGTGCGGAAGATGTGTCCGAGGAGTTGGCCAGGAGAAGAGCGGTCGGTTCTACGGCTAGTACCAGTCGGACTGTATGGCTGTTAAATGATTTCTTTATGCAGATCTATGAGGCGCGAGCAGGGCCACATATTGTAAATTAAAATCTTATTTTAGCCTGTCATATTGAATTTATGAACAACCCAAGATAGAGCTCGCCTCGGAGGATGTAATTCATTATGTACAGGTTAATATAAATAATATGAAAGTACAAAAAATATATAATTACAAAGTTTTAATGTTTATTTCACTTTGACAATAAATACGAGAGCTCGCTTACAATGAAGAATAACAATGAAGCAAATTTGAAACGACAAGAGAACAAAATTAAAGCGTTCTACCTAAACATAATTAATGTAATTTTATGTGGAATTAATAGTAGGGGTGGATTTTGAACGGAGGATGGGGTGGGAGAAATGACAGTCGACAGCCTGAGCTGTACTACGGTGCAAATTTGAAAGTTACTAAAAACGGAATAATTCTTTACACGTTTGTGGCGTAATAAACGGTTTCATGATTTAATTCTTTAAACAGTTATTGACCTATTCTATCACCAACGAATTATCTGTCAGTTGAATAAGTTATTCGATTGTTAAATCATCTCAAAAGTAATATTCCACCGTATCCAAAGCCTTCGGTAATTACGTCTGACTGCGTAGACTCTCAACAAAAGAGAAATTCAAAAACTTACCGCTTGTGCTATAAAAAAACCGAATAACTTGGTAGTCTCCTGAAATGAAGATCGAACTCCCGACTTAACCAGATGAGAGATTAGACTCGGATTAGTTGCAGGATTGAATGTCGTCATACAGGAGTACATTTTGAAATTTTTCAGCTATCGTTACTATGCATTTTCCAAGTTTTCTGGAAAACAAAAGCGTGAGCCAACGTAATTTTACATGTGTCAAATAATTTTCGAGCGATACAAATTAATTGGTTTACAGAAAAAATATATCTATAGAAAAAAATTATTGTAGCTAACGGGATTTAAACCTGGACCTCTTACTGTCCGGAGAAGCGCGTTCGCCATTTCTCTACAGCAATCGAATACATTATCAACAAATTTTGAACTTAACTTCTGTAATCTATCTAATTGATCTATTATTCAATTTTTAAAAAGCAGTGAACTTTACATTGCGGTGAATTTCAAATACGCCGGAATTAATTAGAACACAGTTCTGTGGTATCGTAACACAAATTGTTTGAATAATTGTATCTAAACACAAGACAAAAATATAAATAAAACAAAATGAAATTATTATTACAGATTAATATTAACAAATAGGCGCAATTAAGCACGTGAAACGAAATTAATTACAAATATACCAATAAGTAACATTTAATTTAATAATGTATAATGTTATAGGATATTTTTAGTTGTATAATAGCTTGGGTGTTCTGTGTAAAGCTTTAAAATTCCCCTGTAAGTTTTTCAGCGAAAAACTTACAGGGGAATTTTAACATTAAAATCTCCATCAATATATGACCATATTTTTAATGTATCTTATTTTAAGTCAGAATAAATGATTCTAACCTATTTTGTACCATTATTTTTTTATTATTATTATTATTTTTAGGATAAAATAATATATTTGAAATAAAGATTATTAATTATTTTACTAAATTACGTGTACAGTTTTTATATTTGTACTTGTATATTGTTATGTACACTCAGAAGTTATAAAAAAGATACTAAATTAATGTATTAATTATAAATATTTACATATATAATCAATTTTGTGGAAAAATATTGTTTTTGCGTCACCGGGATACGAACCTGGATCTCTATTTCCAATCCGGGGAAGTACACTACCGATTGTGCTATAACGCCAGTATTTTTCTTGACAAACGCAAAAACAATATTTTTCGACAAAATTGATTTTATATGTATATATTTATAATTAATACATTAATTTAGTATTTAAAATATGACAGACCGTCTGTTCTGAATAATTACAACTTCACAATAAGAATGTGTTTTCCTTAATAATATAAAAAAGATGTTTGTCTCCAATATAGTTGGAGACAAAATGTGTCGGTAGTTAGTTAGGTTAGCACAAATTACTAATTGGTTTCATTTTGTTTTCTACCTACATCAAGCAATCACTTTGCTATTTTTAGTTTAAAATCGTGTATCACTTTAGACCCTTTAAGGTCTAGTGGCAATTTATTAAATATACGCGGTGCACAAAATAAGAAAGTTTGGTATTCATTTTTGATACTAAAAAGTATCCTAAGGTTTTGCTCCTAGCTTCCTTTGTATCATTAAACTGTTAATAATCTGTGTAATATACTTTTATTATAAAATTATCATTGGAATCGTTTTCATCGCTATTGGCTCTTCAAACCGTAATGAGTCTCGGTCTTCTCAATAATTTTCCTCCCTTCATCCCCTTTACGAGCTATTTCTCTTCACCCCTGGATTTTTATGATAGACACGTCGTTGAATACATCGATCCATATTAGCTTTGACCTTCCATAACTTTTGTGAACAATGACTTTGATAATTGATGATCCGTCGATCTCTGTAAAGGCCCAGCCATCGATGTCTTCTTGTTTTGATAAACCATATAACGCTTATATAGTAACCATGTTAGTTTACAAGTATCAGACCGAAATTAACATTTACCTCTAACATAATTCTTATATATCATACATAAGGTGTATGTATAAAAAGCAATTACAAAGTGGACTTTCAATATATTATTTTAGGAAATTTGTGACAATAATTATAAATTTCTTTGGGTGAATGCACCAATACTAGCTCTACCCATATTACGAATCAGAGTTTTTATTTTCAGTTTCATGTTACCGTGACAAATCAATTGAGTTAAACCTTTCAGCATCCTATTAAATGGTTCAGGTCCAAAATATTTGTAGTTCCTTTGGCTATATGTTATATGCGCTCTTGGGGCTTATAGGTTATGTTTATTTGTTCGTGTACTAATTATATTTTGGCTTGGTTTAAATGTGTCTGCTTGTGTTTATATACGTAATTAAGAGTATTTGTCTTATATAAAACACATCGAATTTATTAAAAATTTCATCAGTGCTCGTTGTGATTGGGATTTTGATATGTAATAGCGTAGTCGCTCCTCCCCAAGAAATTATATCATGCTCTATGACTGACTGACAGATTGCGTAGTACGTCATTTTTGGTAGTTTTATGTTAAGGAAATTTCTGAAATAGTATATCGTTTTTTAAATTTTATTTGTAATAAGTTGTGTATCATGACTCCATTTGAGATAAGCATCAATTATAATTCCTAAGTATTTGATTATGTTAGGTTAGGTACATTCTGACATGTATCGTCATACGCGTTGAAACAATTGTAAATTTTTGACTTAATATAGCTAACTGTCGTAATTTATAAACATTTGTATTTAATAATAAAAATGTAAGTAGTCTCAGTTATGCGGGATTTGGGTGTGATCTTCTACCAAATATGCACATTTATTATTACATTGAAATTTACAATAAAGCGATGAAATCTTTAGGATTTGTGTTAAGGACAGCTAAAAACTTTTACTCGTTCCGCTCTCTGACAACTGAACAACACATGTAAGAAGTGCGCTGGAATATAACTTCACTTACATTTCTCTTACGGTCTCCCGCAAATGCTAATAACACGGATGCATCGGTTGATGAATTTCGTTGATATTTTTCGTTGCAGGAGCATACCTGAATTAAAGAAATATTTGCACTTGGAATATTCCTACATAGTTTTAAAATTATATACTGTTATATCAAAATAAAAAATATATTATTGTTTATGTAAAAGCCCGCAAGGAGGGCGTTGATGATAATAAAATAAAATTTGTAAAAACCGATGTACAGTGTTGTTGCAGGAACGGTCTAAATTTTATATTCCATATGAGATAATGGACATTTGTTGGGTGCAGTCAACCACCACATTTTGGTCTTCTGCCAATTTACTACGAAATCCATATTTTGCGGATTTTTTTAAATGTATTAATATAATTTGAAAAGTTACCTTTCAAATTAGTAAATACAAAGGATTTTTATCATTATTTTCGGTTGCGATGTATATTGCTTGAGAACCCATTAATCATTATTTCTGTAAATTGGGATTACACATAATAAATAATGTAAATGTAATCTTGCACGTCATAAATCATTTATCCCATCTCGTGAGATATTGTAACGGTTTGCCGTAATATTACGGACGGGCTAATTTTTTCAACAGGTGCGCCAGCAGGCACACACAAGTCTCCGGAGGGGCAGGCAGATGAATAATTCCGTCGCAGAGACAACGACTAACGTCAGGAACTCGAGGGGGTTAGGGGGTGGGTTTATGGCCTTCTCAGACACGGAACTCCCGGGTAATAATACCATCCTCACTGAGGGGGATAATTATTATTGTATCGCTCTAAAGCTGACCGAACTCGAAGTTAACATATTTACATTTTATATGACTCATCATTTATCTGTAATTAGAAATAACCCGTCAATAATGACGGAGAAACTAAGCCTCAAATATCATAAAATATACAGAAATTTCAGATGTCACATTTGAGGCAAAATTGCTAGCAGAGCTCCAGAGACAATGCTTTGGGAAGTCAATAGTCCAACTAATAATGATCGCCAACATGGTCAACATCATGATATAGTTCCGGGTTCGTGTCCCGGTGGTGACAATGTATTTTCTAAATTGTACGAGTACTTTTCTAAATGATTTTTAATTTTTAAAAGACTATGCTCTAAAATGACAAAATCAACAAATAAAAATATTATTTACACAATAAATACTTAATAATGTTGGTTACATTACAGGAACGCAGAAACACTCTAGAAATGTGGCGCTGGCGACGCACGTTAGTCATTCCGTAGAACCGCAGTCGATAACTCTTGAAAAATTTAAATTGAGCAATAACTGTGCGATCGCGTGTTCACAACTACTTCGCCCACATTATAAAACCACCAGGATAACTTGGAACATTAACAACTCCAGATGGAAGAGCACGTCACGCACACGTTAGCGAGATTCAACAGAGGCTTCTAATGCTAAATTGCAAAAATGCGATTGATGAAGTCAAATAGCACTAAATGGTTAGAAGGTACTCACCCCATCCCGAAGCCACTATGAGAGTTGTGCAATCCCGCTTCGATTATATTGAGCAAAGCGAGAGCAATACGAATAAGAAAAAATATACACCTCAAGATGTAATTTAACAAATTAGTTATATATTGGCGGCTCCAATGCCTCTGAAACTGGTTAAATATAGAGTATAAATATAGAGTATAAATATAGAGTATAAATATAGAGTATAAATATAGAGTATAAAACAAACTTTGAATGATTATTATTCCAATATTTAATATTTCTAAATTCGTGATCGAACTGATGGCCACACTGGTTTTGCGTTCAGGATTCGAACTTTGACTTTTTTTGCTAAATTTTTAACTAACATATTTTGGTCAATGGAGCCGTGGAATCGTGAACCAATCTACCCCAATGCTGCAATTATTTCAACCTATGGTGATGAAATTGGGTGTTGCTATTAAATTAAGAGTATTTTTATTAAGAATGTAATTATGACTCTTTCTCACTAATTGATTGAAGAGATATAAAAAGGTCATGTATGACTTGTTGAATGCTTCGAAATATATTATCACTTTTATCGCTCAATATTTATTATATTTTTTGTTTGAAGAGAACTCAATATTATTTGTGAAGTTGTATTTTTTTCTGAACATAGTTATGTGACATTTAATACAAATTAAATACATCCATTAGAAAGCTATACACACAGATAAACTCAATTTACCAAAAAAATATTCTAGCTGCCACCGGGATTCGAACCAGATTCTATTCTTATTTAGATTAAAATTGAATTATTTTAAAGCCATTTAATGTAGTAAAATGTAATGTGCTAAAAAAATATTAATTTCTTAAAAATTAATCAAGGAAATTTTATATAACGGTATACAAAGGTTAAAAGTTAAAAAATCTGTTCTATGTGGGAAAAGAGAATGGGACTAGCATTCTAGAATGTTCTCACGATACTATTAATACAAAAAGAAAAAAAATTACAAAATTTGTTACATTTTGTCCAATATCTACTGTTTCTGATTTCATAAGCACCGTCGCGCATCGTCGCCGCATCGATCCTCGGTTATATTTTAACAGTATGAAGTTCGCTCCGCTACTAGAGCCAACTCTAACAGTTGGAGCAAACACACTTTGCAAACATGCCCACTGCTGTTACAAAGGCTTATGCCCAACTTGTTCGTCTTTGTTGATCGCGGGAAAACATTTGTGCGCCGGTGTGTGTGTGTGTGTGTGCCGGTTTACGTTAGGTAATATTGTACGCCGGACCCTTTTGCGCGGATCCAAACTTGCACGACTTGACAGTTCGCGTGACTTTGTTTTACAAGTTACAACTTGTTTTTATTCTTTGAATATTTAATATGTTTGAATTGTGGTGCTGTGGAAGAATGTCCAACACGACATGGACAGATATCATTAACAACAATTCTAAGAACGAGAAATAATGTATATTGATTTTGGGCATATAATTGGACCTAAATACTACTACGCACTGTTTACGCATGGATGACATACGGCATCCTAAATAAATTATATTTGCGTAATTATTTCACGACTAGGAAAAGATTCAAAGTCGAATCTGAGTAGATGTGGCATAAATCCCGAACACTGGAAAATCGCAGCCCAGGACCGAAGAAAATGGCGTCAAAAAGTACATTGTGTAGGGGAATCTCGCGAACAAAAGAGGGCCGACGCAATTACCGGAAAAATGAGAAAGAGGAAAGAAAAGGAGTGACGGAACTTCCTTGCCCAGCGAATGTACGAGACCGCCGAAGAAGAAGGACCTAAATATATCTTCATACAAAGTAAAATAGAAAGCAGACGTTGAATAGGTAGAAAGAAACTATCCTGATACCAAAACAGTTGGAAGTAGACAGTTGACAGTAGGACAGTTGGAAGTAGACAGCTTGTGGTGACTACAGACATAGACCGCCATCTACCGACCATTAGCATGCAATTGTACTGGCCGAGCAGTATCACTCCAAAGGTACAATTTGTGGTGTAGCATGACGTCATCTTCATAATCATTATCACTATTAACTTTACAACGCCTGATGGTTCTATTTAAAAATTTTCTTCTATTTATCTTCATTACCTTCAAAAATATATGTTCTGTATTCGTAAAACACATCTTTGGCACGTCTTCCGAATCGGCCGTGACCCATGTTATTGACATCTTTTCCCCGTCCAAATTCCCCGACCATTCCTTAATGCTTGTCTTATCAGTGTGAAATATGACCTTGACGTCAGCAGACGTCAACGTGACCGATACTTGTTCGATCGCGATAGCATTCGCGGTGTGGATTCGTTCAGCTCCAGAGCACCAGCACTGTATTTGTGACTGATCACGTATTGTTGTTTATTTGTGTGCCGCGGGTGAAGTTGTGATGGTCTTCAATTGAAAGCGGAAATCTGCCCAATGTATGTCACTCTATCTTATAATTGACCTTTCCAAGCTCGTGTGCCCTGTTGATCTTGTGTTTAGCAGTGACTCCGGTAATTACTGTTCAGTCATCCTCCTCACATGGTCCAACTATCGAAGTCTCTCTATTTAAATAAATCTTATCTCAATAAATAAGTGAACATTTCATAATTGTAGCATCTACTTAAAAATTTCTTACCTAAAACCGGTTCAAAAATACACCTCGAAATCTTCCTTTCAAATCATCCACTGCACACTAATTCTTCATAATCAATGTCTACTTGTAATACAGATACGAAAATTTATGGTAACTTATAAAGCGAGGACTCAGATTTACACGATTTACACAAGGCTGTTTTTTATATTCCCGAAAAATTCGCGTTACGCGAGACATTTCATAGAAAGGGCCGCACACAATAATTTATTTGAACAACAAGAGGAATACTAGTTTGTAGTTGTTGCGTTGTGTTGTGCTGTTGCTGCGAGGAATTAGAGCATAGTCTCAATGACCGAGTTATGAGGATGAGGTGAAGCTGAGAAGTTGGTGAGATGTAAGCCGTGAACAATGAAATATTATTTCCCGTAGAGTTGGCGATAGAAAGTTGCAAACTCGCTTACACAGAACAAAAACATAAAAAATATTTCAAACATAAATATTCTTTGATATTTGAAACTATAACATCATAGTTTGATATTTTTATTGATATACTCCAAAAAAAAAGAATTCAACCTCTAACTTTTTATTTATTTATTAAATACTGGCGGTACCTTCCCGGCGCTAGGTGGATTTCAGATTTAGTAATAATTTAAAATACGGAATTAGGTAGGGGGAGGAGCAGTATGCTTTTGTTTTAAGCAGGTCCTAAATAAAGGCGTGGGGTGACTATATTTTCCTCTGGATCCTAAAGTGTAACCGAATAAAATTTTGATGGCGTTATATATAATACACATTTATATCGGCAGAGGGTGGGTTCTCCAGAAAGGGGTGGATGGCAATATTTTGCGCAGAGTACTAAAAATAGCTAAGAAATTTTTGGAATTGACGGCATTAAATAGCTTGAGTTGCATGTTGGTTGGTTCGACACTGCCCTTGCGATTTAGTGGTCAGGGGTTCGATCCTTGTTCCATGAGACTGAATAATATTTTGTTACCACTATTGGCTACTAATCCAGAACTTTTATTATCAGGGGAATTTTCTGATGAGTTGTAATATAAAGTTGATGTACGAGCTCGTCAAACTTTGTGAATTATCGTCCTGCTGTGTGGAATTAATAGTTGAACTATTCATTTTGCTCTTGTGTAGTACAAGTAGTGCGCATCAGCGAAGTGTTCGAGTTCGAGATCTGTAGCCGCAGTGAAGTAAAATCCAGACAAAAGTGCATCTTAGGTGGGTCGTGTTTTTCCTGGTGTCTGGTTGATCCTTGAGCCCCCCTGCACCTGTCTCTTATTCCTTCCATCTATCATTTTACCCGTATTTTTATCCCGCACGCGAACTGAAAGAACATTTTCTACCTTAAAACTATTTTAATTCTGGCTTTCCTACCTTTTTATTTTGTATTATTACCCTTAAGGGGCAAAGTTGAAAATTATTTTACTAGAGAACTCACTCATTAATTTCGTCGGACTAAGTCTATTTTTATGTAATTTCTTGTTGAATTTATTTCTAATCAAACAAGAAATGTAGGAAGGAGATTGTGGGTGACGTAGAGCTCAAAAATACTTTTTTAATTTCACATTAACATCATTTCTCTCGACGGAGAAACACCTGCCTCCGTTTAAAGGTGAAACATAACAGGAGCTGTCCAAATATTTATTCTGTAATATTTTATTTAAGAACCGAATTATAACGAAAAAAATACTCAGGGTCTTTTGAAAAATTTATCGCGAGCGAAATGATATTTCAGTATCCGGCAGACATAGAACATGATTAATATATTTTATGGTGAGGATTGTGATTTATTTAGCGATTCCGGTGAGTACATTGAGCGTGCACAGTGTGACCAAAAAGACTTCGCTCAGAAAATTAATTATCATGTACGTAAGCCTGTATCTCCATTGTTGGATATATACTTTCCCCAAGGGTTGGCAATTCTCTCCGTCTTCAACCCTTCTCATTTATTTTCTGGTGTCGTCTAGGGCAATAGTTTCTAGCATCAATCTTTTCGATAAATACGTCAAACCCAGTTCCATTTGAGCAAAGAGTTTCATTTGAATTTGGAACAAGCATTAAGATAACTGGAATAGATTCTGAATAGAATAGATACCTGGAATGGTTTTTGGAATATTCTCTATATTCTATTATATGGAATATTCCCAACATCTCTCTCTTTCAGTTGATGTACTTATGAAGGTCTTTCACCTCTACAATCAACAACACCGTCGACGGCCCCTGTGCACACCCGCATATCCACGTCGATCCCTCATGACTGAGGATCACGATCTCCATGAACTCTCGCCCCACTATGCTCCTCCATTTTTCTCAGCATCCTGTAGACTTTGCAGGGCTGTTACCAAATAAATGGCTGTTGCCTTTTCCACCCGGTAGGTCCAACAGGTGGGGAATCTTCCTCTTCCTCTCGGTCCGCCACAACAAGTTTATCCAAGCTATCTACCCTTCTTACAAGATGCCGAAAAAATTGAAAGATTCGTCTCACGCAAATGGTTGAGTCTATTCTTGACGTTTATTTCCTGCAGAATAGAGTTATTCGTGCGTCTCGACGTCCATAGCATGCGCAATATTACATGTGTCTCCAATAACACATCTCAAAGGCATCAATCCGTCTTCTCCCCCTCATTTTCAGGGTCCATAATTCCAACTGTATAAGCCTGATCTTAGTTGTATCGGAAATAGCGCGGTCTTTCCATATTTGGTCAAGTCTGAACATATTATTTTTCGCCATGTCTATGCATCGTTTAATTTCTGGTTCGCAGTTACCGTCGTCAGTAATTATGGACCCGGGATAATTGAAATCCTTGACAATTTCAAGATCTGGAAAGGCATCTGCATGCATATATATACCTGGGTGTAAAACGAGGCTTTCATATTTTTGTTTTTTGTTTATGCTTGTATTTTTAATTTTAGTATATATACATTGTATCCTGAAAAAGGGACCGTTGGTCTTGAAACATGTTGATTTATCAATAAATTGTGGTTTTAGTGTTTGTTTCTTATTATTTATAAATACGTTGCCCCAAAGTAAATTTTCAAATATTGAAGAAGTAAACTAAATATATATATATATATAACATTAACAAAGTGGTGCCGTGCAAATTGATATTCACAATTTTAAAATCATTGAACCGTAAATATCTCGGAGCCACGTTGACTATGAAAAATAATATTCTAAATACAATCAAATCATGGATTCTCAGTAAAAAACGCTGTTATTCAACCCTTGAAAAACTCACGAAACTCGTGTCCATCAAATCAAAAATTACAATCTACCACACAATAATACGGCCTGTTGTTAAACACGCATGTGAGACGAACATGACAGAAAAGAAATTTAATTTTCCGAATATTTTATGGGCCTGTGAAGGGAGAATCATTCAGTTAGTGACGTAACAATTCTATTCGTAAAAGATCTCTATCAAAATCTTCATTTAGTTGGTGTGGTAAAAATTCGAAGGATACGATTCACAGGACACTAAATAACTGTGAACCATTTTCATCAAACGATATCTTGAGGCGCTTCGAGTCGATTATTTTAGTCCAGGATAGACGTTTGAAGCCAACAGAAGAAGACTATCAATGGACCGCGATCCATAGATAGTAGTAATGGGAAAAAAGTTTAATTCGAGACGTTGAAGAGTGCGTTCTCTTGCCATCGTTATTCAGAGTACGTCATGAGAAGAGTATCGAGAGAATGCCAGGGAGGTTTTAAAATCAGTTTAAAGATGATCACCAATCTACGTTTAAACTACTAATTAAATGTATTAATTAGATATACATAAAAAATCTATTTTATCGAAAGATATTGTTGTTGTTGCGCTACCGAGATTCGAACCTGGTAACCGATAAATTTTCAAACCTAACTGTTACACTTTTTCAAATGAATACATCTATCGTTCCATTATTTGAAAGCCGTCTACTTTGTTTTTACGGAACCTCAAATACCAAAAGTAGTGTCGCTGTAGTTGGATAGTGCGCCTTCCCCGGATTGGAAAGAGATCCAGGTTCGAATGTCGGTAGCGCAACAACAATATTTTTCAATAAAATTAATTTTATATGTACATATATTTTTCTAATTAATACATTTAATTAGTATTTAAAATATCACATACCGTCTGTTCTGAATAATTACAACTTCACGATAAGAATATGTTCTCCTTAACAATCTACATTTAGCTTGTGGCCAGTACAGAAACTTGAACAGTTGAACTAGAAATCAATTTATACGTATAGAAATAAACAGGTATAAAATCGTGCTAATGCATCTCAACAAACTTTCCAAACAGTTGAAGCGTTACAGTACAGAGATAATTTGTTTGGGCACGCTGATCACGAATACTAGGCAAAATTTCAAGACAATTTGGTAAATTCGCTATGAACCAACTGTACAGAATAAGGGAAGACAGTGATATGAAACTAGCAACTATAATTATATCGGTTCACACTCTTGTCTTTCCAATCTTCATGTATGCAGCGGAGACTTGGTCTTTCCAATATAGCGACAAGCGTAGAAATATATACATTCCAAATGTATTGTTAGAGAGGGATATTACGCACACCATGGACAGCACGACGCACGAATCCCTCGATCCTTCAACGATCAGTTCAACAACAGCAAGCCCTATCTACAACAGTGTTTATAAGATTCTTCTAATTCTTCAGCCACAGCCTAGAAAATATGATTATCCTGGGCCAAAGAAGACTTGGAAGAGTGCTACAGCGGTAGATGCTGGAGATCCTGGAGTCATCTGTGAGGGCGACCGACTAACGGAAGTGCATTACAAACCGAGTCTCATCTGATTGACGCTACTATACGTCAATACTGACGTATAGGAGGAAAGAAAAAAGTATTATAAAAGAAGATTTTTCATTGTTACTTCGTATGTAGTCGATTTTAGTAATAAATAGTACAGTTGCTACAACGAGTTATGGTTCATTCTACCCTGAACCATAACATAAAAGCGGCCAATTTTTCGGTACCCGATATTTCCAGGTGGAAAAATTTATATTTATTTTTTTCGTATTAGTTTTGTTTCGCCCTTCTCCGAGGGAAAGAGATGGCCTATAAATCTCTGATACATTTCCCTTAGAAGACCAGATTGTATCGAGAACACGTGGAATATATGTACACCACGTGCGTGTAAGCGAGTGTGTGTATAGGTGGATTTGTAGCGAAACGCGAGTACCTACGGTTGTGTGGTTTTGAATTTATGTAGGTGAAAATGGGGATGATATAGACATTAAGGGATGAACAGGGATCCATGTGCCTAACTAAATAATTATATCAGGTTGTAAATGACTATCCAAGTTAAAGTGCGATCAACATCAAGTAACAAAAACATGAATGATAATAAAATTGTTAATAATCTAGTCGAAAATTGACTGATTTCTCGAAAGTTCACGCGCGCATCAGATCATCGAGGGTTCTTTGTAATGTTCACACTCGATTCCTACCACATCAATGTTACATATTATTTATTTTGAAAAAACAGTTTGTCAATAGGTCCTGAATGCCACACAGTTAATACTATGTGAATAAGTAAAAATACAAATTAACAATTGAAAAAAGCAAAGAAGATATATTCAAAACTATCGCGTAAGTACAGAAGTGCGCGGATCCATGCGAAGACTGAACGCGACACGCGATAATACTCAGCAATTATCATAATACCACTTTAGGTGTAGGTAAATTAATGGCACGAAAAATGAGTTGGATATGTTATCCATTATATTATTTATATAAATAAACTTTTAGCCGAAATTTTTTCATGAATTAACTGACATATCCCCTATTAAATAAAGAACTTATTCCCTAAAAAATAGAGAGGTGCGTAAATGGAATACGTGCCACATCAATATTCTTACTATTTCCAAACTAAGCTAAACGCTTATGCTATGAAAATAGGACTCATGGAATGAGGCTCGAACCCCCGACCACTGGATCAATAGGCGAGTGACAACAACAAGACCAACAAACGCGTCAACTATTTTTTTTTATATTTAAAATAAAATAATAGCATTAGTGATATAAAAATATTAAAAGTTTAGGAGTACCCGTTTCTTTTTATTTTTAACCTTTACTATGAAATATACGCAGCTATGCTGTCAACTCGTGTTACCGTAAGAAACAGTTTGAAAAAATGTTTTTAATAGCTTAAATGGCATGAATTTATTCTAAATACTGACGATTCAAATTTGAAAAAATGATTAATAATATAATTTGGAGCATTCATTAAGTCCTATATTTCTTATCTCTCTTCATTTAATTAGTAAGAAAGAGATAATTATATTTGTTGTTCTTTTCACTGTGAAAGCAGTGTGTGATCTCTGTCTTTCATATCACAAATTGTATTTTTACCAACGTATTAAATTTACAACGGAGTAAATAGAAAAAATAATTGTTTTTGTTCTATTCCCTTTTCATAATTGGTTTTTCACTAGTCATTCCTAAGCGCTAAAATTTTCTTTAGAATTATCTAAAATATAAATTTTATGTTCCATGTATTTACCGAAATATTACAGGTTTAATTATGATGGTAGAACTGTGTTACTGCATGGTTTGGGAAGGGATAATAGCATTTATTAGTTCTTTATTATCATTAATTCTACTAACGTTTTCGGGTAAGCTGTTGAAGAATTTTTTCCCTCGGTGCGTTTAGTGTATAGTGGTGTTGCGCATATGATTTGTAGATTTTTAAGCATGAAAATACTCATTTAAACCAAGTACAATTTTCAGTACTAAAATTATTTTTGTTTTCCTTTTAATATTTGAAGGATAGAATTTCTTTTAAATGGATCACAATATATTGGACTTGGAATTCACGAAAAAGTAATTTTGTCGAATAATCTTTTGTTTTTTTTAGTATTATTTTTATGATTAGTTTTTGTAAATTTTTTACTGAAATCACACATCAAAATCATTCTCTAGGGATTTAAAAAAATGACATAGCCGCCATTTTGAAACAAGATGGCGGATCGGGCTCACTAACATCAGGAACATAGCCTAGTTATTCACATGATCGATTTTTAATTATTTTTTTGTAATCTGGCAAGAACTACGGAAGTTATAGTGTTCACAAAATTCATTATATCCCATATATGCGAGTGTTGATTAAATAGAGGATGTCCGCGGAAGATTTGGATTTATCAGGTAAACCAGATATTTGAAGATAGTTCCGTTATAAGCCTCGACACTCGACGAGCTTGCATAAGATGGATTAAAGAATTAGATAAGAATTAATAACGAGTAATACATAAAAAAAAATTAAAAATTAATTCATCGCATTTTATTACAAATGCAAATAAACACAAAAACATATTTTAAACAATAGCCTATCTCGACACAGTGTCATCCTGATGAAGAGACATTACCAATAACTGTTATACCGACGTAATTCATTTAATTGTTATAAATTAATTAATATCTCAAAACTGACTCGATTGTGAAAAATATTCACCCATTCGCCACTATAAAACTTAGCAAGTTTGCATTGAACGTGTCTAGTACAGAAGTAAAATCATTTGCCAGTCGATGGATTCGAGAGGCAGTGGAATGCTTTTAATCGATTGTATCTGGGATAACAATAAAATAGCGAACGGTACCGCGTTTGACGTTTTAACCGTTTTGAGACAAACGAGTGCGTCGCTCCATCCTCTTGCCCTTCCGTGAAGAAACGACATGATGGTAAAATTATTAGTTTTTTAATGGATAACACATAATTATTGTAAAGATGCAATTTTTCAGAACATAGTTCTGTAGTATAATAAAGGGTTTCACGGATATAAGATAACGCATTATTTTCTGGGGAACCCGCGTCAAATAGTCCTGCAAAGGACTTTTATACGCCAGACTTTTCGAGTAAATATCATTACTCATTCTCGAGGGCCTTTTTTCTGAATCCTGATTTAAACTTACTAGTGAACGCGACCGTTCGAAGTAACAACCGAAATAAAGACCACTGGGAATGAGTAATGACATTTACTTAAAACGTCGAGAGTATAAAAGTCCTTTTCAGGACTATTCTACGCAGGTTCCCTCAAAAAATAATCCGTTATATAGCTTTTTTTAAATAGGCTCCTAAATGATGAAATTTTTCATCTTGTGTCTTGAGTCCTTCTGCAATAGTTAGTGTATCTATTTTTAGACAACTTAGGGATACTTTAATTTGCAGTATTATTTGATTTACATTCCCAAACAATGGATACACTACCCGACGCTTGTTATCACACAAGGGATCCACCCCATATTAGGCTCAGGACCAAGTTAATATAAGTCGGGTAAATGTTTCGCGGCGGGAGAGAAGAGGGCGGCTGTGTAGAAACTTTTGATATAGGCCTTAAACAGACCGAGAATATAAGAAGGTAATACTAGGGAGAACAGATGATTCCGCTTCTAAACGGTAGCGCACGTGACTAATTCTGAAACAATTCATTCTCTATCGGTTGATCTCGACTGTATACAGTATGTTGCAAGAGCTGCCAGATCACTTCTCAGCAACAGTCCCACTGTGATTAGTAATGTCTGTTTGAGAATCTGTCCATGATCTTCGATTCCTGCAGAATGGAGACATTCGTGCGTCTCGCCATCCTTGGTATGCGCTACATGTGTCCCCAGACAGAGAATGAGGTCATAAGTGACCATCTATTCGGCTTCTATCTGCGAGGCGGTTTTTTTTCTTTCTTATACAGCACAATCTATACATTTGGTCATTATTACATTTTTATAACTGATATAAGTTGGCTCCGGTATCATCGTGCCAGAGCCATACCTGTAAAATATGTATCCAATTTGACGTGAGACTCGTTATCGTATCGATTCCAGAAGGCAGCCAAAAAGAAGCTATGGAAGTCATGCACGCCCAAAAGGGGAGGGCAGACGTCACGTTTATGTATTGAAGTCACAGAACTCGGCCACAGTCTGTCAGAAATTCATCTTGTTCAGGTCGTGTGAGGGTGCCAGGAAGAGCCAGTGAAATTGTCTGCTAGGTCTCTCCGGCCACAGCTCTTCCCAACATCAAAAATAGTTAACTATGAAGGAAAACCACAATACATTAGTAACTAACTGATCTAACTTTAAATATGATATTATAAAAAGCTTTGAATATTCCATAAATTATTGCACGCGTTGCTTTGTTGAGTGGAATCTCTAGTAAGTAGGACTCTTTGGGGTTTTCCTTTTATGCGGTTTAATTTCTCCGCATTTCCGTAAACTGTAAGTAGTTTCTCGTTTTCAACCTGCTCTAGTCTGGCCACACATATATTCACAATACATCTCCGTGCTCGTGATCAAACGCACACGCGAACGATACTTCAACGCGTGAATACATATCCACATGACATTTATAACATTCAATCTAAAACGCATCGCACATATTCCTAAACTGGTACCACCAAGTTTCATCAGATCGCGCCATGTCCTCAAAATGGTATAAATCAGATGAACAATCTATATTGTATAATAGTTCAAAAATTGGGATTCTCATCTATCATCAGTAATCTAGTAAGTGTTGACCCTCATACAAAAATGGTAAAAATATATATTCGATTATTTCCTTGGGGTTGGAAAAGCGCTTCACATCTTTGTCGCCCCAAATGTGGGTTAGTCGACCGACAGTCGTCACATCGGGGCGGTAAAAAACAATTCAGACATTGACAACTTCTCGAACGGGGTGGAGACGACGGGGTGAGCTGTAGGCTGTCCGGACAGGGTAACTGCTTGTCACAATCCGGTTATCCCAGCCGGGAGAGGGGCGAGACAACCGACGGTGGGTCTCGAGACGTCCGGGGAGGGTAGAGCTTGGTGTGTGCGTGGGAGGCGAGCCGTAAACTACGAGAAGGGTTGTTCAACTGCAGAGCATTCTGTCGAAACTCGATCAAAATTTTATATTTTTTTATTTCATGAAAATGATTATCAATATGCACTACGTGTTCTGCTGTCATGAGTTAAACCGCATCGACGGATTAGATTTTCAACTCGAGTTAATCTCTGTGTTTGTACAAAAGGTTGGGGAAACGGAATGTAGGAAGGGTGGAAGGAATTTGGTACAGGAATAGGACAGTAAGGGAAACCAGATACCAGGAAGATACACGACCCGTCCGAGTTGCTTCTTTAGGTATCTAAATTTCTTCTTCCACTGGCCACAGGTCTTCTGTGTTTAGAACATATACTTCGTTTTTCTGCACGAAGTACTCTCTAACTCATATTTCGATGATGGTGTGAAATGTGACACATGAGTACAATAGCAAAATGTACAGTACAGTACACTATCAGCCTCGCACAGTAGGACGATAATTCGTTCCCACACGGCAGGAAGAACTTGGCGGCAGTCTCGCTCGATAGTAAAAGTTAAATCACTTCAACTCAACTGGTTCAAAATAGGTAAATAATGGACAGGAACCATTATATTACGTCATGTATACATGTCATGGAATAAAAATCCGATAACTTTAAATCTCATACATGAGATGAGATATCCAGAGAAGTGTGGGATCTTGCACCTCATAATACAAATAAAGATTGCTGGAAGTTGGGGCCCTGGAAGAAGGAGAACATCATGGTTGAAGAACCAAAGCAATGGTTTGGCCAGTCTACTGCAGAGCTTTTCCGGGCCGCAGTGAATAAAGTAAAGCTTTCCCTGTCCTTCTTTTATCAAGTATCGGCACAGATTACGCAATATTAGAAAACAAAATGCCATTAATAATACCAGATCATTAAGGAAGCATGAAACATTCAGACTAGATACCTAATACAGCCATATTACGTTCTTTAATCCGGTTTCACGAATGTGTAGATTGTATAATGACGTTAACAGTGTAAATGAGTTGGAAATATTCTCCTATTCATTATAAAGCTACTTTCTTCAAACTATGTATATGTATATGTATATATTTAAAATTATTTTTAAGTTCCTGTGTGTAATTAGATCATTAAGTATTATTTGATGCTTTCATGTATAAATTATATTAAAAATACTAACACTGTTTATATTCACTAATTTGTTATTTATTATAACGTTTTCAATGCTGACCCTTGTTCTTCAGTAATGTTACTAACACTAAATTTAAGACTAAAGAACTACGTGCTACTTAGAGTCGAAGAATGGAAGGGAGATAGGGGCGTGTTCAACAAGCGCAGGAGAAAGGACTTAATAGAAGGTGTTTGAATATTGATGACATTGTATTTTTAATTTTTATTTGTTCAATTTTATGCTGTGATATTCATTTTTATGTACACTGTACTTCATTTTCATTCCACTGTTCATATCTTCTGTAGTATCATTTACAGGCTGCGGTGAGTAGTCGCATTATAGAAAACGCGTGTGATGAGAATTTTTACAAGGTTTAATGACTATATTTTGAATTATAATATAAATCATATTTTTAGTGTACATATTGTGTTATTGATCTATTAATAATTATAATAATGCATTTATTCCAGCGTGATGAAGTTTTTTATACATATTATATAATACATTAAAGTTATGTAATATTATTTATGTTATGAAAAGAAAACCAAGGAAAATATAAATAAATAAAAAGTTCACACATATATATAAATATAAACCAAATATAAATTGTACATATATAAATACTTCAGTTACGTTCATTATTGTATCTGTAGCTATTCTGTAGGCGTTGCCATTCTCTGGTCAGGGAACCAGTTTTCCATGAGAACGCCGCTTGCACCAGAGAGTTAGTGCTGAGCTCCAGCTGCAGCGTTACGCCCGCTACTCGATGTCTCAACAGCGGAACGAATCCATGTATACGGCCTTCGGTAAACATTGTAGATGCGCTGCAATAACGCGCCAATCCGAATAGTATTATGTATGAGTTGTTGTACTGAATTCGGAGACAGTTATACGTCACTTGCTTGTATTTCAACCAGAGCTCGAAGGTATACATACAAGTGAAGAACGATTTGATTAGGATCCTCTTCACATCCTTACTGATAGAAAGGGTAGAAACCTCGTAACAGCATATTTGCACGAATGCTAAACTTTCTCCTCTGCCGTTCTATGTCATCATAGTCTTGTCTATCTTCATTGAATATATGGCCAAGGTATTTGTCCTTATTTTGAACGCTCAATTTCTTCCCGTCCAGCCACATAGGAGGGATATTATCTGGCCTTTTTCCATATTTGAACGCCATTATGACCGATTTGCTGGCATTGTATAAAATATTATATTCACTGGCATATGTTTCACATACCTGTAAAAGCTTTCATATCCCTTTTATAGATGGCGCTAGTATAACCGCATCATCGGCATAACTAATGTGGTTCACATTTGTCCCCATTACTATGCTGTTATAAAATAAAATACACTTTTTTAAGTTTGAGAACGTCTGGCAGAGAGGCACACCCCCTGCTCTCGCTCTAGCGGAAACTAAAAACCCACTTGGATTCGATTTGGCCAAGGAAGCAAAGCACGTAATCGTCTTTGCTGATCCTTTTCTTTTCTTTATTGGCTGTAAGGGCAATACTAACACGACTATCCGAGACGACATAGATACCTGCTCATCCCCTACTCGCCCCACCCCCTCCCACACACATTTACCTGGAGGATTTCATAGGTACTCTAAAGATTATTCGGTATTACCAGGGCTCTGTGCACAACTTTTGACCAAAAAAACTCTTATCGATGATACACTTACAATACCATCTACTTATATAATATAATAATATCCCAATATTCTTCTGTGGGTTATGCTCAGCGAATAGGAAATTAATACATTAAATTCGAGTGAAATATCAATTTGCTTTGAAATATACGAATTAGGGGCATATTATGTTACTTTTTTTCACAAATAACGACAATATTCCATTTCTATAATCAGAAATGAGAATATTTTAACAATGTAACGCCAACGTTCTTTAAGTAGATAATTATTTAGACAACTAACATTTTTATCATTGCTGCCAATGTTCGCCGCTGCTTGGCTACTTCCAGAATCCCCGAAAATCTATTTAAAAATGTAATTATTATGAAAAAAACCAAGGGAGGCGATCGACCACAGTAACACTTCACCTAAACAATGAACTCAAACTGAGTACAGGAACATCAAATATTACTCCACAAAAGTATACAACTGCCAATGAAAATAAAATATACAACAAATGGAACAATACTTAAGAAACTAATAATAAAAAAAAAACTAAAGACGAACACTACATTAAAAAAATCAGAAAATAAGTGAAGTCATCATAGTTCAATGCAAACACATGAATAATTTTTAAACAATGGTTCACCTGGACACAGGATTAGCCTAGTGAAGGGACTTTGCCAATAATTGATAAAACAGGCATCAGATACATTCTTAAAATGATTTAAATGAAAACATTACCACCGCACGTGTCACCTGCCGATAGATTAGTTGCGGGACTCGTCGCCCTAGCGGTGATTAGTATTATTGGCCTGCTTTTAAATAATCTAAGATGGCCTTTGTTTTTGTTTGTTTTTTTTGGCAGATTTAAGCTTGCTAGTAAGAAGATTTGAAAATATAAAACACATGTGATACGTTAGATTGGATATAAAAGCTACGAAATAAATAGAGACTCACGTTTTTAACAAATTATTTTAGTTTATTACGTTTTCGCGCCTATCCTTTAGATATTTTCTTACTTATCTTTTAAATTCAACCACTATATTTTTAAATATCTATTTATTCAGAATCGAAAATAAATAAAATAATTTTTTTAATCGCGCTTTCGCGTAGGTAATTTTATAATTTCAAATAATGGAACAGACCGCCAACTTCAACATATTGAAGTGAAAGTGAAAAGAAATGAAAAAGGTTTAAAGCCTTCCAGAATTACAAATTTTCACACGATATTAATAAATACCACTCAATAATGACGGGAAATAATTTTTATAACTCTAAACTATATATTTATTATTTCTTCTATGAATTTTGATTTATTATTATTTGTTTTTAAATATGAGTATACCAAGTATAATGCATTATGTTAACGTATACTCTTATATATAACTTGTACATTAATGAAAAGTAATAAATTGAATATTATTTGGCATAATAAAGACAATATAAGCATTAGTTGGAAGAATACACAGAACGTTAAAAGTGTTTTCAGTGTTCCAGAAAAAATTTTTAGTGCGGAAAATTCATACATATATAGAATATGTTTACTTGTATATTTAAAGCCAAGATTTTGAACATATATTTATAAAATTATCAAAATGTTAAAATTAATGGTTACGGATTGTTCAATTTGCACGATATTATTTCATTTTTTGGTGCTTTTAAAATGCTTCCTATTCATATAAAAAAGCGATTTTAATCATATATTTATGTACTCACCCGCTATAGAGATTTTGACTATCTTATCTATATTATAGAACCGATAAAAACATACTTTAGTACGAAATTATTGTATTTTTGATACAAAACACAGATTTAAATAATATGTGAAACCTATTACGCGCACGCAGCTCTTTAAAAAATAAATACGTACAGACAATTCAATGGTCTTCCTGAAAGCGAAAACAATAAAGAAATGTTCAACTGTAGTATAGAGAATCTTACAAATGAGCTTAGAGGCTTAGGAACTTTAAAAGTTCTACTTTCATTTCTGTCGTTTATGATGCGATTATTGTTCGAGCACTTTTCAAATCTTTTTGCTATTCACAAGAAGTATTAAAATAAGTTTAACGAAATCCGACTAACTTTTGTATTTCTAATATATTTATAAGTTGTGATTTCAGTACCAAAATACGTTTATGTTCTGTAAAACCGCTCCCGTAAAATATAAGGTTTATTATTATTTAGGGGTGAATGCGAAGAACGAATGTCTCGTTCCTAGAAAAGCTTCGAATTGATTCTAGACTGTGTGTACAATGAATGGTGAAGTTTTTTGAGCATGAGTCCCTGCAATAGTTGGAGAGATTTATGCATTCAAGGAACCCCAAAATCCTGATTAAATCGTGCCTTGCATAGAACTTACTAATAGTGGGTTCTAATGACCAAAAAGTTTGCGCACTACAATCCATTTGTATTGATATTTTTTGAGTATTGACACCTTTCTTATCGATATACACACTAGCAGTACAGCACCCCATTACTATGTCCGGTTAGGGACCAGACCATCGCTATAATCTGAAAAGTATTTTTAAATTGCAAGTATTGCAATAATTTTCAAAAACACGCATATTTTTTTCATGAAAGTGTGAATATTATATGAAACAAGAGACTACGTTTGTTCTTAATATGTATTGACTATTACTAGTATTAAATCACACAGTACAGTAATTTGTATATCATACATAATGCACAAGTATATATTTATTTATGGAGCTCTTTATTTCATTCTGCCACTGACTCGAAGCTGAAAACTGATCTGCAGTGCTCGGTGATTGGGATGTGCGATGTATGCATGGAGAGTGAACTAATAGATGTATACGATTTCTATAGCAAAATCTTTGGATCAGTGGATTATTTTTAAAAATAAATATTTTCAAAATCTGCCTTGAAACAGATATTCACCGAGTCAGACAAAAATGAGCATATTTATTTGTTAGTTGCATAAATTATAAATCAACATGTTAAATTTTTTTTGACATTTCTAAGTGAAGTATGTAGATATTGTGATGTTTAAAATTTATATGATTGATTTAATAAATAAATAATGATTATAGGTAGGAGGATACCAATTTACCGGTAATAGCAACAACGTTCAGGGACGGACATGGCCCAACCGATGAGACATGTAAGGGGTTCAATTATTTTAGTATAGAGTGTACTCAAATAGGAAGAAAGATTAGAATTGCGACACTGTGGGCACAGGAAGACGGAAGGTCGCTAGGGGTGTTTTACGGTTCCTTATTATAGTGCTGTGATAAAGTTAAGTGTTAAGATCAAACTGACTGTTTTTAAAGCTGTATATAGACCCCACACGCTCACCAAATATGGGTCCTTACGGAAGGAGTGACATCAAAAATCCAAGCTGCCGAAATGAGTTATCTTAGGGGAGTAAGATTTTATTGAACCAAGTGAAAAGTTCCGAAATAAGGGAGGTCCTCGGTACGGTGCCCGTATTTCTACATATAGAAAGATCTCAATTAAGGTGGCTTGGACACTTTGTGCGAATACTGGAAGGAAGGCGACCGGTGAGTCACTCCAGACTAAACTGCGATAAATGGTAACAAAGATAGGATGATGACAGATTGGGTATTGATTGGTCAACAAATACCGAAGCGAGGCAAGATGTGGGAAGATGGAAGCGCCTCGCAGAGATTTTGGGCCCCCGGTCTTCTTAAAATAATGGGAAGAAAATGATGATGTATTAGACATTTTCAGAGCGAATCATTCACATGGTGTTTTAAATAGTATAAATAAAAAGATAAAACACTTTGTTTAAACCACTATTTATTGATAAATCAACATTTTTCAAAACCTATGCTATCTTCTACAGGAAACGATGTATAGTTAAATTAAAATTGCAAGCACATAGATAAAAAAAAACAACAAACAGACTATAAACGTATAAATAGTGACTAACTAATCAGGAACTACTGTGAAAACAAATTTTAAAAGAGACTATTTGCAAAAAGGGTTCGGTTATTTATAATATTTAATTTGCTATAACGCTTATTTACAAAATTTCAAATTTATCTAACTGTAAACCCTAGTATTTTCATGTATAATTTATAAAATTTTATTAATATCAAAAGAATGGTTTATTTCCATCTTATTATTTATATAATATGTGGTCACAAAGTAATTTTGCTAATATTGAATAAGTTTTAAATAATACTATTTTTATTAAACAATTATAATCACATAACAATTAAATGAAGACCTTTAGATCTAATCTAACCTTCCGTGTACTAGGTGAGGTCCCACCCGACGTTTTGAGGTACACATTTGTGATCACCATTAGGGGTAATGACAGTCTCCTGTTTGTTACACATGTTTTAATCAAAAGAGTGCGCAGAACTTCAAATATGCGGAATTCAAATAATAATGGAACAAACACTTTTCATGTCAAACATCTTTAGCGCGAGCGCCCGCCAATATTAGCCAGGTAATTTATTTAGGGACGCTAAAGACAGTGGGCAGAAAATCATAACCACCTGAAGTTGGGACCGATCACCTTACAAGAATATAGAAATACAGTCACATCAAGCAACAAGCGTACATTTTTGTTGCGTAACACGTGAACAGCTAGACGCACGAATGCCTCGATCCTGCAACAAACCTAACCACAGCGAGACCTGTATACAGCAGTGAACAAAAAATTATTCGCAATATTTTAACATGTCCAAGAACATACAATTACTGAATTTTCACCTACAAAGGCACTGTTACTAAACAAATAATTAATGAGTGAGAATGGTGAATGTTATATTTGTATAAAGTGATCACTTAAGCCAGCTGAAGACAGGTCATACTTTTCCATTAAATAGAATAAAAAATTGCTTCGTCTCTAAAAAATATCTATTATTTGTTAAAAGATTATTCCATTTCTTCGGCCATATTATACGTCATAGTGATAGCCTAGATAAGGAGATTATCTTAGAAAGAACTTTGCAACAGCTTATTGACTTGAAACATTTTATATATAAATCCACAAAATAATGCATAAAATGAGCTAAAAGAATAGAATTACGAATGAAGATATTATTCTTCGGAAGACTAAAGAAAAATAAGTAAATATTGTATCTATAATATATTTAACTTTGTATAAACCACTGTGAGGTATTTTTACGACAACCGATTTCGATACTAACGTATCTTTGTCAGGACCGGAGAGCAACTGAACTATTCCATAAAAATAAAATATGAAAACGACATCGATTACGAAGCTGGGGGTTGGTTGGAGTAAAGAGGTGATAGACAGGGAGACAAATAGCGAGTTCTTCGTTAAGTTCAATTGGTTATTAATTATGTTAGACTTGACCAAGTACATACTTAATGTAACATAGTACTTTAACACTGAGTCTAACATAATTAACAATCAATTGAACTTAACAAATAATCTACTGTTGAATGAAGTGAGTGAGAGACACATTATGACAGCACAGCGGCCAGCGATTACGACTGCAAGTTTGAGAAGCGCAGGCCGGCCCTACAATACCCATTTCACCGCAGCGCCGTAGTCATCTACCCTTAACTGCGTTGATTCCCCTCATCTCTCAGCCGAGACGGCCCGAGCAGCCTACCCTCTTCGTACTAAACAAAGTGTGTGCGGGGTGGTTTGGAATTGCCTTTTTTATTATATTAGAAAACCCCATTTTCCAAATTGCCCGACCGCCACACGGCCTACGCGCACACCGGGGCGAGCGCACGCACACGCAGAGAACGTAAGACAACAGGTAAATTGAAGGCAGAATAGAAAATAGAAATTATACTAAAACAAAATTTACATATATAATTTAACAATAATAAAACATAATAACATAATAATTAATAATTTTTTTCAAAATATTGTGTAATATTTACTTCTTTGTAACCTACTTTATATTTATGATAATTAAATTAAACAACTTGAAAGATATATTTATCTAAATTAATATATATATTTTATTAGAAAAACTTAAGTTTATTTATAAAAACAAAAATCGTAATAAAAATAAAACAATAATTTAACTAGTAACATATTTTCTCTGTAATTATAATATACTTTAAACAGTGAAGACAATTTAAAAAGGACTTTTAAATATACAGATAGCTTGTTAGAACGACAATGTACTTTCTTCTCTAATGCAGAAAAAAAATATTACTACGGGGATTAGAACCTAAACCAAATAGGTTTACGACAAATTTTTTAACATATATAGCTCTTTCAAATTGATATATCTATTATTAAATTTTTAAAAGAAATCAACTTTTATATTGCGACTAATCTCAAATACTTTTGACGCTAAGAGACGCCAGAATTAAATCAATTCATTTTTAATAAATTTGAATAAACTCGCACATTACGGAGATTTTTTAATAAATTTGAATAAACTCGCACAAACGCATTACGGAGAACATATTATTGCACTTTAATGATACCACAGAACTGTTTTAAAAATCTATAATAATAATAATGTTGTTCTCCGTTAAAATTACATTTATGTATTATTTTAATGTTTATATTTCTTGCTTTTATTTCTTTATCGGTGGAACTTTAAAAATATGTTACCCTAACTAATGTACGATTACTTAACTGTGTACATACATAAGCATTGTTGTACGCATTGTTCCTCTCTAAGCACGAAATTTATCTCTCACTTAGCGATAGTACGTCTTGTATCTATATTGATTAATGAAAATATATTATTTGTACGCGATATGTTACAGCAATGTAACATTTCTAAATGAGTAAATAAATAAATTAAATAAATACTTTTTCATCTCTTTATCCTAGGTAGGTTGGGGTTCTAAAGTCTCGACAAGCCACTTTCATCTTCCGCCCTCTGTTTTGCACTATTTTGGTACTTTCACTTGCCTTCATACAGTCTAGTTTGATATTTATCTTGGTGGTCGTTTCTCTGGCATTCGCGATGTATCTAAGGCACTTTATTTCTATTTGTCTCAATCGGTTTAATAATTATACTTCTGTTACTTCTGTGGCGGGTAGATAACGAAATCTGTGGTTCAAGCGGCGAACCTGGTTTAGTCGCGATATCAGAACCAGAAGCGGCCGTAGAGGCGAACGGACTATAGAGGTCGTCCACCGCAGCGGCCTCAACCAGTCGGATTGAGAGGGAAGGTTACAGAGCGGAGAAAATACGCGAAAGGAGATTTCTCTCGTACGCCTATATCGTGAACTCACTTTAAATATAAAGTATTGCTAATCAATTGTAGATTTGGTATTAAGACAATTAATCTAAAATTGTAAAATTGTTAATACATCTATTGTAGAATAAACAACGAGTCGGAACCGATGTAAGGCTTTATTTTTCATTTAACATTCCTCTGAATTTTTTCTGCAAACTGGAGTCATATTAGTAAAATTTTAATGCTAAATTTACCCGAGCCAAAGTCGATCGCCCTCCGTTCGGCGATCACATATTAATCAACTGCAATTCACTAAACTTTCATAGCAGCCTGATGTCACTATCTGCAAGTTTAATATTTAATGACCATATATTAAAGTGTAGCCTTAAGCAGCTTTAAAAACAGTCAATTCAGATTCGACACTGAAGTACCTATTTTAATATCGAACTATAAACGGAACAAAAAACATCCCCAGCAGTTAGCTTTACTAACTTGAGATCTAGCACAATGTTAGGGATTCGAAGAAATATTGAAATACCACAGTGTCAGACAAACGTCTATGTCAACAGTTTGTGTTATCGGGAATATATACCAAATTGGATATATAACTACGTTTTTTGCGTAAGTACGGCATGCAATCAGCCACCGATATAAAAGAAAATATCAATAAATCGTTCTGTCTGGAGAAAGCTTTATATCAACTCGGAGAAAGATATTAAATATATTTTTATTTTGAAAAGATGTAGTGTCAAGTATACGTACGTATATTTATTTATTTTAAAATATAAACCATATAAGTGATGAAAAAAAGGAGCGCATTGAAGGGGTAGAGGAAAATAATTTTAGTGTAGACAAATTATAATATGGAGAACTGGATTATACATTAGATTTAAGACGGTTCTTGCGTTTTTACAAATTCAAAATCTTCTATGCCAGAGGTATTCTGCCGTGTATCTCTGACATCTCTGGCCGATATTTTAGATCTCAGTACAGGATCTATCGTAAGGGTTGATTTTACTGAAGCAACGTGGTGCAATATTTGTTATTGAGTATTTTAATGTATATGTTGATGACGGTGTGTAGGGCCAAGAGTACAGTTAATAATCCACCGTTTAAAAAATGTAATATTATACATGTGTTAATAAATGAATTCGTATATTCGATAGCAGGATTTCAGTAATGTGTTCGTTCCACTTATTGCAGGTTCAATATTCGGGTGAAACCATCGAATCAATTTACAAATTTCATGGGTCCAGATACGATTAAATTTTCAATTTTAAGACTTAATCTATTACTAATTACTTTAATAAAACACCTACATTAACACGTCATATCAACGATATCAGTCCTGATGATGGACCTTGTTATCAATGGAATGGGAAACTTAGGCCATAGAGGTCATAAATACAACTAACAATTGGCCAGAAAACTCGATGTAGTAGATTTTCGATATCGTGGCGCCTAGTTGGCAGGCAAATTGCATAACACAGGTGAAAATACAGTGTAGTATACTTTCACTTACGAATTTTTGTGATATACTGCAGTGACGATCATACCGGTATTCACAGCGTTCGCGGTTGCGCAAATAAATAATTAAATTAAATTAATATATACGTCATAACCGGTAAAAACAATTCACCTTTTGATATTCTGTACCCCTTGACACATAATCTTCTTTATGTGGTTATCATCTAAGGATGTTAGAACCAATTTTTGTCAGAGTACTTTTTCCGTATCAACAATTGCACCTTGAATGATGACGTGCTGGATCTGATCATGTTTTCACATTTACAATATATATTTTTTGAGTTTTCCCGTGTGAAATGTGTCACGAAACAATATTTATTTAAAGACATGATGTACAAAAACGTTGTTACAAGTATTTAGTTTATTTATAGACACCAGTGAGCATACGATAAATTAAATCGTTTATTGTCCATGAAACAAAAGAAGACCATCTAAGCACGAAATAAAATTCAGACGATGTTTGACAAGATCAAAACAAAATACAATGATCTGTATACAAGGTGAGGCGGGGCGAACCAGAAAAAACTTACAAGGTAAATGTCAGTTCGCATTTTCTAGTCGTAAAGAATAGTTTATTACAATTTATTACGGAGCATCTAACGCCTCAACAACTTATTAAAACATTGTATCTAAATAATAATGGTAATGCAGTAACCATTAATAGTGATCGCTATCGTCACATGTTGGAAAACTTCTCGGTGGCCGAATCGGGTTGATTAGGCCTGCAATACACGCGGTTTCAACAGGACGGTGCCACCTCACACACAGCCCGAGCTAAGCTTGAAATTTTGGGAGAAATTTTTTCTGGCCGCATAATGTCAAAAAGTGGTGATATCAACTGGCCTCCTCGAATACCTGATTTGACGGCTTCCGACTATTTTCTGCGGGTGTACTTGAAAGCAAAGGTCTTCGCCAATAAGCCAATAACAATTCCGATGCTACAGGACAATATTCGAAATTTAATTGCTAAAATAACACGCAAAGTGTGCGAGAATGTTCTAACCGATATTAGGTTCTTTACATAATTGTAATAAACTAATTAATCGATAAATAAAAACCAAATTAGAAAATTATTTTTAATTATTTAGTCATTTAAAAATAACATCGGCCTGGAACATAATATTCACTCTGTATTAAAACAAAGTAGCACGTATTATAAAAAAATATGTTTAATGAATACACGTATTTGTATACAAAAAAAAATACACGTGAAAATAAAATTGAAAGTACTGCAGGGGTTACCTGTATCCAAGTCATCAATCCAAGTCTCGATAAAGGTCACCAGATAATAAGGGCGCGATTACCTCGGTGCCATATCTATTACACGGACCCCCTTTCCATACAAAATAAAGAAGTCTCTTGATTACATTAGCTCCACACCCGAGCCTCGGTGCTTAAAGAGTGTCACTTATGGGGTTCGCTCAAAATTGAGAAACCTTTTATGTTTTTCGGGTTTACGGCACTCTCAGGCGCAGAGAGCTTCGGACAGCATCCCTTTGACATCTGCCGCACACTTTTCATGTCATAAATATATTATCACTGCCTCGGTTCGAGTGGTGGACCTTTTTATCCGCCGCCCCCTGGCTCAATCAGTGAAGGGAAGTGGACACCGAACCGAACGGCCTAGCTGTGTGCGTAGATTGTTCTTCCCTTACAGTTTTAGCCTTTTTAAAAACGTAATAAATATATAATAAATTTGTAAGACTGATAAATATACATCTTTGTGTAAATGGATAGAAAAAGTATGTTCTTGAAATAAAAATAGAGCGGTGAAGGCATTACAACCGGGAATTTACGACATTATAAAATTGGGGAGGCTTCGATCTAAAATGTGAATATAAATGCCAAACGAATGATGCACGACCCCAGATATGGCTGCTCAATAATAAACCTGAAAAAAGATGAAGTATATGTAGACTGAGGTGGCAGGACAATATAAATAAAGCCTTTTCCATTCTTGGCGGAAAGCAGTTCTGTGCGGACTGGTGGTTTATTTTTGAATAAGCCAGATATTGTACCATGATAATGTTATCAACGAGATGAAAAACAATTTAAAGGTCGCCCAAATCTTGATAGACAGATGAAGTTATCAGAACTGTTGAGAGTAGCAGTCATGGGGAGGTGTTCATCCAGCAGTGAACCTACATTGGCTGGTGATAATGATATTCCTATATATATATATATATAATATATTATTCGCAGTCAATTCAAATGTGACACACTTATTTAAAACAACTTTTAAGAATTTTTGTATCACAAGTTATATAACTGTTCTATGGTAATAATAATAATATTGGATAATTTGTATAGCGCCATTATCGTAAAAAAAATTCACTTCAAGGCCGCTTTACACTGAAACTGTTTCAACAATCGACGAGCTTGTACGAGAAAATGTATGAATGTGGATGAGGCGAGAATCGTGTGTCAGGACAGAAAAGTGTGACGCTCCATCCTCTCTGCCCACCCCAACGGAAAAACGGCGTGATGGTAAATTAGTTCGTTAATTAAAAATTATTATTTACACTTATAAATATGATTTAATGAAGATAACGAATTATTATTTAAATATTTTAGATCAAAATAACAGATAGGTTGTTCATATAAATTAGTTTGGCTAGATAAGTACCCAAAACATACTTAGCTCTTTCATGATATTTTGATATTTGCATGAACTCGACCACGAAGTTTGTTAAATCGTCTTACTCCATTATTCGTAATATTCCCCAGTGGAGTAGTAAGTAATAAATTTAATATTTGAGTTAAGTTAACCGTATTATAGTAAGCTTCCCTCTCAGTCGATGTGCTCGTGATTGAGCATCGTGATTCTCTAGTCTGCTTCTACAGCACGAACTGCTTCCCTCCACTCTTTGCGATCCTGGGCCATTTTAGCTATTGCGGCACTGTGGAATAGCACGGTTGCCAAGTAGTGTTAAAAAATGCCAACCTAGCGGTGAATGTGAAAGACCGATATGGAAGCTTTTGCTCATAAAACGGTCCTGGGTAAGCGGAGGGTCAACTTGCATAGTCCATCCTATCGGAGATCGATCTCTCGCCCTCTGTCTTTGTACATTCTCAGCTTTTTCAACTTTTATAATGAAAACAATAAAAGGATTTGACTCTTCTGAAATCGGCACAAATGACAATCGTTCATTACATTGCCTACAACCCAATATATTATTTGTTCTTACCCAATTATTTGATTTTGGAAATTTATTTTTTCTATTTATGTAGAAATATAAACGAGAAACTATAGCAAATCCCCATATTGAACAAGCAAAGGAAGTATTTTTTCTATAATAAATTATTATGGTGAGTACACGAACGCTCTCTCATCTCAGAACTGTAAATAAATACAGATATGTATCAGATGTATTTTTCTACTCTTCATATAAAAGGCAGGCAATATACAGCAGGTAATGAGTCAGCTCGTTTCACCTTCAACTCTGTATTGCTTTTACGCGACTTTCGAAGCAAGTCTGCGGAACTAGGTATACACGTACCATTACAATTAATCTTATATACAAATAATGTAAACAGCCTTACATTACAATTATATTTGTAAATAAGTAGTTTTGTTTTGTAGATTCTTTGAAAAGCTACATTAGTTATTTATTGATCAACTTCAAAACAATATAATTAATTACCTTTAAAATTGGAACAAAATAAATGTTTATTTGTAATTATTACGAGGACAGAAACACGGTAAGTGGAATAGTTGGAACAAAGAAACCAATTAGTGGAATTTAAACAATACCATTTAAATTCCTTGAAATAGTGAAGTAATACTCACAACATTATACATTGATAATAAAGAAAATAGTTTGTTTATCCCACTGTTTATTGATAAATCAACACGTTTCAAGACAAATGGTCTCTTCTTTAATATACAATGTATACTCTAATTTAAAATCCAAGCATAGACAAAAACTAATGTGAAAACAAATTTAAAAGGTGAGTATTTGCTATTAACATTTATTCTTATTTCTATAATGTCTAGTTTATCTATCTGTAAATCCTTTGCATTTGTAAGTAAAATTTCTAAATCCTTGTTAATGTCAAAAAAACGGTTTGTTTCCAAAAGATGATTGGCCATTAAGAAGAGTTGTCGCTATTCAGATATCTTAAAAGTGCTCATAAATTCTAATATCAAAATTTCTGCAGGTTTTACATATATAAAAATAATTGCAATCATTGTAAATTACTTTGTAGACCCCCCTCCCCCCACCGATTTGAAATGAAATATCATCCTTATCCTTATTTTTTAAGAGGATTGAAAATGGATTTAAAATATTTACATATTTGTACACATTATGAAGTTTTTTTTTAGATTTTAAAACGTGGTTTTTGAGATCAACAAAATTTTCAGAAGACAATTATTATAAACTAGCAGAAAAACAATCGGAGATAGCCGAAGATTGCTTTCCTGCAAGGCTTTAGTGCTAGACCCTGCGTGGGATTATTGTGATACATTCATTACGTATGATATTTGGTGTAAATCCATATTGAACTGCAATTCAAAAAACATCAAGTAATTATATCTAAAAATTATTCACAACAGTTTTAACAAATATTAAACATAGGCGACATCTAATGCACAATGCGGAAAAATTGTAAATAAATATTAATATTTATTATTTGCTTATCTTTACCGCTAACTAACGGATATTTTAAAGACTACTTTGGTATTTTTAATAGTTATTTTAAAGGACACGCGATAAGCGATGAAGTAATTATATTATTAGATTTTTGTAAGATAGCGGGTCTTTTAGGTAGAATATAGGATTTACCTTACAGCATCCAAAATCAACGAGTCAAAAAGAGTAAAAAAACAAAGGTTGCCGACATTGTCCAGACGATCATCGAGTGAAACTATATTGATCATGTAGCGAGGCTTATATAATAGATGGACGTGGAAGTAACTACGGTGACCGGACGGTAGAAGCAGAAGTCGACAAAAAAAGTGGTGGGTTAACGTTCTCAAAAGAAATCCTGACCTTCCATAGATGAGAAATATATAAGACAAGACATCAGTGGCGGAGTTTTATGGAGAACTATACTCAAATATGAGTGCTAAAATTAGATGTTTAAAAAGTATGTTAAATTAGTTTTTTATTGAGCTATGCAAGTGTTGAAGCGTGAATACAATAAACAACTTTAGTTTTAACAAATGTTGATAAATAGACGGAGCGTCGGGCATTGCTTTTAATAGTATTATAATATACCATTCGATATCCAAACAGATATACAACGTTGTGACATTCATAACGCAGACCTGGCCTAAAACGATATACAGTATTGTTGCAGGGCTGGTCTCAGTTCAAGTTAATAACCTAATACGCATCCTACTCAAATAACACTATAAAGTAGTCCAAATAGCTTTAAAATAAATCATTTAACAATCACCAACCAATCATGGTACATCCTGAGATCACTACCCTCTGGTGTCACATTTAAAACGAGACATCAAATCACGTCAACCTCAGTGGATTGGGGATACCTGAAAATTTGGATATCATCAAAGGGTTAGAGCTGTTTTTCAAGCAGAGACAGAATATTATCAAAATATAGAGACTCTCAAATCGAAGCACCCTTGAATTGGGTAGTAAAATTGTAACATCCCCAATATCCATAATATATGTAAGCTATAAATATTGTCGAACACTGCGTATAAAAAAGCTATGAAATTGAAACAAAATTTAGTTTGACTAAGCCAGCGGAAAGAAACCAATGTGTCAAGCACAGTACATGATACGATCCGACAAATATAGATGTATCTTTACTTTTTATGAATAAATATCATCTTTTTAATATTGATACATGTAATATTATTTTAACAATATGTATTCTTTATAGTTTTCAAAAATTTCCTTTCTTTTTGTATATTCTTTGTGACTATTTTTAGAATAATGTTCATATCAAACAAAATTGTTGTATGTCATAAAAATTTGTGATTTTTAATGACATTACTTTTATCTTGTATGTTAAAGATCGTTCGTTTGTGGTTTATAATACCGATATCGCCCACATCCTCAGTCACGTTAAAATGACATTTTTCTTCTTCGTCGTATGCTATGACGTTATATTTGGTACCTATCGCGCACGAGATATATTGGGAGTTGACGTTTACCAATTGGCAACACTGCATCGCGTAAGAAAAAAAATTCTTCTTTTGACAAGTTTTGACAAGCACGGGAAGTTGTTCCGATGTTAAAATAACGAAGTTGTTCCGATGTTAAAATAACGAAGATGTGAGAATAATCAAATATATTAGGCATCTGTGTTATCCTGCACCATATTGTAAGATATTTGCTAATTGTTTGTGTGATTACAGAATGGACGCATCCTTTCCTTATGACAGAAGAGAGGTCATGTGATAACAATACTTTTGACTCATGAAGGATTTCTCATGAACAAAGCAGGATGGGGACACGATTTGGTCTCCTCCGCTTCATAATTTGACAACTGAATTTGTTTTATAACAGAAGAGGACGCAAGGGATTCCGTGTGAGTTCAAATAGAAGAAGATGACCCAGCATTTCTGAAGTTTTGATAAGTAAGGAGATACAAGTATTTACGGGTGCCTCGGAACATCGAATCTGGACGGAGGCTGTGGATCACTGCCGAATTAACGAAATTACCTCACGTTTCAATGGTTGTAAAACGGATTTTGATATGAATTGTTAATATTTGAAGTATTGCAGTCTTGTTTTTTTTTACCTTTTAAATTTCAGTTGATACCTTGCTAATCTCGTTGATTACATTTATTTAATCTTGTGCTTTGGCTAATTGGCTAATCAGGTCAAATAATTGGCTTTATTAGACCTGAAAACTAATCAGATGATTCAAAATTGTTGTAATATAATTTCCTAGGTGAAGATTTTTACATTCAATGAATCAAAGTGTTTTATCTCACTATTACTTTTAAATAATAATATGTTGATTTAGATGTTCACACGGTGGTAAGAATTCCATTATTGTATAAAGGCAAGATTTGTCAAATTAATATTTGCATGTACATTCAGATGACAAGTTTCTTATTACATTTTACTTTACTATTCATATTTTTTCACATATGATTAAATTAATAAATTTTGTATTATAAAAACTTGAACAAATCTTATTATTTTCCCTGAGAATGGTAGCTTATGTGAGTAGCAGGCGATAAGATGAATTCTGTGCATCAGAACCACGCACTTCATGCTATACCCTGAGCGAGTTGGTGGACGTGTAAAAAGCATCACGATCTCCTAAAATATCTGGAAGTTGGTTACACAATAGGTATCTATTTTTCCAGGTCTTGAACCATGTCAATCGCAGCGTTCAAAGAGGACCCTGCTAACTCCTTTATTCGGTCTATCTGTCTTGCAGGACACCATCATTTTGGTCGCTTTCACTCAACTGTCGCTGGGATCATGAATCTGTATCACGAATTACTGAAAAATCTGTATTTATCTGAAGACGAGCACCCGTATTATTATTTTATGGGAAATTCATTATTGATAGGTTAATAATATCGATACTCACTACTTAAATTTTTGAGTGAGAATGATGCCACGCTACGTGCTCCCTGTTTTTTTATATGGAATGGAATCATGGAGACTCACTGAAACAATGTTAAAGCGACTTGAAGCATTTGAGACGTAGAACTACAGACGGTTTCTAAAAGTAATCTTAGCTGGTCACAGATGACAATTTGATGGTTCAGATGCAAAAGGAAAAATAAATCTTTAAGATTAAATAAAATAACGATTAATCAGTTTCAAATACGTCCTGATTGATGAAGCTTGAGATGAGCGAAACCGGTTGATGTATTATAAATTTCGTGGTTTCATACAAAGTGATTGTTATTTTATTTAATCTAATATTTCAAACCACAAAGTGATTGCTTTCTACGAAAATAGATATCCTTAAAACAATAAAAACTGTAGACTGCAATATTTTATCACTTGTGCGAATGCACCTGTCATATCATCACAATGAAACATCCAATAAAATATCACATGCTGCATCTCAAAACTGGAGGAAAAATTGCGAGCAGAAGGGGACAAAGAATATCCTGACAAGAATTTTTTAAGGCTATGATCTGGGATGTTCACAGTCCAACTATTTCAAGCTGATACAAACAAAATAATGATCGCCAACGTGTTTGTAAATGTTCGATAACCGAACAAATATTCGAAGAAGTAATTCATTCAAGATTCATTCGAAAAAGTTATTCATTCAAGATTCATTCGAAGTAGTTATTCATTCAAGATTCATTCGAAGAAGTTATTCATTCGTTTGCGCCAACACAAGTTTAACACGTTGCTAAAGTGTAAACATCACGCCGGTCAATGGCGAATTGTATCATTATGAATTATATTATTATTTAATTTTGATAATGTGTGAGATTGAGTATTTGTTTGCTTTAATTGATTAAGTTATATTGCGGTGTTCTTCACGTCGTTTGACAAAAAATAATATTTTCAACATTAATATATTGGTTATACGGAAACGCCCACTATAGCCACCCGCATGGCCTAACAATGATCTCGCTTTCTGATCGTCACGAATAAAAATCTCAGTTATTTGAGCGAGTCTCGCGTCACAGATTTTTATTTCGGATAATGAAAATTCGAACGCAACGTATCTGGTTTCCAGCTGTCACTCACCGTTCCCTTTCTGTCCACCCGGAGTACACAACCTTCCAAAGTACACAAGTCACCATCCCCTAATATTTCAATTATGACAGTGATTTCATACTTGGAACCTTTGACAAGCTTTGTTTGTAAATGGGCGACAAGCGACTGAGCGGTAGAGTCGACAATATTACGGAACGACAGATAACTAGTCGACAATATTACAAGTCAAGAGATAACTCTCGTCATCATCATCATCAACATAACGAACAAACTTACCATCACGCCGCAAGGCAGAGAGAATAGAGCGTCGCACTTTTCTGTCCTGACACACAGTTCTCGCCTCATCCACCTTCATACATCTTCTCATACAAGCTCGCCGATTATTGAGGCTTCTAACAGGACCATCCTTCAGTATCTGATTTACCTGGTCGTGCCAAGCCTTCCGCGGACGTTCTCTATTTTTGGTGCCCACCAACACCTTCGTAATATATCTTCCTTACCATTTTCTTCTCATTCATCTGTTCCGTATGATAAAACCATCTTAGTGATTATTTCTTAATCTTAATCACTATTCTAAGATCATCTTTAAATTATATCCTTATATTTTTCCAAGTTCCCATTAGCTATAATTCCATTCAAAGCGCCGTTTACTTTGATTTGTGCAGTCACCTTCCTTCCGATATCTTTCTCAGTTTTTCCGTTTCTATCAAACATACTTCCCAATCATCCCGATCAAAGTGAAAGCCTAGAAAAGATAATTATACTGGACACAACATTGGATAGAAAAAGACCTGTGAGAGTGCCACAGCGGTAGATAAATGGCTGGAGAGACCCTGGAGCTGGAGTCAGCTATGAGAACGACCCAGTACCGGGACCGAAACTTGTAGAGGTGCATTACGAGACGAGTCTCTTCTGATTGAGGATACTAATATGTCAAATATTTTTATTCCAGTTCACTGATTAATTTTTTTTAAAAAGAGATCAAAAAACTAAAGGAACGCTGGTAAGAAGTCGTAAATAATTATAGGAGCTAAGCTACAGTCACTAAATATGCATTTTTTAAAAGAGCTAATTATATATAAGACGTTTGGGTACAATACTAATATTCAAACATTATTTTCTTAAACCATTTTGAATTTAGTATTTCTGGTCACGAGCAGACCTACAGAATACATTAATTATAACTATTAACGTTTCTCTAACTTTTATAATTATATACAGTTATTTTTGAAAATGACTTTACTAATATAGATTCATTTAATACACTGACAAATTGAAGCTACAGTATAAATATATTTTTTATTGAGGTACGCTTTACAATAAGTATAAGCAAAATTGACGTAGTGATGTACTTTGTTTATTGAAAATAAATTTCTAAGTGTGAAAAACTTCAATCAAAATAATAACATTCACAGAAATATAAATATCGAGAAGAATAAGAAAATTATCTTTGCTATATTTTTTTTATTAGCTCGTATGCATAGTTAAATACAAAAAAACATGCAATTATAAATCAATACGATCGACAACAATATTGAATTATTTCAAATGAGAGTACTTGCAAAATATATCTTGTATGACCCCGAGTTTCCCTTACAAATCAAGAATATATGTTTACATTTTGATAATGAAAAAGTGCGTATTTAGCAAGGTTGATGTCCAGCTACTTATCACGGATACTCTCCCGCTCTGTTCTCATCCCTAATCGATCTCCTTCCCCGGCTGTTGACTCTGATTCACATTCCATCACTTAAGATGAAAGGCCTCTCCGGGGAGAGAATATCGGATGTCATATTTGATGCAAACAAGGCTTGATGTGTATTGAATATATTATACTAAAAAATAAACTCACATAAGTACCTACTTACGCAGTCTCCATTTATGGAGAATAGGCAGATTGTATTATTAATAGAAGACTGTTAATCAATTAATAAAGTCGATACATAGCTTCTTCCTAACCCTCGGCATTTATATGAGAGATTATTGATAGTGAAGACAGTTTTAAATCACAGGATCTATGCCACATTTGCTCAGACTTTGAATCACTGTAGACGGTAACGACCACGACCAAAACGAACCACCATTACGTTATGGATAATCGGGAATTGTTTGAAACCATAGTTTGTATTCGATCAAAACAAAATCTCGTATTTTTAATTGGTGCATTATACGGCTGCGAACCATGAAATCTCATAAAATCCCAAAGAACCTATAAATTAGGTTTTGAACACATGACTGCGGAAGCTATCGTTGTCGATTGAGCTGGTGTACTACCCACAAATCGTGCGCAACATGAAGTTGTAAATGACTTCATGTCTTCGTGACTTCGTGAAGTCGAAATTAAGAGAATAATTGAAATTGCCAAAATAGCGATGTCAAAGCTGAACACAATTTGAATATCACCAATTAGAATCCATTGAAATTAAATCAAGGTTACAAATAACACCATAAAATGTTTTCACGAAATCGTATTTGGTAACCTTAAACGACCACCGCCACAATTTGCGTCAAATGACGTAACAGCCTCACCAGGTTGTACCCACGTTCATAATGTCAAAGTCATTATCGAAATCGAAAAATACGTGTTTTGTATAGTTTTGCTTCTCTAGGTCGAATATATATTAAACATTATGTATATTTCGTACGAGCTTTCATGGAAAAACATATTTAAAATAAAACCTTTGAACAAACAAATATTTCACAGTCACTGAACACGTATACGAGGGTATTGTCATATTTTGATACGTTCCGAATATTTTCCGATATTTTTCGTACGCGTAGGCATTAAAGTGACATCCAGCTATTGTGGAGTATTCCACGCCGATGTGCGGAAAGTAGATATTCAATACAACACGACAGGAACGATGTTCGGAACACACATTTACTCTGGAGGCTCTGCGGGGGTCAGGGAGGGGGTTGCAAGCGAACCTTTAACCCTGGAATACAAATAAAGTTACAAATTGATTTATTACTTCATTATCTATTTTATATTGTTGACAATGGGATATTTACATCTGGTCTGATTTTATTGTTTGAAATTGTCAATCGTATCATCGACTGTCAATATATTAGGTTGATGCGAAAGTTGTTATCGTTTTAAAACCTCTTATTTCTTCATTGCTTTTAAAAGGGATACATTCTACCCTATTAAGTCAATTTTTTTCCAACTTCAATCGTACAAAAATCCGAAAAATAATTACCAATGATAAAAAAGATAATTTATAGCAACGCTGTATGTTGTATGAATTTAAAAAAGGAAACAGTGCAACTACTACAACTAATACTATTTATTAAGTATATGGTTAAAGTATCCTAAAAGCCTGAACGAGTGGTTGAGGTTTAGCAAGGTTTGTTCGGGGTATTTATGACTGGAAGATGAGACGTTCCATCGAAGTTGATGATGAACTCGACTGATTTCAAGAGAAGTTGCAGCCAGATAAAATGGTAATTATGTAATTGACTAAATAAACATTGCTTCTTTTAAGATACTAAAATCTTTTATTTACAAAAAACCTGTTAAAATTTTACAATGGATATAAATTGAATGTAGAAAGCAGTCACGTTAAGAGATCAAATCAGGAACGATATCTTTCGAGAGTATCTTGGAATGAACCCGCTGCTGCTCCAATTAGAAAAATCTCAGTTAAGTTGGCTTGGACATATTCCCCGCACGGGAAACGAAGGACTGCCTAAACAGATTTTCTTATCTGTGCCAGAGCGAAAAATACTTGTAAGGCGACCCAGGAGAACATAGAGAGACTGCAAACAAATATGAAACTATCAATGCCTCCAAGTAACCGACACAGCGCGTCCAAGCGTTAGCCTCCGAAAGGGGTTGAAGAAGAAAAAGAAGACATCATCGGCAGAGTTTGGTTCATCGCCCATAAGGTGAGACTTTTACTAAAATGTCGCTATGTAGTTTAGAGTAAAAGGGTAAACTAATTCTTAAAAACACGTTATACGATATAACTCAAACATTTTATTTATATTCAAATCAATAGTTGTTATTCTAAAAAAATATTACAAATATCATAAAAATATAACTTGATTTGATATCTTGTTATCTCCTAAACTACTAGGAGATGTAACATGTTCGTATCACAGTTTTAAAGACAAAATTATTATCAGAATTTGGAGATTCAAAAAAATAAATTTTCACAAAAAATCTGATGATATATTATTGTTATTTATTTATTAGAAACTATATAATATATGTATATAATATGTTTGGACTGTGACCGTCTCATTATAAAATTCTGTGTTGAGAGTGGCAAAGTTTACATTGCGCAAAAAATTAGTTTACAAGTATCAGACCGAAAGTAACATTTAACACTTATACATACATCTTATTTATCATCCAGAAGGCGTATGTATAAAAAACAATTATAAAAGCAAGTATAAAAAGTGGACTTCAAAATATTATTTTAGGAAATTTGTGACAACAATTATTATAGGTTTGATCAATTTGTTTGGGTGAATGCACCAACATTAGCTCTAACCATTTTACGAATCCAAGTTTTTATTCTCAGTTTCATGTTCCCGGAACAATTCAATTGAATTAAATCTTTCAGCATCCTATTAAATGGTTTAGGTCCAAAATATTGGTAGTTCCTATGCCCATATGTTGTATGTGCTCTCGGGGGGTGTATGTTATATTTATTTGTTCGGGTGGTGATATATTTTGGGTTGCTTTAAAATGTGTCTGTGTTTATATATGTAATTAAGAGTAGTATTAGCATATATTACATCAACGACATCGAATTTATTAAAAAATTCATCAATGCAATTAGGGTTTTGAGGTAGCTTCCGATTTCTTCACAGTACTATATCCCGGGGTAGGATTTGACCTTCCTCCACAAGTACTTTCTACCGACTTCTACCTTGGTCATCTTTCTCCAATTCCCGGACCCCCCCATCATGTTCCACTCTACCTCTTCCTTAGTTTACCTCTAGGTCGCTTCATGATCATTGGTACCCTGTCATCTGACATTCTTTCAGCTTGGTTAGCCCATCGAAGTCAGTTGTCGCAAAATGGTATTCTCAGAAATAAATTGATAATAAATAAAAACACGTAAATTGCGAAGGGAATCGTGTCATTTATTCAAGTTCAATATTAAAGATGTTAATTTATAAATAAATAGATGTAAAATAATATGTTTGGAATATGTTGTATGTCTATCGAGATCTCGTTATTAACAATACTTTACATTTTATATACATACTTAAAAATAAATCAAAAAGAATTCAAAGATTTATGTAAAAACATATTATGTATAATATATACATGCTTCCAAACGCTTATTTTAAATTATTAATAAATCTCACAGAGTTATAAATCGTAGTTTTTTTGTATTACACAGGGCATCCAGGGTTAATCAAATTTTTCCTGTAAATGTACCCTTTTCTGTAGGGGTGAGTGAAAAGGGTGGGTATCCAAGAATTGTTTTCCTATCATGCGTATCGCTTCTTCTAAATTGATTGTTATGTACGCCTGTGGTTTGCGTACTCGAGGTGTTTGAAACGGTCGATCCCAGTTACAATAAGGGTACCTCGAATATTATAAAAGCACCAGCGACAGCTGCGTTGTATTATCTATGACTTTACACTAGTCCAAAAAATGATCGAAAATTGGACTTCCAGATTGCGCTTTATTCGAGCCAGCCGCGGCGCCCACGTGCGCGAAACCATACTGAAACACTAATGGCATCAAAATATTTTTCCAATAAAGCCAATACCGTGGCTATTACCGCGATTTTTATTTCATTTTAAAGTTCTATACCTCTAAAAAAAATACCCTTTATAAATGTGGATGAGCCGAGAATTGCGTATCAGGATAGAAGAGTGTGGCGCTCCATCTTCTTTGCCTACCCTAGCTGGGAAACGGGGTGATAGTAAATTAGTTACTATATTTTACAGAATAAAAGGATTTTTTTATAAATTATATACTTAATCTGCGTAAAATATGTTTTTTTTTTGTTGTTGTTGTCAGATTATGTCTACTTGTGTTAATCTGATTTTTACCCTCTTGTTACTTTTTAGTCCGTTTCTTTAATATGCTCTTACTTTGTTCCTTACTTCTTAGGGCCGGTTGTGAGATCAATAGTAACTTTTTACTATATTAAAAAAGTTACTAAAGTAAAAAAATTTGCGAAAACAGATTGTTTTATCGTTGGTAAAAAAATATTTACATCCCGTAGTAAACTCATTTTACTCTCCGATATCCAATAGTTAAAAAGAGAATACATAATTAAATACGGCGGACTTTTTACAGTTGTTCCAAAAGTCATCCGACACGTTGTCACTTTAAAAGTTGCAGTACACGACAATTAATCATGAAATATTCCGCAATTCTCGCCTATAGACATTTATCTCCATCTATGCTTTGACAATAGTAAATATGAAGTTCATACAACCCGTAAACGATAGTAAACAGCTCATGAAATCTACCCCAGAACAAGTACTTTGTATGCACCTTGCGAGGTAAGAAGCGGCTAACAACCATGCATACAAATGATATATAATATTTAATACTTATTATATTTGCTGATGTATTAATTATGCTAAAATGTTTATACTGATGCAAGCTTTAAAATAAAGTTATTTTACTAATAAACGTCTATTTATCGGCAATGCAATCATTGTATTTTACTTTTGGTCTCTTCAAACATCTCCTGTTTCAAGTTCAGACGGTGTTACTTTGTTTTACGTAAAATATAAACACAATCGTGTGTACTATCGGACATATTTTTTCCTACATAGAGGGGGGGGGGCTCCGAGATCGAGTCCCGGTGAGGACACAATACATCTGTCATTTTCTCAAGCTTGGAATGTATTTCACTGCAGTAATTTGAACTTTGAACTTTATTTTGATTTTAACAGAAATATATCATATTTACATCTTTACACACATTTAAATACATTGCCCAACTAGGCTAGCCTGTTTTTGGGAAAATTGTATATATATAATTGGGCCTTGAGGTGTGGTTGCAGTGTTACAAAAATAAATAAACACCCGTAACAACGATCTTTTGTATTTTAGTTTTCTGGGCTATTTTACCATGTTTCTCATCTCAATGAAGGGTCCACTACCAGGGCTGGCGAACGGAACACCTCAGAATTATCCAGAAAACTCTACACAAAATATTCTGAAAATCTGTGAAAACTTGAAGACATCTTTTTGATATAATTACGCACTTTTTAACGCATTTTCGTAACATATTTCACCCGGGAAATTCTTTCACGTTAAAGATCTGTTGAGTTTTATTGCTTAAATAGCCATCATTACCACGGACGACCCCTGAACGCACCTCACATTTACCGGTGCATAAAACCAGCGCTCCTAACAGCCGCAAGAATACGCCCTATACCGACGCGTGGTGCTATAACATACGCCCAAAATAAAGAATGACTCCACAGAACACCCTCCGTTAACCACTTCTGTATTACGCCGTCAAATTTCATCCGCATTTCTGTAAAACTGTGATCAACGTAAATCTATTGTCAACAGTTATTCGTTTTATAACCTGATCTGACCACACACACATATACAATAAATCTCCGCGATTAATCACATGTCGAACACGTGAGTGTTGGGTGAATTATTGGGGCATTCAACGCTCATGTACAATACCAGAACATACTCACACAATCATAATTCGTAATAACATAATCGCATACTCCTCAATCCTATAGACATGTGTTTTTGTTGGTACAATGCTTGCAGTGCGTCTCCATTTGTTCATTATTTGGTGGATGTATTTTTGTCAAAGTTTTCCTCTCAATCCATCAATGTCCCCTTCGATCTTCGATGTTTATTGCGGACCTTTTTTTTCTCACAACAAACTCATTCATAATTCTTTCCTAAAAATAACATCATATTCTTCTTATGCCTTATCCGTTTAATGGATGTGGCTAACATCATTTTGTTTATTGCAGCCCCGAAAAGCTCTCCAGCAGACTGGCCAAACCGTTGCCTCAGGTTCTCCAGCCATGATGTTGACCGATTAGCCTGTAAGTCGGACCTCCTGGTATGCTATTTCCTGGAAAATATCTGTCGGCAGGTTGCACGAGCTCGCTTAATGCAGCATTCGACTTCAACAGAAGGAATCCATTTTTCGTTTATATTGCAACCCGAGTATATAATATTTTGTATATTTATATAATAATAATTTCCAACCCTGATAATTTGGATGGTTGTTTTTTTATGATTTATTCCGAGCCCACGGAGGGCTGTCACACGGGGGCTCCGTCCATCAGCCGGGGGGGTAGCGAGGGGCGAGATCGATACGAGCGGGTACCGGGGGGGGGACGGTCTAGGGGTCTAGGGGTGGCACAACCATGTAGGAAGATTTAAATTGTGACTGAGCTCAGGAGGATTTTTTCAATTCTGAGCATGTCCGCCATCTATTGTATTATTTATAACCAGTTTGTAAGACGCTTTTCTTGGAATACTACACAAGTTTACAACGCGGAGCCAATAGGTACACGTAGTTTATTCAGCTGTACTTAGCATAGAGATGCCTATGTAAGGATTCCATTTATTTATTTGACACGTTGCGAACGTAACAAATTGAAGTTTTTAAATATTAAATTTCAATTGAAGTATTGAATATCCGTCTATCTTAAATATACAGGTTGTATCGGAGCTTTCAAAATATTCCTTGTTCTCAGAAGCACTACCTGAGAATAAGGAATATTAATATACATCGGTTCTACCGAAACCACCTAATTACCCATGGATAGAGAAAGGGGTAACTAAAATCAGTTAAATAAGTCGATTGTACGTGGTTTATCCACTGTTTCAAAATGGTCGAAACAGCTGTAAGATGGAAGTCACTCGGCGCCAAGTCAGGTGATGAATGCCATCTGGTTTTATGTTTCGTGCATTCAAGAAACGAATTACAGACAGTATCTGTATCTGATCTATTATCTTGAACCCAGTATGTATGCATAAAACTGGATATCTATCTGTTCTCTGTACAATTACCGATACTCTTTGACAGATCTTAACCAATGTTCTCTCTTAGTTTGGATCGCGGTGTGCGCATAAAAATATTTTGTACAATTTCAAGGACCAATGATATTAATGATGGAGAAAGGGGGGAGAAAATAAGGAAAACATTACTGTACCAGTATAAGTTTCTACCGATGTAGTAAGAAAGTGAAGAGGATCGAAATACAAGCAAATGACTTACAACCGTCTCCGAATTCAGTACAAGTTCAGTACTCATACAGAATATTGTTCGGGCTGGCGCGATATTGTAGCGCATCTACAATGTTTACTGAAAGCCGTGTACATGGATTCGTTCCGCTTCTGAGACATCGAGTAGCTAGCGTAAAGCTGCGGCTGGATCTCAGCACTCAGTGAAGGCTGGCTCCCTGACCAGAGAATGGTAGACTATAGACACAATAACAGTGACTGAAATGTAGTGTTTATATTTTGCGTATATACATACGCAATACATGTGTGTGTATGATTTTTTTTTACTTTCTTTTCATAACATAAATATTATTTTGTTAATAAAATATGTTTGCCACCAAGACTCGAACCAGGAACCCTTCCTGTTCGGGGAAGTTCGCCGACCTACGATATATATATATATATATATATATATATATATATATATATATATATATATATATTAAAATATTCAGTTATTAACAATATAGAGTGAAAATATCATTGTTAACTATAATGTATTTTTCCGAGTGATAAATTTAATTTGTAAATATTAAATAATGTCAAGTTCTAAAACATGATATTACAACTTACACACTGATGTGATTTTGATCAGCACGTTAATAAAATCTAGGAGAGTTATGTGAAATCATTTTATCCAGACGCATTACAGTTTCTATACAAATTGCAGAAAAATATATTTTACGTTATTTAATTTGAACGAAATGAAATATAAAAGAAAATATCTCCATTGTGGCAGTGCAAAATCCATTATCAATATTTAATGTCTCGCGCGTGTCAGGCCAGAGTTATTACTGGCAACAGTGTATTTTTAGTTTAGCAAAAATACGTCTGAATAAAACTCAGTTCAGAATATAGACATTTTATATCCTACAATAATAATTTTCTCGAGTCCGTTCGCCTATCCGCCCACGTCACAAAGCCACGGAAAGCAAAGGAAATCTGCTGTCATTTTGTAATATTTTAAAAATATATGTATTTTAAATAAGCTAAATTTTATGCAAAAGAAACATCAACAAAAGGCAAAATAGTTTACTGGCGTAATTGACGTATTGGTTGACACCAATCGTTCCGAACAAAACCAAACTTCGAAAAAAATAGGTCAAAATAATTTTGAATGTGAAGCATATTTGATCGATATCACACTGAATAAGTAGGTACTTGCATATTTTTTAAACATCAAATGATAAACAATATAATAATATAGGAGAGAAAAAATAATTACTTCGTCGATCGAAACCGCTTCGAAAATCGACACCGACTTTGGATACTGAGAGATGAGATACCCAATAAGAGTAGCGGGAGTGACGTTAAGATATCTAATTAGGAACGATATCATACGAGCGGATCCAAAAATCTCAGCTAAGTTAGCTTGGACGTATCTATCGCATAAGAAAGATCTTCTCATCAGTTTCAGAGGGAATAAGAACACAGAAAAGGAAAATGGAGATACTAGCGAAGAAAGATGGAACTACCAGTGGCCCCGAGTAATGGACACAGCACAGAGAACGAAGGAAAGGTGCTGTCCAAGCCCGATCCAATTAGGATAAAGGGTAAAAAGGAGAATATTTGTGTGTATTTATAATATAGTTAAATTAGAATTTTGTTATCTTTTTATAATTCTCATTTGTATTCATTTTTAAAGTTTTCAGCGAAAACAGTGACAACTCCAGGCCTCACTTCCATACATCAGTGTCGGTATCACGTATCAGGAATCCATTTTGTACCGCTAGTTTTTCCTCGGTTGACAATTTCCCGTTAGAATTCCATTCAAAGCGCCGTTTACTTTGTTCCCTGCAATCACCCTCCTTTCGATATCTTTCACAGCCTTTCCGTTTCTATTAAACATGCTTCCCAAATACACAAACTCATCTACTTGTTCCAACCATTCATTTCCTGCAACTGATTGTAAGTATTTATAATTTCAGATTTTATAAGTCTCGTCAAATCAAATCGAACGACGCATACTCGAGCTCGAGTGTTTAACTAACTTAACTAACTAACTTACCATCACGCCGTTTCATTGCGGGGGTAAGCATAAGGGATAGAGCGCCACACTCTTATTTTCTGACACACAATTATTCATACATATTCTCATATAATCTCGTCGATTATTAATGCTCATGTCTCCTTCTACAAGTTCATCTCCAGATAAAAATCTCGACTCGAGACCGTAAACATTATATATTTAAGAAATACATAAAAGGTAGCGAGGAAACTCTGTAGAAACTGAACACCTCATATAATATGGAAAGAATACAATATTTTTTAAAGTAACATCTCATAATTCGATCAGGTAAACGAAGGTTTAAGGCGTTGGTTACAATACAGGGTAGGCCGTGAGTAGAAGATTCGACAGGTGAATGTGACAGACGAGCGAAAAAACCCTTAACCTCCCCCCGACCCCTGTAATCTCTTCCCCCACCCAGGGGTGGTCTCGGACCAATTTCTTATAATGATATTCGAAAGAGAAAAATAAAACATAAGATTAGATTGAGAAATTCGGAGAGTGAGGCTCGATATTTCTCTTCAACATGAAAGCATTCCGGACAAGCAATCAGATAATGTGGTTAACACCATTGCCTGCGAATTTGGTGCCGCGGTTTTGGTTTATTGATTCATACAATCTAAATAGTCCTATATCTGAGCTCGGCGGTGGTTTGCGATATGTTAATAATTCATATTATTTTTCGTCCTTGTCTCGGTATTTTCATCAGCCCTTTTCCGTTCGCATGTTTCCCTGGCGCAATGTAATTTTGGGTTAGAACTGAATACAAGGAAAACAAAATATATGCTCATTAGCTAACAGAACGCAGCTGAAAGATGGAATCCTTCTGTTGAAATCAAATGATCTCAACCTTAGATTACGAATGCAAATGGTTAGATGCTATTTGTTCTCGATACTATTTTACGGAATATAAGCATGAACACATACCGAAGAAATGATAAGGTGACTTGAAACATTTCAGATGTGGATCTATAGAAGAATACACAAAAGATAGGCTGGATGGATAGGTTACGAATGTAGATGTTATGGTTCGGACGAATAGAGAAAAATAAGTATTTAAAACAACAATTTTGATTACGAAATGACACGCTGACATTACATACTATTTTTCTTTGTGTATTGCACTTCTGATGAAAATTTAAGTTATTTTACAAATTATATTAATGCCTCAATAGGGCGTGTTTAATAATATTAAATAAATAATAAATAAATAAATTAAAATCTTTAATCTTGCGCTTCGTGATGCAGGGAAAGATTGCTGGAAGTCGAAGCCCTGAAAGGAGGAGAACATCCTGGCTGAAGAACCAGCTTACTGTAGAGCTGCACCGGGCCGCAGTGATAATAGCTAATTTCCGTTGAACGGATAGGGCACAAGAAGAAGAAGAAGAATGTACCATTTTTTAGCATTATCTTTTATCACAGGCCAAGGTTTCCCAATATTCAGGATCTATGCCACATCTGCTCAGATTCGTCATCAGTCATCAATCAACTGCTAGAGTAGGGTCTTCCTATGACTCACTATTGACTCCTTCTCTAAGAGATGTAAGTGATAACGAGACTGATCAACATCTAGGTCGATTTTTTCTTGTGGATACCATACGAGATACTTTTTATCCGTCGATTATTATCATCGCGTCTTTATTTTCTATTTTATGTTATAATATACAGAGAATTAACAATTCAATGACACAAACATAAAAAATGTAACTGCATTCACATTGGAATTGAATTTTTAAATCTGAACAATTTAAAATGCAAAACACACAAAAGCAATACGCTAGAAAATAATTTTATACAGGAAGTTAAAAATAATTATATATAAATATTTAACACCAATATATACGAGAAAAAGTGACGCGTGAATGTATTTTATAGTTAGTAATAAATTGGAGAACATGTCCAACTCATTTATTGTGTTAATACCATTATACAATCTACACATTCGTGAAATCGGAATAAAGAACGCTGTATTGCTATGGTAGGCATCTAGTCTTAATGTTTCATGTTTCCTTAATGATTTGGTACTTGTAATTATAGTTGGCTCTAAGAGCCGAGTGCACAATAGTCCTCCAGGCCTCTCTGTCTTGAGCTACGGTTTCCCAGCAGGGAGATTGTAGGTATTTAGTCTGAATGTTTGATGCTCAAAATCAATACCCAAGGTATTTATTTATTCTTAATATAGTGCATATAAAGGTATTTATATATGCTCTAATTGTTTAGTTTTAATACTTTTAAAATTATCAATATTAACTTTGTGGTTAAAATTCATATGTTTTATTTATTATCTTTGTTTTTGCTAATCATTTGATAGAAAATGGTCATTGCTAATCATTTGATAAAAAATTGGGATTGTCAATTTTCCATATAAATGGTGTTGGTAAAATAATTAAATAATTTGGAATCGTTGGAGATAAATAAAGCATGTAAAACTAATTAAAAAATTATAAACAACCAACTAAATTTAACTACGAGTCCCGTTCTAAAAGTTTTTCCTAAAAATTATTCGATTAAATTTGTATTAAGTAACAATTTGAGTTGGTACTAAATTTATTTTTTAAATAATTGTTGTTTTTTTAAAAATAGATTCTGGTAAAGAAACATTAAAATATGTTTTTAGTTAGTAATGAAATCCTGAAGAAGAAAATGGTATTTTTCGAAACCGGTAGATGTATTTAAAATCAATTAAGTGATTAATAAAACAAAGATTATAAATAAAAAATATGAAAAAAAGTTTTACTTTGAATCCACGCAGTTTCTTCTCTTTTCTTTTGTCTTCTAGAATTTCATTACAAATCTTCATCGGTTATACATCATCGATTTGTCAGATTTAGCCTTCTTCCTGAATGGCAGTCTCAGTCTATCTCTACCTATTGTATGATGTTCGTGCTCATGTTGTGGCATAACACATTTTCTCGTTCATTATCCGGTACTTGCGTAAAAAAAATATTTTTCTTGTAATGCTCGTCTGATTATCGAACGTTAATACAATATTGCTGTGCCATTTAGTCTTACATATGGCCCACCCATTGCCGTTTTCACTTTTTAGTAGTGACACCATCATCCTTAATTTTGATCTGCACTTGTTTCTTTTCAGTAATATCAATCAAAGGATTTCTGCGTAAGTCTTGTTTATTGTTAACCTGATCTGAAAAAGCAGGTTACATATTTATTTTCCATATATCTCACAGATCACCATTCCATCTGATCAAGCCTCCCTGATAAAGTAGGCCACCCTATAATGTAAAACCACCCTCTGTACGCCCCTTCGGTCTAGGATGTAGAAAGCACCACGATTCTTATCGACAATTCTGGAGAAATGTAAAGAACTGATATCCAAAACAAATATTATCCAAATTACCCTCAAAGTCCCCTTTTTCCTATAAATAGATGGAATTGAATCACAAAGACCTCGGCCAAAGGTTAACACAATACCCTTCACAAGTGAACCGGAAAATGATATTTCTCCTGATTTTCCGGTTGACCTTAAATTTTCCGGGAGGGAAGACGAAGATGTATCGGAAAGCTTAAAGGTGCTCAATTTGGAGAGAAATCGACTTCAATTTATCTTTTCGGCCAATAATCAACATTCCCAGGTATACCTGAAGCCGGTGCCTTCGTCGACCTTCAGCGAGGAAGGTCAATTGATTTTATAAACTAATCTCTAACATTACCTTTTAAATTAGTAAAGATTAAAGTATGTCTATTTAGTATAATTTACAGACCTATTATTTTTAAATGAAATCATATAATTTGTGAAGTTAAGATTTTGTAAGTTTGTTACAGCTCCTATATTCTATATATGGTATGTTCAATTTAAGGTATCCGCCAGCGCTAGTATATGGAACTGGCGTGTCTTCTAGGATAGATCGCGTTTTTTGTCGACGGTTTCCTAGGCCGACCTTTCGGTACGGTCGCGTCGCTTCAAAAAATTATGAAACAACCGTACTTTTTAGTCAACTGTGGGAGATTTATATCTTCTGTATAAAAGTTTAGTTGTACCGCAATGTTTTGAGGCAAAGCCTTGACAATGGCACGTGTCGACTTACAATGCCGAAACGTCAACCTAGGTTTCCCAAGGAAATCACTTCCAAAAAACGCGATCCAACCTTAGAAGAGACACTACTTCCATATATATATATATATATATATATTGTTGAGGTGTATCCTTGCGGTCTATCCTCCACCAGCCAGATCAGTGGAAAAGTGGGTACGGCACTCGGAACTCACCTTGCCGACGACTTTTCTTTTCACTTATAATTTAAGTGATAAATTTATAACAACTTATGTAATTAGGATGGACAGGAATCTACTCTACATTATTCAAAGAAGTTACTATTGATCGCAGTGGTTTATTACAAGGAACATAGCGATCATTACAAATTCAAACTAGAATATTTCTAAAAACTAATATAGTCTGCGAAGAATGTTCAAATTTAAAGACGTAGTACCGCCATTACAGTAGATTCACAATCCAGCGCAAACACAAAAAAATTGAACAATAATAATTATAAATGACCTTGGGTTTGAGACGCGCCTCCTCCATGTTTCGAATACATTACTTATAATCCCTTGTCGCTACGTACTGATTTTGAATTGATTGGCTTATAAGCCGCATCCGCATCCCATTTGCGACATCGTCCATCATTAGTACCAGAGTTCTGCATCCCGCACGCAAGAGGGAAATAAAATATTACCGCAGAAGAAATGAATACAATGCAAATTAGGATTTATCACAAAATTAGTAGAAAATTGATGCACTAGTAATTGTGACTATTTCTCTTACCCAGTATTGCATTACGGATTTATTAATTTACACGAATTTAAATTAACTCGTCCTACGGTCGGCAGCTTCGCCGTCCAGCGCCATCCTGGCGATCGTTTAAAACCGCGTAACCTTGTCTCTATGGGAATGAAACTCTCCGCGACGCGCGCGCGGGCTCGGCGCGCAGTCTAACGCGACAACTTACCGCGTATGTGCGAAAGTGTTGCCATATTTAAAATTTTATTCTTCACCCGAACTATTTAGATAATTTAAATAATGCACCTGCTAACATAATTATAACGTGATATTATTTTTTAATAATTTTTAAAATTTAATTAATTAGTTAATAATTTTAAAAACTTCCCAAGAATAGTAGTAATAATAGACACTCACATAGATATACTTACACAAAACATGATTCTGAAAGAGCGAATGATTAATACAACCTCTAATGATAATATCCATCGATATCAACAACATAACCTAGTGCACGCCTAGTGCACGCCGCCGCGTGTATTTTGTAGCTTAATAATGAATTGCAGAACGTGTCCAACACATTTACTGTGTTAATGTCATTATACAATCCACACGTTTTGATTTAAAAAACGAAACATTCCTGTAGTAGGGCATCTAGTTTGAATGTTTCGTGCTTCCTTAATGATGTGATACTTGCGTTAAGCTTTGCACATACCTGCATACAAATTTATAATAAAACAGAAAGTCATATTATATTCATTATTAAAATGTGTTCCGAAAATAATGGCTCATTTACACCATTAATTCAATTAAACTCAACTTTGGAGTAAACAAACTTTACTAACCAACGTGAAATCATTTGATTGTACCCATTTTGCCAACAAATAATAAGTTTATTTATAAAACTCGGATGAATTTAAATCCAAAAATTCATTAGCAACGGCTTCTTTATTATTGTTTTTTTTTTTAATTAAATTAAATAATTTTAATGTAAAAATTAGAAAGTTGTACAAATAAAATCAATTTTACCGAAAAATATTTTTGTTGCTACCGCAATTTGAACCTGGATCTTTTTCAATCCGGGGATCGTGCATTGACCGATTATGCTACAGCACACAGTACATTGATGACAAATTTTCGAATCTATATGTTACACTTTTCAAATTGACACTTCTATCGTTTCATTATTTAAAAGCTATCTAATTTATTTTTAAGGAATCTCAAATACCTTTGAGTAATCCGACAGGACAATTCATTTTTATACAATTTTGGATACATTGATATAACGTATATATTATTAAGGAGAACACATTCTTATTTCTAATAAATACATTTAATTTGTATTTTAAAATATCACAGACTGTCTGTTCTGAATAATTACAACTTCCCAATAAGAATGTGTTCTCCTTAATAAATAAATAGCTATCTTGAAAACACAAAATGGAGAGAATGGTAAGAAAGATATATTACGCAAGTGTTGATGGCACCAGAAGTAGAGGACGTCTACGGAAAACCATGCACGACCAGGTTCACCAAATACTGGAGGGAAGTTCTGTTAGAAGACTCAATAATCGGCGAGCATGTATGAGAAGATGTATGAATTTGGATGAGGCGAGAATTGTGTGTCAGGACAGAAGAGTGTGGCGCTCTATCCTCTCTGTCTACCCCCGCTGAAAAACGACCTGTCGGTGAGATAGTTAGTCAAAAAAAAAAAAATTAAAATATAGCAGACGCTGAATGTCAAAGTGACATTTTTAAAAAATCGTTATGTTATTTTCGTAACAGCTAGTGCATGTATCCAGAAAACCATATCGTGAAATATCCAGAAAAATGTTAGAATCTGAATCTTATCTCTCAAGGCAAAAGACAACTATTTCAAGTTTCTAAAAATAAAATAACCTTATTATGAATTAAACATAATAATTAGAAAGTTATTGAGTAATCTGATAGCAAAGGTATTTGGGATTTTGTAAAAATGAAAGATGGCTCTTTCAAATAATGGTTCAATTCAATTCAAGTTCAATTCAAAATAACGATTAAATGTGTTAATATCAAAAAGGTAACATATAGGTTCGAAAATTTGTCGCTAAAAATATCATCGCTGTAGCATGGTTGGATAATGCATCTTCCTCGATTTAGAAAGAGATCCAGGTTCGAATCCAGGTGGCGCAATAACAATATTTTTCTATACAATTGATTTTATATTTATATCTTTCTAATTAATATATTTAATTCATTTTTTAAATATCACAGACGGTCTGTTCTGAATAATTACAACTTCACAATAAGAATGTGTCTTCAACATCGCTAACGTTCGTTTAACGGTTTAACCGGACAAGCACAAGCACTAGAATAAGGGGAGTGTTTAACCCTAGCGATGGTTCATATCGATGATTTGCAGGTACACTAGTTTCAGTTCTATTTGAATACCTGATCATTTATTCGGTCGCTTTTGGAACTGGTTTCAACTTTCAAATAGATAAATGATCGTTTAGTTGATCAATTAGGTAATTTGTTTTATCGTTCAGTTAGTTTAATTTCGACACATTTCATCGTACAGGGAGGAAGTCCCCAGGATCCCTCAATACGGATGTTTGCTTCCTTAAAATAAATTATTCAAATCTTCGTAATCTTTCAACACTCCCTCCCTCCATCCGTCACCTAGAACTGGTTATCTTTAGAACAAATTTAATTATTTACTGTACTCGATCGATTCTGTGGAACCGGTTACTACGATATCGAACAAACGGGTGTCCCGGTGACTTGATGGTAACCGGTCAAAAATCATCGGGACACAAATATCAACCACCACTACGTAACAATAAGTGAACTTATTAACAGTACCTTCAATACTGGTAAATATAATAATTCAATACAAATTATCGAATCAAGCAGAAAGATATACGGAAAAAATCTATTACCTATTATATAAATAATCTAATAATATAAAGCCGTAAATATTTATATAGATCTTTCAAGTAAATTCATTCAATTTCAAATAGCACTGAACTGTGTTTCGAAAATGCAACATTACAACAAGACTGCATTTTCCTTAAAATATATAATTTTGATACAACTTTATTAAGTTTATCCGAATTTAATAAAATGGATTGCTTAATTAATTCTGGCACCTCCTAGCGTGTTTTACTCAAAGGTATTTGAGATTCACCACAATATTGCTTTTAAAAATGAAATAATAGATGTATCAATTAGAAAGATTACGGAATATAAATTCAAATTTTATGGAAAATGTATTCGATTGCTATAGCGAAAATGGTGAATACGCTTTTCCTTATAGGAAGAGTACTAGGTTCGAATCCTGGTAGCAACTAAATATTGTTTCGATAAATGTGCATCATTCTGTGTATCTTTCTAGTTGATTAATTTATTTTGTATTATTATTATTATATTACACTAAAAATACGTATGATGAACATTTATTATAAATATACGGATGAGATTTCTCTCGAACATTCGACTCGAGTGTAGCGAAAAGAATTGTACAAAGTTCAGAATTAAACTACGCCGAAGAAATCTAAAAATTAGTATCTAAAATTTTGAAGCTCAATATCTCAGTTTGATGTTAATGTTAGATGATATTTTGTGGTTCTAAGATCGCATAATATTAAATAACAATGAATCGGCCCACCTCGTTAGCCGTAAGGTTTCATTGAAAAATTGTTCCTGGAAACTTTGCTCTATATTAGTAAGAATGAGCACTGCTATATAGTCAGGGTCTGATATGCTGAAGATGAACTCTTAGATGAACAATTACTCTCAGACAACCCTACGCAGGAGATTTGACCATCCCTTCCTCGAGTAATGAGCTATAATATTACTCTTCCATTTGTGAGGTTAACTAATTTCTACGTATAATAGATTTATTAATAAAAAATCTAATATTTCAGAACTGTGAATATGTTCCGAAATCGCAACTTCACAAAAAAACATGTTTTATTTATTAAATATTAAAAATTATTCCCATTTTAAAAAAGATCGTAATGAGGTCACCGAATGATTTATTCAGCTTGATATTCACCCTAACAGTGGAATAATCTCTTTAAAAATTAGCCTGCGCTTTCTCCCTCTCCGCGAACCTCAAAAAATGTCTCGAGTTAATTAGAAATTGTGCTTATATTTCATTTAAACACCCCTTCCCTGAAATCTTCATTTAAGGGAGAATAAATTTAATTCAGGAACTCATTTATAACTCGCACTGCCTTGCGCCAAGCCCGGAGGCTTCAGCTGACGCTCCGTAATAGAGTCTGTTGAGTAATGAAGATAATGACACGTAACATGAAAAATTATAAATAAAATGTATATGCAATGAAAAAGCCAATCGGATACTCTACAAAATGCAAGTCAACCACGCACAACAGAAGCATTCAAAATATGAGTAGTTTTAAATTTCGCACGTATGTGTTTGTTTATTTATTTATTAGACTTTATTAACATAGATGTTTTCGTTGTAACAGGGGTGAATATATTATAATATAACATGATAAATATAAGATACAATCATATTGCTATTAAGTATAATACTCGTAGTTTATTGTGTGGGATGGAGTAGACTCCACCTCTGATATATACAACCATTGTCCTGGCAACTTTGCTAGACTGCCTTCTGCGTTAAAGTAGTCAATTTTTTCGTGCTGTTGTGGTGTTATTTAATTCATGAAAGATAAAGATTCGAATAAGGAATAAGAAAAAATAATAAAACTAGTGAGAGTGTTGTTTAACTAGTGAATTATTATTGTGGGTAATATATTATGATTGTTGGAATGTTGGACGGTTAGGATCTGTGGAATTAAAAGATAATTCTAGTTTTTTTAATTTTTTCTTGAGGATCATATGATATGGAAGACTGGCTCCCTGACCAGAGAATAGCATCGACTGCAGAGTAACTACAGATATAATAGCCGTAACTGAAATTTATTACAAACACACATATATATATTACCGTATTTTTCAACGTCATTTCTTTACTTATTTTTAACATAAATATTACTTCGTAACATGTATATATTATTAATCATCCCGAATCACAACAGACCACGATGGATTAAACATATAATAATAATTATTTTTTATTATTGTTAACAGAGATACGTTTTTTTTCCATTTTTGATCCGCCGCACTTTTTAAACAAGATAGCGAATCAGGCTGGCAAACGATTTAGCCTGATTCGAGATATCTGCAAAGTCAATTATTCAGAAAAGTTTGAACCAAATCTGATTATAAATAAATGTGTAACTTCTCAAATAAAATGTGATTACATTAAAATGCATTCAATTATTTATTTGTAAAATTTTCTGTTCAAAAATAACTGGAAATCTCGGCGCCGCCTACTCAAAGGTTTTTGAGAGAAACATTGTAATTTAAGCAATTTAAGTCACTTCATAGCTTAATTGGTTAAGGCTGTCTATCGGCAATAGAATGTTCAATATTCAAGTTCCGGCGGTGACAATATTTTTTGACAGATTTTTTTTGTGCATGTTTCCGAACGATTCATAGAATTTTAAATGATGTGTAAAGTCACACTCTATTCAAAATGAGGTATTTGACAATAAAGATTTGATACCTTTATCATAGAAAATATGAGTGCGTGCTTCAACAAGGCTATTCCGTATTTGTAATTCATTAAATTAATTGTATATTTACGTAGATGAACACATATACCTTCATACTTAAGCCTGAATGTAGTATATTGTTCCCAGTTTTTAGTTGATTCCTATCCTTTAGCCTATTCCCAAACTAGTACACATTGTTCCTTTGGCTCGACTGACATTTTGAAATCGTAATTCGTCGAGATTTGAAGAGGAAGTGTCGTCCTCGCTGTGATCAGTCGCGTGGATCACGGCGAGGAAGTACACGTTTGTTTTAACTCGGTTTGGTGTTCCGCTGTATGGAAGTACGCCGAGATTCAGGGGTCATTGTGATCCGTGTTATTAGCGATCATTTTGGACGTACGCAACAGCGTCAGTGAATAGCGTGCGGCGGATTCATCAGAATCGCCGGTTAGAGGCTGTTCGAACATTGGGTGAACTTCCAAAAGAGCATCGAGACGGCGTCATCAACCAGGTGAGTCGACCTCTCCTTTGGTTCCGCGAGTCCATCCTGGTCCGCCATCGAAGGTCCCCCTCCTCCCTCTACCGTTCATTCAGCTCTCATTCCCTATTTCCTATTTAATCTATCCCTTCCGATTCCATTATCATCCACCACTCGGTGACCGGCGACTCGCGTCGGTTACAAAGGGGATACAGTAAAGAACATTGATATAAATACCTTAAACTTCTTAAATTAGTACTGCTTAAGTCCATTTTTAGTTAATTAAAATAGTATTAAAAATATAACATCACAGACCTGTGTTCTGAATAATTACAACTTCGCAATAAGAATGTGTTCTCCTTAATAAAAATATAATACTTTACAAATATCTAAGCTGCCTAAAATAAGAATATTTACTTTTCGTACAAGAATCAGACTAATTTTTTTCAATTTTGAAGGTTAACAGATTGTTATAAAATACATCCAACTATGTTAATTATCTCTGTGAAGTTTTACGGGTTATTATGCCGAGCGTGTCTAATTACCGTATTAACTTTGTTCATTATAGAACAAATCTTATTTAAAAATTAGAGTGTTTTCACCAAATAATAATATCACAGTAACGGGTTTAATTTCATTCCTGTCTTTATAAGATAACTACCAAATTTACTATAATATGCCCCATAAGATAACAGTTTAAATTCGCGAACATTGAACATTATTTTTTATGGGGCTGCCTTATCGCATATAAACTGTATTAATGCTGTCTGCTGCAGGTTTGGATAGTCCTCGTATCATCTCCTTTTCTGGCACTGCTCCGCTAATGGACGACTAAACCACTGATATAATGAAGCATGGTCTCCTTATACTAGGGCCTATCAGTTGAGCGACAGTTCGGCATAAATATAAAAAATCATAGACCAAAAAACATACAAAACGTGTACTAGTTTTGATTATTTCTCCGTTCATCTCACTAACCAAGAGAAAGTCAAAGATGCTGTCTTAATGTATCAATGATATTCTCAATAATGCTCATATTGATCCTTCTCATTCGCCGCCAGATTGGCATCTTTTTAATACTACATGGTAACTGTGCTACAGACCACTAGACAGAATTCACCCCACATTGTCCCTCGACGAGAAATTCATTTATCACTCATACAATACAATAAATTATTACAACACGTAACAGGTAATTAAAAATTAGTAGACATATGTCCATCATTATATACAGCGAATAGAGAAAATATTCAAGCGCGATAACACCGTGGCGGGCATAATTCAGGAAGGCTGGCAAGCACACGGGCGGACTTGGAAAAAAAACACTCCCTTACGAGGGATAAGAAAAAACATAACACAAAAAAAAGAGATCTACTCGCAGCTCGAACACCACTGCTGGCAAATATAACCCAGGTAGTAACACACCGGGGAGTTCAATTGGAACTGATCCGACTCATATCGCAGCCGGTCTTCTCAGGATTCCCCACCTGGACACCCATACCCTTATGAAGACCGGGAACAGATCCAGGTTCCTACCTTCCTTTATTAGGTCGCAGTTCCTAATGTAACCGCGACTTACTCTTTCATCTCAATCTTAAATAAATCAACCAACTTGATTCTAAACTCTCCGAGACCATATGCACCGCGAATTAGTTTTAGTGTAGTGAGTTGGACATAGTATGGCATCTGGTGGAGCAACACCAAAATAGCATCATATGACGTCAACCACACGGTATTGCGAGAGCGGTCAGCGCCGCCAGGAAGCCAACCAAGCGAGACACTGTATAACATGTCGTGGGTTTATTTTAATATGAATACCTACCGTCAAAAATAATAGACTGCGCCTAGTCCCTCGTATTATACAAGCGAAGATATAGATTTCCGTTTCCCGTTTGGCGATGCTGTTCCCAACCGCCTCACTTGCGCCGCGAGCTCAAAAAACTAACAGTCTCCGATGTTGAATTTTGAATTCCGATAACTTGCCACGATCCAAATAGCCATAGTTTGAAATAATCCATCGCAATCCACCATCTGATATACCATTTTATTGTGTAAATTATTATTATCAAATCCGATATCAACAACTATCTTATTATTATTGTGAAGTGTAACTAACCGCCATTACGTGTTCTACGTGGCCTCGTTAGAAACGTCGTGACGAACCAATTACAATTTAATCACCGGTCTCACAAAGATCTCTCGGAGCTCGCGATATCCACACCATCTCATCGTGCTAGGCGCATTGGTCAAATCTTGAGCACACCCGATAACCTCCGCAGAAATCTTGATGCCGATTACATAAGCCGATGCTACCAAACATATTGCACCCCAGTCTCATCATTCTACATAGCTCTCCGACATCCACTACGGACCCATGCTAGCCACTTCTGCTGTCGCCTGCTTGATCATTCATGTCTTTCTATTGGCATCGTCCTAGGAGTCCTTCCACCGCCACCTGTACTCTGCAGCCTCTGTGCAGGCATTTTCCGCCTATCTGCAGGTATATTATAAAAATCCAAATTTATTGAACACAATCCAAGTAAACTCAGTGAGTGATTCGGCCTATGAGGCGTCCTAACAGTTACCGCCATACTGGCGTGGTGATGAGTTGATTCTGTGAAACATTTATATTATTATTGTATTTTGTTTAACCTTTCTGAATAAATTGTCTATAAACTGTATCATCTCTTTTTATTGGAATATTCGTCATTTGAATGACATTGACCCACAACCCATTTAAAAGATAAGACATCTCGCTACACACTGAGCTAGACCGAAGGATATACTCCTTAAATTGTTACATAACCTAAAATTGAACAATTTTTAACACATAATTATCGAAAAATATTATTGTTTCTATCAGGATTCGAACCTAGACCTCATCCAATCCGGGTAACGAGCATTAACCGATTATGCTATAGTACCACAGTGCATTGACGACAAATTTTCGAACCTATATGTTATACTTTTCAAATTAATACATCTATCGTTCAATTATTTGAAAGCCGTCTACTTTAGTTTGGATAGATTACACGATTGGATTGGATTAATACATTTAATTAGCTTTAACTTTTCAAGCCACCCGTTCAATCCAAATCCCAGTCTATGAATAAAGAAAGGGGTCGAGATACCGTTTTAATTTAACTTCCGAACCTGGTACACAAATCCGTTGATCAAGCCAGTCATAGAAGGTGCTCCGTCGGTGCACATCCCGATGCATTCCAAGATAAATCATAGGTTTTTAAATTCCTATCTAAAACGTTGAATATTGTTCACTTTTTTTTATCCCAGGTAGCTCTTCTCAACAAAAAGTTATCAACAGAGTCTTCATCAACAGCCGCGCGCATAAAAGCCAAAATATAAGTTGAATCGCCCACTTGTAAGGAGAACGTGCGAGTACCGCACAGTTTTTCGATCACGTTGCATCAGCTTCCACCGAACCTCTGTCCTTAGGAGAATCAGGACTCTGAGCTCTGATTATAGAAGTGCTGTAGACTTGTCAATATTGCGTAGGTACTATTAAGAAAACCAAACACGTGTCTTTAGAAATATAGAGGACGCTTATTTGAATAGTCATTTAGTCATTTCTAAAGGAAGCTTGTCATCCGAGGCATGCTGCACAAAGGAGTCTGGTACCAACAATGATTATATAATTAATAACGCGTTTGCCCATACAGCCAGGTTGGTATTTCTATGTGAAAATTGAACGTTATTACGAACGCTGGATATTTTCACGCATCTCGATATCATTAGTTATTAATTATTGCACCTTGGTGCAATAATTATACTGTAAATATTTTTTTTCCTTCTTTTAGATACTGTAACACTTTTTTTTACTAATTAAATGTTTTTTTGTATTAACGGATTCTTAGTTATATTATAATAGTCATAGAGATTGATAGACATGTACTGGGTGAAACGCACCTGGTGCATGATATTTTAGCGGTAGATATATTATAACTAATACTACATAGACTAAATTACAAATTGAAAATGTTCAAAGTGCATGTGCCTAATCTCAACCATATCAAAGCATTTTTAAAAAGTCGTTAATATGCGATTATTCCGATAAATTAAAATATTCTATTGATTTCAAATAATGTGTTGAATACAATAGTTAATTTATCAGAACTTCCAGTTAGATGGTTTACGACCTGAAGCAATGATATATAATAATAATTAATCAATTTCGTAAAAAAATATTTCTATGTAAATACGTAGACTTAAAGCCTAATTAAAGTGTTTTTTTAAATCTCATACAGGATTTGTTCATATTCCTTGAAAATTTTCAACTCGTAATTTAGTCAGGTATACCATAAAATATTGTGCATACATAATACTAGTAAATACAAATTAAACGTATTTATCAGAAAGATATACATATAAAATCAATTAATCGAAAAAATATTTTTGTTGCTACCGGGATTCGAACCTCTTCCTATGTTCTGAAAAATTGCAACATCACAATAAGAATGTGTTCTCCTTAAAAATATAATACTAGTGTTTAAAACCCGTTCAAGAAAGATGTATGTACGCGACAGATGTATGTACATAATTTTAATAATTACCTATCCACACTGCACACCTTCAAAAATACACAAAAACATCACTTATCCACCTAATTCGTATACTTCAAAGGAAATTTATACTTCACTTCAAAGCAATGTATCTGTTTCCTTTCAAATCTCTCTACGTGTAATATGCAAAAGGGCGTTGGGATTTTATATCTAATTACAATGCACAATTTAATTATAGAAGAACCCAAAATCTGTGCTGATCCTTTAAATCGCTCCTACTAGACCTTACGAGTTCGTATTGAATTACTATTATGTACAGTACCGGTCCGAAGAAAACTATCTTAATAATTATCTACATGCAAGAACATTATGTATAAGTTGTTTAATATAATGTATACAACTCTATTATTACTCTTTATACTGCAGCAGCATTTTATTTTTTGTTAATAAAGAAGAAATGCAATAATTATCAGTACTGTAAAATAAATCTTTATCTTAGATATACTCGAATCAGTATACTGCTGAAAGACCTTAATATGATGACATTTAAATAGATAATGTAGTGCAATGTTATGGTGTTTATTTTTACAATCCTCACTAAATAAATATCGGCAGAATGTATAAGACAAATTGAGGCAAATCAACATGAGCACGAACATTATACAAGATGAAGAGAAATGAAGACTAAATCTCCGAAGACAATGATGTACAGTGCGATGAATTTTAGTAATGAAATATAGTGATGATTTTATCATCGTTATTTAAATAGTTATTGTGACTGTGATTGTGTTCGATTGTAACGATGATTTATAACTGATTAACATAATTCTTTGATCAATGACTGATACACTGAAAGTAAGCCTCCGACAGTAAAATCTTAGTTACCAATCATCGACAAAATCACAGTCACGGAGCGGTTTACCATCACTAATATGACAAAAGAAAAGAGAAGAATAACAAAAGAGAAGAAATTACAAAAATTCTAAATCAAACATAGCAAATATGTGCAGCATAAGTAATAGTAAAATGGAAAATATTGATATTCTTTATATTAGAGTAAATAAATAGTATTCAAGTAAAAATAAATAAATAGTATACACGTTAAAATAAAAATCTTTAATCTGGTGATAAAGAGCGAAGTGCACAAAATTATTTACGGCGTATCACGCGGAGAAATAAACAAATAGAATTCAACGTAATAGCGAAATGTCACCCTAGAGGTTTGCACCAGTTTGTGCGTGGCGGTTTTTTAAAATTGGCAAACCTCAGCAGATTTATAAAAAGAATCGCTATTTGTTTTCCTACACAACCTTATTCTTAAAAACTTTCAATACTGTCGTATCCGTAAAAAAATTATAGATTGTTTTCTACCTTTTTGCAATCCCTATGAAGGACCGAGTTTTACGGAAGGAAACAATAACGAAAAATGCAACGGAATTCATTAGTAGCATTTTTACTACATATGTAAATATTAACTTTTTTTTATTATATTATTGAAGTATTTTGTAATAATATTTCATAAACGTATAATCCAAAAAAAATCGTATTTGGGGGCAATAAAATAAACAATAGCCAATCAATTAAACCTCGACTTCCAATATGCATCTTTTTAACAATTCCGACGGTGGACAGACCCAGACAAAGCTAAGATAAACAGCAACGAAGACCAGAGAGGGTGTTGATCGGTCAACAAGCTCACGGAAGCAACGCAAGACAGGGAAAGATGAAAGTGCCCTATCGCGACTTTAACTTCCCGATACTCATGGGATAAAGGAACGAAAATGATGAACGGAATGATATTTATATGAATAAGGAATTTTGTTGATAATTAAAATTAGAGACATCGTTAATTATTAACAAGAATATTAGAAAAAATCTTAAATCTAGACGTCTGTACGATTAAAAAAAGACTAAACTGAAATTTAAACATACAGTTATAATCAATTACCATTTTCACTAAAGCATTTGTTAATATATATTTAAAATTGGTACACTATAGTATATTCATATATTAATTGGGTCAATTTACATAGGTACGTATATTTAGAATAACATGCACCACATAATATCATAGTAACAGTATAACATGAAGCAAATAGTGTAAACTTCTTGGCGACCGGGTGGAGATGAAATAACTTCCCACGAGACAATTGCACCCACTGCAACTATACAACTAGCAACTGTAGAAAATACAGGTGCATACATAAACAACTGCAAACAAAGTAATATAATATTAGGTAAATTAATGTACCTTATGACAGCTTTCGTTTCTTTAAAACAGGTTAAGTCAATAAGGTAGCAGAGTAAATTTTTAAATTCTTCAAAAAATCACATTTACAAAACTGAAAGAATTTTTTCAGATATCTTAAAACAAGGCATAGTTACAGATGTTCAAAGTTTCGTGTTTTAAAAACGATCGGTTTATACCGCTTTATTGTGTGACGTCACATCTTTCGAGTCGACACTCGGTCGGCACTCGATACTTCATACTAATGTTGTTAGTACTAGCCGGTACGTATGAGAGATATGACGTCACGCGCTGAATATTGATAATTCTGGCGTTTTTTAACAAGCCCAACATTGAACCCCAATATCTCCAAAGTATTGCACATTTTGAAAAAATTTAAAAAGCATGGTGATCTGGATTTTTATTTTATTTTTTTAACATACTACAAAAGCTCATTTCTGACATACTCCACTACCTCAATATTATATTAAGATAAATTATATTATTTAGGACTATTTTAAGAGAAGCTCGTGACCACAGGGACAGTTGAGGAAATACGAGCAAGAGGACGATATTCTTCAAGATCGATACATCGAAAGAGGTAGTTGAACAGAAATCTCTTTAAACTCTTCCATCAACACAGCTTAAGACCGGGAGGAATGGAGACGTATTCACCAAGTTTCACATGTTTCACAACGCTTAGCATTGAACGTAAGATGAAGGAGAAGGTTATTTAATACAAAATACGGTAGCAGAGCAATAAGGTGCAGTTTTCTATGTGTGAACTTGTCTTGTGTGCACTTGTAATTGAATCCGAACGAGTGTATCGTGTGCATATTTGTAAATATGTATGTTTACGCGAATGTGATAAATTTAATTCGTTATAGTAGTATTTGATACCTTTAATATGATAGTATATAAAAGAATTAAACAAAATTAACTAAATCATTTAAGAAAAAGTATTTGTTTTCACAAACAAATATGTGTAAAATGGCGCTAGTGGCATCAGCTTCCACGCACACGACCGCTAGTGTCGTGTGCACGCCGAAATCCCCGATCACACGAGCAATCCCACACCGGCTCAGATTGCACAAATGTTAAATTATTTCCCGCACAGGGAAACAAATACAACCAGTGACACTGCGCCATTTCCAACACAGCGGCGCCGGAACACGAACGAAGCCGCGGCCGCGCAGCCGCGCCGCGCTGGCAACGCGGGAAAACAACATAACCTCAAACCCAACAAAACAAACGTCAAAAAACAGCTCGATAATTACACAATATTTATTATTAACAATAATTTACTCACCGACGTCGGACGACATCTTTGCGGGGCCCAGCAGATCTTTTATTTGTAATATACTTAGAGTGTTCGTCAATATTTGGGAGAGAATGTTTGTGTTTAGTGATAACGTCTTAACCTCAAAATGGATGCGCAGGGAAAAGGCGCGGATGGATCCGCGTGCGGAAAATATAATGCAGCAAAACTTACTTCGATAGTGTAAATATTAGTACAGTTCTTATTTGATTGATATCTTACAAGAAATACGATTCAAGTGCACTACAATTAATTAATTAATACGAAATTTAATTATTATACGTAAAATTAAATACTACACTTTAAAATTTATGATTTAATATTATCAATAACATACAGAAATATGTGATTAATTGCTATGATTTTAAATTTATATTTTAAATGATCAGTTGCTGCTTCGACAACGCTATTTTTTTAACTATATTTACGGCTGCCTCGTGCGAAATTTTCGTGCGTATTCAAATTCGGAACTCGGTCGCGCGGGTTAATTATGACAATATGGCCACGCGGTCGGCGGACACGGCTCAATTTGTTATGACAGCTCGGCGTGCGTCCCGGCGGCGGTCGCGTCGTTCTCGTCACGCGTCAACGGCTACTTCGCGGCGATTTCACGGCTATTACGGTATTTACCGGACGCGGTTAGTGGACTGGGCGATGCGACCAACACAGACAGCGAGCAGCCCCGTGGAGTAATGATAAAACAACATTTTTGGTATCGCAGCATCGTCCCGAGCATGCGCAGCCAGTACTGCCGTATGCGTATAATCTAACAGTCCGTTCACATTCCAACGGCGGCCGGGCTAGTTTGAATTTAGAACGGATTCTGACAGCTGTCAAAATATTTTTAAAAATCTACATTTCTCACTATGCACGCTTATTTCAAAAAATTTAAAATAAATAATAACTATAGCTAAAAAATTACACCCATTATTTAAAAAAAAAATATTTCAATAAAAAATAAATATTTTTCAATACAATTCAAATTCTATTTAAATTTCCATTGACATGGAAATGGGCGAGTCTTGTGACTAGAGTTGCGGATGATCGATTGGCGAATTAAGTACTCCAGTGGTACACACAGGGTAGAAAAATAACACAAGCAAACATCATACGGGGTTGTTGAATTTCGACACCATTCCGGAATAGCCTGGCAGCAAGGCGCAAGGGATACAAACTTGTAAAACATCATGGGGAGGCCTTCATCCTCATCTGCCATACGTATTAAGAATTAAAAAAGAATCTCTAGTAATGTTTGGGCATGTAGAATTTCTTAAACTCAACTTGTATCAGAATAACGGTAAAGAAAACAATAAACGCCAGCGTTGAACGCACAGGAACAGCTGATAGCCGCGATACACTTGATAAGGTCAGACATATGATGATGGCAAACAATCGGCAAACATGCATGAAAACGAGACGAAGCAAAAGATTACACTAAACAAACAAATGTAGCGCACAATCTTTCCTGTCTTTCACGCAATAGTATCTGCAAATACTGGATTATTTTGCCGAAACAAGAGATGGTAGTCTTATCAACTCAATTTGGGTTCAGTTTCGGCGAGGCAGAGCGTTATTGAGAACAGTCCGAGAGTACCATTCAACGCTGTGTCGCGCGAAATTTGGTAATATTTTGGATTACTTAAATATATTATTTGCAAGGACCAGTGTGGCTGGTGGTTGGACTGATCTGGATCGATTGAAAAAATCTGGCAATGACTTGTACAATGAACTGGCTAGTACAAGCAAAACTTTTGGGTTTAAATTGCAATATAAATAAGAATGAAAGAGTTATGAAAAATGAAACGAACGAATGTGTCAATCTTTCAAGAACTCCGCACTAAAGAAAGAATATAGGATACAACATACAGGAAAATAATTCATTAATACTTTGGGCATGTTGCTAGAAGAGATGAATAAAATGGTGATCACCACGAACGTACAAGGGGGGAAGGGGAAAGGTCGATCTCCAATAAGATAGACAGCCCAAGTCCGAGACATGATCGGAGCCTCTCAACACACGGCTAAAGATCGCGTAGAGTGAAAGCAAGCAGAATAGAGGTTCGCGATACTCAGTTATGAGCGCATCGACCAAAAGAGAGAGAGAAATAAAAATAGCTCTGCACGCCAGCCAAGCATTACAAGCGAATAGTGTAAACCTAGAATTAGTCTCTTCATATATGTACAATACTGACCTCAGTCATCTCCTCAAACGTTGAACCTCAAGAAAAAGTAACAAGAAGAACAAACTAAGCTGGATGGCGTATAGGAGATAAAATAATGACTACTAAAGTTAACTGCCATTTTGTCCTTGATATGCAGTTTGTATATGTATTCGATCCCCGCTTACAACATCTTAAGGGATCTCTCATGAGATGTTTGTATTACGGATATAATCATTTTTATAAGTAGGTATCCACTGTTCATACCAGTACTCCAGTTTCGTTCTTTAAACAGCCTTAATGACTGTCATCCTCGTTTTCTGATCTTATCATCTGGCAATTTCTCCTGGCGTCCATCCTCCCGAAATCTGTACCATGTAGATGTGTGCACTTTAATGTAAATAAAATAGTATTTTAAAATTCTAATCTCTCAAATATGTAATGCAAATTGCCTAAAATTAGGCGTATTTTATTTATTTTTTTCTCAATAATTGTAACGAGATTAATTATAGCCTACAATATTCGTACTACTTATAATTTAATAATCACTGCCCTATAAAAATACCAAGGTTTTGTGGACCACCTTGATGGTACGAGTACCACCGGGTAATTTAAATTTAAATAAAACAGGATTTTAAATTGCTAATCTTTCAAATATGTCATGCAGGTTGCCTAAAATTAGGCGTATATTATATTTTGTCACAATAATTGGTATGCGATTTTTTACAGCTATATTTGTATCGCATCTTGTCCAATAATCACTATCCCATTATGACTCCAGGGCTTTGTGAACCCTTTTGAGTTAACCAACATATTCACTTTAGAATTGTTACTTATCTTGTTGCTAAAAACCGTTGAAATGTGCTGCAATTTTATATATTTTAAGTCAACTCCTTGTGGATGATTACGTCTTTTGTCGAGTCGCGACCTATTTTATGTGTTAAGAATGTGTATAAGAAACGATGAGATGGAAGTATGAAGAAATGTGACGGTATACAAAAGTGAAATAACACAACAGAGCTTCAAACACTAAAACTTACAAAAGATTACTAATGGTGATAATGAATAGAAGGCAAGACATTGAATAACACAAAAACACAATACAACAACATCTCAAAAATAGGACAATCGCGACTCACTTGGAAATTAAGACGTGCACAAGCATAATAAAAATTAATAAAATGTAAAACTTACAGTCTTATGTTAATCCTACTGTTAGTTTAGATCTCTCCCGGTTTTTTATATTTTAATATAAAAAATATTAACGATGCAAAGTATCCTCCACCATTTAATAATATACAAAAGATCAGTCAGGTGAGCGCGTGGCGACCTATCCAAATGCTAATCACCTGAATTTGTATAAGTATTAGTTGAAACAATTGTTTTTTTTTTCTTAATAGTTTTGGATAATTTTTCCATAAAGTTAAAAATCTCGTCATATATAAAAGGCAAAAATGTCCGTACTCCATTGCTTCAGCTGTCTTCTCTTCTTCTAATTGTTTTCTTTTGTTTTCTTATTTTATAATTAAAAATATTTATCTTTTTATTCATTCCGAACCATGACACCTTTATTCGTAACTTTATTAATCCAAAATGCTTCTATAGATCCACATTTCAAATGCTTCAGGTCGCCTTATCATTTCTTCGGTAAGTGTCCATGCTTCCATTCTATTAAACAATACCAATAACACACACCATCCGACTAATTTTAGGTTAAGATCCCGACTGCTGATCATATTTTTAGTGCCAATAAAGGTTCCACGAGCTTGCTCAATGCGGCATTTGATTTCAAGAAGGATCCCATTTTTGGGCTGTGTTCGGTTTGCTAATGACCATATATTTTGTTTTAGTTGTATTAGATTCTAATCTCACATGTATTCACTACTTGGTTCAGTAAAAGTTGTAAATCTTCAATGTTACTCACTAGAAGTTCCGTATCATCTGCATAACACTAGTTGTTCAGAATCTTTCCATTTATAATAAGTCCTTGAGTAGCTTTCTGAATAGCTTCATTGAATATTTCTTCTGAACGTGAGTTGAACAACTCCGTAGAATTTTGATGATTAAGTAAATCTAATGAGTTGTGGGGTGGCCAGTTGGCCTCTCAATTTCCCTCGGGTATCACTGGATGACTGCATTCATTCAAGAATTGTCTGTCCTCAGAAAAATGTGACATGTCCATCGTGATATCATTTCGTTTCTTTTCGTGTGTCTTCGTGTGATATCCGAGATACATATTTTCATGTATCTGTGTTATTTATAAATTTCTGGACCTCTTTCTTTTATAGATTCCATGTTAACGACCAAGCGAGCACTGGAAGTGCGTATTGATTGAACATCCTTTATTTTAGATACAGTGGAAGATTAATTTTCAAAATCATATTCAAACTATATATTCACTCAAGTTCAGCTTTGATTTGCAAACCATTTCTTCGGATATGCCTCCTATATATCCTAGGTAGACATAATTATCGACATGTTCAAGCTGGGCTCCGTTAAGATGAATGACTTTAGTCAAAAAAGCAGTTCATCAATACTTTAGTATTTAAAACATTTATTTGTTCGATATTTGTGACAGATCCACGGATAGCCGTTCGCGTGCACGTGCCTGGATGTTCCATTATGTTGACTTTATACCTATTTGTCCCCCCCTCCCTAAACCCTAGAACACGATTTTCTGTATTATCCATGACTTTAGAAGAAGAGTGATAACGTCGTTCATTGACTTGAAGTACCATTACTATTATATTTTGTCTTGAAACTTATTACAATTGCTATTGTGTGTGATACAGCGTTTCGTGCAATCATCGAAATGTGTTCCTGAAGTTCAGGAGTCCTGTGGCCACAGCTGAGAGAAATCCAGGTAAGTCGTATTCTTCCCGGCGTTTGGTTGGTCATTGAGCCTTTATTGTCCTATCTCTCTACCAAATTATTTCCACCCTTTCAACATCCTAATTTCCAACCCTCTTGTTCAAACACCATTTAATTAGTGAAGTTATATAATATATAATATACTTGGTCAAATATGATAATAAACAAAGATATCAACTTTTATAATATTCGTTCGTATTTTATGTTTTCTTTTGAAGAATTTTTCTTAAGTATGATATCATAAATCAGCAAAATTAACAAAAATCACGTATTAAAGTCACTTACATTAAGATTAATTTACATGGCATTTGGTCAGGTGATCTCCAACCCCCAAAACGAGAGCAGTCTTTGTGTAAACGGACCCCAAGAGCGGGGAATGTTCCTGGCACAGCTGCAATACAGCAGCAAGCGGGCTGTGCTTTCATTTATTTACCCAGACACAACTCGGTGCCGCCTCACTTCGGGGGCCGTCCCGCGGGGTGAAATGGAGGCCGGGGGTGGCATCCTTGTCCAGCTCGATATTGTTGCCACCTTTTTATTGATGATTTGAATGCAGTTCTCACGGTCTGGTCGCATTAAGCTGAACTTTTCCGCCTGAAGAAACACTATGCGGCCAAAATTTACATTTAAATTTGCGAATAAAAATGACCAAACAGTTTTAAAACTGTTTGCAGGCCTCCTGGGATTTATATTTGTATCTCGGTGATTTTTAACCGATTACCATCAAGCACCGGAACACCCAGTTACTCTATACCGTAGTAACTGGTCGCACTGAATCGATTGAGTATCGTAGGAAACAGGAAGTACCATATAATATAAAATATTTAACCACAAACCCTACCCAAAAATATTCTAATAATTTTGGAATATATCCACGTGTTTCATCATCGTATCAATTTAAGTTGGGTACTAGATTTTTTTATTTTAAATCGAACTTAAAAACATTAAACAATTTGACATATGGTTTTAGTTAGTTTATTTGACATCCTGATGAAAGAAATGGTATTTTCCGAAACTGATTGGTGTATTAAAAGTGGTTAAAAACAAAGTTATAAGTATTTTATATTAAAATAATCAAGTGTCGGGTATGGTTAGTTTAAATTAGGTTAGAAATAGTTACATGACTTCAAGATAATTCCCTCATCCAAAATATCTGAACGCCTTTTAGGTGTAAACATTTCTGAATTGTGCAGACATGGTAACTTCCGTTACTTTTATCAGACTTTGAATAATATATTTTTTTTTTAAATCATTTTAATATCTCAGCTAAATTCGTTAGCCATCCGCGTTCTGCCGGCAATCTTCTCCAACTAATTTTTCTCGCATTAAAGTCTCAATAAGTTATAAATAATTTATATTAAAACGAATAACCACAATCTAAAGTTTGCAATAAATATAAAAAATACAAGAAATATCGGTGTCAGTTATCAAAACGATGAAAATAGTGACAAATAAATATTTCAACAATTATTAGACTAGGATGAGCCTGTGTCGAGGTGGGCTATTATTTAAAAAATATTAGAGTATTTTATTTACATTTTTACGAGACCTCGATGACTCATTTTGTAGTGCTCGTCGATAGTTCGTCTCGTTGCCTAAATCTTTAATCAATTGTATAATTAGCTTCTAAAATATTATTTCATTTGTTGCATCTTTCATTTCTATTGACAGTCTATTCTATTAAATAGTGGTATTTGAAAAGAAAAATTTCCTAAAGTACAATATCCATTAACTATTAACTGAATATCAGGCATTGTAAAGTAGATAGTAATTCCACTTCTACAAATTAGTCCGATGTGTGAATGTGGTTCGAAGGATACCCTCGACCATGTATTTGTCTCTTGCTCATTATACATGTCTAACTTTCTCTTTCTAAACTCGACGTCTATGACATTATATCTTAAAAATTGTATGAAAATAAAATTATATTTTAATTTAACCTCATCACTGACTATTAATATAATTCATGTCCACTTTATCTAACAGCTTAAACAACACAAATTACTCTGCAATCTTTTTAATAATTGCCTTATTATCAAAAAGAAAATGACACGTATGAAATTTTCTAATTCAGTCATGCGGCGACTGAGATCAGAGTCGGGTTAGCGATGGATAATTTCACGCATCGGTAACATCTCATTTTTATATATTATTATGACATTACGTCAGAGTATCTACCCGAATATGGTAAGAATCTATGGTCGCGAGTAAGCTGCGTACCATCTTTATACCGCCGTAGTCTGTAAAGTCATAGATATTTTCGTTTTGGTAGGAAGCGCGTGCTGAATTGGGAGGCCATCAGAATAAAATAGACTAACTGAAACATAAATTATCTCGTACATACATACTTCTTCTCTACACACGAGTCCTACTCTCATAGAGAAGAAATAAATGTTAAATTAAATATATATATATATATATATATATCTTACTGATAATTCTAAAATATTTTCTAATATTAAAAAAAATATATAATTTAAAAAACGTAATCTTTTTACAAAAAGGAAGGCTTTAAATATAATCCTAATGTAACTTTTTATGCATTTGTGTCACTAGTAGTTAATATTGTGAATATTTCCTCACAGGGCGTAAAAGTCCCTTCTTGCACGGACGGATTCAAAGAAGGACACGCCATTTTGTTTTAATCTGCCATTAAAAAGTAGTTATGCGGAAGGATTTCTCCGTCATATTTTCCTGAGAAGTTCTCTGAAGGAAGTCGTGAAGGATTTTCCATGCAATGATGTTGACGGGAAATTAGATCACGACTTGGGTCTGTCCCTAAAGCCCATATTGTGTTCCGATGGGAACCTCCAAGGAGTCGAGTAACAAGAATGTACCACTATTTTACTCGACTGGGATCTGTTTCGTCAAGTGGACCGTTTATTGTGTAGTATAAAGCTTTTTCTTGAATTTGTCTATAGTGCTGCAACTGACATATCTCTAGTAAATTAACTCTCGACATCCTAACTTTGTTATATCAACTATGGTTGAGTGGATTAAAATTGTACGAACTAAAATCTTTAGTAATTGATGCCTGTCAAAATGTCGACATCCTATTGCCTTTGATTTTATTTAACTATCGTGTTGTTTAAATAAAATATTCACTATTACATAAATGTTATTTCCCATGAAGTAACTATTCGAGCTGGCAGAAAAGGAACGAAAGTAGATTGAATGCAGTGGAAATGAGATCACTTAGGTGTATTTGTGGCAAATCTATTTGACAGAGTAAAAAATGAAGAAATAAGAAAATGATGTTATAGTGAGTAAGATTAAAAAAGGATCACTTAGGTGGTTCGGTCATAAATGAGGAGAGAATGGTAAGAAAGATATATGATGTAAGTATTGATGGCACCAGAAATAGAGGATGTCCGCGAAAGACTTGGCACGACCAGGTAAACCAGATAATGGAGAATGGTTCTGTTAGAAGCCTCAACAATCGGCGAGCTTGTATGAGAAGATGTATGAATGTGGATGAGGCGAGAATTGTGTGTCAGGACAGAAGAGTGTGGCGCTCTATCCTCTCTGCCTAACCCCACGGAGAAACGGCGTGATGGTAAGTAAGTAATATTTCAATACCTATGATACAATAAAAACAAAACTAAAAAATGAAGTGACTAATTAGCAACTATTTGTGAAAACTAATTTAAAAGGTGAATATTTGCAAAAAGATTTGGTTATTTATAATATTTAATTTGCTATTACCGTAACCCTTGTTAATGTCAAAAGAATGGTTTATTTCCAAAAGATGATTGGCAAATTCAGAATAGTCGTTGCTATTTAGATATCTCGAGTGCTCCTTATTTCTAATATCAACATTTTTTACTAGTGTTTAAATTTAAACAGTGTTAAAATAAGTTTAAAAATCCATTAAAAGTTTCATAAAAGTTAATTAAACAAAGTGTTTTTCTTATTATTAATATAATATGCTGTCACTAAGTAATTTTGCAAATATTATTAAAACCATATTTTTAACACCGCCCATTCATTGTAACCTATGCTGTATCGTTAAGCTGTTAATGTTGTATACAATATAAAATAAAATAGCAACAGAATAGCTTGGAATGGTTCAAGGGATGCATATGTCTTGCACTGAGGAAGATATAGATGTTGGTTTTAATAACATTTGGAAAACTGTATGAAAGAATTGCTAAAAAAAGTTTATAAAAACCTCCAATTTAAAGATGCCTCTTATACACAAGTCTCGCTCCACGGGTGGCATAGACCCCACCCTATAGCAGGTGGTATTATATACCGAAATAACAGGTACACAAAGTAATTCATGACTCATTGTTTACTCTTATAATCCATGAAGAATTAAGTATTTTTTAATACTTAGACTATCAAATGTTAAGTAGTATATCGCGTGACTGGAGTCAACACGTTATTATGGTGACCACAGCTGGTCGGTGTCGGCAATTATTAACTACATTGTACGGGGTAAAAGCGTTTCTTCGCGGGAATAGGCAAAAAATACGGAAAATCCGTTATGTCTAATCAAACTATCCACATTGCGAAAATTGTAGGATTTTATAATGGAATATTTTCTCCTAATTCCAAAGAAACTGTCATAGAATGTTTTCAGCGGCGCGCAGTCGGCACTTTAAAATAAGACGTCCTTAACAAAAATTTCTGCGAAATAAATTATGTATCTCGTATTATTCTATTAGATTAATATTTAATTTCACTTTATTTCTCAAACATATAGTTACTTACAGCTTATTTCAACGCGTTGACTGCGCGCGCCTGGCAACCAGACAACTGCAAATAGGACAATTACACACAAGGCAACTGCACACCGGCGATCTTGTCATGTCATAAATACCGCACATTTAGGTAATGGTACACTGTACAGTATTAATATATTGATTATTAAGGAAAATACATTCTTATTGTAAAGTTGTAATTATTCAGAACATAGCTCTGTGATATTTTAAATACTAAATTAATGTATTAAGTATAAATATATACATATAAAATCAATTTTGTCGAAAAATATTGTTTTCGCGTCACCGGATTGGAAATAGAGATCCAGGTTCGAATCCCGGTGACGCAAAAACAATATTTTTCGACAAAATTAATTTTATATGTATATATTTATAATTAATACATTAATTTAGTATTTAATATATCGAATTGAATAAATATGCTCGTAATCCTACCATCTTGTTAAAATGAATTCAAGGAAGTTTGCTCGATCTATTAATTCCTTCTAGGACACTTTGGTAATGCCTGATCGATTTTGATTAAATTTGTTATTTTTATTTGTTAACTTTGTTTTAAAAACCACTTATTGAGTTTAAATACATCTTTACCGGTTTCTTAAAATACCATTTTCTTCTTCAGGATGTCAATACTAACTAAAAACGTATATTATTGTTTCTTTTATCAGAATCTATTTTTAATAAACAATTTATTTTTTTTTAATTTAGTACCTAACTAAAAAAAATATTGAATTTTAACTACAAAGTTAATTTTGCTAATTTCAGAAGTATTAAATTTGTTGACTGAAAAATATCTATTACTCGACTCGAATCTATTGAAATTCATTAGTTTCAAAATTTGTAGCGCACCATTTGAATCTGCTACTTAATAATTCGAATAATTTAAACGCAATATTTTTTTAATGTTTAAAGTATACCAGATTGCGATACATTTGTCTGTATTAAATACAAATTGAAGACAATTGATTTATTTGATTTCATTTTTTGTTTATTTCATAGTATTATTGTATGTACTAAAAAGTTATATGTGAAATGTATTTTTACCGTAAATAAATAAAGATTAGTAACTAACTGTGCGAAATGTGCAATTACTGATACAATAGAAATTGATGTGACAAGTGCGATAAGTGACGGATGTCAGATGTCAGGTGTCAGGTGGCAGGTGTCAGAATGAATGAAATATGAGTAATTAGTTGCATTAAATAATGCATTATCTCGCGTGTGTTATCGGTGCCGGTGCTGTACTTTCTCTACTGTAGTGTAGTCTTTACAAAGCCATGTGCATACACGTTAAAGACTGCAAAATAACGGAAGAACTCCAGTCGTCTCGAACCACCCCCGCCATTGGACCGAGCTTCCAGTATCCCACCTGCGCCTTAAACAATCCCACGCACAGGCCTCTGTCACTGATTGGTAAACGTCAGTTACCAATCAGTGTCGTAATCACAGTTACATAACGGTTTACATTCACTACCAGTTAGGACTGTTTCTTGTAGCTAGTTTCTAAATATCACTCTTAACGTTGGCCTTTTCGAGGTACGCTTTCAGAGTCTTCGATAAATTTTTTTTGGCCCCCATGCGAGCATTTGCCCTTGTTTTGATTGTTGTTGTTTTGTTTGTTGTTGTTGTTGTTTTTTTGTTTTTTTTTTGTTGTTGTTGTTGTTGTCTATTGTTTGTTGTTGATATTGTTTGTTGTTGATATTGATTGTTGATAGTCTGGTTTCAGGCATTTTGACCACGTGGTCAAACTGTCGAAGTTGTCACTGAATGATAATAGCTTAGATTCTACTAATTTATCTACTTCAAGGAGTAGAACTGTCTATATGTGCACTTGTCACTATATGCAATTGACTTTATGCACCTGTTTCGTGTGCAGCTGATTGTGTGCAGTTGTAATGGAATCGTCCGAAATATCTGTTGAAAATATGTACCCGCAGACAGATTTTCGTTTTTGTTCATTTAAATATTGTATAGTAGCTGAAGAACCCAGCGTTGCCCGGGCTTTATGCAGAGTAAAGAGGCTTCATTTAGAGGGATGAAGAAGTTTTTTTTTCGAAATCAGACGTATACAGTAATTTTCCTCTTATTTTGTACGTTAAGTGTGCAGAATTTCATTAAGAAGTACCAAAATTCTGTTTTATGGGGTGGAAAAGAGGGATGAAGATGGTTTTTCGAAATCTCATTTAGATAATGACCTTTCTCTTGTTTTTAAGGTCAAGTGTGCAAAATTTCATAAACCTAGGAATAAAACCGTGGATTTGTTTAAAAAAACAAACAGCCACACTCTTCTTTATATATCGTATATAGAAGTACATAAATACTCATAATACCATTTTCATTTCTATTTATTTAATGTATGGTAATTAAAATAATGAGCCTGCATACAAGTGTCTAATTAGATGTCAGTGATTTGAAGATGATGTAAAAAAAAAAGTTGGTGATAAAAAAATGTTAAAGAATGACCTAAATCAAGGTATTTGTAGTTTATTGTGTTATGGTGTGCGATTAAAAACGTCACTAAACCCATTTGTATAAAAATTATTTTCAGTTCGCGCGAGTTGTGCTAGTGCCCGACACTATGCAACCTTTTTCGCGATCCCGTAGCTCCACCATCGGGTCGTAAAAATATGAATTCGTCGATAGTTGTATGATTTATTACCACCGCGCCAAATTCGTCGCGCATTTGTGACCTTCGGGCTCTGCGTTTTATCGTCCGACCTCCGGACTGTGACCCTTTCGGCGCTGATGACCTTTGACATTTAACGGCTTGCATTTTCGTGTGTACGTCTGTTTAAGGGTCGTAATTCGCCCTGCAGCCGGGACAACTTTACGAGCAAACATTCGCCGGCAATGGGCAGAGCGCAAACACGAAACACCATTTCCGCGGCACGGCCATTGTTGACTTTTATTGGACTTTAACGGGAGCCCGCGCTAATTAACCCCGACACTATCCCGATCTCACCCGTTCTATCAAATCGGGAGGGCGATCATTTAAATTGGCCAGAAAATTTGCAATTAAGCGAAAATAGGATACGCTTTGCGCCGTTCGTTCGTTCGATCGCAACGTAAATCTAACGTCAAAAAGCTCTGATATTCAAATATGGGCCTATATAGTAGGCAAACGTGAAATGAACAACTTAAAAATATACCAAGTAGGTATATATTCTTATATTTGTGAAATTAAATGATATTTCTCAGTTTTATGGTACCATGAAAGTACTTTTTTCGCCATTTTTAAAAAATTGTAGAATCAGGATGGCTAGTGAATTTAACCGATATATTTACAAGATTGTTTACATTGATCTTTCAGACAAGTTTATTCGAAATCTGATAAGTAATCGTTTTGGGTCCATAAAAACCGTTATATTACGAAAGATTTATTATTAAGGAAAACACATTCTTATTGTGAAGTTGTAATTATTCAAAACAGACAGTCTGTGATATTTTAAATATTCAATATAAACATAAAAGTATTTGAAAGATTTATTATATACAGTGGTGCACTGACCTTGAGTTTAATTCGTTTCGTGACGCTCATAAATTACTCGTATGTCAAATCAATTTTCCCATTGAAATGCCATTAATCTGTTCCGGGACCTCCGAAAAAATAACATTTGTTACATGTTCTTAGCGTAAATAGCTCAGATTCCTTCCTGCAGATTACAGCCACCGTCACGGTATCTTCCGGGAGCTGTTTCTCCATCAACCACACCATCAGCAGCTTTTCCATAGTTTCATAGATAGATGTTCGCTATTTAGAAATTATTTTAACATTTATATTATGATCAACTCTCACCAGTATGGTGCAGATTATAAAAGTGATACGCTCAAACTGCTTCGCCAAGTCGACTACGCGCACCCCTCGGTCATGATAATTTAATTCAAAGCACATCGTCCGCTTCTTCTCAACACTGTTCTTCGCACTCATTTTCTTCGGACCCGTGGTTGGAAAAATGAAGTTTTGCAAAATAACTGCAAGCACAACACTGACGCTCACGCTGCGTAACCGCTTAAGTGAACGAGTGAGACACGGGATGGGATGCTGGGCGGATGTTGCGAAGTTTACTGTGGCGTTCGCTATGCCAACTGGCGGTGGGGTATCTGAAGCTGGCTCGTAATCCGAATTTTAAGTTCTCAACTCAAAGAAAAAAATTGGCCGAGAAACGGCTCGTATCTCGAAAAACTTGTTTGTCAGTACACTCGTAAGTCTAGGTACCGCTGTATTATGTTTCATTTCAGGATTCCGCGAGCACTAGTACACAACGAGCGTCTCTTCTGTGATATGTGAACAATTCTACTGTTGGAGATTTATATTCCCCAAGTGCGGACATGATCTAATCTTTCTGGCCCACTTTCGTAATCAGAGCTCACATTAATAAGGATGATGATCTAAAATTAAAAACCTCATTGACAGTAGATGGAACATAAACTTATAAGATGAATGGAAGGAATTTGGTACATGAGAATGATGGTACTCGAGAACCAACCAGTTACTAGGAAGAACACGACCTGCCTGAGGGGCTCTTTTATCTGGATTTCTTCTTTCGCTCTGGCCACAGGTCTTCTGATTTCGCTGGTTGCATGGCAATATTACCCGCAACACACACACACAAATACCACTATGATATCGGCACGCAAGGAAGCGAGAAACCGATAACACTACAATAGCGCCAACGCTACTCATTTCACACAACACCAGTTTTCTATACGGCACTTCAAGCCAGTACAAGATTACAAAACTAATTGTCACACATCACATCCGCCCTGCAATGGTATCCGAAAGGTCAGACATACACGGCAGATTAGCCCAAAAAACTTTCACAGAAGATTCTGAACGCCCGTGAAAACTTAAGAACATTTTTAATGTGATCTAACTTAGTTGAATCACCACCATATACAGAATCTAAAAGACCTAGTCCACAATATATTGTATGGGTGGTCACCTAACTAAATTACGAGTCTAAAATATTCAAGGAATACGTGCCTAATCCCATGTCAGAGACATAAGCATTTCAAAAAAATTGTAATTATGCGATCATTTCATTAATTTAAATATTTCATTAATTTTATATTATATATTGGATACAAAAAATTAAAGGTCATCGAATTTCGAGCCGCCAGGCTATTTTTTGTTAATGATTTAGGGCCTGAAGCAAAGATATAGATTAATAATGGATCCATACAAGTATATACACTTAAAACTTAACATATTTTTATAAACAGCTTGTACAATAGTACTGTCCGTAACAATTTAGAATTTATTACATCTCTCATGGAGATTGGCTCATTTAAACTATGAGCATCAAAATCAGAAACAGATGAATCTTGCAATCAAAATATTGTATTGATCGAACGTGACGTATCCCGCCTGTGTATTATTAAAATTATTAAAAAGAGGAATTAGAATTACCATTATCCATTATCCATTTCAATTTGTAAAATGCGACTTGTTTCCTTAAAAATGTGAAGTTCTTTACCTGCAACAAAAAGAAACAAAAAATTAATTAAATCCGATGACTTGCGTTTTTATATTATAATATATACTATTGAAATTCTTTGATATTTTTATATCAACAAATATTTTTGACTATCATGTTAACGTGTTTTTTTGATAACCATTAAAAAATTCAAATTAGTGCAATGGTTGTAGAGATGTAGAAGTATATAACGATACACAACCATGTGCACATTTCTATTTAATTAAGGGAAACATTGGGCAGATGAAATTATCAGAGCAATGGAAGTGACATGGCGACCGAGCAGAGTGCCAGTCATAGGGAAGCCTTCGTCCAGCAGTAGACTACCAACGTCTGATGAAGATGACGATAAAAAATAAAATAAAACTTTTTTATGCAACAATACAGTGTTGCACACTCAAATAAGAATGAATGGCAGTTTATACGGGGGTGGTGAAAAAGCCCTTAGGGTATTAATTGTCGAATATATTAAACTCCTAATGGATGGAAGAAACCCTTAGCAACATTAGATCAGTTTTTTAAATATCTTACTACCCCTTCTTTTTACCCCGTTCCATGTGTCCTTTGATTATACCCCTGCGTTAATATAATAAAGACCGTGAATAAAACAGGAAGAAATTTTTCACAGAATGCACTCGGTATTGCACTCGGTATTAAATTAAATTTTTATAGGAATAGGTAGGTACCTATGTAAGTCGAACGTCGAAACTCGCTAGATTATATTTTTTAAATGTAACATGATTAAGTGGCACGATTATATAACGATATTATTTAAAAATGCGTGCTTACGAGTTACACAAATGGTTTGATAAAGCATTTTAAAAAATTTGAACAAATTTGTGCACGTCATTTGCATATCAAATCAAAATATATTTACAGCAATAAATTTCAGATTGAAATTATGTATCTGCAATAACGTTGTTCGGTATCTATAACAGGTGCGCGTGTGTGACTTTACCTAGCTGCCCCCACCCACCCCTATACCGTAGTCTTCAGAACATGTGTGTGTGTTATCTATGAACTTTGAACTGCCAAGAAGTGTGAACGTCCCGCTGTGTACTCGCTGCACTGATCTGTCATTGTACAGTTATTCGGCGTCTGGCGGTGCTTGCCGAAACTACTATTGTGATCACAATGCCTTGTGAGATACGACGAAGAAGTTTTCTGAAGTTCAGGAGAGATGTGACTATACATCTACATCTCTTGTGTAAACAAATACTGTACGTCGCTTTTGGGCAGATTTGAGTTATGAATACCACAACATTATACATCTTCTTGGGCATCTAATGATATATTAAATAGTCATACAAAATAATTAAAAATACAATTACACACAATTTCAGCGTGAGATTCCCTGCAATAACACTGTATATCATTCATCTTGTCATCTCTCACATTATTATGTATTCGTGTTCCTGCCATGTGCTTATTACTTCTGCTAATGTACGATGAGTAGTAAATACGTTTATATTTTATCTAAATAATGTGAAGAATACAACCTCAAGGAACGCTGAATGTTTTAAACAGTCGCTTTTCAATCTTTGCTAATTACTAATTCATTTAATTTTAAATACTAATTAAATGTATTCATTAGAAAGATACACATGTAAAATTAATTTTATCGAAAAATATTGTTGTTGCGCCACTGGGATTCGAACCTGGATCTCTTTTCAAACCGGGGAAGGTGCATTATCCAACTACGCTATAGCGACATTGTTTTCGACGACAAATTTTCGAACCAATATGTTACACTTTTTAAATTAATACAACTATCGTTCCATTATTTGAAAGCCATCTACTTTGTTTTTACGGAATCTCAAATACCTTTGAGTAAACCGATTTCATTTTAATTATTTAACTGTACATCATCCAAAATGGCCGACGCTCCATCTATCTATCAACATTCGTATTAACCGATATGCAGTTTTGATGAAGGGGGGTCACAATTAATGAGAACGGATGACAGGATGCATGAATGTGGGCGAAGCGAAGAGCGCAGAAGATGAAGGAGATATTTATTTTCTGCTTCACCCCCAGTTATCAGCTTGAAAGTAAATATAATAAATAAGTAAGTGACGGTAGAAATTCCAAGGGTCCAACCCCTTAATTACCCGTTATACGGAACACACTCGCCCCTAGCGACCCCAGCGGTTCGAGCCTCACCTCAAGAGACCGACAAGTTAGTTAGCTTAGTTGCTAAAATAGTAATAATGTTGATGTGATAATATGTATTCCGAGTGTGCGTCTATTTTTTATTACACTTATACAGTACAATAATATTACAGAGGTATAAAAATAAAATAAAATTAATTAATTACATTTGTACATGGAAAAAATATAAAGCTAATACAAATTAAATTAATCAACTAGAAAGATAGATACGTAAAATATTTTAGTTACTACCGGGATTCGAACCTGGACCATTTCCTATATGGGAAAATATGTTAACTAATTCCTCTACATCAACCGAGTACGTTTACGACAAATTTGTCGAAAACGTACTCCGGTTCGAATTTCGCTAGCATCTAAATTATTTTTTCGATAAATAGATTTTTTCTGTATATCTTGCTAGTTAATTCATTTCATTACACGTAGAATAAATGCCAATCTATCAACAAAAAAAGGTTTTTGAAAAGACGTATATTTAGTTGGTTTTTGTACAGATCGAGAAAGGACTTGCTCCGAGCCTAGATTTCGACTTATCCTGAACCTAAATTCAATTTCAGTTCATGTCGCACAGCAATACAAACATTTATACATGCACACCGTGCAAAATACTTGTAGGTAATGATTGCTTGGCTTGGTATGGTTGATAGAAACGGAAAGGCTGAGAAAGATATCGAAAAGAGTATGACTGCAGGGAATAAAGTGAACGGCGCTTGGAATGGAATTATATCTAACGGGAACTTGTAAACCGAGGCAATATGGTATGCAATAGAGTCCTGGTACCGACACTAATGTATGGAAATGAGGCCTGGAGCCGGCAGAAGAAGAACGAAAACCGCAAAGCGAAAACATCCATATATTGTACATGTCAAAAACACATATACGCTTGAAAAAATAATGAATAAAATAATAATATCTGCCACACAGAAAGAAAGCCAAATCTCAGTAAAAATCAATGTACAGTGCGAAGAAGATTTTTCATGAAATATCAGATGATATGACAAAGGAGAATAAACTACATCAATATAAATTAAACTAAGTAAATATACATAAGATAAGTTATAGTAAAAAGGGAAATATAAATATTGTTTTTATTAGACCATATATATACTTATGGATGCACTATAATAAAAATAAATTAATAATTTCCAAATTTATCGAAAACTTGACGTGGCGAAATGGTATCGCATTTCCCCAAATAGAAAAAGTTCCAGGTCCGTGTCCCGGTGACAATCAAATATTTTTCGATAGATAGATTTTTTTCTGTACATCTTTCTTATTAATTCATTTGTTTTAAATGTTCACAGAACTATGTTCTAAAATTACAACTCAACAATAACAATATTTTTTCGTAAAAAAATTACTAGATCAAAAGCGTTTTTATTGCGACAAATATGACTAATTTAGTGAAATATCAAACAATTTTTACATGCTTTTTTTACAATGATTAAAAAAATATTTTTTTATTATTCTCATATATAATTTGTTATTCCGTTATGGCTGCATATGGTGATGATATATTATTATATATTCAGCCAGTGGTAGGTATGTATATGCTGGATTGAGAGTAGAATGGGGAAATATTTTTTAAATGAAAATTTTCCACATTTACAGTATAGCTACCCGTAGCGCGCTAGTGAGTATTTGATTCCCAAATGGGTACAAATTAATTAACATTATCTAACCTCGTTGTGTGACGCACCCCACCCCCGGCGACCACCCCGGGGAAGTCTGAGGGTACATTTGTGGAACAATTTCCCTAATTATTATTAGACCCTGTGTATTTAGGGTAGTTAACCGGCTAACACCTGGTGAGCTGAATGACTTAAGGATAATACAGGACATTAGCTGATCAAGTCCTTTGTGGAAGATTTTCACAGCCTGGAACGCGACAAATCGAGGGTTTCTATTCAAATACATCCTACGCCCAGCGTACATTACCATATTAAAGCTGTATATATGTATAAGTATATTATATTATGTTCTTAGAAGATTATGTGATATTTTGACTGCGGTCTGTACAGTATATATATTTAGTAAGCGAGCGAGTAATCTATCTCTTTCCAGAGCCGCATTACAAGTCCGGGCGGTACAGAAAATAATATATTTAATAATATTTAAAAATTAAATTAAAATATACTTGCACGTCCCGACAGGAATAAAGGAATATCACGAATATAGGAAATGAATATGGAGAGAGGTAAGAATAGGTTATTGTAGAGAAATCTATATCGAACTATCAATTTATATCATATTTTTTCTTTATTTTTTCCAAATACTTTTATTATTTCTACATATGTTTATAGTTTAACTGTTCATTTTTATTTATTTTTTCTATTAACATCAAAAATAATCATGATATTTTATTTTAGTTCCTATGTAAATATATAATATAAAATTAGCAGTTACGTAATAGATTATCTTTTTACTTTGTCAAGTTTTTAATGTACTTGTGAAACTTTCCACGCTCAATTTTCAATAAGAATAAAGATATCATTGTTTTTGTAATATTTTTGTTAATAAATAACGAGGGAGACCTACAAAAATGATATATAATCGTATAAATAATTTATTAAAATAATAAACCACATCTTATATTTAAAGAGTACAATGCCCTAGACATAAGACAAATCTTTATGTTGAGACTCGTCTAATTTTTCCATGCTAACAACAACTTATCCCAAGCAATAAATCATAGACACAACACAAGACAAACAATGAACATCTACCCGCCAGTTCCGAGAGCAACGACATTTTATCAAGGTTCTACATGTTCTTAGTTTCTAAACTGTACAGCACACTCAGTACCGACTGGAAATCGTTCAACTCCAATAATATTACACTAATAATATAGACCCATTATATGATCCAATCGGGTAGAGAGCAATCAGAATCTTTTTTTTTATCACTATCTTATTTATGTCGAATCTTTATTAAATAACACCACAACAGCACGAAAAAAACTGGCTACTTTAACACAGACTTCAGTCTAGCAAAGTAGCCAGTACAACGCTGTATATATCAGAGGTGAAGTCTACTCTATTTCACACAACAAAATAAAAGTATCTACTTTATCTACCAGTATTTAATTGCAATATAATTGTATGTTATGTTTATCATGTTATATTATAATATATTCATCTCTGTTACAACAAAAATATGTATGTCAATAAAGTCTAAATAAATAAATATTCATATTAACCATATACATATCAAGGGAAACTCGACTCGGCTGACTAGGAATGACTTCCTTCCCTCGATGGTATCCGGGGGTACCAAGATCACAAGTGCGATCCTTTAAACTCACGACGTCGTGATTGATATTGCAACCACTTAAACGAAGGGAATGTCTACCGAAGCAATTTTCACTAATATGTATTGCACCATAGAACGGAGATGAATTAGTTGACAGAGCGAATGATATCACCGTTGTCCGTGTCAAATCTCACACTTTAACTCAGTGGTTGATCGCGAACATTTCATAGGTTGTGTCAACAAAAAGTGTAAAGTAAATATTTTACATTCCCTACAATATACCATAGATTTACACCAAAAAATTGTGCACGGGGGTAGTGTATCAATACTAAATTCGCGCGAATAAGATGGCACTGTACGTAAATTGTTCAAGACTAGTTCATTTTTCATTATATTATATTATAATTTTCAATTAATGTAAAATATTTAGAAGGTTTTTGTATTAGACTTTTTTACCGTTCCAATTCATATTCCGATAAAAAAAAAATTATTATGCGTATACTAACAAGGTAGTTAGTAAAAGTGTCAAAGCGAGTAGCGTTGATGCACTTGTAATAGTAACATAGATTAGGCGGTCTAGCCTCATGTAGAGTCCTCAAGAGTATCGTAGATCATAAAGAATTAAAATTTAAATAATTGCGCCAGAGGTGAGCGGCCATTTGCGGTGGCAGGCCCAAAAGCGTGGAACTCTTTGCCCGTCATTAGAAACAGTGCCGATTATTGAGGAGAACATATTCTTATTGTGAAGTTGTAATTATTCAAAATAGATGGTCTGTGATATTTTAAATACATATAAAGATATACATATAAAATCGATTTGTTGTTGCTACCGGGATTCGAACCTGGATCTTTTTCCAATCCAGGGAAGGTGCATTAACCAACTATGCTACAGCAGATAGTGCTTTTGACGACAAATTAATACATCTATCGTTCCATTATTCGAAACCCGCCGGCAACAACAATATTTTTCGATAAAATTGATTATATATATATATATATATATCTTTCTAATTAATACATTTTATTAGTATTTACTTTATTTAAAAACGAACGTTTTTGAAAATCATTTCAATTAGTTCAAATAATAATTTTTAGGACTAAACAGGTTAGTGTTAAACGGTTTGTGGTGAATTTTTTTACGAAAATGGCGCCATAAAAGCTATCCAATGTTATTATTATTATCGCACTCAAAATATGTTTCTATGCACAAAAACCGAACAATAAAAAATAAAAAGAGCTGCTGACAATAGAGAAAAAATGTTAATAGACGCAATTACTTTTTTTACAATTGTCGCCATTCTTAGACCAAATTACTAAATGAATTACCATGAAAAATTCAACTACCTCGGAGTGAAATTTCTTAACCTAAGCTAAGCTGGGAAAAAGCAAAAACAGTCAAAGTGGTCAACAAGTACTCAAGGGGTACAAAACAGGGTAAGATGGAAGCGCCTCGTCGCCAATAATAAGAATGAAAAAATCTAAAGATGACGTTAGCATAATGAAGAGGCTGAACAGTCACTTGGAAATAAGATCGCATATTTAATAATTGTATTAAAAATCCACTAATTAATTGTTACTGTCATTATAGATAATTAAATGACGAAATTTTAGAAACACGAGACAATGTTTTGTATTATTATCAGTTTTATAACTTATATCACATATATTAAAATTTGATTGCCTAAGTAAGGCTAGCGATACACGACACAGTCCTGATATCAACACTGATGTATGGAAATGAAGCATGGAACTGGCAAAAAGTAACCAAAGTGCAGTGCATTTGACGTATTACAATTGATAAGATTTTAGAGACATTTTATCAAATGCATATTATTTTTTAATCTCTACTCCGGCTATAAAATAAGTTAACAAATATAATTTGTAGTCTCGGTACCGACACTGATATAGGAAAGCGAGGGCTGGCAGAAGATGAAAGAAAGCGGACTGAATGCAGTAGAAATTAAAGTACTAACAAAAGCTTAGCTGGTTTGATCCTGTGAAATGAATGAATGAGGAGACAATAATCAGAAAAATATATGACGCAAGTTATGATGGCATCAGAAATAGGGGAAGCGTTAAGTTAAACCAGATACTATGAGATGGTCCTGTTAGAAGCCTCAATAATCGACGAGCTTGCATGAGAAGATGTATAAACGTGGATGGAGAAATAATTGTGTCTTGACAGAAGAGCGCACCGTTCTATCCTATCGGAAAAATGACGTGACGGTAAGTTAATTAGTTTCAAATATCTCAATTTCGTCAGTTGGATAGTGCAATTTTTATTTTTTACACTCCTTAAATAGTACTAGATCACGACTACTCTCATTGATACCAACAAGAAGATGACGAACGTGCCGGATGACACCGTTAACTGTCGTAAGCATTTCGATTTATATTTTAAATAGTAAGTAAATTCACCTCATATAATATATATTTCTTAACCTTAATTTCACGTCTTATCAATTGCTACGATGCACCGAATAACGCGATATTGCGCAGCCTTTTATAAAGATTTGTTATAATGTCTAATTTTTCCACTAATTATCACTAATTCACTTAATAATATTGTACAACACGACACAGATATATCGTTTTAATTAATTAATTTTGACGTGCCTAAGACGTCAGCGCGGCGCGAGCACTCAACAACGCGAAATATTATTATCGGCAACTGCACGATGATTGTAACAATTCAGATAACATTTTTAAATATATTTTATTCTTCACAAAACACTCTAATTTTTTAATTTAGTCATTAGCACAATTAATTCAAACATCGTCCAAGCTTCACGAGACCCCAGTGCCACAGCGTCACAGCGTCGCCGGAAGAGACGTGCGACAAAAAACATATTTTAACACTGATTAGTTGCATAAAACGAAATATTCATACATTTTTAGGCTAAATTATAAACAATCATAATGATAACATTCTTGTTGAGTGCCGTGTGTAACCGGCAGATTAGCCCAGAAAACTCTACTCGGAAGATTCTGAAAATGAACTCTTGAGAATATATTTAGAAATATAATTTCACTATGTTGAAGTGAATTCTATTTAGATACAATTTATCACAAAAAAAAATCGAAATATTTATTGTACATTTCTACGAAAAATAAACGGTTACATTTTTTATTTACACTATGTTTAATTCTTTTTATACTACGTATATATGTTTTTATGAAAACTTGCATTTCATTTTTAAAAATTTGTCTGTAAAATATTATTATTTTTTAAACCTTTTCATTAACGATACTACCTACCGTGTATATATGATACATAATATACATAAATAAATCATAAAAAGTCAAACATTAAAAAATCTAGCACTTGCCGTAAGAATCAGATAGATTTCGTATGACTTTAAACAAGACAGAGAATCTAGTAGAAGTTTGATCGATATATAGTAGGACTCATCTTATATATATTTACAGACAGTAGGGTGGTTTTCAAATCTCCTAATCACGATTAATCGAATGTTACAGATGTTGCGTGAAGTCACGTGACGCGACGTGACGTGTCATGACACTTTCTGCAGCAGGTAACAGTTTTCTTTTAGAAAGAACAATTGTATTAGTGTGTGTACCAGTGTAATATTAAATAAATTTACGGTGCCGGAAAACTCTAAAGAAATGAAACACACACAGAGCTCAAATTTTCACGTACCAGGTACACGGTTATTTTCGCAATATATCATATATGTTATGTTTTCCGTCGCCGTGTATATGTGATAGAAATAGGGTTAACTATATTATGTACAGAGAAAAAATGGTTTATTGAAGTATACCTGTAATGCTTTGAGGAATATTTATTTTTAATACAAGGCTTTTATTGGGTAAGTACATATATATTTATACTTGTTTACCATCACACTGTTTCCCCACGAGGGTAGGTAGAGAGGATAGAGAGCCACACTATTCTGTCCTGACATACAATTCTCGCATCATCCACATTCATACATCTTCTTAAACAAGCTCGCCGGTTATTATGGCTTCTCACAGAGCCATCTGGTTTACCTGGTCGTTCCAAATCTTGGCATCATCGGGTAAATCTTCCGTGAGCGTCCTTTTTTTCTAGTGCCATCAACACTTAGATTATATACCTTTCTTGTCATTCTCTCCCCGTTCAACTGCTCCATATACGACCAAACTACCTAAATAATATTTTATTAATTTTACTCACTTTAACAAGATCAACTTTACATTCTTTCCTTATTTCTTCATTCTTTATTCTGTCATAAATGGATCTGCCACATATACGCCCAAGAGATCTCATTTCTACTGCATTCGGTCTACTTCCATCCATTAGTATCGGTACTAGGACTCCATTACGTACCGCTAGTCCTGCCTCGGTTGACAAGTTCCAATTGGCCTTATTTCCATTCAAAGCGCCGTTCACTTTGTTCCCTGCTGTCACCCTCCTTTCGATATCTTTCTCAGTTTTTCCGTTTCTATCAAATATACGTCCCAAATACACAAACTCATCTACTTGTTGTAAACATTCATTACCTATAGTATTTGACCTATAATTAGTACCTACAGATATTTAGCACGGTGTCTTGCTTTCCTCCCTCTCGAACAGCATCACTTTCGACTTGTTGACAATCATAACAAGGTCGCTTTCCCTGCATACATCGACATTCTACTCACTAGTTTCTGTAATTCTTGTTCATTATTCGCCATTAATACTGTATCATTGGCGTACAATAAACAGTTACAATTAAATCGCCCATTTTCGCTCCTACATTCATACATTCCAATTCTTTCAAATGCATTCGACTAAGACAAATGTTGGAAATAATACAAAAAGGCAACTAGCACATCAAAAAAATTAACATAAATATAAAAATTACAAATTTACAAAATTTTAACATTCCGTACATATTTTTTGTGAATACCGTGTTTATAACTAATTTCAAACGACAACCCCGACCACCGATCAATTAAAACGCAGAGCGGTATCAATACACTGTTACAAAGTGCAGATTTATTTATTATCTTTGTTTTATTAACCACTGAATTGAGTTTAAATACATCTACCGGTTTCGAAAAATACCATTTTCTTCTTCAGGATGTCATAACTAACTAAAAACATATATTATTGTTTCTTTACCAGAATCTATTTAAAAAAATAAAAAATAAACAACAATTATTTAAAAAATAAATTTAGTACCTAACTCAAATTGTTACTTAATACAAATTTAGTCGAATAATTTTTAGGAAAAAATTTTAAAATGGGACTCGTAGTTAAATTTAGTTGGTTGTTTATAATTTTTTGATTAGTTTTACACGCTTTACTTATCTCTAACGATTCCAATTTATTTAATTTGTGACCAACACCGTTTATATGCAAAATTGACAATCCCAAATTTTTATCAAAACCGTGACCATTTTCTATCAAATGATTAGAAATTCTGAAAACCCACTATTGTTCAAACATCTCAAATGCTCCCTTACTCTTATATTAAAATTTATATCCGTTTTACCAATATAAAATGCAGCACAATCCTTTCAACTAAGTTTATAGACACCAGAATTGTTAAATTTATTATCTTTGTCTTTAGAATTTATGAGTTAATTTCCTTTACTATTATTTGTATAAAATGCAGTTATGACATCCTGAAGAAGAAAATGGTATTTTTCGAAACCGGTAGATGTATTTATACTCAATTAATTGGTTAATAAAACAAAGATAATAATTAAAAAAAGAAGTATGATAGTACCTACAGGTTGTGCACATTAAGGACGCATTGTTGTGTCGGTGATAATTAGTTTAACGGGATAGATTGTTCCATTTCCCGATTAGCTGGACGGGCGAACCTGCAGACCTTCGTCGCTTCAAATATAGGCACAATTCAGGAAAGCAAAATCCAATTTGGGAGTGAGCCCCGGTTGCCACAAACGGGGATTATTTCCACATGGAACACCACGCTCGTAATGCACCATTTTATAAAATAATCAACATTAGTTAAATTGAACAGAGTGCCTGCGGAAGATTTATTTATTGATTTTTAATATAGTGCGTACATAATTAATTATTTATATAAATATACGCTATAATATAAACAACATTAAAATTTTCCTTTTAACTGTAACTTATCTTGCACATTTAATGTGAATCTAAGTAATAAATGTCTCCTCGCGTAAAATGGAAGTGCGCGTGGAAAGTAATTGATGAGAAGGGGATCCCATAACACCTTGAGCATCTCATTCGCAATCTATATTTGGATAATACCGCCACAAATAAATTCTACTCCGTTTCCTCTCCTCAAGTTTTAAATACAAAAAGAAACTGTATATTCTCTCCAGACCTTTTTAACATATATGGAGAAAATATCATGAAAAACGCACATGAAAACTGTAATGATGGAGTAAAAATTGGAGGCAGAACAATTTCATACAATTAGATACAACTTTGATCGCTACATCAGAAGAAGAAATGGCTACACTACTCTGTCGCATTGAAGAAAAATGTAGAAAATTAGTCCAATAAAAACTGAGAATAATCAGTTTTCACGGACAGATACGCTTCCAGACCTTGAAATTGTCAAGTATTTCTATTATCTCGGGTTCATAATTATAATTACTGATGAGGGTAACTGCAAGCCAGAAATTAAACGACGTATAGGTATGATGAAAATTTGTATGCAGCTTTTTTTAATAATAAAAACACATTTTTATTGTGAAGTTGCAATTTCAGAACATGGTCCTGTGGCATTTTTAACATAAATTAAATTAATGATTTGAAAGATGTATAGAAAATATATTTGGTTGCTACCAGGATTGCTGTAGTGGAATGATAACACGTTTCTACAGATAGGAGAAGGTCCAGGTTCGAATCCCGGTAGGAACCAAATATTATTTCGATAAATATAATTTTTCTGAATATCTTTCTAAATGAATAATCTAATTTGTATTAAACTATGTTACGTTAAGTTGGTGAGGTTAGGTTAGATAAATTAATGCAAAGTCTCGGCAGCAGAGTAATAAGCTGATCGCGTGCGCCTTTCTTGTGTGCAATTGCCATGGAGCCGTGATACACGCGCCTGAAACGTGTGAAGCGTTAATATGACCCCGGATAATCGAGAGTCTACTGTTTTCAATTATTTAAATTTGTTGAAAATATCGCTTTGGACTCAAACGTCAGGTGGATTAAAATAAATTACTGTTTCCAAGGCAAGTTTATAGAATTCCATAATAACATGTGTGATCCTAGCAGTTCACTATCGCCGAGGCATGGCGAGAGGAGCCGAGCTTGAAAATGTACTGCGGTTTTCGGCTTGCATCGGCTATTCTCGTGTTGACTTGGGTCATTTCGTACCGTCTGCCCTCGCCGCGAGTGTACAGCCAGCCCTCGCCCGCCTCGCCTCGCTTCGTCCACACTCCGTTCTGGTCGTAACGCGGACGAGGCGAAGCGAGGTGGGGAGCTTTGGCGGGAGTGTACTTTGTACCTGTTTAATTTACTTGAGACGCGTTTCGCCTTGTAAGGGCATCATCAATCTAACAATTTATATTTACTATCAACAACTTGTATTTATATAAATATAATCCCTCAATATATATTAACATTAATATAAATAAACACATGTTTTTGAGATAAATTGCAACTCCACAACAAAAATGTGTTTTTATTAAAATAAATTATTATATATAGCTGTCGTTATATTGCTATAGATTAATTAATATAAGTCATTGAGTTTCAATAGTTTAGGTTAGTGAATATTATGTTCCAGGCCGATTATGTTTGAACGTCATTTTGGTTTGGCAGATATTCATCAGTTCGCATTGAGTAATCAAAAAGTATAGTTAATTACAATTTATTGTAGTCTACCTTAACGCCTCATTAACGTGTTAAAGTCATTAAATCATTTTAACTAAATAATACTGGCAATGCTCTAACGATTAATGGTGATCGCTATCGTCACATGCTGGAAAACTTATTGGTGGCCGAATTGGGTCGAATGGGCCTGCAACGCATGCGGTTTTAAAGGGACAGTACCACCTCATACACAGCCAGAGTTACGCTTGATATTTTGCGAGAAATTTTTCCAGGCCGAATAACGTCAAAAAGTGGTGATATCGACTGGCCTCCTCGATCACCTGATTTGACGGTTGCAGACTATTTTCTGTAGGGGTATTTGAACGGAAAGGTCTACACTATCACACAATTATACATAACAACAATTTCGATGCTATAGGACAATATTCGAAATTAAATTGCTGAAAATGTGAGCGAGAATGTTAACAAAAATATGGTTAAAAGAGCACGTATGTGTGCCGCTGCCAGAAGCGGCCACTAGGCCGATTTTATACCGATTTCATACAAAGTTAAAATAAACAAAATAATCTATAAATGAAAACTAAAGTAAAAAAATATTTTCCATTCCCTAGTTATTCAAAAACAACATCGGCCTGGAGCATAATACTCATCCGGTACGTGCACGTGAGTAAAATCAGAAACGAGTGTTATTTTCAAATATTCGATTTAAAAAGTATTTAAAAAATGGGGTGACCGCCTTTTCCATTATAACTAAGTCTCATCAGTCATATACTTCTTAATTGTATTGACTATTTACCACAAACAAGGACCAGAGCGATGTTGACTACGGCTGGAGGACTATATTGACGTTCTGTAAATAACAATTCCATTAGGACTATCTCACAATCATTTCTGCTACACTGTGCTAGATTTTGAGGGTATTGTGGACACAAGTGGTGGACAAATATTGATTAACTCTACGGCTGAGGGCGACCACAATACCGCCATTATAATAACGAAAAAATAAAATCATTTTCAGATGATTCAACTTTTTATTTTTAACCACTCTATTAATTAATCACCAACCAGTTCAGAAAATACAATTTCCATATCCAAGATATCAAATTAATAAACCAAAAACATATGTATCATTTTATTCTAATGTTTTAAAAAAATCTATTTAAAATAATAATTATTATTTAACAAATAATTATATCAAAATAAATCTAATATCTAACTTCAATTGTTACGATGATAAAAGATGAAAAATGTCTTAATGATACAAAATTATTATAAAATTGTTTTAGAATTGGGCTTGTAGTTAAGTCTAGTTGGTTATTTTAATATTTTGGATAATTTTACTTGCAGGCTTTATTTATTTCTAATGATTCTAAATTATTCAATTCAACTCTTTCTACCCTGACGGTACTTTAAGTACCATCAACTTTATCTAGTCATATATCTTACTGCGGTGTCAATTCTCTGACTATACTGCCAAGTCTTCGTAAATAATAGTCTACTACATTTATTTAAAACTACTAACATTAGTCATTTTTTGTTATGCCAATACTGCGGCAGTAGTTGCATATTGTTCTATGGTTAGGGTTGACGCGTTTGTATTACTAGTTATTATTAATAGTTACTTTCACTATAATTTCATGTATAGATTATTAATAGTTATTATCACATAATATTTTTTTCTTATATTATCGACTATTCTTTTAATGTTTTAAAATAAAAATTTCCTATTTTTTGTACTACGCTATATATTTTTATTTTGTGTACGTCATTTAAGGTCTGACTGTACTTAGAAATACCACAAATTGTAATTAATAATATTTATACACCTATATTTTTTTATAATTTTTCATCACAATTTGCTTATTTTGTTTTAAATATACTACAAAAAGCTAGTCGCTTAAATTTAATAATTCGCGATAAAAAGGGTCAAGGCCAATATTTTTTATATGTAAAACAGACAATACAAAGTATGATCAGTTTCTAATAATCGATTGGAAAATTCTGAAAAACCATTAGTATTTAAACATCTTAAATGCTCTTTAAGTTTCGACCTATTCCATCAATATAGAAAGCAGTTCAATCATTATAGCTAAGTTTATAAACACCGGAGTTATAAAATGTATCTTCTTTGTCTGTGTAATTTGTTTATATTATTATATGTATAAAATATCATAAAAACAATTTCATTATTTTAAATAATTTTTATTACTTTTAAAATTAGCTATATTAACTTTGTGGTTAAAATTCATATTTTTTATTTATTATCTTTGTTTTATTAACCGCTGAATTGAGTTTAAATACATCTACCGGTTTCGTGCTTCTTCAGGATGTGATAACTAACTAAAAACATATATTATTGTTTCTTTACCAGAATCTATTTAAAAAAAAAAAAAAATAAACAACAATTATTTAAAAAATAAATTTAGTACCTAACTAAAATTGTTACTTAATACAAATTTAGTCGAATAATTTTTAGGAAAAAATTTTAGAATGGGACTCATAGTTAAATTTAGTCGGTTGTTTATAATTTTTTGATTAGTTTTACATGCTTTATTTATCTCCAACGATTCCAAATTATTTAATTTGGGTCCAACATCGTTTATATGCAAAATTGACAATCCCAATTTTTTATCAAAACCGTGACCATTTTCTATCAAATGATTAGAAAATTCTGAAAACCCACTATTGTTCAAACATCTCAAATGCTCTCTTACTCTTATATTAAAATTTCTACTCGTTTTACCAATATAAAATGCAGCACAATCCTTGCAACTAAGTTTATAAACACCAGAAATGCTAAATTTATCATCTTTGTCTTTAGAATTGATGAGTAAATTTCCCATTTGTATAAAATGCCGGTCTAATGTTTCGTGGTAGGTGTTTAGATATTTATACTTTTAAAATTAGCAATATTAACTTGGTGGTTAAGATTCATATTTTTTTTATTTATTATCTTAGTTTAATAACCACAATTGAGTTTATAAAACATCTACCGGTTTCGGAAAACACCTTTTCCTTCTTCAGGATATGTCAAAACTAACTAAAAATGCTATATTTTTAGTTAGTTTTCCGAAACCGGTAGATGTTTTTTAAACTCAATTGTGGTTATTAAACTAAGATAAATAAAAAAAATAAAAAAAATAAAAATAAAAAAAAAATAGTTTAGATATTTGTTTCGAAAAGTTATTTATGTATAAAATCCTATGCGAATTATCATTATTATCATTATGTTTTATCTGTGATTTATACAAAAATTGATTATTATATTATTTCAATTTATTTTTTAAAATAGTGTCTATCAAACCTGTATTATACCCGTTATTAACTGCTATTTTTTTTAATTGTATTCAATTCAATATTACCTAAACCTACCACGAAACATTAGACTAGCATTTTATACAAATAATAGTATAGGAAATTTACTCATAAATTCTAAAGACAAAGATGATAAATTTGGCATTTCTGGTGTCTATAAACTTAGTTGGAATAAATAATAATAATAATAAATAAAGCGTGTAAAACTAATCAAAAAATTATAAACAACCAACTAAATTTAACTGCGAGTCCCATTCTAAAATTTTTTCCTAAAAATTATTCGACTAAATTTGTATTAAGTAACAATTTGAGTTAGGTACTAAATTTATTTTTTAAATAATTGTTGTTTTTTTAAAAATAGATTCTGGTAAAGATACAATAATATATATTTTTAGTTAGTTATAACATCCTGAAGAAGAAAACGGTATTTTTTGAAACCGGTAGATGTATTAAAACTCAATTCAGCGGTTAATAAAACAATAAAACAAAGATAATAAATAAAAAATAAAAATAATTTTTAGATACATTTCATTAACGTAAAATTACACAACTCTGTTTCAAATTACTTCACATATTTTTTTTTCTTCGTCTGTCCCTGAAGTATCTGATATCCGGTGCACGATACGTCTCCATTTCTTCCAGTTTTGAGCCACGTTGATGACAACGCTCAAAGAGGACCGCTAACTCCTCGAGACCGTTCTCTCGCTCACTTTCCCTCGACTATCCCTGTCTGCGATGACGAGCTTCTGGAGACCTGCATAATTGAAATTACTGCAAGGACATTTAGACTGTCTCAGTCCAATATTTCTTAACATTGTATCCAGATCGACCCGACAGACCTAGAAGTAAGATCTTTTACGCACAAAATGCAGACATTCACCGTCTAAATACCGTAATGTCAATTTAACAGATATACTTTTGCAATATTGGCCTAAATACATTAAAACCATTTTTTATGAACCGTTACCTTTCTCTCGCTATGTAATAACATCCACTCATTTATTTTTAATCATAGTACATACTAAATAACTCTATATCAGTATATTTTCCAATATATTGGTAATTATTATTCAAGTTTATCAATCATAATTTAACATTGTTGTAATATCTGTCGATTTACAACACATTCCCTTGGTGTTCAATCCTCTGATTCTTGTCTTGATAAGATAACTCGGGTACAGATTCCTCTTAACAGAAAGTAGATATTCCAGGTAACAATATTACGTTTGTTACAATACGTGAACACCGTCAATATAATTATACATTTCAGTGATAGACTAGATATTAAGAAGAAGCCGTGATGGAAGAGAGCTATTCCCACTGAGGCGGCCCCTTTTAAGGCTCGCCTCTCCCTACTCATACACTCACTTTCATGACACACACATACATTTACAAAGTGACAGTTCTCACAATTGCGATTGAAGGACTGATTGGGATATATCGTTGCTCGCTTTTCCACAGTTTCATTAGGGTATGAATCTCGCGATAGGAAATACTGAGAAGACCAGCAGACCGAAATGAGATAGAAACAGCGTGACTCAAATATACGCGTATCGTCCTTTCTCCCGCTTAGGGGTGTATGAGCAAATTGTTTCTCCTATGTAATTATTTAATTACATCACTAATGTATGCTTGTGGCAGTAAATGTATATATGTATAATGTAATGTATTGAAAATTGTTTAAGTTTATATATGTATATTGTTACCAATAACAAAAGCACATAGTATCTAGTTTTTAAATTCATCAACTAACATCTCGTCTTTTTTTTATAATACACCTTAAATAATTGCTCACAGATTCTCCGGAGTTAAGCTTTTGTGGCTCTTGTTGAGAGGATCCGGTACATGAGTGAAAACTTATATAACGGTTTCGAGAAAGGGTGGGGTCCTTTCGATATTGAACCATTACATTATCAATTTTAGCCAATCATTCTACCCACAAACATATCTCGTTGCTCCCCCTCTACCTCAACCATAGTTTCACCCTTTCCATCCTTTCTCCGACTAGTGTTTATCTTACACTAATGTTATGTTATATTATATTGTAAACTGCTATATGGCCTTATATTATATACTTCGTAACTCTTTTACCTGAACACATATGCGGATTTGAATAATTACTTTCACATGCTTTTAATTAAATTAGTGTAACATGATTATTTATACTGTTAAAATCCCTTAATTAATTAAATTAACTTTCTGATAACGTGTCCAAACTAGGTAAGAATTCTATTCCAACATGTTGTTGAAAGTTTTTCTGTAATATTGTTAATGTTTGTATCGTTAACTTTACGGTTAGATATAATTTAAAATTGAATCTATATTTAACTTTGATTTGACCGCTGTGAGTTGTTTATGGGTTAACCGATTTCAATATTAGCTTATCTTCGTCAGGATTGGCGTACAACTGAACTATTCCATAAAATCACTTTCTGTCATCCTTAAATTCTGGAGGATAGATATTTGTGCGCCTGCGGTTCATAAAATACGTATTATCCACCTCCAGCGCCACATCTCAAAGGCATCCAACATATTCATTTCTTTATGTATTACTGTTCAAGTTTCTATTCCATACAGCGCTACGAATAATACAAAACATTTTACCAGGCATTTTATTTAAATACCTATAATTTATTAGTAATTGAACAGATAATCCTAGAATAATATTGCGCTTTCCCATCTTTTATCTATGACTTACTAGACTGTATTAGACTCGAACTGTAGTGTCATTGCGTGTACATTGTTTTTATTATGAGTAAGAAAAACATACATTAGCGAAATAGTATTACGGATGGCAAGTATATTGACCATCTGCCATCTTCATCATCACGCTGTCATCTCTCTTATCTATGGTCAGTCACAATGCCAAAGCGACGTGAGATGTTAAATTATTTCTCTTTTAAAAACTGCCGTGAATAATTGTCGGTTATGATAATATAATTTTAGGTTATGTTTGCAACCTAATGTTTGTCAAAATCTGGGCGGGAATAAATTTGAATGTGTTGAGGTGTTAATAGGTTGAGTGAGAAAACCATTCATCCGATTCCGTCTTTGCTTAAATGCACATTGTACTGATGGAATGGCAGCCCGCAGGACCTAGTAGCGAGCAACTGGCGATAGCCGATTACTTATCCGCTAGTAATCCTAGAATGCTCTCCAATCATCTGTCTGTTCTCTATACAAGCCTACACCCTTTAACCGATGTAAACCTAATTTTGCACAGTTCTTCTTTAGAACCCTGCTCAAGACATATACCCTCCTCCTAGTCCTAGCAGCCACACCATACTAGCATCGGGATCCTCTATTCTGCTTCTACATCTCGCCATCCATTTCCAGTGATATTACCAATAGCTCCATCTCTTCTAGCAAAGTGCCCAAAATTATACTGCACGTTACAGTGAGCCATTTGTAGTACGAATTTCATGAAGAATGGATACATTTGCTCGTCTCTCAGTCCGTAGTACACGCAACATACGACGCCATCACAACTCCAAGGTATCGAACATGTTTTTCTATTTTCTTTTCAGGGTTTATGTTTCGACCATACACACTCCCCTTCCTATATAACCATACAATAGGCACCACCTCCCCTTTCACAGATATAAACGTGTATTAAATTGAATCAGATCTAAATTTTGCTCAGTTGCATTCTTGGACATCCTACCCTCCCCTGTCTGGACTAAATATTACAAACATCGTCACTCTTTACGGCCTGCGCAAAATCAAACGCACGCCTCTCCCCTCTGCCTGGACACCTTTTTACGGTCCCCTAGTAATTTATAAAACTGGATACTAATTTATAAAACTGGACTTCATTTAATATAAACGAATTACGTTTATCAGATGTTTTAATGACAAAAATTTACATTTAGCTACGTCATTCTTGACGAAATTTTACGCGCGTTTTTGAAAGGTCTTAACTAGCCATGCATAATAATGCTAATTTTATATGATTTTTGGTACATATATTTGATAAAGAATATTTAATTGAATACGTAAACATTTTTAATAAGGAATGAGGAAAGAAGCCATTCAAATTTTTAGAATATCCAGGCCACAACATTTTTAAATAACTATGATAAAAGAACTGAAACTATTTTTATTCTATTAATTAATTTATCAATTTAAATAATGGGGCATCTCAAAGATGGGACAAAAGATATATCAAATTTTCTTAAAAACGTGAAACTATGATGGCTGATTTTAGGGTATTATTTTGTCATATTGTATTTTATTAAGTTTTAACCTGTTTACTTTTCACGATAAAAAATATGGCAATTTTAGAAAAAAAAACGTCCAGACAAATTTTGTGTAAGTGCCACAAATAGTGTATTTCTTATTATCTTTAATTATTATATTATTATATTAACATGAACATATTAATATTATATTAAAATGGACTGTAGCAATTATCATTCATAATAATAAGTAAACACGTTGAGGTTATTCATTTAAATCATAAAAAATTAATTAAATTTGTTTTTAACTGCTGTGAGTTAATTTGTTTGTAAAATAAACCAAAATATCATAAATAACCAACTAAATTAACAAGTCCTATACTAAAAAAAAAATTAAGTCAATTTCTACTTCTTTCATCAACATAACAATTTTAGTAAAGTACTAGGATTTATTATTTAAATAATTTTATCATATTTTTAAAAAATTAATTTAAAAACCTAATAACAATTTGATAAACGGTTTAAGTTCCTTGGTGGAGGATGAAGGAAAAGGTGTTTTACGAAACCGGTTGATGTATACAATCAACTCACAATTGTTAAAAACAAGGTTAAAGAATTATTATCAAAAATATTTTTCTTCAGTACATGTTTTTCTCCAAAAAAAAAAAATATGGAGGTTGTAACTAGTATCCTCAAATTAAACTTTTATTTTTAAAAAATGTAATGTTAGAATTTAGAAAACAATAATTTTCTTACTTCCTATTTTTTATTTTATTTTCCTAACTTGAAATCTGTCACAAGTCGTGGTCACCGGAGTCCCTCGCCGCACACTACGCCGCACGCCATACACTAATTACAAGCGGGTCGCGGTGTGATCTGTCAAAATTACGGCCCCAGCTCATAATCAATATACACTCTGTGACAGTATCGCGGCGGAGGGGCGTGTTCTTACTTTTATTACAAAACCACCTAAAAACGCGTTACATGTCTCAAACACATGTATCATATCACCCCTGCGTAGAATACATTTATCAAGGTATTTCTTCCTGGTATATATAGTGGATAGCTGCATCCAGCAACTTTTTTAAACGCGCTACTTCTAACATTGTGAGGTAACCTCCGTTAAAAAAGATACTTTTTATTTTATTTATTTATTTATTTATTTAGAATAACTGTTGATTTGAATACAAATATAATGTACGAGTTATGTATTATATTTAACAACAATATGCAACAACAGAGTTATGCACCGCAAAATAAGAACGATCTAAAATTATGGCGGTGGCTGTCGATATTTATATAAAAATATGACCAAGATAATACAATGTGAAATTTAATAACAAAATTATATTTTATAAAAAAATTTGAGAAATTGATCAAATTAGAACTGGGGAATAAGAAAAATGTCAAATATATAATTATTGTATTTTAAATACTAAATTAATGTATTAATTATAAATATATACATATAAAATCAATTTTGTCGAAAAATATTGTTTTTGCGTCACCGGAATTCGAACCTGGATCTCTATTTCCAATCTATATAATCTATTTCTAATGTATATATTTATAATTAATACATTAATTTAGTATTTAAAATATCACAGACCGTCTGTTTTGAATAATTACAACTTCACAATAAGAATGTGTTTTCCTTAATAATTATTGTATTTATTTTAAATATATTTAAGCCATTTTGCTGCTGATTTCACTGATTTCATTCCGGATATTTTGGCACTGAAGGTTTACTAAGGGCTGGTAGACCTCCGGAAGGATATTAACCTAAAATAAAGGGCACGAGCGATTGCACAAAGACACCCTGCATAGGTCCACAGACATTTTAAATAAATAGAAAATGTGTTTTTTTTTTAAATAAAGATGCGTAGTAGATCACATGGTAAACTAATTTTACTCTCCAACATCCGATGGTAAAACCGTCAATTGTTAGTTAAAAATGGCGAACTCTTCACAGCTATTTCAAAAGCCACATTGACACTTCGAAAGTTGCTCTGTATGACAATGAATCATTAAATATCCCGCTATTTTAATGATGACAGTTCGTACGATGGCGGTTACGCTGTTTAATTTATATTAAATTAATTACCAATACGCAAACAAATACCTCATTAGAAATACACCATCTGATTCCTCTCGTTCCATCTGAATTTTTTTTTTAATTTTTATCTCGCTTTTCACCCTTTCATTGTCTTTTACACTTCACTGTTCAGTACTAAATATATACTGTATCTTTAGTATATAGATAATTCACAAAAAACATTTTGACGTGCTTGTGATCTAGTAGCGAAGACACTCGCAAGTGATCTAGTGGACTCATTCCAGGAGACTCTCAAGTTAGCCCTATTTTCATAATACAAGCATTTAAGCTTAGTTCGAAAATAGTATAAATATTAATGTGACACAAATTCCGTGTACCCTATGCATTTCTATTTTTTAAATATACAACATATTATATTTAAACAATAGGCCACTTCGACACAGGATCATCCAAGTGATATTATTAAAATAAATGAAAAGAAAAAAAACTTCACGCAGTGTTCGGACGAGAGACGAGAGACGAGACACACACGCCTGCGCCACATTTCGTTGCCAAATTCTAACTACCGTGCTAACCCTGCCTGGCGAAAGATTATATGGACGGTCTTGCGTCGTATTTGTATTGTATGTAGGATTATAATGCAAGTCAAATTATGTACTGTTTTGAAGAGAATTACAACGAATTTCCACAAAGTTTGTTCCGAAGGATTGAACAAAGAATGGCTTAAACAAAGTTAAATATTTATCTAAATCATCATAATAAAACAGGAGGGATGTAAAAGAACGTAAGGGTAATAAACCCACCGACATTTGGAATGGTAAATACAAAGATTAGAGTGATTTCAATCGCAGTGGCGTAACAACGATGGCCGCCCACAACAGTGTTATGCAACAATTGGTAATTAACCGTTGTAAAAAGAAAAGAATTGTAATAAAAATTCAGAAAAACAGCGGTGCAAGTGTGATTTTCTAGAATATATTTTTTGGAAAATATAACTCGTTAGATATTTATACAATTTAAATTCGTCTACCTAGGTTCTATGGCAAATGACAATAACGAAGTAGTAATGAAATAAGAAGATGGTTTCCATCTATCAACACGTAGAATTCGCTTATACAAAATCCATATCCAAGGAATCAGATACGATGAGATTAATATCAGTACCATTTACACATTTTGAGATGTTGATCTGGAGATAGATCGGATCGAATTGGTAGAAAGATACAAAAATTCAAATCCGTGTCCACAACGTACGCTTTAATAGCGTGATTCAACGCTTGTACACAACGCACACTTTAATAGCGTGATTCAACACGTATCCACAACGCACGTTTTAATAGCATGATTCAACGCTTATCCACAACGCACGCTTTAATGGCGTGATTCAACGCGTATCCACAAACGACATCTAAAACCAAAATAACTTGCAACTATTCTAAAAAATTACATAAACAAAAGGCGTTAAATTACAATCATTAATTAATAAAACAAATTTTGCGCAGATTATAGGAAATCTCGTCCCTCCCTCCGGCCACCCTAGCGATAAAATATGTACTTTTAAAATTAGCAATATTGACTTTGTGGTTAAAATTCATATTTTTTATTTATTATCTTTGTTTTATTAACCACTTGAATTGAGTTTAAAAATAGATTCTAATGAAAAAAGAATGCTATATATTTTTGGTTAGTTATGACATCCTGAAGAAAAAAATGGTATTTTTCGAAACCGGTAGATGTATTTAAACTCAATTCAAGTGGTTAATAAAACAAAGATAATAAATAAAAAAAGATAAAATATGTATTTAATTAATGTAATATGTAGTATACACGCGCGCGCTTTATCATTTTTAAAATTTATTTATTTATATTATTTTTTAAATAGAGATGCGTACACGGAATACATGTCACTATTTTCGAACTAAGCTAAACGCTTGCGCTATGAAAATAGGACTAATTGCTAGTGTTCTGGAATAAGGCGCGAACCCCCGATTAAACGATATTAATAGAACGAAGTGTTTGTATAAAGATGATTTATACAAACAATTATATTACAATTTGCATAATCTCACCTATTGACAAAAAAGTAACATATAGATTGATAAATACTGACCCTCACCATTGCTATTCTACCAGATCGTCGGGTCAAACCACGAGAGTACCGATCGCGAACAATGTGTACGGTGAGAGATGACAGAATGTGTAGTGCCACGAGTATTCAATAAAATCAATAAAGACTTATCAAACATTATAATAAATAATGGGACCCCAGTGACTATCCTAAAATATAAAACGAAAGAACACGTTCACATCAAATTTTTGTTTCCTTTATCGTATTTAGTTTATTTTTTTAATGTTGATAAAATCTCTTTATTATTATACTCGTATTACTATGTGAAGGGCAATCCCGGCCGTAAAACTGTTACGTAGTTTAGCAAATATTAAATATTGAAAAGACAAGAATGTGAACCGACATCATTTTAGTTACTTCCTTGATGTCACTGGCTTTTCATATTCTCTACAGTTGGTTCATGGCGACTTTAGCTAGTCGTATGCTCTGTTATTTGCACCCAAATAAATTGCCTTTTGTACTACTCACATTCTTCTACTTAGGAAATTTGATGTGACGCATCAAAGATAAAGTACAGACACTCAACCATTTTCCAGAGACGAATCTTTAATTTTTTTGGGAAATTTTCGAAAAGGGATAACTTGGAGAAGACATTTAATATATTTGAAATACGATACTGAAGAAGAATGTCGCGAATAACATGCATGGCGAGCCGCACGACTATCTCAATTCTGCTGAATTCTTGATGCTCAGGAGTTGAATATCACGACCCAATTTGTCAATGACGAATACTTCAATTTTTTGACATCTAGCGAGAAGGTGAGGAGCTTGTTATAATGGGCCATATCGAAGGAGGAAGAGGAAGATCTCCCAACCTTCGGACCGACCGAGTGGAAAAGGCAAGACAGCCATAACATCCGCAAGATAACGAGAAGAGTGGAGGAGCATGGTCAAGAGGACGGGGGACTTCAGTTCATCACGAGGAACCAACGTGGATTATGATGATGTTGTGATGCATTAGCACGATTCACAACCAGTATTTCCGTTTTAGACCGATTAATTTCTGCAAATTACTCGCTCACGTCATAGATATCTTCATTAAAATGCGTTTTTTCACGTTGGCCCCCTGTTATCCCGGAACCCTGAAATGTGAAATACATCCACCCTCTCCCCATCGGTGGCGCAGCCTTTTATACTCCCTTCGGGCCGGACGTACGTGGCTTCCGAGTTGCGTGCCTTGTTGAAAAAATTACAGCTCCCACTCCGAGCCAGAAACGCGGTGTACCTACCGCCGATAAACCACTGCCCGATGTATTTTTCACTGCCGTATCGCGAGACGTTTAAAACTGGAATTAATGCTCCATGTCACTTATGAAACGGTACAAGCTGACGGACAGGTAAACAGTCATCACTGTCTCAATATCAAATAGTTGCGAAATTTTCGTACTTGTATTTCTGATATTTTTATTTATTCTCTAGGTCCAATATTAAATAAGAATTTTTAAAAGATTGAACTGCAGCCATTATGAAACGCGGTGACGGATCAGGATGTTTAGCGAACTTAGCCGAGATGTCTACTAGATCAATTTTTCGGAAAAGTATGATAGAAATGTGATAATAACTAAGGGAGTTACAGTGTCCGTAAAAACCGTTTTATCCCATATATATTATATCTAAATAAATACATAGATTAACTTTTTAACGGAGGACGGTTTCAGGATATTTTTGTTACTATCGAAGTGCATGGAAATTCTAAATTTAATTACATTAATTTAAGAAACTGAACATATAAATAATACCTACCCCCGTTCGCATTTCACTTTTAAAGGTAGAACAAATATTTAGAAAAGGGAATTATGTATTGAGGTGATACATGTTGATTATATAAAATCCGAAAAAAGTTAATGATATAAAAAAGGTATTTATATTAATAATTTATTTTTAAATATTATTTTTAATTTATTTTTGTATTTTACGTTTGTTCCCGTTTTAGTATGCTTTCTGTCGCGCATTTTCAGTCGCTCAGAATTAATTATGTTCGAAAAAACAATTAGTCGAATTTTGGTTGACCTCATGACGTCAGTACAGTCGCGTACAATAGTTTCGCGACAGTATACAGTCTACCGAGAATTAATGACGGGAAAAAATATAACTGTCAAACGTGTACAATATATAACGTATAAAAATATACAATACTTACTTTATTAACGGATATAATATACGGCTTGTCACGGATACGTCATCGCTGTGTCGTCACCATCCGTTCCGCGCCGCCACGTGAGATGGAAGTGATGTGTCACTCACCGTCCCATTGTGGTGATGAAAAGGTGTTGGCGGAGTGATCGATGCCATTATTTATGTGACAGATAAACGTCAGAGGGAAACTCCTCCTTTCGATACAAGTAATGCAAAAAATATGCCTCAAAATATCTGAATGTTCCATACTATTTATTCAATCCGTGTTTATCCGGTTATCGAAAGTTATCGATCATATTCTAATTGCAAATTCTATCTCTCTATTGCTCCAGTACTTTTTATACCAACTCTGTTTTTATAATTCTATTTTTACTGTTTTCTGAATTCGTTATCCAATTTTCAAAAATGCGTATTTCGTTTTTTGTTAAAATGGCGTTACGGCTGGGGTCATATCGCCCAACAAGCAGTATCATTTTTATTTCAATGGAGTAATATTACATAAAAACATTTTTTCGTAACTAGCATAAAGCATAACTAGCGTTATTCAATATAGCAATATTTAAATATGTCCAAGAACGCACAATTACTAGATTTTCACTTAACAGTCATTAAATAAATAATAGATATCTCACCTTACACAGTCATTAAAAAAATAATAGATATCTCATAGAGGCGAAGCTATTTTTAATGGAAATATATGGAACTATGGGTAATTACAGGGCCTACGACATTTTACAGATAAAGAATATTGCTTTAAATAATTTGAATAAATAATTAGATTTTCATTAGTGACATAAATGCTGTTTCAGAAAAAATAAATTATCTAATTTAGCCCATAGATGGTACTCGAAGTGTTTCCACATAACAGCATATATATGTACAACTTTCAAAAATTTGATAGATAGAGAGATTGATTAATGAGTGAGAATGGTGAACGTTATATCTATATAAAGTGATCACTTCAGCCAGCCGAAGACAGGTCGTAAGCCCTGTACTTACCATACTTCCACACATTTCCATTAAAAATAGCTTCGTCTCTATGAGATATCTATTATCTGTTCATTCAATATACTTTTATACTTGCTTTAATTTACGATTACAAATAAATCAAATTAAAAAAAAACACGTGCCTACACGACTCTCGGTGCAAAACACACAAAATTCTAATAATATTTAGTTTCCAAGGGGCATTTTAGCCATATATCAAAATACGCAAAGATTTATTAGACAACCTTTATAATATCTCAATTTCCTTCTATTCGTACGCTTAGAGAAATTTGAAAGAAAACCGATAAATTACATATGAGCGAATTGTCGATTTCCTTGGAAATATAACAACTAGCTGAGAGCAAGGAGGATGCAATGGGCAAGACGTAGCGCATAATGTCAAGACGGACCTAGAGGCAGTAGACAAGACCACAACTGCGATATTAAAGGATGAATGGCGTTCAGTAATGACTAGGGATTCCGTGTCAAGACAACCCGGAAATTCCATGATTTTTTGCTGCCTCGAGTCCCGGGACTTATTAAAAAATTACTCGAGACTCGAGACTCCTAATTTTTTATTGATATTAATCATTTTAAATAAGTTGAGTAAATCCTATTGTCCATTGATCAGGTAGTGACCCAGCGACGAGCAGTGCGTGTGTAAGTATATTTATAAAAAATGTAAGATTTCCATAGTGTATATGATGATAAAAATAATTTTTAAAAAAATGACTATCCAAGTGTTCAACTCTTTACAGAACTCAAAGTACCAAAAATAACAGATGTACAAAAAAAATTCAATAATCCAAATTTTTTAAATTAAAAATAAATTAAATATTAGAACCAACTTCCGATCTTCAAGATTTAAAGACCAAATGATATTCCAAATTTTTTTACTTTAGTACTTAACTTTTTTTTAAAAAGTAAAAACTTGCCACTGGTCAGACAACCGGCCCTTAGACTTGTTGCGTTCGCGCAACACAACTAGAGATATTTCGACACATGTAAAAAAATGATACTATGGAGATCCATCGCTTACGCCACCCGACGATATTAAACGCACCTAGTAGATATCGGTGGGTAAAACGAAACCCCTAGCAGCCGTACCGACACCACGTAGCAATACTAATGTGGCTAGCAACCGACTGGAAAGCCATCTCTCGAACGCCACTCTTCTCACCGCCACCTTGAAACACCTCCGTAAACTATTCGTGCGTGATAACTTTTATTATACAACCTAACTACTCCATACTTGTAAACTGCGCCTTACAATAAAGCAAGTGTCAACCGTTAGTAGTATATCTTTTCATAACTCGCAATAGTCACAACACACCCACACAATCATCATCCCTTACGTTTACCTTTGACATGACTTTTCAACTATATTTAAAAATATTTTGACATAAAATATTCCGTGTAGAATCCTACATCAAATGTCATACAGCGGACGAATATTACGAGAATGCAACAAAAATATGTAGGACCAGAGCATTTCGCAAAACATGAAAGTCATTATGAGAAAATTTATAGGTTTATTTTTGTTAAGAATTAGATCATCTGGGTGTGCGGCGGTATCCCATTATTTTAACCATTGACCGCATGCACTTGGAGACATAAAATACGTGAACTCATTTAAATAAACCGTTATCCCTTAAAGTTATATGTCTCGATAGTTTTTTTGACATATGCAAGGTTTTAGTGTTTAAAAACTAATTTATCGCTGGCTAAAATTATTTATTTTAAACTTTAAACATATTTACTTAAACATACTAGCTTTTGATTTTTTTAATTTTCATGAACTTTTTTTTAAACATTCGAACTACCAATGTTCAGATATTTTTTAATATAACGAAAAAGAGTAAGGAGGGGCGAAAAAATCAAATACCGCCCTGGTACTTTTATTTAGCACTTTACCACCGCTCTTTGTTGTTGACTTTTTACTGTATATACTTCTCACTGTAACTGTAACTGTGCAATAATTGTCTGTCAACCGTAAGTGGTATTTTTTGTTCAACCTGCTTTAGCCACACACACGCTCGCACATACACAGACACTTATTACATGCAAATGAACATGTGAGCACTGGTATAATGTATGGAACCACCAGGCGTTCACGCATATCCTTCAAATTCATAACATTAAATTTAACCGCTTCTTTCACACATATTCCTAAACATTCACAAATCACATAATGCAATCGATGATTAATACAGACTTCAAATACTTCACCTTCAACTTCAAGTAGTGCTTGTGAGTTTTGGTCAAAATAACACAGATATTTTAAATAAAATTTTATGTAATGATTTATTTATTTATTTATTTCCATCAACACCCTGGAAGACTTTACATAAGAATATAAATGTAATTAATTTAAATACAACAGTACAATTTTAATTAACATTTCAATATGACAGTTTAAATATAACATAAAAAAATAAAAACTAAGTATAATTTACGTACAAATATTTCCTCAGTTCAGGTATGCTCTTGCAACGATAATTTAGAATGATTCGCGGGCCGCTACACGGACAGCGTTGCTCTAGAATTTTCATCAATTTTTATCCTCTATATCCATTTCTCGACACAGTTAGTTTGATGGAGGACAGCATGACGTCTAGAACCTCTACACGGCATAATAATAAAATGGCTGATCTTTTTGTTTATTGGTTTTTAAATAATTACGGATATCTGGCTCCATACATGAGGGAAGTGGTTAACCCTACTCAATAATTCAGGCGTCGCGTAGCTAGGCTGCCTATCAGCACAGTCCAACTGGCGGTTCGAGACCAGTGAAGAATCGCAATTGAGATGACTCATGATTACCGAGCATAACGATGGTTGATATTTGTGTCCCTGTGATTTTTAACCGGTTACCATTAACCCAGTTACTCGATATCGTAATAACAGGTTAATCAGAATCGCTCGAGCATCACATCCACTCTCGGATCAGTCACTCGTGACTGAGGATGAGGACTCGCCTTCTTAACTACGCTCCTCCACTTTTCTCAGCATCCTGCAATCCTTTCACTCGGTCGGTCTAACGGGTGGAGGATCTTCTTCTCCGTCCTTCGACGTGGCCCACCACAACAAGCTTCTTCAAACTATCTTCCTTTCTCGCAAAAAGCCAGAAAAATGGAAGGATTCGTCTAAGGCTAATGGTTGAGAGCTTTACAATATATTTTTTCTGAAACCGGTTGTTCAATACAATGATAGGTGTATAAATATTATTAACCACAATATTCAAATAGTAAATATTAAATATATAATTATTAGTGTTTATTACATCTGTGCGCGGCACAGTCTTTCTAATTTGTTTTAATAATTTTATCTTTTGAAATAATGGCCCCCGGTTTATGGATGTTGGACCGCTCTGATGCAGACCAGGAGGCCGCACCCCGCAAGGACACACAGACCAGTGTCGTGACGTGTGAATAATGAATTACAGTATGTACACTTTTTCTAAAGGAAGGAATCGATTACTGCATTATTAGGCCTTGTTAGGCGATAGCAGAGGACACGGAACCAATTACAAGTAAGTTTAAAAATTAAAAAGTTATTCAATATTATAAATTGAACAACATTTTAAATTAAGGTATTAATAAGCAATAAAAGTAGTGAAGTTTTAGCACCCATACTACGGAAATATAGTCTAGAGCTGGCAAAATAAGAAAACATATTGCACATTGAAATAAGCAGAAATTAATTAGAATGTCTGCAAAATAAATCTTTTATAATATTCTGTCGAATAAATATTTAATTTTGCTTTATTTCTGAAAATATAGTTACATATAGATGCACGCGCCTGGTGAATATCTCTTACATTACACGAGTGTACATATTACTGTATCAGAAAACTAAAAAAAAAAATTCTAAGCACCGGGTTATATTTACATATTTGGACACTATGTATACTGCAGTATACTATAAAAAAAAAATTAAAATTATTATACTATTAATAATCAGGATTAAGGACGACGATGTGGCTAATTAATAAGACATGAAACAAGAATTGTCAGTACTGCAAAATAAAGCTTTGAGAATAATACTAAAATAGATATACTCGGATCAGTGCATTGCTGAAAGATCTGAATATGATGATATTTAAGGAAAAAATATATTTCAATGTTGTGGTATTTATTTATAAAATCCTCACTAAGAAAATATCGGCGGAACACGTAAGAAAAATTGATGCGAATCAACATGAGTACAAAAATTATACAAGAGAAAAAGAAGAGTGGAAGAAGAAGGCTAAATCTCAGAAATCGATGATGTGCAGTGAGATGAAGATTTTTAATAAAATACCAGAAAACATAAAAAAGCAAGAAAAACTACATACATTCAAAATTAAACTAATTAGTTAGTTGTATTAAAAACAAACATTATAATAGAGAATACATAAATATACTTATGTATACACTACATTAATAATAAATAAATAAAAACGGGTGGCAATATTAAAGGGGATAAAGAAAGAAGGTACACATATATATTTGAGTGTCAATGGCATCAGAAATAGAAGACGTCTACGCAATACTCTGCGAGCCGTGACCAGATAAACCAGATTTTGGACGATGATGCGGTCAGAAGCCTCAATATATGTGTGTGAATATGAAGATTTATGAATTTGGAAGATGAAAATTTTCTGACATTACAGAAGATCGCGGTCTTCTCCACCCACGAAATAAAAAATATGTAAGTATGTAAAAAGTAAAAGACGTTTGTAGCGGTAAAACACTAACCTAGTTGTATAAGGGCCAGTTGTGAATATTTACTTTTACTATTTTTACTAATTTTTTACTTTTCGCCCGTGGTTAAAATGGTTTGCGGGTTGTTCAAACGTCAAATTTACTATTGTCAAAGCATAGATGTCGCAACAAATAATCATTAAATATGCTTTATTTTATGCATTTTATGTCGCTTCGGTGGTGAATTTTTTTCGGATTGTTTGCTAATGTGTATTAAACAACGAGATCATCATCAGACGAACTCTCATCACTAAAATAGCGGAATATTGAATGATTAATTCTCCTATATTGCAACTTTCAAAGTATCAATTTGTCAGATGACTTTTGAAACAGCTGTACAAAGTATGCCATATTTAACTATCAATTCCCGTTTTTACTATCGGATATCGAAGAGTAAAATGAATTTACTACGGTATATACTTCCGAGAAGAAAATATTTTTTTACCAACGATCAAAGAACCCGTTTTCGCAAAAAATGTTACACAACCGACCCTAAAATGTTACACACGGACAAATACAAATAACCTAGAAACCCCAAGAGCACATACAACATATGGTCAAAGAAACTACAAATATTTTGAACCTAAACTATTTAATAGAGTGCTAAAAGATTTAAATCAATTGAATTGTCCCAAGAACATGAAACTATATATTAAAACTTGGATTCGTAATATGGGTAGACCCAGTATTAGTGCACTCACCCAAACATATTGACTCATACCTAAATTAATTATTGCTACAAAGTGATCCAAAAATTAAGTCAATTTTAAAATTGTTCTTCATATACACCTTTTATATAGTAATAAATGTAATTCTAATTAATTGAACAATTGCTTATAAACTATGCCCGTCTCGACACAGAATTTCTCTAGTGAGACGGGCACAGTTCAAACAGATTTTTACATAATATTATATAGTTACAAATAAAATAAATAAATAAATAAGTGGTTGGAGAGCGCCAAGTAAACAATACTTTTCAAAATTATTTTTAAAATATTTAGCCCCAAAATGCACGCTTGGATGGTTTTGGTGTAGTGTACTGCTTATAAAACGAATGTCTTCACTCTTCAGGAACTCCGTACAGAAGAAAGTCTTTCTACAACACGCAGAAATAGAATTCTTTCATACTTTGGGCATGTTGTTAAAAGAGATAGATCACTAGTGATGTACAAAAACAACCTTTGACAAGATGGAACAACCAAGTCTGAGAAATGAACCGCGCGTCAGTGCGGGCCGTACAATCAGAACAAATTACGATTGAGAAAAAAAATTGTAAAAAGATTGATGTGAAGAAAAGTAACTTGTGGATAAGAAAACGTACAAGAATAGGTAATGTAATTGAATACGCCAATAAAATGAAATGACAATGGGCAAGCTGTACCGCTCGGATGACGGACAATCGTTGAACGAATACAGTCGTCCAGCGGTAGAGGAATCGAGAGATCGACAAGCCGCTCTAAAACCGGCTGTACTTGTTTAATTATTTATACTAATGCCCTTGTGGGCTTTTACATAACCATAATAATTCATTTAATTTAAATATAACAGTTTAAAAACTAAGTTTAATTCAAGTATTTCTTCAATTCAGGTATGCTCCCGCAACGAAATTCAACTTGCTACCGAGCCGATGCATCCGCGATATTAGCGAGTTAATAGCATAGTTATTTATATAAGAACACTTCATGTTGTGTCGATTTTGTTGTCACTTTATACGAAACCATCGGGTTAACTCAGGACAGTCCAATAAGCTATTGATAATTTTATATCGAAATAATATATCGTTCACATCTCTTTTCCAGGTTAATTTTTTCAAATAAAGTAGACACATAAAATATGTTTCTATCAGAATATACAATTTAAAACTGATAAATCTTCGAAATTTGGGTTGCACTCTTTCGATTTTTATTATGTGAGCCATAGTAGGGAGACCACAAAGTGGAGTTATATTCCAGCGCACTTCTTCCGATAGATGTATTTGAAGTTATTAGAGAGCGGAGCGATTTAAAGTTTTGGGCTGCCCTTAACACAAATCCTAAGAAATTCATCACCTTTTTGCAAATTTCATTGTAATTTTGAATTTATTTATTTATTTATTTATATATATTTTGACATCCATATTTTTGTAGTTACAGAGGTGGATACATAACATACATAATACATAGTTTAATGTGTGGGATGGAGTAGACTTCACCTCTGATATATACAGCGTTGTCCTGGCTACTTTGCTAGACTAAAGTCTGTGTTAAAGTAGCCAGTTTTTTTTTTTTTTTTTTCGTGCTGTTGTGGTGTTATTTGGAATAAAAAAATAAATCAAATATGAATAAAAAAGTAAGAATAAAATTAAAAAAATAAAAGTATAATAAAATAAAAATATAATAAAAATATGTGGAGTGGGAGTGTTGTAGGACTAGTGAGTTATTAGTAAAAGAATTGTATACATTATAGTAAATTGTTGGATATCCATGCTTCTGATTCATCTCTACCTGATTGAATCATATATTGGGTCCATTTTTGTGTAATCTTATAGTAATTGTACGATTTCCAGTTGGTACTGAATGTATTGTATAGTTTCGGAGCTAGGAACATGTAGAATCTTTGATAAAATGTCGTTGTTGCTCTCGGAACTGGTGTGTAGATGTTTGTTGTTTGTCTAGTGTTGTGTCCATGATTTATTGCTTGGGGAGAGTTGTTATTAGTATGGAAGTATTGAACGAGTCTCAACATAAAGATTTGTCTTATATCAAGGACATTGTACTCTTTAAATATAAGGTCTGATGGATATCTAAAGGGACGACCAATTATTACCTTGAGAATTGTTTTTTGTGCTTTTTTAGCCGACTCCAATATTGTTTTTGCTGCTCCTCCCCAAACTAAAATAGCATAATTAATTAAAGAGTAGCACAGTGCAAAGTACACCGATCTCAATAGTTTGTAATCAACTATACATCGAATTCCTTTAAAAAAGTAAGTTAGTTTTCTTATGCGTTTTGCTAGATTCGATATATGTTCTTTCCAGTTAAGATGATCATCGATCAGTACTCCCAGATGTCGAATATATTTTGACTCTTGTCAGTTTTTCACATTGGCATGCGGACGCCGTGGTCTTGTTTGCTTTGCAGTCATGAACGACGAGTGTAGGACTTTGACGTGGTGTTGTTCTTTCGTTAATACAGAAACATATATATTTTGATTTTTTTGTATTAAGTGATAGGAGGTTCGTATCAAACCATTTTTTCGCCTTGTTCAGACCATCCTGTGCACGAGTATTGACCTCTTCCCAAGACTTACCCTCAAAGCAAAGCACGGTGTCATCCGCGAAAGTGATTATTTTTCCATTGTTTAGGGTCATATTACAAAAGTCGTTAATGTATACTAGAAATAATATAGGACCTAAAATGCTTCCTTGTGGAACACCGTGTGTTATCAATGATGGATTGCTGTATTTTTCATTATTTTGGACAATTTGACGTCTATTTGTTAAGTAATCCTTAAACCACTTATATGCTATGCCCCTTACTCCTATGTTTTCAAGTTTTTTTAGCAATAGTAGGTGCGGTACGGTGTCGAATGCTTTTGCAAGGTCAAGAAAAATCCCCATGCATTTGTTTCCCTTGTCCAGGTTCGATACGATATATTCCACGAGAGACATGAGTGCATCTTCTGTGTTGCGTTTCGATCGGAAACCAAATTGTTGATTCGATAGAATGTTGTTTACATCCAGAAATTTAAGGAGCCTCCGTTTAACAATTTTTTCTAGAATTTTTGAAAAAACACTTAGAAGAGAAATCGGTCTATAGTTGGATATATCACTAGGGTTTCCGCTTTTATAGATTGGGCATAGCAACGAATCTTTTAGCACGGTTGGAAAGACACCAGTTTGTAAACTCAGGTTAGTAATAAATGCAAGTGGTTCGGTTACGAATGACTTAATTTCTTTTACAAGCTTGATAGAAATACCATCTTTACCTGGAGCACTATTAGTTTTTAATTCCTGTATAACTGTGTTAATTTCATGTGGTATAGTCGGAGTTAAAAATAATGAGTTTGATGTTTGCGAATTTAGGCGGACATTATTACATAACTGTAATTCATTTGTGTTCATTCTAAGTAAGTGATCATCTGAAATTTTTTTACCTATTGAGGAGAAGTATTTATTTATATAGTTTAAAATATCAGTCTGGTTTTCATCAGTATTTGGAATGTTTTCATCATTAACCATCTGAAATACTTTATTACTTTTTTCTATATTAGAATTGGTAAATTCTCTAATAATTTGCCAACATTTTTTTGTATTGGTTTTATTTTGATCTACTAAATTTCTATAATAAAATATTTTCGCCGTTTTTGTTGCCTTATTACAGATATTTCTATATCGCTTGTATTGAATTCGTACGTCTAAGTTGAGAGGATACTGCTGAACTTTTTTGTGAAGTTTGTCGCGCTTTCTTATACTTGAAATTAGACCCTCAGTGATCCACGGTTTTATGTTTTTTTTTGTAGAGTGAGATTTATAATACTGGTTTTTAGTGATGTGTTGTTGCAATATAGTATTAAATTCTTTAAAAGCTGAGTTTACATCCTCGCAGTCATATACTGAATTCCATGCTTCCTGTTCTAGGTCTTTAATCAGTTCGTTGTAATTGATACATTTTCTTCGCAGATTGTTAGTTTTGTGTGATTTTTTGGTGTACTGTTCGATGCCCATCATAACCGGAAAGTGGTCGGTTATAGGTGATTGACAAATTACTGCGTGAATTGGAGACTTGGACTTAATCATAATATGGTCGAGACAAGATTTATCTCGTGTAGGTTTGTTTATTGCTGAGAGGAATCCGTGGTGAGCTAGAACATCGAGGTAGTCTTGAGTGATAGTAGGCAGTGACTGATTGATGACGTCGATATTAAGGTCGCCTGTGATAATTATTTCCTTTGATTGTGAAAGAGTGGTGAGGAAAGTATCTAGTGACACTACGAATGTCGCAGCGTTCTGAAATGAGGGCGGGCGATACAACGCTAGAACATGAGTAAACTTGTCAATGATTAGGTGAAGGCAGTTTGCATCTTGTATGATGGATGATTCTTCATGTGTGACATGTAAATTGTTATGAGTGTACACTACCACTCCGTCATTTTGATTAAAATGTTTGGTTGTAGCGTGTACATTATAGCCTTCTATTTGCTTCGGTACGGACAAGTTGTTCAGCCAACATTCTGTGCAAATTATTATATCAAAATTGATGTTAGTGCGTTGGAGTAGCACTTGCAAGTTATCGAAATTATAATTAATGCTTCGAATATTGACATTGAGTATTTTAATTCTTAGATTTTCATTAATTATTTCTTTGCAAGATTCCGGTTCCCCGACTTCTCTCGTTTCTATAGGTTCGAATTCTTCTAGGACGTCATCAAAATTAATGTCTTCAAAGCCTTTTGACGAAATTAAAATTGTGCGTACTTATTGTGCTAATGGCGATACAGTTTAGTCTGATGCATGTACGTGTGAATGAAATGTACTGGAAATTGCTGACAGTAAATAGGAAAGATAGATTGATTCGTTTGAATTCTGTTAATGGCTCCACTAATGATATGAATAGTTTGTGAAGATGTGTAAATATATTTATGGTAAAAAATAAAGAAGTGTTTTTTTTAAAAGAAGAAAGATTAAAATAAATAGGGTAAAAGTGAAATATGAGATAGCAGATAATTTAGTAAAGAATAGTTATATAGACGAGAGGCAAGACTCGTTAGACACTAAAATAACTTTGTCGCCTTCAGTTTTCCGTACATAAATTTTACCATTTCGGGTCCAAACAAATTTAATATTTTTTTCTTTTGCCCATTTTTTTGTTAAATGAAATGTGTTTTGTTTTTGTTGAATAAATGTCTATTTTTCGTCAAAGAGCACACCCAAATCCCGCACTCTGCTTAGATCGATATTATTAATTCAGTATTGAAATACGAATTGATTACTTGTTTATATTTTTCTACATTAAGATATAGTTCGTTTGCACAGCACCAGATATTTAGGTTATTTTGCAAAGTAATAGAGTAATTTTTGTTAGAGATTACTTTATATATTTTGAAATGATCGAATTCTGCGGAAATCCGTGGCAGTGAGCACTTGGAGAGGCCTTCGTCCGGTATTGGATAGAAAACGGTGTGAGACGTTTCCATATGCGTATTTTTTTTTTAAATAATTTTGATATTTTAGTAACGCATAGCATTTTTTAATGTACATATTACAGCGCACGAACAAAAGCCTTCACATATTGAGAAAAAAGGTTTCGACTATTTTTTTTATGCCTGCGTATTGAGCTTCACCCGTAACTTGCACAATCTACGCAGTGTAATAATTATTTAGATTTGCTTGAAAAATAGGATTTAATTTGTGATCATTTATTTCGGAATCCACCCCCTAGCACGCACTGTACAACAGTACTACCATAAAGCATTCGAATTACATCGTAAACTATCTTTAGTTTTCAAAACATGAAGTGTAATACGGCGAAATACTTTAAATATATGTACGCGTATTTTAAATATATATTTATTTATTTTACACATAATAGATGATTTAAGAAAAAAAATAAAGTTAAGATATAGAATATTCGAGGGTGATAGTGATGTTTTACGTTATATATGAAGATATCCGAGTTAAGTGTTAAGATCAAAAAGGCTGTTTTTAAGGCTGCGTAGGCCCCACTTTAATATATGGTCGTCAAATATAGATCTTTACGGAGAGAGGAAGATCAAGAATCCGAGCTGCCGAAATGAGTTATCTTAGGGGAGTAACGGGAGTATTATTATTGGACCTAATGAGAAGTACCGATAATTAGTGTATTTCTGATATCAGAGGAATGACTACTAAGTTGTATCATTTTGGCAACTAACTAAAAACCAAAAAATATGTAGCCCCAACCATTCTAGGATAGGGGGTCAAAAATCATTGTCCATAATTTTTTTTTCTTTTTTTAAACGAAAATAGAGATGCGTACACATGGATCACATTAATAATCTCGTTTTTCAAACTAAGCCAAGCTCGGTAGTCTCCTGAAACGAGACTCGAACCCCCGACCACTAGATCACTAGGCAAGTATCTTAACCACTAGATCAATAAGGTCTTCATCAATCAAGTCGGCTGAGAAGCGTGCTGTGATGGACCACGTCAATGTGTATTAAACAATAGGTATTTCTCAACAATAAGATGAATATAGTCGAGAAGATAGGTTCATTAAGATAACGATCCTCAGTCGTGAGAGACGGACGTGAAAGAAAATAGTCACAGTCCGTTGAACGGATATGGCACGAGAAGAAGAAAGGTGCAAGAAGAATTGCCTGGGTAAGATTTAAAGACCTTTGTTTATGCACATTATTATTTCTTCGGTTGGCACCCCCGGGTTTGGTATGTTGGTACCTATGATTGCCCGTGCCGGTGTAAAGTTGCCACCGTTTCTGCGAGTTTCAATCGCAGTCGGCCTTCCGTCGGATAAGGATATACAAATACGTCACGGCAGTCAATTGTTTCGGCCGGTCAAACTAGTACGTGGACCAGCAGTCGGCGCATCCGGACCAGATCGCAAGGAAGAGCAATACAACCCACGACGAGCAAGGAAACAAGCATCTTTAATATCACGTTAGTGGTGACATTTATGCTTCCATTGACTTTCAAATGATCAATAGGAAACCTGGGGACGACAAGCTATCGAAGAGATTATCTAGTACGACGACAACGTAAGTTAAAAATATTATTTAAACTGGGCAATTCGCTGCAAACCTTATGCTCCCCCATTCCTTGGCCGCCACCAGCCAAGCTACCCGTCTAGACCCGATCTTGATAAACCGTTCCCTGTTTTATAATATATCAGACCTTAATAATCGGCTGTCTGGTGGCAAATTACCATCGCGAGCCCGGCCTTACAATATGTATGCCGTACACAGGGGTCGGTACGAGGGATGGTTCGAGCACATCGGATGTGTCATGTTACAGTCGGCCTATCGCGCAGCCCGCTATGGGCTGAAATTTAGAGAATGATACGTGTATCTTGTTATAGTGGAAGAACTTTGGTAAGTACATTTTTTAAGTAGATTTCCATAGAAATAACTGCCTAGTGCAGAATATTAAACTATTCTAAGTTTAAAAGTTTACATTTTAAATTTTTATTAATATTCAGATTATCAACAGGTCGTTAAATAACCCTAAAAGATAGACCTAGTGTAACATCAAGGTACAATGGATATTTAAAAAAATAAAAAAATGAAAGTTGTGTTACTATATGATAAACTAACGCATAAGTACAGAAGGGCGTGCGTTCAAAGTTTAACAAAGTATAATCACGTGACACGTGACAGTCCTCGACGTATCTACGAATGACGAAGGTGAGATTACCTTGCTACAAAAAATTCCCAACCATTAAAATCGGGTCGATTTAGTCTGTGTGAAAAAAAATCCTTAAAAACAATTAAAGTATTAACAACAGCCGTTTTGAAACAAGATAGCGGATGAGGCTGGCTAACGAACTTAGCCAAGATCACGGTCAATTTTTCAGAAAAGTTTGATGAAAAAATAATAAGAGGTATAGGAGTTATCGTATCCATAAAATATGTTATAACTTTTTAACAAAGGATGGTTCCGTGGTTTCCTAGGCATAATCAAAAATTGTACAGAATTTTGCAATATATATTATTGCTATAGAACTTTATTTAAACCTTAATTTATTTATCAAATCGTATCTAATGTACAATGTATGTTGTATGTTCCAGAAAGCTGGCGAATAACACAAGTGTGTGTGTGCACGCGTGTGTAAGTGTATACGTGTGCTGTGATAAAACGTAATCTTAATTATTAACTGCAATAAATTATGTGACACGCCACTCAAGAATACGCGGCGAGAGCAGTTTGCATGTGTGTATGTGTGTATGTGTGCGTCCGTGTGCTTGCACGTGTGTGTTGGGCAAAAACATAATCTGAATTATTAATTGCACAATAATAAAATTTTGCGTCACGCTATTCGAGAACAAGCTCGGTTTGCATGTGAGTGTTTATTTGTGTTTGGGTGTATATAAAATGTCGTGCACCAAAAAATTCTTTTTCATAAACTATACACAGATCAATTTCCGGTATTACTTTTGCCGAGACTTATACGTTCGTATTACCTCCTAATTAGGATATCAAATCCTGAAATATCAAATCCCGGGATTCCAGATCCTGGCAAAATTTACAGTATTCACGAATGCCGGGATAAATGTAAATGTAGGTTAGTATTATGGATTCTTTAAAATATAATCCCGAAACATTCAGGTATAATATTTTGGAATCTGAAAGCAAGGGAGAGAAGACGTGGATGATCACGAAAAGGGTGCCTAACCCCTTCCACCTGCCTTAGTACACAATGTAACCACGACTGAGTCGATTTCCGTTTTTCAATCCATAGAGAAAATGCTTCAAGCTTCACATCTATTCTATTATATATACCTATATACTCTTATCTGTTGGTCAAATCAGACTAATTACCAAAAACAACTTATGCACACCAATATAAAAAATAAAATAGTTTTAATTTGATAATGATATTGTAGAAGTCTATCACCTCCGGAATCTGCACGTACTCTGAATATACGTGTGAGGGTGTCATCAACCTTAAAGGTACACCTGATACCGACCCAAAAACTGACAACAGTACAACGCGGCACAGCCACCTAAAATGAATCACTTCTTTCGCAGCTGGCTTTCCGATAAGTTCTCCAGCAGACGTTTTACTGCTTATACTTTACCAGTAATTGTGCGTATATCCACAATAAACTCCCAACAAGTTATTTATCTCATTAGTTCAATCTGTTCTAGCCACATTCGCGCACACGCTCCACGTTATTGATTAAAAGAACAGACGAGCATTGGCGTAATAACTGGGGACGCCTGACGCTTGCACATATCACTTTCTGGTGTACAACGTTCGATCAATTCTTGTTCTGATATAAACAAACTTTCATAAACGCTATCCATTTCCCCAGAATATCATACCGCTCTTCAACCACATGCCATTCCTAAGTAGTGGCATTCAATGTTTGGACAAATGGTCAACCAACGATAAGCGCGTGCATGCGCACAGCCGCTCTTCGGAGCGGACTCGGCAGATCGGCAGCACGACCGATCAATCACCAGTTCTGATGACGCTTGTGAAACAACAAATTGACAGTTTAATTTATCCCAAGTGAACTGTGAAGTCTTCGTGTGACCAGAGAGCACGATCACCAGTTTAACCCTATTTTATCGTCTAAAACCATAACAAGAAACATTTTGTAAATAAATCAGCGAAATGGCAAACTAGGACTGTTGTTTTTTTCTGTACAGTCCTCGCTGCTAATCCCTTGTGCCTTAAAACGGACGTAGATTAACTTTAGTTCGTAAAATCATGTATAATAACAACGTTGCCGAGGAAACATTAAAAAACATATATTAAGGCTCTCCTTTTAAAACTAATTAATCTATTCGCGTTTTTTGCGGACATGTGATTTTTTATTATTACATGGATGCGATAGGTTATTTAAACTGATGTACAACTAATAAACTAAATATAATTTGCCATAATTAACACAATATTGGCATTAACCGTCTAAAAAAATTATCTTGCCGACTCGACTCAGCAAAAAAACAGTAAAAAATACACAATTAATAGGAATGATAAATATATATTATATTTTAGTAAGAAATTATTACGTTTTTATTACAAAACTTAGTTTTAAAAAAAAATTCAAGCCATTGAACGTTGAAGTAAAATAATATTTTTTAATTCACTTTTTTATGTGAATAGGAAGCATTTTAAAACCATCAAAAAATGAAATAATGTAATGCAAATTCAACAATTTATAACTCTATCAATTTTAATACATACATTTGATAATTTCATAAATACACATTTATCTTCAATATCTTGGCTTTTGATTTATGAAAAGACATATACTATACATGTATGAATTTTATTATTTTTAATGTTCTACATTTAGCGTACGATGGCATTTTTGTCATATTCAATAATAATCATTGATTTATTAAATTCTACTAATAATAATTAGACTTCACGTTGTCTATTAACAATAATTGCAATTAATGACAGATTAATATATTTTTTTAGATCAGAGATTAACAATAAATTAAAATATTACAATACATACATTAGAAATAAATTACATTTTAAGTTTATATTGGCTAGTTTTTTTCCTCAGTTTTATTCTGCAGCAATATTCGATAATTATAATATCTGAAATATAAAGAAATTTAAAAAAATTCTTTTTGCAACTTAAGTCTAAAATTTTCTATCACAATGGCAATAGAAACTTATTATTAAGATGGCATGCTGATTTGGACTGAGATTATATTATTGACTAAAGCCGCATAAACGGCACGTGTATATGTATATACATACGTATATTCAATTAGAGGTTTTAATAATAATAATATGTTTATTCCGGCATGAACTTGACTATATTGACTTGTTTGTGCAAGACCCGATTCGCCATATTAGTAATACAAATTTATGTTAAGAGTAAAGGAAAGAAAAAAGGAGATTTCGGGTAAATTTCATTAACCATCTTCAGGGCATGTCTTATCGGTGAAGCGTCGCTCTGTTTGTGGAACACGTCAGAGCTACTAATCTTTACTTTGTATAATCAGGGTGTTTACGACTTAATGTTTGGTTTCTGGTAATTTTGTGGGGTAAAACATTATTATTTGTTTGTGCGATAAGTGTTGGGTAGATAAGATAAGATGGGATAAATATGTATATAAAATATCAAGAAGAAAAAATCAATCATATATTCATTGTTATATACAAATTGTAAAAATGCTAATAGCCAAAATAGTAATACTTGTGTATTTCAATACATCAGAGATGCAACACGATTACATTAAATCATATCTATAACTGTTCTGCAGTCGACAACATTCTTCGGGTGATGATCCAGACATCGAAGAGGGTTCAGTTTGCTTAATATTGCAGGATCGCTGCTATATTCTGGAGATAAAAACACTAGCAAGAGACGTATGAATCAATAGATACGGCCTGCAGCAAATACTGTAGATGCTCTACAACAGTTAACACTCTCGATTTTAATAACATTCAAATATTTTGAACACATTTTTGGATAGATTTCGATACAAATACTACTGTTTTCAGAGGGTCTCATAATGCAATTTTTGACCAGTAGTCGTTCATCATCTATAGATTTGGACATCCTCGAGAATTCACCTCCATTCATCTCTCCACTGGACTGCTTGCTCGGCCACGAATGCCTCATCATTTTGGGTAGGTAGGTATACACATTCTTCGTCTTCCGTCAGATTATTTCGGGGGTGGTACATCATTTATATATTCTACATATATGACCACCAGAGCTTCCTTCATTTTATGAATTTTGTGATTTTAGGCTAATTATATAGATCGTAAAGTTTCTAGTTGGAAAGCCTATGCTTTCTTCTTATTCTCCATCCCCTTTATTCTTCTACCGCTCTTTGTCGATCGATTGGGACAACTGTTAGTTCCATTTTTCTTCGCAGGCTCTCTCCATTTATCTTTTCCGCGTTCTCCTGGGTCGTTCTGCAGTTCTTCATTCCTCTAGCACTGATTAAAAAATCTGTCTATGCAGAGAACATAACCAAGCCAATCATTTGAAAATCTAGGATGCAGATTTGAGATATTTATACCTTCGCCATACTCCATTTACTTTGACAGCTCCGAAAAATCTCTCAAAGAGCTTTCTTTTAAACACACTATCTAGTTTTCTGACGAGTCGGTGAGCGCTGGTGTTACCAGAGCAAAAATTCATCACAATCCTTTATCTGTATAAGGAATAACGGGTGTTGCAGTTACGATAACTCCCGTAAACCTTATCAGATTTCTATAAAAGTATTCTAAAAAATTGACGTGGTAGACATCTCATACCTCGCCTTACTTCGTTATTTAGCTCGATCTGTTATCTCAAATTAAAATAGCGATTATTAAAAAACTTTAATTATTCGTAACTCCGTTAATCTTTAACTTAAAAAAACACACAGATAAAATCTACCAATTCTTGCAGCCAGAACCGAAAGGTATTAATAAAAATTAAAATGGCATTAGTCTCATTTTACAAGTTTTATGAAGCGTCTTTGCATTGGCTCTGTTCGCCTCAAGCCAACAAGTTTAACACGCATTGATCACTGCATAAAATCAAAGGGTACGTCGGTATGAAAAGGCCCTACTATGTATCTTCCGGTTGTGGTATTCTGGGCTATTGTGCCGCGATGACCTACTTGGCCGACTTGTGCAATGTGAACTGCTTACGTAGACACGTATGTGTGGTGATATCAATTCTGCAGGCTGGCAGCGCACGCCAAGAGGCGAAACCGAACTGTTTCTGTAGCGTGATAGTATCTCCTTACACTGTTTGCAAGATACTTCATCAAGTGAAATCAGATCAAGTATGCAGGAGCGCTGATCACATCGACTGCAGAGAAGATATACCCTAATACAAGGTGAATATTATGTTCCAAACCGATTTTGTTTGTCCGCCATATCGGTTTGGCAGACAGTTATCAGTTCAAATTTAGTAGTCGAAGGGAGTAGTTGATTACAATATATTGTGGAGTATCTAACTTCTCAATAACGTATTGAAGTCATCAAAACATTTTATCTCAATAATAATGGCAATGCTGTAACCATTAATGTTGATCGCTATCGTCACATGCTGGAAAACTTATTGATGGCCGAATTGGGTCGATTGGGCCTGCAACACATGCGGTTTCGACAGGACGTGCCACCTCGTACGCAGCCCGAGCTACGCTTAAAATTTCATATAATATCAAAAAGTGGTAATATCGACTGGCCTCCTCGATCACCTAATTTGATGACTCCCGACTATTTTCTGTGAGGGTACTTAAAAGGAAAGGTCTACGCCAATAAGCCAACAATAATTCCGATGCTACAGGACAAAACTCGAATTAAAATTGCTGAAATAACACGCTGAAAAGTGTACGAGAATGTTATGAAAATGTGGTTAAAAGCTCCATATACATAATTGTAATAAACCAAATATGTAATCGATAAATAAAAACCGAATTAATAAATTGTGTTTCATTTCCTAATTATATTTATTGGTACGTTTCCGAAAATAGATACAGTCAGAAAGTTGACACTATTGAGAATATTGAAGAACGATTGCTTTCAAAGCGTTATACACAGCGCGACCGATAGATTCTTCAAACCCGACAATACCGAAAAGCAAATAAAAAATATCATCCTTACAAAGCTGTAAGTATTGAAATTAAAATTGTAGTATATTAAAACTGCAGTATTGCGTAATTATAGCCGGGGTTTAAAATTTAAAAACGGGGGTTTGGTAGTGGGGGTGCCTCTATCTGTCCGAAAGTGTACGCAAAATTTGAACAAGGCACAGAGAGGGTGAAATTTCCGTTAAAATATCGTTACTTTATGGAGCTCGCTATTTTTGGTGCCTTTTTCTATCTGACCTTCGCTTTTTCTGAGCTGGATCGTCTTCCATGTTATTAAAACATCACAAACTAAGCACCCTAAATATTTTTTAATATTCAACATCAACCTATATAAAATTTAAATTGCAGAACAGATAATACATTTATTTTTTCACAATTTTTCCCTTTAGAACAAAAAGATTTTATATTATATAAGGAATTTAACACTTCTCTTAAATAAGACGTAATAAGAATGTAATTCTCAATCGATTTCCATTTGTGACGAACGGAGATTTAGAAGTAGGTACATTTGGATTTTACGATTAAGTATTTCTTGCGGCCTAGTGGTTAAGACGCTCGCCTAATGATCTAGTAGCCAGGGATTCGAGCATGGATCCAGGAAACCATCAAGTTAGTTCTATTTTCATAGCACAAGCATTTATTTTACTTTGGAACATTCATGATTATTTTTATTTATTATCTTTGTTTTATTAACCACTTAATTAAGTTTAAATACATTTTCGAAACCATTAGATGTATTTAAACTCAATTAAGTGGTTAATAAAACAAAGATAACAAGTAAAAATATGAATTTTAACCACAATATTGCTAATTTTAAAAGTAACTTTAATAATTAATAATTTATTAAAGTTTTTAAACCACTATGACTTAATTATACTGACAAACGGTTTCTGAAAATACCTTAAAAAATATATATTTTCTAATAAAATTTCCAATAATTTTAGATCATTGATTTAAGTCAGTTACTAAATATTTTTTTTAAATTGTATTTGAAAACATTCGAACAATTTGACATGGTTTTAGTTAGTTTTTTTGACATCCTGGTGAAGGAAAAGGTATTTTCCGAAGCCGGTTGGTGAATATACAAGTAATTAACTCGGCGATTTAAAAATAAATTTAATATATTGCCATAATTTTAATTTTGGCTTTGTACAATACACACAATTTTTGAGCTTCCATCTACAGGTGTATAATAAACTGAATTAAATATGGAGTGGTGGAGTACGTAAAGGCAGGAGTGGCTTCATCATTTCTTGGAAACGTCGATAGTAACGGGGAAGTATTTAAAAACGTGATATTGTTTATTAATATTTTTTTCCGAATTCAGATTTTTCTGGATTTCTATCATTTTAAGATTGTTCATTATTATTTCCCTTTACGGTACCTACTATAATAGACTAAACTTATAGTGTAGCAACTCAAAAATTGTGTGTGTCGTACAAAGTTAAAATATAAATGTTACACTACGAAGTAACTGCCAAATCGACCGATGATAACAAAGTTAATAAATCATTGATCATTAAAACATATAACGAAAAAAATTCAACACTTTTTGTTCGTACCGTCCCGAGTGACAAAAATCTTTGCAGCACGGGGAATGTGAACTCTGAAAATATACGATCTACATCTATTCTGTATTCCGCGTCACACGAGTTCCAGATTTAAACTGGATACGGATCCTGATGATGCCATTATAAAAACACGGGAGTGGCTCCAGCGCTTTTAAACTGGATATGAAAGAGGTTCGTGCCACATTAACCACTTTAAAGCCGCCGAAAAACAGAGAACACCCTTGCTAAAGATTCTCGCGACGCTATTGCGAAGAAAAAAGGGGTGATTTTCCCCTAAAATAATTCTTATTTACAAAGAAAAACAGAAATGAGTCAGGTCTCGAACACCATGTATCCGGGAATTGTTCAAAAAAGGAAAATTTCCTGCCCAGCAGCGGTGCGGTTATTACCGCGGCATTACAGCAACATCAAAGCGCGATTTTTCTAGAAAATTCTATCGACTCGGGTAATTTCCCCATGTGAAATTATTGCCCCCACGGCTGATAGCATCTCGTGGCCAAATTTCGGGCGTTTTCTCGGTCACGCACCGCGCGGGGCCGGAGCCAGTCCCGCGGCCGTTCTCCGTCAACCTTCACGCAAACACTTAACACGTGAATGGGCGCCGTGAAAGGTTATACATTTTATAAAAACAGAGATGCGAGCAAAAAATATGTCACGTCAATATATCCCAAGATACAGACGTATAGCGGAATCTACAATACTAACAAAATATTTTTAACACGTATATCGTCGACCAGAGCCCGCCTTGGCAGCGATTGCGCGTGCACCTTCACCAACCGACGGCGCCGTGTAAGCTACCAGCTCGCCCGCGCAACTCTCTTCCCGGCCTCGGTTCCATCAGCAGCTTAACGCTTTTCACCGCGCATCATCGCGTTTAGATGATAAGTAAAACTAAACTATGTAACTTGACATAATATTTTTTTAAATTTAATTTATTTTTAACATGGATACGTAATACTTTAATAATATGCTAACGTTAACGCGCGCCCCTCTTAATAATTAATTCTCAAGTGGGCTTCTCGAAAAATTGTGATATTATATTCGCGATGTTCAAGTGCTCTCGTTAGATTGAAAAATATAAATAATAAAAGAAAAGAAGAGTTGGTATTCATAAGTTAATATTCAGTTAGTAGACTAGTTAATATTCAGTTAGTAGACTAGTTAATATTCAGTTAGTAGACTAGTTAATATTCAGTTAGTAGACTAGTTAATATTTAGTTAGTAGACTAGTTAATATTCAGTTAGTAGACTAGTTAATATTTAGTTAGTAGACTAGTTAATATTCAGTTAGTAGACTAGTTAATATTCAGTTAGTAGACTAGTTAATATTCAGTTAGTAGACTAGTTAATATTTAGTTAGTAGACTAGTTAATATTCAGTTAGTAGACTAGTTAATATTCAGTTAGTAGACTAGTTAATATTCAGTTAGTAGACTAGTTAATATTTAGTTAGTAGACTAGTTAATATTCAGTTAGTAGACTAGTTAATATTCAGTTAGTAGACTAGTTAATATTTAGTTAGTAGACTAGTTAATATTCAGTTACTAGACTAGTTAATATTCAGTTAGTAGGCTAGTTAATATTTAGTTAGTAGACTAGTTAATATTGTCAGTAAACTATATAACTTAACTTGGCTTAGATAAGTACATATTAGATTTAGTTACAATTTAAAATAGTGGTTTACGAGGGGGGAGCGGGGAGAAACACGCCTTTTTGCGATTTTAGCGTGGAAAGGCGTTATCTTTTCAGACTTAATTCCTAGATTGCAACTGAACAAAATTTAGGCTGAGTTCAATATAATACGTGTTTATATCGAGGGGAGTGGGCGGATTTGTCAAGGAGAGAGGTGAGGATGTCCATATTTTCACAGTCCTAAAGATTAAATTCGGAATAGATAACATTCAATATAATATATATATATATATATATATATATATATATAAATTTTGTGTGAACAGTAAGTAGCATTTAGATTCAATATTTATCTGTTATGCCATTACTGCCTGTCTTCTCAAACGTGAAAAAATTAGTGTATACACTTCCCGACATACCTTTGAAGGAGGGTTAACCTTCTAATCCTCATCACAGAACACACGCATCACTGTCTGTTATATCTCGCTCTCACGGCAGTGCCAAATACCAATCAACTATCATACCTTCAAGCTGGTGATGGTGACATACTTCACCTATGCATCTGCATCATTTATTATCAATCAAACTGGTGACAGATTGATACAATGCCACACATAGTCTCATCCTTCCATAAATGGAATTCAACTTCATCCAAAGGCAAAGGCCTATCCTAGACCTCTCCTGTGTATCCCGTTCTGCGCATCGAGCTGGCGGGTGACCACCGTGAAAATGCTAAGCACCGCTCTTTCAATGGCTCGCTGTGCTACTTTGAGCTTATGCATCAGGCCTGCAGATTACGTCCATACTTCAGTAGCATCGGATGAACGTACTGGTTTAAAGTGTTAGGTTTGAGGTATTTGAATATTTGGTTTATTAAGAAAAACACAATTCTGTGGTATTTTAATATAAATTAAATTAATCAACAAGAAAGGCATCCATCTATCGAAAAAATATTTAGTTGCTACCGAGATTCAAACCTGGACCTCTAAATACGGCTTTACGCAAAGTAAGAGGCATCATTTGGGTAATGGGAGTTGTATTTTTTCTAAAGCAGATGTAGAGAGTAATTTTTGCTTATTTTGAACGACAAGTGTGCAAAATTTCATCAAGTAGCAAAATTCTGCTTTAAGAGGTGAGAATGAGAGATGGGGGTAGTTTTTCGAAATCTCATGTAAACAGTGATCTTTCTTTTGTTTTGAAAGTGTGCAAAATTTCATCAAGCTCAGAATAAAACTGTAGATTTTTATACAAAAAAAACCCACAGACACTCTTCTTTATGCAAGGCGCGTTTTTTTATTAAGTACTTACCGGATTTTTTTTTTAAGAAACACAACATCATTTTTACAACACTTAACTTTCTTCGGACGCTACACACCTTCAACTACTCCTCAACATAATCGCCACCATTACTAAGGCACTTGTCATAACGGGGCACCAATGTCTGTATGCCTTCATCATAAAACGACGCCGCCTGGGATGGTGACCATGCCGGTACTCCATCTTTGAATTCATCATAGTCACTTGACTTGAAATCACTTGGCGTCAAATCAGGACAAAACCGGACACCCGCGATGAACTTCAGCTTGTTTCATGTTTCGTGCATTCTAAAAATGAATCACGGACCGTGTCTTACGGTCGGCGGACTGATCTATTGTCTTGAACATTAAACCACACACAACAAGATGGCCACACTATGTGAATGCCTCTAACGTTGCATATGGTGAGTCAACAGATGAAAGAAACTATTTCGCATGCGCAACATCACAACCGAAAAGTTACACCGGGAATATCCGGTAACGGTATTTACTTAAAAAACGCACCTCGTATATATAGATTATTAAAAACACTACGAACATACGCAGTTATCACGACGTCATTTTGTCTCGTACATGTAACAAAATAGATCACAATTAAGCATATTTTTTGATACAAGATAATAACAGAATGTCGAGTCCGCTAATACAGTTTATAACTTCAGTAGTTGTGCAGCCTTGAAACATAGCATCATACCAACCGGTCGCCATCTTCGTTAGCCATATCTCAGCCAGGCTTGTCTTGTCTACGTGCACGGGTCATCATCGCAACAGGAAACAATTTTTTAAAAAAACGTCGTTTTGACAGGAAATAAGGGGTAATTTCACAAGCCTCCTGGCGCAAAACACAACCAATTACCATTATTACCCCATCCACATTAAAGCTTTATATCCAGACCGTTACCTAATCACGTCTTGCCCCGTGTACGGCCGATCTCGTCCCACCTCCTGCGGACGGGTACGCGAGGGCATTAGGGGCTTGCGGATAAGTATGGGCTATTAGGGTAATGCGGGGACAACCAGAGCCAGGGGCAACAATATTAAATAAATAAAATATTCAGATAAAATCCACTGAACCACAAAAAAGGGGTAAACTTTCCTAGGTGTGCAGTTATTAAATTTTAGAAAAGATGATAAATAACGTAAATATGAATACTAACCCGCACCATAGCCATTCTAATCGATCATAGGGTCGAACCATGAGAGGGTAATTTGTACAAGAGCCGATTCGCCATATAAATAATATATACATACAAATTACAAAATAATATTTATGTTAAAAAAAAAGAAAGAAAAAAAGAGGAAGAAATACGCACATATAAATAAACAAAATATATATAATACATTTCAGTTACAGCGCCGCTTGCACTAGAAATTTGCGCTTAAACTCGATGTCTCAGAACATCGTGAACTCATGCACACGGCCTGCGGCAAACATTGTAGATGAGCTACAATAACGCGCCAACCCGAACAGTATTCTGAATAAGTTGTTATATTCAATTCGTAGACAGTTGGTTGTGTATCGATCAGAGCTCGCAGGTATACGTGCTGGTGAAGAACGATTTAAAAAGTATGCTCTTCACCTCCTTACTGCATCATTAGAAATACCGTGACAATTCGATGTCGTCATCATCTTCATTGAAGATATAAAGATGGGATAAAATGATATATACCATAGGAAGAAATTTTTTTTAACTATATACTCGTATATACTTCTTAAGCTAAGTTTAAAAGCGAAATTGTATTACACGTGCATTGTTAATACTTGAATAATATTGATGTAGTCACGTGGTGTTAGTTGTATTAGTGCGGTAATTTTAATGTCTTGTTTATTCTCATCAATTTGCAACATATTCAATGGTCTATATGCAACATAGCATAATAATATTTTTATCTTACAAATTTTTGAATTTAGCAATCATAAAAATGTTTATTCTGTAACGTGTTACTTTCTTAATTGTACCTTACTACCATTCTAGAACTATGTGTCAGTGTCATTGATGATCTGTTGATAATCTGCTGAACACCAAGAATTATAAGTTACTAGAAGAAAAAAAAAACAACTATAATACTACCTGTCTTCAAACAATTAACATTCAATATCAAACAAATACCCAATCAGTAATCAGAAATACTCATTAAATTATTTAAATACGGTACTCGACACATGTGCAAAACGTTTCAAGGTCAACCTGGTGACAAATAGGCTACGACAAATGTTGGCAATTTTTCTTCAATTTCTCAATGAGAGTAGTCATGATCGTGGACCTGTGTCTGTATGTTACGACGTAGATGATCCATCGTACACGGCCTTGAAAACCCGACAACAGCTTATTCGAAGCGTGTGTGGCCAGTGAATGATGACCTACCGCTTCCCCAGGATGAAACCCCTCAGTTAGGACAGAAACTTTTTGAATTATCGTAATTGCTGGTTGTGACTACCTTCCGAGAACAATCATATTTACAAGACTTTCAATCAAACAAAGAACTAAATCGTTAAATGTAAAGTTGGCTCTTTGGACGTGCTGGATGATCAGAAGTAAAAACCGACTTATTTTAGGGATCAAACTTTTTTTAAATACATATTCAAGCTTTAAATGGCGTATTTTAATTAGCTAAACCAATTCAGGTTCCCCTTTTTAATTAAAATGTACAATTAAAACATGGCTGCCTTCATTTACTTTCATTATATCCTGTGTAGTTTGAATTTCTTAATTAAATATTTAACTCCAATGCTATACCATATTGTACTTCTTGAATATTGCTTTTATTTGATATCTTCAAAAGTTCTCGTTCAAAGGAATTGTTTGAATATTTGTTAAGATTAAAGTCTACGGAAAAAAATTGCCCTACCATCTATTTTAATGCTTCAATTTGAATTTGTGTGATTTACAATATAACTTCAATGTTTAAATTCGGACGTTTGTATATGATTTTTAAAAGAAAAGAAAAATTCTCCACTACGTCTAATCGTTCCTTTTGTGTAAGTGTGATGGTGGAATGAAACAAGGGTTTTGTGATAGTCGTTTATTGAGTACGGGATAGAGTATAGAAGATATCTGATTATGAAGTTTAAAGGTCAAAGGAAGCGAGTTGGCCGTCTGCCTCGATTTCGCCCGGCGCTTGATCGCTCGTAGGAATGTGCGGCGGAATGGAAGAACTATAATCGAGACGAACGATCGAGCCAGACTAAGGGCGGTTTCTCTCCGCGGGAGCCTGGGCGTAAATTAAATGGGCAAATAATCGCTGGACGAATGCAGTCATCGAGTGATACCTGAGAAAAATCAAGAAGCCAACAAGTCGCCCCAAAACCTGTTTGACGAAGCCATCAAATTCTGCTGAAATACGTGACAACTTGGGGGGGCCTTTTTCTAGCAGTGGTTAAAGAAATACTGATAATGATGATAGTCCAACTAATGAAAGTATGAAGAGACAACAACACCAAACAAGCAATAAATATATTTTTTTAAGAAGATTACATTTTTGTCGTGAAGTTGCAATTTTTGATATAATTCTGTCGTATTTTTAATATAAAATATTATTAAACATATTTAAAACTATATTAATTTATTTATTATTAGTTCAATGGACGTCGGCTATCATCAGTTTGTTTACTGCGACCCGGTGCAGCGCTAAAATAGACTGGCCAAACCAATGCCACAGGTTCTTCAGCCACGATGTTCTCTTTCTTCCAGTGTCTTCCGACTTCCTGCAATCTTTCCCTGTATTATGAGATGCAAGATTTCATACCTCCCTGGATGTTTCATTATATGTCTAAGATATGGAAGTTTTCGGATTTTTATTGTTTGAAATAGTTATTTTTCTTCATTTACCCGAACCATAATACCATCTTTATTCTTAAATCTATTCATCCAACTTTTTTTAAGTATACTTCTGTAGATTCACGTCAATTTTTTTCAATAAATAGATTTTTTCTGTGTATCTTTCTACATAGTGAATATGGTTTGGCAGATATTTCTCAGTTCGCATTCGGTAGTCTCAGAGAGTAGTCGATTACAATTTATTGTGAACCACCTGACGCCTCAACAACGTATTGAAGTCATTAAAACATTTAATATAAATAATAATGGCGAATGCTGTAACATTACATGTTGGAAAACATCTCGGTACCCGAATCGAGTCGATTGCGCCTGCAACACATGCGGTTTCAACAGGACGGTGCCCCCTCGTACACAGCTCTTTGCACTTGAAATTTTACGATAATTTTTACCGGCCGCGTACTTTCAAAAGGTGGCGATATCGAGTGGCCTCCTCGATCACCTGACTTAACGGCTCCCGACTATTTTCTGTGGGGGTACTTGAAAGGAAAGGTATCCGCCAATAAACCAACAATAGTCCCGATGCTACAGGACAATATTCCAATTGAAATTGCTGAAATAACAAGCGATGTGTGCGCAAATGTTATGAAAAATATTTTTTTTATTTATTATCTTTGTTTTATCAACCACTTAATTGAGTTTAAATACATCTACCGGTTTCGAAAAATACAATTTTCTTATTGAGGATGTCATAACTAACTAAAAACATATATTATTGTATCTTTACTAGAATCTATTTTTAAAAAAACAACAATTATTTAAAAAATAAATTTAGTACCTAACTCAAATTGTTACTTAATACAAATTTAGTCGAATAATTTTTAGGAAAAAATTTTAGAATGGGACTCGTAGTTAAATTTAGTTGGTTGTGCATAATTTTTTGATTAGTTTAACATGCTTTATTTATCTCCAACGATTCCAAATTATTTTATTTGTGACTAACACCGTTTATGTGCAAAATTGACAATCCAATTTTTTTATCAAAACCATGACCATTTTCTATCAAATGATTAGAAAATTCTGAAAACCCACTATTGTTCAAACATCTGAAATGCTCCCTTACTCTTATATTAAAATTTCTATCCGTTTTACCAATATAAAATGCAGCACAATCCTTGCAACTAAGTTTATAGACACCAGAATTGTTAAATTTACCATCTTTGTCTTTAGAATTTATCAGTAAACTTCCTATACTATTATTTGTATAAGATGCCGGTATTTTTTAAATTGTATTCAATATAACGGGTATAATACAGGTTTGATAGAGACTATTTTAAAAAATAAATTAATAGAATATAATAATCAATTTTTATAAACACATAAAACATAATGATAATTGACGTAGGATTTTATACATAAATAACTTTTCGAAACAAATATCTAAACACCTACCACGAAACATTAGACGTATGGCAGATGTATTTAAACTCAATTAAGTGGTTAATAAAACAAAGATAATAAATAAAAAATATGAATTTTAACCACAAAGTAAATATTCCTAATTTTAAAAGTGTATGAAAAATATGGTTAAATAAGCACGCATATTTGTGCCGCTGCCGGAGGCGGCCACTTGGCCGATGCGATGTTACATATTTGTATTAAACCAAATAATCGATAAACAAAAACCAAATTAAAAAGCTTAGTTATTCAAATTTCTTAGTTATTATTTAAATATAATTTTCGTCCTGAAGTTGATTAATTTAATTTGCATTAACTAAAATGATGTTGGATCACGCTCTGTCTGTCCAATTTTCATGAATGTATCAAAGGTTTGAACAGTCTGCAATAGTTGCAAATAGGAAATGTATTATTGAAGAAGGATGATATTGATATTCCGTGAAGAGGATGATCCACGAAATCTTCAATCTTGCAACAAATCCAACCACAGCTAGCTCTGCATACGAAAATAAACAAAAGATTCCTTAAATTTTTCAATCACATTATGCGTCAATATTACGCTCTAGAAAATAAAATTACCCTGGGTACGACTTCCTACATACACAACTCGTGCCTCACAAATGTACTTGAGATAAACATTGAAACAAGAAGAAGAGAATATATATAGTATATAAGTACACCGAATAATGAGCAGGGCGAATGATTGCTGACACCTACAGACGACTTCTTGACGGTGTCTTCTATACGGACACGGACGCATTGCGACCATTGCATCGACGGAACATACTTCTCAAATATGAGAGAAGAAGAAGAAGAACTAGTGCACACTATATTAGGGTTAGATACATATGAAAAATATGAGTCGAAAATGTTCAAGCGGCATGTGCCTAATCTCAACCATGTCATAAAATGTCATAGTTATACGATTATTTTGATTAACTTAAATATTTCATTGACTCCAAATATTTTATTAAATACAAAAAAAAGCGAACTTCGAACTGCCAGACTATTTTTACTTTACCATTACCTGAAGAAAAGATATACAATATGAATGAGTCGATTTCGTTAATATCTATTTCCAAGTATGCAGACTTAAAGCTTAACATGATTTTATAAAAATGTTTGCCGAAACGGTACAGAATTCGTCCACAAACGATTTTGACCCCGGGTGTTAGTAAAAATTTACCAAAGTAAAAATGTATTACTGATCACACAATCGGCCCTAAGTCTGTTACACTCTGTATATTAAGGTCTTAAAATACACACTTTTTTTTTAATTGGTACCCAACCAACCGTTTTGCCAAGAGACACAAAATAATATTGTACAGTATGGATTTATCGCCTAATGAAGATTTCCTATAATACGAATCCAACTATTTCAAAATACCTTATTCAATTTTAATTTCAAAACCATTCAGTACGTCTTGTGAAGATACCTGCTCCATAATTGGAGAATTTAATTTCGTCCAATTGCTTTTAGCTTTTCACTTCGGAGCAGCAGTATTCAAAGGAACTTTTATATTATATTATTTCAAATAAATAATTTGAATGAGAAATTCGCCGAATTATTCCTCGATTACTATTCTTACAATTATTTTTAAATATTGCGCGCACAATATATATCATCAGCTTCAACAACTAGACGGCTCTGGCAAGGCGAGCAGGCTCCGCACGGTACTACTTCTGTGTGGAGTGATTACCCGTCGTTACCTAATTTTATTGAACAGTTTAATAGTTAAATATCACACAACGTAGTTCAAGAAGCAATTTATTTGGACGCGCTAATCACGAACACTGGTGACAGCGGACAAGAAATTCGAAGACACATACAAATAGCTAACGCTGCATTGAACCAACTGTAGAGAATATAAAGAATATACAGTGACATAAAACAAGCAAACTAAAATTATATCGAATCATCAAACATCGACAAACACTTAATAACCTACAAACACTGAATAAAAAGTTCTTCGGACATATTCGGTCAATGAACTGGCGGTGGACGACTACACCAGCGGGACTCGAAAGTTAACGATCAGCTTACGTATGAGATCATGAAGAAATTTATTGAGGTACTGCGTGTTTAAAAATATATAAAATTGTATAATAAAATATTTTCTAAATTTTGCGAAGCTTTCTGCCAGTCGTACAGAACGATATACGAGTAAACCTTGTCTACGTGAATCGACAACACGAGCGCCGAGCGTGCTTCACAATCGACCCGCCGGTTATCGGAAATTTGTGCTCGGTATTTCCAACACTAAACATAATTTGTTTCCCATTTTGCGCGGAAAATGGTACAAAAACACCGCATTAAATTTTGATTCATTTTCATTCGACGGTGTTTCGTGGCCATTTTTCTTCATCTTCCTTCAGACAAGGGCATGTGCGTATTCCAACCCTCGTTCTTCGACGGGGAGAGCCCCTCTCGAGCCCACCCCCGGGTGTTTATTCACGGGTGCTCCCCTGCGGAGCCTACTGTGGGCAGGGCGGCGGACCAAAATGTACTATTTTTGATTTCATTTTAAACGCATATAATTGTTTATAAAAGTTTCAATGTTTGGGTTGATTTAAACGTATTAATATATAATGTTTAATCGGAAGCTTCTCTAAAAAGAATGTTTAGTCCACTGAGGTTTTCTTCTGAGTAGAACTTTCTGGACTATTCTGGCATGTATGTGTATACGCAAAGATCAGTAAATTCATTTTAAAATATGGTCCAAAACCAACTATCAGAAACACTATATTTTTATAATTGTTAGGGCATCATAATCAAGGCATAATACCTGTTTTCAATCTACTACTTTTTCACAGATATTCTACAGTGGGTATACTCTGATAATATTTTGTAACCTCGTTTTAATAAATTCAGTGCAAATCAGGATTACTGTAATTACTACCTGCCTACCCGCACACATAACCAACTCGCGACATCGCGACATGTACTACAGCACAGAATAGCAAACAGATTTGGAAGCGGATTACCATTCTTAACTAATCTGACTAACCTTCTGATGTCTCATTCGTACAAACACAAATCCAACTCATATCCCATAATTGGTCATATTCAATTAAATTCTCTAGTTTTTTTCTGTATTTACTTGTTCAGCTCGACTGTGGGAGGTGGTTAATATCTCCTGCGAAAAAGTACGGTTGTACCGTAATTTTTTTGAGGCAACGCTTTGACAGTGGCACATGTTACCGTGCCGAAACGTCGATCTAGTTTTCCCCAAGGAAAGCATCTACAAAAAACGCGTTTTAACCTAAAGTAGACGCCAGTTCCATATATGTATTTCAATGTGAGTTATATAGAATGAATTTCTAGAATCATTTAAAATAGTTCTAGAATACTCCACTACATTATATTTTTTAAATCCCATAAAACTAAAACAAAAACATCTTTCGATGCAGTGAGAAATGACCCACTATTTAACCAGGACCATTCTGAGGTAACGCTCTCGTATTGGTTCTTCTCATTGTCATCGTGCCCGCCGCCATGCTGTGGTATTAATATATTAATGATATATTAATAAACCCTTTTGCCAATAGCATTAACATATACGACGAATAAAAATGATGTTCCGAGTCTCACGCGATGGCAAGTTTTTTAGCACAGCCAGTGCGAAGATTTCCCAGTGCGGTGAGTAGATTTCGGCCACCCGGTGATCCCGGGCCGGGAGGAACATCCGTCAATAGGCGCCATCAAAGGGCAAAGCGAGCGGAACTACAATAAAATAAAGCAAGCTCCTCCGACATCATGCACAGAGGTGTAAAACAAGGCATAACGGCCGCGGAACAGGGCACCCTTGGGGCGCGGCGCCATTTTGTTAGGGGACAGCCGGGCAAACGGGAGCCCTCGGTAACTCGCAATTTTTAACATACAGAAAACATTTCTATGCGTAACGGGAAAATAAAAAATTTAAAGCTTTAAACGACGAGCGGTGCTCGCAATACTAACATACGAAGCCAAGACGTGGACCCATACCGTTAATATTCTTCCTCTTTATCGATTGCCCTATGGTACACCGACCCGCAAACCAACGACAAAACATCGCGGTATAGCCCCGCCCTGGAATCCAACCACAACCTTTTACTTACTTAATACTCTCGCAGCCGGCTTCCCGAACAGTTCCCCCACCAGCAGACACTTGACGTTTTTACTGTTCATACGGTTATCTTTAATAAACGCTCATCAACTGTAAGTTATTATCTTATTCCAGTCAAACACACACTGTGAGCTATTATCCTGTTTCCACCGCGACAATTTAACAACTCAAAACCTTGCAAAACAATCTATAACCGATCAACACTAGAATCACTTATATTGGAGACCTCTTTATACTTGCAACTTTCCTAAATATCCATTCCTCGCGGTACTAATCATTAACTACTCGGGGGTAGAGAAATTTGTACACATTGCTGTCCACGGAGTATGCAGCATCTGTCTCCAGTACCACATCTCGAAGGCCTCCAAAATATTTGTTACAGAAGTGTGCAGCCGTAACTGATAACCGAATAGACCATCGCAAAATACAGTGAGTACAGTATGGCCCGAGAGGTGTATAACCTTAACATATAAAATGCACTTAACATGGATCTCAGTTTCGTACATATATTATCAATATGCGGTTTCCAGCAAAAAAATTTCATCAATTATTAAACCTACATATTTATATTGCTCCACTTTTTTAATTTTGTCACATTAGTAATTTATATGATTTTTATGTAAGCATTCGCAACCAAGTCAAACAAGATTCATTTTAATTGTTTTTTGTTTAGCTTGTGATGATCGGATATGTAAATATTTAGTTTTATTTACATTTAAAATTATTGCATTGTCATGAGATCATTTAAAGATGTTAGTCTGATCATTTTGTATGTTGTATGGTAAGTTTACGTAAAAGATATGCACTTGTGTGTACAAATTAATAATTATTTTAATATATAAAAAATATATAAATAACATTAACTAAGAACGAAAAATTGTCTAGTTTGACATTCAATATCTGAAACAATGCAACTGAATGCATTATATTTTTGCCAAATACCTAAATAATATAAAAAAACACGCAATCCGTGTTCGGAGTACAATTACCCTAGTCTCCCCGTCAAAAACAGCGAACATGTTTTTTCTCATCCCTTATTTTCCTTTTCCCGGGCTATTCAAATATGGAATGCGTCGGCTGAAAATTCTCCAACTTTCAGGAGGCTCCAAATCCAACTCTCATATACATACTGTCTACCTGTACACAGGGATAACCAAATAAAATATGTGAAATACACCACACATTTATGTCATCATACACGTATTATTACGTGTTTAAGTTAACGCTATCATATTGTTAAATTTGTGGTTAAATAAATAATTCATAATTACTGATTCTTAAAGACGACTACAAGTTTCGATACTATTGTATCTTCGTCAGGACGGTCGTACACTAACCGATCCATATATTTTATTTTATTATTATGTATTAATTCTTGAATCAGTGTATGCATGATAGAATAAAATGCTCCAATATGAACGTATAATATATATATATATATATATATATTTTTTTTTTTTTTTAAACCTTTTTATAACATACACAACACATACTTATTTCTAATACTAAGTTTACATTAAAATTTATATAATTTTTTTCTTCGGAATTTCGCGCTGTACATCATCGATTTCTGAGATTTGGCCTTCTGAACATCATTCTATCTCTTTCTCTTGTATCACGCTCATGTTAATTAGCATCAATTTTTTCTTATAAATTATACCAGTATTTTTATAGTGAGTAATTTAAAAATAAGTACCGTAACATAGAAATTTTCTGTTTAAAGGTCCATCGTGTGTTCAATTGATGAGAAATGATTGTGTAGATAGATATCTTACAAATTAGTCCACCGAAACCGAGAAAAGTAGATCCAAAGCAGAATAACTTACTATATTATCATCAACCGCCTACGTGCATTGTCCACATTCACATATGGCTGTCAAATGTTAGCTAACTGGCATCTGAGGTGACTGCTTTATTCGGTCACGTCAGATCTTTTGCAAACAACCTCTATTTCTGGTATTATCAACACTCGCTCCATATGTTTATAGCCACCCTGTCGTCACTGATTTATTCTATGACCATAAAAAACCAATCACACTGCTATAAACAATCGTTCATTTGGTTGAATATACTTTTTTTTCTAAGATAACAGCAATAAGTCAGTTAACAGTGGGTGTCTTAATTTGTAGCGGAATTTATATCTTGGTATTACAAGAAAATAATTATTTTAATACCTACTATTAGTTCAAGTTACACAACAGAATTAATTTAGTACAGACAGTTAAAGTTACAAAGCATCAGTTAGTGGAAATAATTCATTACGGAAGAACGTTCTTCATGGTAGAGATTTTATCTGTATTTATTATTTCGGTGGGCTATATGTTAAATAATCTTAGAACAATTGTTGAATCTTGGTATTACCTATTTTGCGTTCGCGACTTGTCAATGTTTTGTATCACACTCTAAAATATTAGGTACGAATTTAGTCGGTAATCCATTCAAATTAAAATAATAAGACAAAACACTTTATTGATAAATCAACATGTTTCGATACTTCTGGTATCTTCTTCAGGAAACAGTGTAACTAAAATTAAAAATACAAGCTTAGATAAAAACAAAACTATAAAGTATAAGTGGTGGGTAACTAAGTAGAAACTACTATGAAAACAAATTTAAATCGTGACTTTGATTAACTTAAAAATTTTCATGTATTTTGCATTTTAATTTGTTCAAATATATGCTGCAGCATCTTATTTATATATATATTGTATTTCATAGTTAATACACGGTTCACGATTCATACTGTGGTATCTATAGGCTGCGGTGGGTGTTGCATGCTTTAATTACTATATTCTTATCAATTTTACTAAGGGATTTTGACACTATAAACGTAAAAGAACTAACATAATAAATATTTAACATGTGATACTAATTATGAAAATCCACAGAAATGTTTAGGTATATAATGCAGCAGAAGATAAAGAAAAAAGATTGGAAGTGGGAGAAAGGGTGAAAAGTTGGAATTATTGTTTTGAAGGGAGAGCAAGATATGTTTATAGGTAGAACGATTGGTCAAAATTGAGATTGTGGTAGTTCATAAAAAGAACTTTTTACGCGAAGTAAGGCTAATGTTAAAAAATTCAATTTCTGTTAATTTCTCGTTATAGTATTTGTATAAACAGTTTATATTATAACTTCTTAGTTATAATATAGACAATTGTTTGTACTTGTCGTATCACTAAACTGTTAATGCTCTATATATTACAAAATTAAATAAAAAAATAACTGCAAGAGTACGCGGTGAGATCGAAATCGATCGAGGATTTCGCGGAGGTCGTCGGTTGCTAGACGGCGCATGCGGCCAGTGCCTTTCGAATATAGCGCCCTTTGCTTGATTATCTGCCACTACTGCAATTGCGTCCAACGATTGTTCATCCTCTGAGTGGTACGACCCGCCTATAACTGTTTTAACTTCTCGGCGAATTCTATTATATCGACAACTATCGTCTGTTCAACCGCATTATGTATTTCTTCGTATGATGCCCAACATACATCTTTCCATGCCCTATTTTACGTTTTCGTCTACCGTCAATAGTCGATTCTCTTAACTTGGTTATCCCTGTACGCTCGTGCCGTGTACACGCTGCCTAACATTTTCCCGATTTCCTTCAACACAAGGAAATATTCCACGAGAAAGAAAATTGAATATTCAGATGTTTATCATATTTTTGTAAACGCCTTCGCGGAGAACGAGAATGTTCATATTTTATTAAATGCATCACTGAAGCGGCTCGGCGTCTCCGGGTACTCGAGAAATGCACAAGTACCGTAATATTGTATCTCTTGACAGGATGTATTCTATTTATCCGGGACTTTGGCCTATTTTCTTTAATCTTTGCAATTGTCGTTTATCGCGTGACATTCTAGTGGCGTTATAGTCTAAATCTAAGAGGAGAAGTTATTGTCATAGAAGTCGGTTATTGCATTTCTGACATAGTTAATGACATGGACGCTCTTCCCGCTATTGTAAATAATCTGTCCGCCCGCGAATCCGTAATGAATACGGTGAACATACGTCAACAATATGATTCGCTGTACGTCACGCAGTTTTAAACAGATTAAAATTTGTTTAAATATTTTTTTATGTGCGATAGCTTTTAATACAACACTGATATAACCGATCGTTGTTTGGTTCCTCACTTTAGCGCAAGAAAATAAGCTGCAGGTCTTCTAATATAAAGCCTTGAGCAAGATTTAACCATCACTCCAGATATAAACCAGCAGAATCGGAAGACCGAGACACCCTGCGAGAGGTAGGCGGATATTGCGTATATATATTAAAATGAATTTCATAAGAATTTTTAAATAAATGCAAGCACTGTAAATTACCAAAAATAATTTAAAAAACAAGGCAATCTAAATAATCAATGGAAAGGAAAACAAAAAAATGTAAATAGCTTACTTAGTAATCGAAAATATAGATCGGTATGTACGCTTGTACTTCTAATCTTGTAATATTCAGCAATCTAAAAAACAGAAATGTCGCATGGAATAATAATATTAATGCACATCAACGTGCATTAAAAATTATGTTTACACAAAAATCCTACGTAAATATTTTTTACACAAAGTTACGCACAATCTATGCGTGTAAATAATTATAAAACCATCATTTATTTAAATTAAATGATTAAAAATATAATTTTATATGGAATTTATATAATTTAAATCTTTTTGAATAATTTGAAAAGACACGTGCAAAATATCTGAACGTGAACGCGAATTGCATCTGCACTTTAAGACATTCCAGAAAAAAATGAGATCATGTGACGTAAATATTACAAACAATCATCTATCATTTGCGTCGCGTGTCTTATCGGTCGCGTTTGACAGTGCATCAGATGCTCAATATATTTGCCAGTCGTCAAAATTCATACGATTTCGTTAATGTGTTTTTTCTTATTCGTAATAAAGACAATGTACTCTTAATTTCAAATTGAATATATATTTCCGTATTGTTATTGAATATATAAAAAATAAAACATTTAAATAATCTTAACCTAGATATATTAAAAACGCGTTTGACATTTTCACTACTTTCGCGATTTTTTTTTTACTGGCATATGACAACTCAGTCCGATAAGTCCGATACAATCCAGTAAGTCATAGATAATAAAATGGATCATTTTTCTGTTTCGTAGCGACTACTTCAGGATCAGGAGCAGGAGACAATATCTCGAGTATGTCAGATGAGCTCGTGTAACTAAAGATATGCATTAAAGATTAGTTTATACCCCTGAAGAGTGTCGGTCGATCCGAAGCCGAAGCCTATCGGCACAAAAAGGTATTTGAGGTGAAATACAATGTTTCTTGCAGATGAATAGTTAAACCGTTACTGCTTTAAACATTAATCATAATAAATGAACCATCTCCTGCGGGCGAGCGTGAACTAATGAATATATTATAAATGAAAATGTAAAAGCCCGCCCGTAATAAAATTTTCGTTGTGATTTTCACGTTTTAATGCGATTATTTCCTTAAGGGAAAAGAAATAAATACCCTTAGAGGACTACAAATCAATGTGGCAATCCATCTTAATAGCTCGGCGTTCCGGTGTTGCCATTCGCTATTTTTATTTCTCTCAGCTTTTCGTGGGATACGTCTGTATTACATCAACTGTATACCTTCGGCCTTGTGTTTGTACACATAAAACTCGTACTTAGGAAATCATTAATTAGATCAAATCGTACAATCAAATACATGCATTTGCAGATAAATAAATGTATATGATTCTTTTCGTGCCTCATGTATTCAACGAGCGTTGACTATTATCATATTTTACTGTTTCCGAGGTAAGTTTGCACTTCACTATGTGAAAATTAAATACTTATTTTTTTAATCTATCGGTTTAAATTACTTGAGACGCGTTTCGCTGAATTAATCTAATATTTTAACTCAATAACTTAATATATTAATGTTAATCTACAGAGAATGAAAGCTATATAATTTTATTTACATGAGATGAAAAGAGACAACATTATTCATTGGAATTCTGAGGGTAGTGTTGAAACAAAAATGTTACTTAGAATAATTTGAATCATACATAGAATCGATAGTGCAATCATTTATGTAAACCCTTCAAAATCTAAGAGGCGCAGCTAAAGCGAGTCGACAGGAAGGTGAAATAGTCTGGTCGCCGTGTATAATTTCCTTTTATAATGCGGTGATTAAGAAGTCCGAAGTGTCGAGACCGAACTGAACCAAACCCGCAACCCTTTCATGAACAGGGCGGCTCTTGATATTCTCGCATTGAGTCCGAAAGTCTAACAGTACTGACGTAGCGTCGTCGAGTCGCTGTCGGATAAGTCGAGCGATTCTCACATCCGATCACCTTTGACTTCGGCCTTATTCTCTTCATTGTTATTTCACTTTGTCTAAATTATATCAACAGTAATAAAACTAAGCAGTAACACAGGTGCTAGCAGAAAAGTAATCGCTCGTCGCTAGGCCCTGCGGGCGCTTATTATGGCCGCTAAACAGCGGATAGCGGTCGCTGCGCCCTTATTATATTCCTTTAACATTATCATCGTCAGATCAGAATACTATTAAAAGCAAAAGCACGATAGATATAGTGAAATTAAATAAATGAAATAGTATGGACATATAAAAAAAAACCAAGTTAATATCTCAAGTGAAAACAATATTTTGTGTAAAGCCGTTTTGAATTGCTAAAATTATCGAGTACATCCAAGAATTATTATTTGACAATTTAATGGGTTTTTTTATTATATTATTTAGTTTAAGTGCGATTATATTTTTTTTAAATTCTGCTGATAGCAGAATGTATTGCGCATTTAAAAAAGGATACATTAATTTTACCACTTCTTCTGTTCCCACCACACTGGGTTTTTTGTTTATATTGGTTAGTTTAAATGCGATTTTAATTTTGAAAAATTCTACCGATAGATAAATTTGTTACGCATTGAGATTTTGATTTTTTCACTTCTTCTTCTTCTTATTTTCTTATCAAAACACTTTTTATGGTTTTACATAGTGTATTAACGATTTTTATTATTTTTTAATCTGTAAATTGACAACAGAGTATTGTACTCTGCAGGGCAGGTTTGCAACCGTGCGGTGACAGCGGGTAATCTAGTACTAATTAAATGAATAATTAAAAAAATTAACCGACATTCCTACATTTAGCGTGATATCTGCAAGTACGGCAACGAAATTGCCCTTCACAACTAGATTTTATTTAAAAATGAATGTATTTTTAATACGATATAATGAATCAATCCAATTAACTTTAAGAACATATTTTCCATAAATGCAACTACCCTAAAACAGAGAGGATCCCATCGGGTTCCTTCCTATCCACCTGGGCTAGTATTTATCGCACGGAGATGTCGTCTCCCCAGATAAGTGGTTTATCTGTCAACCCAGGGTGTTGGTGGCGAAATACAAGCAGGGAGAACCCTTTAACCAAATTTATCCTCGAGGGAAAAGGGCGATGAATAAATAATTGAATTCTGACGATGAAATTGCTTATCAAATCGAAGATCAAAGCCTGGCTTTGCAAAATGCGGTTAACAGCCCCTAGCGGTATTGTCATTTATTTTTTTATTAATTTTCGAACCTCCCGCGCCTCCACATTCATTCTGTGAGTACTATTGATATATCTATGCATTTTAGAAGGGCTTAATGTTAAAGACAGATTATCTACCACGTGTGTTTATTCTGTTGTCGTCACTACAATGATGTAACTTAACGGAAGCACTGGCCGTATGGGCCGTCAAGCAACCGACGGCAACTCTCACCGCGTACTCTCGTAGTATAGTTAATAGTTAAGTTACAAATGTAAAAACTCGTTTTCTTCTGTCATTTTGGCTCCCTAGCTGGAACGCATATCCGCAAAAATTCTCGATTGCCAGCTCCTGTTAGTATCTTATTGTATCCCATAATTTCGGGTATAACCTAAGTACACTCGTTGCACGACGCCTGGGGTACCGAGTTCCTAAGGACACGCGCAGATTGTGGAGACGAATATACCTGGGTGCAACTACCTACAATACCTTAGGTATCTACAATAAGCTCTCATTAATTTTAAAGGTACACCCGGTACCGACTCACAAACTGACGACAATACATAGCGGCGCAGCCGCCCAGGGAACCGGCCATATCCATTCACTTCACATCCTCACCACTCATATCTTACCTGATATTGTGCATCTATCCGCAATAAACGCCTATTAACTGTGAATTATTTTTCATATTTGTCCAATCTGTTCTAGCCACATCCACCGACATATCCGCGATATCATCCTCATGCGAACTCAATGAAGAGCTGGGAGAAACAGATCACCAACAAATAACAACATAACTAATTTTTAGATTATTTATCCTTGTTTTTAACCACTTAATTAATTAATACACCGACCGGTTTCAGAAAATACCATTTCCTTTTGCCGAATATCAAATTATCTAACCAAAAACATATATATCATGTTATTCTAATGTAATAAAAAAAAATTAAAATAATATTTATTTAAAAATAAATCTGGTACCTAACTTAAATTGTTACAATGATGAAAGATGGAAATGGTATTTTCTGAAACCGGTTGGCGTATTATTTAATTAAGTGATTAAAAAACCAAATAATCTAAAAATTAAGTTTAGCCACAATAAATTCCCTAAAGATGTACGATAGGCACTCTCGGTATAAGCTTCCCGCAAGCAACTGAAAAACATGTCCCAGCCATGTGTATTACTTATCACATATTACGTACGAATCCATGATTTAGACCCTCACCATGAATGTTATACATAAATTAAATGCTACCAAGGGTGTTAATACATGACCCAAAAAATCTATATGCTCAAGTGCCAATGGATTAAATGTATTCATATCTCAAAGATGTAGAGGGCTTTCATCAAAACATGCACTACGAGATGGGGTATATTAGGCAGATGATGACAAGATCGCATCATCGAGAACGCGGACACTTCACTTAAGAACATTTATTTTCGTGTGACCAAATCAAATTCATTGAACAAACTCATGCGTAACTCCGTTGGCCTGTACCGGGTATGGCGTGACTCATGTCAGCCTAGTCCCTTCGTGGGAGAGTCTGGTTTCTGTCTTTCCTTATACAACATCTTTTATTATTTGTTCGGATACCTGAACTTTATATGTTCTCTCCTTCGTATTATGTTATTTGTAGTATTGACATGTACCTTGTATTGCGTCATCTAAGATTAAATAAAGCCAGCACTTGGCAGGGCGCAGGAAAGTCTAAATTCTAATCTTCGTTCGTTTTGCTTATACATTGTCTCAAGTTAAAATATAAATTCAATTTCTTCTTCTTACGTATTAGCTTTTGTTTTTTAGTTACTTAAGCATTGTATGTGGATCCGATCAAAGAAGTTGCAAACTTCTACAGCGGTTCCGGGAAAGGGTGAATCCCCCTTCTTCTGACACCTCCAGGTTCCGGAGTGGAGGCCTCGCGCTGTCAGAAAAAGTGTTAGCTGTAGGCTTCGAGCTTAGTGGAATGACAACATTGAATGGGACAGAACATAGTAGCAGGCATTGATTATACAATATTTTATATACAATATATATATACAATATTTTTCATTCCTGCTACTGGCATAGTAGCGGGAATGAAAAATATTGAAGACAGAGATAATTCTCCGTTGAGCGAGGTATATCCAGCTGTGAAAAGTCATAAACTGATGATGATGCAGGACTTGCCCAGAATATCCTAGAAAACTGTACTCAAAAGAATATTAATTTGTGAATGTCATAGCTCGTTGAATATTGAACTATAGCTCATTGACAAGGACGATTGACAGTACAAAGGGAAGGTTTCATTATGCCCTGAAATGGGACCGATCACAATATGTCTAAAAAATAAAGTAAATTTTATTTTCTTTGTTTAAAATCAATTGTATTTTGAAAATTCAAATCCATGGAAATGGATACCCATTATGGCGCATCTTCATCCCTCTTGTCTGCCATAAACGTCTTCAGAATATATTGTGATATCCCTCGAAGGGGTAGAGGCCTCTCCAGGTGGCATAGAAAGTAGGGAGGGAGAACGGGGAACGTACACGCACGGGTTTAATAATTTTATTTACTTTAATGTATATTTTTATATACATATTCTGCGATCCAAATATCATTGTATGTCTCTATACACACTCATATCATAATTACGATCTCGCGTATACCATATGCACGTAAGATCGTGATTGGGGGATTGTAAGGAACAAGTCATCGGACCCGATAACCTATTAGAAAAGAAAGGAATCTCTGACTTTTCTGAGAATGTATTAAGGTGTGGGTCTCCAGCCAGGAATTGCTGGGATTGACGATGCCGGGAAGAGCGGGAGCTAGGAAGACCTAGCAGAGTATTCCACTGGCTCTCCTTCGCACCCTCTTGCCACCTGGACATGGTGATAACCTGTCGTACTGCGGCCGACTTTTGGGAGTGGAATGCGTGACGATTACCCTCCCTTTTTGGGGGTGCATGACTTTCTGAGCTATGATTTTGGTATGATGATACCGGAACCAACCTATGTCAGTAAATAACCAAATATAATAAAGATGTGTTTGCTAATTGTACTATATAATAAAGAAGAAAAAATAATTATTATTAAGGAAATCCACAAATATACTAACAACTGCCGGAATATAACCTAACTTTATAATATACTCTAAAACACTTTAAAGATTATGTTAATTATTGCACGCGTTATTTTATTGAGTGGAATTGAAGCGGGAGTGCACAACTCTCATAACGATTCCGGGATAGGGTTGGACATTTTGGCATTTCATTCATTTATATACACTCTCTCACTCGATTAACTTTTCGGATCATTCATGTCAGACTACTCCACGACTGTACATCTCCGTACGACTCGGTCTAGAGTGACTTCCTCTTAGCTCAGAGTTGCATTCTCACGCGTTAGCCCCCTCTGTGCTCATGCGAAACACATTAAAATGCTTTTCTGAGTAATTCGTCCGTGCCCCTTGACGTGCCCATCAAATACTTGAGAAGCCCGTATTTTGTCTTAAGTGTATGGTATAATAAAAAATATATAAATAATATATAAAATATATGTAAAAACTCGCCGATTGTTGAGGCTTCTAACAGGACCATCCTACAGTATCTGATTTACCTGGTCATGCCAGGTCTTCCGCGGACATCTAACTAAGCTTCGATTATCCAACCTAGGTAGGTACCTACTTTCAATAATAATTTAATTCGATACCAGAAGGTGGCCAGATAAGTACTAACCAATTATTCTGTGTAAACATGATTTATTTCCCTAGCATTTTCAAAAAGTTTTCACATAGTATAATAATGATTATAAAAACTCTTGTGTGCTGATTTATATACGATGACGAAGCAGTCGATTGAAAAGAGTGTTAGTTCGTTAGTAAAAAATCAATATTAAGTCAATAAATTATATCACGACCACCCCACCGTGCTACATTTCATCCCCGTCTACCCCCGGCTCGGGGGAAAATATAGGGTTCTGTATTAGAGGGGTGGGCAAGTTTTGTGAAAAGGTTCTATAGGATTTTGGACCCTTTCTCCATCAATCAATTTTTACGTGCACCATTTCTCGTCCGAAGGTGAGGATGGAAATTCAAGTTTTCCGAAGCTGAACACATTTTTTCTGGATAAGAATTTAGCAGCAGCCCGGAGGCGCACATTAAGATTTTATATTTTAATGTATCTTTCTCCAAAAATACAAGATTTTTTCCTTTGTTTTACATTTACAGTACATTTATATTTTTTCTATTTGTTTACTAAACAAAAATGTTTGTTTTGTTACGACCGTTTTAATGATATTTATTTCTTCATCTTTTTCTTCTACGACACTATATCCCAGGGCAGGATTTGACCTTATTCACAAGTGCTCTCCACCGACTCCTATCCCTGGCCATTCCTCTCCAGTTCCAGGACTCTCTCATCCTCCTCCAGTCTTTTTCCATACAGTCAGCCCATCTCTGTCATCTGACATTCTTTCAGCACGCCCAGCCCATCGCAGTCTTCGGAACCTACAGAATCTTACAATTCTTTCTGGTTCAATTAAATATTCGAGCTCATGTTTCATTTTTATCCTGTAAGATCTATTTACCAGTGTCAGTACTTAGATGATATTTATTTAGTATTTATTAATTATTTACTATACTAATATATTACTGTAATTGAGACATTAGTCGAAATCTAAACAATAAAAAAAGTCACTTTAGTGAGCTGGACACAGAGTGGCATCTGTCGGATCGACTCTATACTACAATAGCACCGCATGACGTCCGCAGTCCGCCGCCAGAGTGCGGTACACCGAGCACGACTGGCACTAAGTAGCGGGCCGACTGACTGTGTCCCCGCTATAGGCGGTACTTCTCTACCAGCCTTTATCTCTCATTCTCTATCTCTATCTCGTTCTTAATGTATATCCGCGTATTTCTATAATATTTTCTTGAATAATTCGAACGCTTTCTTGTAAGTACTCTTTTGTTCACGCGGCTATTGTTTTAAATCCTTATTATTCTTCACTGTAAGTCGAGTCAAATTCATTCGTCCCATAACCCACGGTACACACAGCAAACGACGCCAACACCACATAGGCGAAGTCATCGAGGCGTGTTTCTTTCTTTCTTCACAGGGTCCATTTTTCAACTCCGTACAAAGCTATGGAGAATACCAGGGATTTAATGGATATTTGTAATCATGCTGGATATTCGGACTATATTTGCAGTTATCTGGGAGATTCAGATGTTTGGACAAAATATTGGCCGAAGTATTGAGAAAAAAAGTATAAAAATACCGCTTTATTTATGGGATAACCTAATGAAATCTTTCTACCAGTCTAGATTATGTATCAAGCGTCTTCAACACAGCTTCAGCGAGGGTTCAACTTGCCGCAATATACAGCAGGCTTAAGAGAACGTATCCATGATGATCTCTGAATGTGACTTTGATCTCTGAGTGTGGCTAAAGTTAGTGCTTCATAAATCGCTTCACGCTGAACTCTGTACTTTACGTGCACTCGAGTCAAATCTCCGAGAGAAATCTCATCCCTGTATATAGTACCAATCTCACTCCAATTACCAGATCAAAGTCGTGACTGTGAAGAACATTTTTCATTTTAATCCACAAAATATTATTTAATATAGAAAAGAGTTCTGAGCGATTATAACTATAACGATACAGCTTATAGAGAGATAAATACGTGAAATTAGAACTAATTACAACATAATAATATTGCGAGATAAGACATTCAATTAAATTAGATAGAATATTGTTTTGCAGAAAATAAATAAGGCAAGCAGACCGAGAGATTATCCCAAAGAGGCTGGGATATCTGAAGACGGCAGATTCTAATTAACGAGATGATTATTAAAACCCGAGAAAGGTCTTTAATAAGTATATAAGAAAAATAAAGTGCGTATATTTTTGATGAGGTTATTTAATAAATTTATATATCTTTCGGTGTTGTCTTTTTTTAACTCTTTCAGATCCAAAACAATTCTCCTGGATATATAAACTATTTATTTCTTGTGTCCCGATATTTTAAGAAAATATTAAGTGTCAAAAAGGAACCTACTTTTAATTATAACCAAATGTGAATCCCTCCCTAGCAATGACAGGCACCTACCACCAGTTATGATAAAATGTATGTTGAGTATCAATAAAAAAGTGATTTAAGTCATTAGTAACGAATGAATTCTTAGTGATACCCCGTTGTCTATTTAGAAGAGCGTACGATTGGCATTAATAAAATACAATATAGAAATGACTTCATAATAGTTTTTTTCATATCCTCTGATAGTTAACACTTTCGAGATGTAAAAAAATAAAAAATAAATACATACCATGTAGAAAAATACAAAATAGTAAGTGCGTAACAAAGAAAAATGAATGGTGGCCCCGAATCAAAACAACAGACTTTTTTTTTAAATGATACAGGGCCTAAAGCAAAGATATAGATTGATATGGATATTTCCAAATGCGTATCACGATTTTGTAAAAATTTCAAACAATATTTTTCGTAACAGTGCAGAATTTGCACATACTCCTTGAACCTATTCCTATTTGGTCCGCTACCACCCATAAAATATTATGGACTAGATCTGTTATACCTGTATATCTATAGTCACGAGTTTTTAAAATAAAACTAATAGTTATGATCAAGTTTGTAATTTAATATAATTTAAATCAAAAATGTGAGATTATACAAAGCTGGTAAGTCGGTTGCCATTGTTGAGGGTATTCTAATTTCTTTTTTAGACTAATTTTAGATAATCTTAACTGATGAGATAAAAATAAAATAATAAAATAAAAAAAATAATCAAGAACATAGATGAAATGCCATAATAGAAGAACGCAGAAAACCAAGAAGGAGGAACGAAGATAACATTAAAAATAGAGATTGCCAATAATATTTTTTTAAATATCATACAACGCAAGAAGATATGTATGTATTATAGGTGTAGGTTATATAAGATCTGTTCCGTGCAGGAAACAAGAAAACAAGGGTGGTTCGTCGATCTCAGCTTCTCTTAACCGGCGATGATGATGATGACAATGAGGTCGAAAGAAATGAAACACAAAAGATGTTCCATATAAGTACACTACGGCGACAAAAAGGAGAATGCCTGCCGCAGCAGAATACTCTTGTTTTTATTCAAATTCATAACAATGCAAGCACCTAAAACGGCGACAGCCCGCCGCTTGAGACGTTTTTCTAAGGCGTCTTTATTTTCCTAAATCTATCCCACCGGCCGATGATTACACCTTTAAATTATCAACGTGTCTTATCGTATCCATTAACATGGCGCCTCCTCGGCGAGTAGTTCTGCGCGATACAACATCAATGATTTAATATATTATTTAGATAAAAAAAACTTTTTCTGATATTTTCCTAGCTAATTGTGGTATACGCGTGTGATGAACATTTGTGTTTGGTTTGATATCCAAATTATTATTGCAATATTTCATAAATCTGTTTGTTCTGTCATCGAAAAGCTGATGATCTGTAGCAGTGTTGCTCGGTATATGCTTTCAACACGGTATTGCATCCAATACCGTGTTGAAACACCAACCAACCAACCCAAAACACCGACGCTTATAAGAAATATAAGAAACATAATCCCCTGACGGGCCCTGTAATGGGATTCAAAACGTCAGCCACGAGATACGGCAAACAACCTAGAAAACTCGATGGAATATGAGAAAAAAATTTACTCTAAAATGTGACGCACTTTGTAACGCAGTTTTATGACATATTTTATCCGAAAAGCCTCAAAAATATATATTATATAATATAAAAGCCCATAATAATATTTATTTCGGTATCCAATAACATTTTATGAATATCCAAATACGACTATATTCGATTTCAACCCAATATTTCAGTTTGAAAACCATTTTTAGTATCATTAGGCTCGTCGAACGTGAAGCGCATAATTTGCTTAAAGTTTTCGAAACTCAATTTCGATTTTGAATGAAAAATGGTTAGCTAATGTGTGAGAACTTTCGTTAGAAGTTTTCATCCCTTATCTTAGACAGTTCGACAGGTGAACAATGAATGGGGGTATAGATATTGCTGTGAAAAAGTTGAATCTTCGTATTATAATGTTTTTATTATTTATTATTGTACATGTGAAGCCTCCCTCACTTTGCCGAGAGAACCTTCTTCTTGGAAGGATTATCTTTCATCCGCGGGCTTAAAAACAATAGGCTTAGATCAAAGGTACTATAATAAAAGCCAACCGAATAGCTAAGGGATGTTTAGCGACTTAGTCCAAATAGACAAATGTACCCTTTCAAAAAATAATACGAAAATGTCAGGAACTGTCGTCTTATATACAAACAAACAACCCTATATTTAATTAATAGTATTTAAAACCCCTCTTAGGACGTTGTTGAAGCGTCACATTTTCTGAACTGAATCTTCTTCCACCCCATCACCACGAACTATTTAATTAATACTAATTTAATAATCAAAATCGTATTTCAATATTGCACTTTTTAATCCAATTTAAGAAAAGTTAATGTATTGTAGATTATATAATGAGTTGAATATGTTCTCCAATTCATTCTTAAGTTACAAACATTTTTTCTTGAACTTGCTAAAAATTTGTATATAATTATTTTCATATTCCTGTATGTAACTATGCTCTTATGTATCGATGTATTTTGCATTGTAATTTGTTCAGATATATTTTGTAACATCTCATTTATATATATATATATTGTGAGGCATACATGTAGGGCACCATTGTGAGGTGTGTGCTGGCGGACTCTCTTCCGCCGATTAGCAACAGCGTAGTGCGTGAATTTGTGAGATCGTGAACAGATATACTTACCATAATGTGTAGATCCCAGAAGTGTTGACCATCTTCTGAGAAAATAAACTTTACTAAAAAAAACAGTGAAACATGAAAGGTTATAATAAAACATAATAAAGGAGAGTGAGCAAATGTTATGTTAAATTGTATTCAGAGTTTAAAAGAACAAAAAACTACGAGAATTATTCATTTTGTTGAATAAATAAAAATAGGATTAAATTTCAGAGCTACATATTAGGCGGCGACGACAATAACCTCTTCCTTCCTTCCTTCCTCTTACTTCTGCCATACAAAATCATTAACATCTTCTTGTATCTTTCCATTTTGGTGTCCTGGGACAGCATCCACCGCTGTTTCCGAGTGTCTGGCAATCGGTCAGGACACTCCTTCAACCGACGGCCCATGCACGAATCTTCTTCTCCCAGGTAGACCGTCATAAGTAATTGTCAAGAGGTGATGGGTAGAAGACGTAATGTGAAGTAGTGAAGAAGTAAAAAAGTTAAAAAGTAAAGAAATGAAGGAAATAAAAGAAAGAAGTAAAAGAAGGGAAATTTTATCATTTCCTGCAACGATAGAAATGCTAGAAATGAGCGCGCCGTAAGATTGCTTAATTAAACGGATTTTTACCCTTCAATTATTCTCCCTGGCGCGAGGACCATACGCCTCTCCCGCTCTGCGCCTGGACCCTTTTATTGGACTCAATCCTCAGCGTATCTTCTTAATACGAGTTCACAGAATCTCCCAGCTCGAAGCGCGAATAGAAGTGAACCACGTATTTGTTAGCGCTGGTCCCACACTTGAACGAAATTAATATTTGGCGATCTAAACCGAGCGCGAAATTAACTAACCAGGGTGTTATTTAATTAAAATTATTACTTTTTGGGTGGGTGAGATTCATATCCATTACAAACTTAAACTTCCTTACAATTGTGTAGCAAACCAGGCTCACTAACCTGAAAGCAGTGGTGTAGTGCTAAATAAAAATTATTAGAGCGGTGTTTCATTTTAACCTCTCCCTCCGCCGTCCCCATTCCTTTTTCGTTATTTTATAAATATCTTAAGAATGTTTTAAAAAATGCTACTATTTTTGGTAGCAATAAATTAGCTTTTAACATATAAATTTAAGGATGACTGATGGCTGATGATATTAAGTTCACATATTTCATGTCTCCAAGTGCGTGTGGTCAATGGTCGAAATAATGGGATACCGCCGCGCGCCCAGATGATCCAATTTATAACAAAAAAAAAACCTATAAATTTCTTCGTAGTGACTTTCACGTTTTGAGAAATCCGTCCGCTGCACGTTATTTGATGTTCAAAATTCTAGGCGGAGTATATTCAAAATATTTTTAAATTTACTCGAAAAGAAAGTTCCATTTTAAAAGAAGTACCAGAGCCTGGTACTACACTTCTGCCTGAAAGGGTTGGGAAACCCTCGCAATAGATGGAAAAGATATCCGATCTTGCCTCGCTAAGTTACTAACAGGAAGGTGTTGCGAACGTTAGTTAAGTGTAAACCTTAAAGTTAGTCGAACCGCTCCACGAGACAGTTTCACAACTCGCTCGGGTAACTAATTCCCGCGACAAATAACTATTAAGACTCGGATCCTCTAAAACATGGCTTAATAAATTGACAGTAGCTAGTAACTGTCATCTTATGAATAATTACTACAGAAATACAAAGGATATACATTCACAACCCTTTCAGATTTTAAATATATAATAGCAAACAGAATTACAGATTATAAGACACATCATTATTTGAATAAGCTACAAATAAGTGAACGAAAACTTTATTATAAAAATGAAAACATCGAAAGGACACCACCCTTTCCCAGAACTGTAGAGTTTTCACTCGCGTATCAGTTCCTCTCAACAAAAGTAAGAAAAATGTAACTCCAGAGAACTTACACGCAATCATCCAAGATGTACATTACAGAAAAAAAACGAAATGTTTGTCAGTGAATTTAAAAACTACACATTTCGACACCCCCCATGTTCTTTTTTTATTGTAACAATCATCAAACATAATATACAGGGTGTCCTGTAAATGGTGATCCAAACGGAAATCATAGAGATAGCTGAGACCGTGCCCTATCAGAAAGACCACTTTTTCAAATTACTGCACATTTTAGTATGACTACAAGTTTGCACCAGAAGCAAAGCCTGCAACTTAAAAAAGATCACCTTGAATTTTTTCACAAAATGTCTCTTTCGGCATTAAAATAGCAATAACTTTTTTCAAAGTAGAAATATACTCTTTTTTTCCTGTTCCTAAATTGACATTAAATGTAGAAGTTTTCAAGCTAATGGTCACTGATACTTTTTTTTACACCGCAGTGCTTTTAACTTTGTTGAAAAATGTTGAATGGTCCGAATTCATATTATTAAACATTTTTCCCGGCAAAACTGTTTTTTTTTTTAAAAACAATGACACATTTCATAGGAAAACTTATCATAAATAATACTCAATAAACAGAAAACGATATTTTCCTAAATTTTGGAAATGACATTAAAAAAAAGTAACGAAATGTACCAATTATTATTCAAAAATTCTGAAAAGTTCAAATATCTCGGAAACCGTGTGACATTCATTACGCATGTGATGGGTTATTCTGATAGGACATGGTCTCAGCTATCTATGGTTTTCATTTGGACCTCTATTTACAGGACAACAGTATAAAGTTAAATGTAAATGTGAACAGCGTTGGAATATAAAAGCAAGCGGCCGTATCCGCCCCGGCGCATGCGTGTTTAGCACCATTTGCTGGATTCGAACGAAAGACATCATGTTGCATTTACAATAAGTTTTCATGTCAAGCATCATCATAGTCAACTATTTTAGGGGGTATTATGCAACAGCTAGGGGCATTACCGTGCAGTGGCTCCACCGGAGGTGGGTTCCAAGAATCGTCAACGGCAAGTTCATTTTTGACAACGATTGTAAGGCGTTATATAATAACGCGAACATGCTTTAATAAGATGCGAACATGCTTTTTATAATAGATGTAATACGGTATCTGATGTAGATCGGTATTAAGAAATCAGCCAATCCTAAAGAGAATCAAAATATCCTTCTGGTATTATCCATAGCATTGTATAGAACGGATACGCGGACGTTCAAAAAGAAAGTTTTTTTTTTAATGAAAAGACATTTTTGTTTTGAAGTTGAAATTTCAGAACACTGGTATTTTTAATAAAAATTAAACTAATCAATGAGAGAGATATAAAGAAAAAAAATATTATTGGATTAAATAACGCGATTCGAACCTAAAATATATAAATTGTATTAAAGTTTATCCAAATTTAATATAATAGATTGATTTAGTCATGTCACATCGTGTATTACTCAACGGTATTTGGGATTCAATGCAATACAAAGTTCATTTTAAAAACGGAATAATAGATGTATCAAATATTACAAAAAAAAACTACAGAATATATAATCAAAAATTTGACAGAAATGTAATCGGTTGATGTAGCGAAATGTCAAAGAAGTCTAACCGCGTGACGTGCAACAATAGTCGGCGTTGGCCGGCATGTGTTACACGATCGATTCGAATTAACCATGTTCAATAAAAAATTCATAATAATACTAAATTTCCCCGTTAGCATTAGCGGATATGTTCTCGTTGTAGTATTTAAATATTCCGGGCAGGAAAGACAAATAGCCTCGATTTGTAATACTTGGTAAAAAATTGGATCGGACAGTGATATTTAAGTATATCGGTAAAAGAATGTAAAAAAATTGCCCTAGTTACATAATTGAAACAAAGTATGAACCTCACAAAGTACGACTAAAGTGTAAATACAATCTCAGTACCGAGATCAATAACTCGAAGTACAATTATTTGGGTCGACGGATAAACTGTTATCGGAATCATTTTAAAACCAATCTGACGTTGCTTTTACGGCCGTCGGGCCATCAAATATTTGTTCCACTATCGATCTTCCCTACATAAGTGGGTTTAATATTTTACAGTCGATTCTCAGACAGGCTCTCTAATTCGTGTACATCGTTCGGTTACAAGGAGCCAAACAGAATTATTCATAACTGTTAAACAATAAAGAGACAAGTTTATAACAAAAACGAAGCCTCTCTTTATCTCAGTTAAATTTTAGTGGTCTTAAAACCTTTTTTGAATCGCGCGAATGCCTCAATAGTGAAACAAATCTGCGGCGTACACCTGCCGACATCTATACATCGTCAAACAGAGCACGCGATAGCTGAGACGCGAAACGCTGGATAACCACAATGGAATGGCAGCATGCGCTGTCTAGCAACCGGTGGCCGCCGCTGGTGTTGGGTTAAAAATTATTTGCGACTTTAGTTTTGACGAAGAACCATTTAGTTTTGGTCTTCCTGTCAACCGATGTTCGGTCAACGTCTCCGCATTGCCTAACCATCGCACGTCTCGCTGTAATGCTTTCTGTTTATCAGACCTTTTAGAATAAATAGTTGTCGGTACGTGTATCTACGGTTCTAGTTGACGTTTGCGTGCACGTGTCGAATTTTGCTGGAAAATTTATCGTCGTGTACACGTGTTTGAGTTTTTGTCTCTTTCTACTAATCTTAAGTTTATTTCTAGATCAAAAGCTGCTAAACTTAAATTTGTCTCGATTAAATCTTTATAATTTACGTTTCACATTCTGTATACGCGCTCCATTATATTTGAAATAATAATAAACATATTTTAGAATTGTGTCTCGATAGGTAAGCGGACGAGTCAAGATAGATCAGTAATATTGCATTGAAAATCTTAGAAGTAATTGGTCACAGTATACACAATATTTGTCATACAACATACATGGCTTTTAAATAAGTAGATAGGTACCTACATTAGTCTATCTGTTTGCGCGTTATACATGCTTCGGTCGGCAATTACCGCCAGAAATAATCTAGCCGCCATCGGTGTCGGACCTACTAAAAACACTATCGGAATATTAACGGCGAGACCGAACAGAACAGAGAACAGTATAATCAGCAGAGCGGACCCGGGAGATATAGAGAAGATCATCATTATCAGAGAGCACCAGAGAGATCGCAGCTAGACAAAACAGATTAGTGGCTTTATCCGCATAATTCTTGGAATTGCGTACTTACGTTACGAATAGAAAATCCAGGACCAACTACTAGCTATCGAATGGTGTTTACACGAACACTATCATGAATCTTGGTGTCAATCCACACACTACTGTCTCTAAATGTCTAATACGTTGGAAAAGTGACCATATTTCGAGCACATATACGATCAAAATTTAATTACAACTGTCGTATATATGTTCTATCTGATATAATATGTTCTATCTGATATTATTTGTAACTATTATGTGCGCTTTTTCAATTAATTTTTTTGATACTCACGATGAATTTAATTGAAATTGAAGCACTTATGTGAAAAGATAATTATACTAATTAGTATCGTTTAAATTTTAATAAATCTTGACAGTATTGCACCATTACATAAAATAAATAATTCATTATTATAGCGTCTACGCCAAAATTCATTTTCTAATACTGGTCCAAAGACACGGCTCAGAATGTTTCTTTCAAAACGATGCAGTTCCCGCAAATTCTTCTCGGGGCAGGTCGTGTGATCAGTAGTAACTTTTTACTTTAGTAAAAAATCTTACTAAAGTAAAAAAAATTGCGATAACGAGTTATTTGATCGTTGGTAAAAAAATATTTACTTTTAAGTACACCCGCAGTAAAGTAATTTCACTTTCCAATATTCGAAATTAAAAAACGAGAATCGATTGTTAAATATGGCGGACTTTGTACTGTAGTTCCAAAAGTCATCTGATTCATTGATACTTTAAAAATTGCAGTATACGAAATTAATCATTCAATATCCCGTTATTTTAGTGATGAGAGTTCGTCCGATGATGATCTCGTTACTTAATACACATTAGCATATAATACGAAAAAAATCACCACCGAAGTGACAGATTTTGAAAAAATCCATAGATAATGCATGAAATTAAAATTTCATGATTATTTGTCGTTCCTATAGACATCTCGATCTATGCTTTGACAACATCTAATTTGACGTTCAAACAACCCGCAACCGTTTTAACCACAGACGTTGGTAAAAAGTTACTACTGATAACACAACCGGCCCTTAGTCCATACCCGACCCATGTCAGATAGGCATTTTGCGCGGTCAAATATTGGTATTTCTGGACTGCAATCAGGATTTCATTAAAATTTTGAAATAACTCATTTTTGCATCTCTTCTAGTATCTAGTATTATTGTTATTTATAATTAGGGATTCGAGGTATTATTTTTAGTATTGTTACAAAATGTTGTTCACTCCTTCACACGCAATCTCTCCGTGTGATCTTAGTTAAAAACGTACATGAGCCTCGGCCAAAGTTAATTGTATATTTTCTTTTTCTATTTTAACCAACATGCAACCGGATGTGTCGCCCTTTTGTTGGCCCTACTGGAAGGGCGCCCCCCTCCACGTCCGCGACCCGAGAAGGGTAATTCCGAGAGAAAAGGTTTTCGCACTCGCCTGCTTAATTTGGTTCTACAGCCTGGCCAGGCCTCGCAGCGAAATTGAGGTTTTCGGTTTGTATTTTTATTTCTGTAAAAATGGGCCGGTAATTGTAAAGGACTCGATATAAATCAGCGCTTCGAAACTGCGCAGGGTCTCCATTCACCCCAAAAGTCATGTTCGTGTATTCATACCTTTATAACTCGGCAGTGGTTTCGCACCTCGAAGGAAAAATTATATAATTACGATTCGGACCGAGCAACAGTTCGGTCTGCGGTCGACCGGCATACAGGGTGGTCAGAAGCGAGAGGAGTTCGAGAACTATAGAAAAGATAAAAATGTATGTAACGTTGAAATCCTTTTTATTCCGTTGTTATACTAGTAATTAAAAATACAAAATCTGAATAAAAAATAAATATGTATATTTTGTAAAACTAAAGTATATGTTTGTACAAGAATATCGCGTTATCATTTTCTTACGGTTGGTAATCCTGATTTTTAAAATACACGAGTATGTATATTCCGGTTATGTGGATAATGCTACAAACTTGCGGTGGCCGGAATCGATCGAATTATCTAACCGTCTTTCAAGCTTCACTCTTCCCACAGACGCCTTCCCATCAGCAGCGACAAGAAACGCCTCCGTAAACTATGTCGGTGTAGAAGTGTTGTTTTACAGTGTGCCTGTCAATAAACTAATTGCCAACCGTAAGTAGTTATTCTTTTTTTAACTTGTTCTTGCCAAACATACACAATACATACCGCGATTATCAATAGGACACGTGAGTGATGGATGAAGTGGGCATCCACCTCTCACACATTGAGCAGTTTCACCTTTGTAAAAAATAATTTGTAATAAAAGTATTACTTTGCTATCTATATAAGAAGAAATAATTCATTGTAATTAATTGAGAATAGTTGAGGAAATATTTAAGCGGGTGATAGGTTATCTGTATAATGATTATATTAAAGTTTTTATTTTATACATATTTTAAATTTGTTAACTTTCATTTGTCTATTTTCCAAATAAAATAAATAAACGTGTTCGGCGATGGCAAATTTCTTTTTACCATTTATAAAATAAATTAACTCCATAGCGGAAGCTAGGTAAAGTAACAATATTATGTGAAGTTATTATACAAATTGCCAATAAATACCATTTGAAAATATGATACTAAATATAAATGTACAGAAAGAATGGGCCCGCTGTACCCGTCGGCTACTAATACATACAAAGGAAAAGAAATAAAAAATACAATACATTATACATACATATTTAGATAGGATATGATAATATCGAATGTTCCAAGAATAAATCACGTTGAAAATAAACCAAAAAATATACTTCTTCTGTTTATCGTTTCAAAACAGTTTCATCTGAACGCGTAATAAGCGAACTTTCATATGTCAAAAACAATATTAACCTTCTCGATACATTAAACCAAAATAAATACTTAATTTTTTTCGAGTTCAACTATCTGCCATTTTTTATCGTTAAGTGATTTTTTGAAGTGAACGTGGACATTACGTAAGAAAGAAAGAAAAAAATATATCGAATGCCTTCGAGACGCGGTGCTGAAGTCGGATGCTGAGTATTCTGTGGACCGCGAGAGGCATAAATCTTCCAAAAAGGCGATACGTTAAAACTGGCTTATGATTGGGATTGTTACATTGCCCAAACGCGTGCTTATAATCCGTTCTAACGGGCATATCTGAATTTTATTTCGATGAAGTAATAGGTATAAGAAATAAAAACGAATACACCTCACACTATCTATATCCTAAATATCCGTAGAAAGCGGTCAAAAATTCCGTACAAAAATACCTCGACGACTGTGATTGCTGATGTATCGAGAATGTTCCGGATAGTTATGCAGCTTTTTGACAACTATTAAATGCTATGGCGAACCAGCAACAATTGTCTAACTATCTTCGATTCATTCATCGAATGAACGTGTAGAGAATGTGCAGTGACACGAATATTTAAAACTAAATATGGATTTAATTAATAGATTAATAGCATTAACAGATTTCATTGAAAACAAGAAAAAAACAAAATAAAATATCACAATCTTATATTGGTAGTCTTAGTAAAGGTAATCATTTAACGCAGTTATATAGCCAGATAGCTACGTAGGTAATCATTTAATGCAGGTATATAGCCAGATAGCTACATAGGTGATCATTTAATGCAGGTATATAGCCAGATAGCTACGTAGGTAATCATTTAATGCAGGTATATGGCCAGATAGCTACGTAGGTAATCATTTAATGCAGGTATATAGCCAGATAGCTAGGTAGGTAATTATTTAATAAGTGTACTGTGCTCGTCCTAGGACTCTAAAACTCTAGTTTCTAAATAATTTTCAGCTTAAATAATTATTTAAGCTTTATTGGAATTTTAATATTACTTTAAATTTAAAATAAATACAATATGTATTCACATAATCACATATTAATACTTGAAAAAACATATATTTTATCTATAATATCATTTTCTAGGATCTCGCTTAAAACGTAGACACCTTTTTCTCGCCCTCGGGCCACTCCACCACCCTTGATATACACGTGTAATATATTGTTTTGAATGCTATCCGTTCCACATTTTGCATAGTCCATTTTTAGGACAAAACGCAGGCACCCTTCCCTCACTCTTTCCAGCCACTCCATATCCTCCTCCCGATATAAATGGTTTTGCAGGTATTGTGTATTATATTGAATGTCATCTGTTGAAAATTGCCCTCTAGGAGCCTGACGTTATCCTACCTCACTTCGCCGGACATCTCACCTTATTTAAGGCCTTTGCAAAACAAAAGTACCCGTTTCCACCCCCAACCTCATATTTAAAATTGTAAATAAAACTGAATCTCTAGAAAAAAATACCGGGTAGGAACCGCTAATATATCATCAAATGTATATTTGTCATTTCGTTTTGCAATATATATTATACTGAGTTATTATGCCCTGTCTGGCATTGAAAAATCAAGATTGCTCTTCGTGATGAGCAAATTTTTTCGTATCATCACTATTAGCATTGCAATCCTCTAATCTGACATCGGAAACATTTACTGTCCGGAAAATCGGCAAGACGTGAAACCTAATTTATCACGTATAACAGTTATATTTCCAAAAATGAAAGGAGAATGTTTAAATCCCAGAAGAATGTACTGAAATCGATGGAGAAATTGGGCCCGGAACCGACAACTGATTTAGAAATTGTTGAAGATATTTCCGGGTTCTGCACTCCACCCCTTATTAATTGGGACCCCCAATTAAGAAGTGGTGGGGGAAAAGTGATATAATGCTACATTAAAAAAGTGGTATTTCCATGAGTCTTCTACTGACACAAGCAAAAAATATACGCAGCAAATTAGAAATTTGAAAATAAAATTTAAATTATCTGGACGATACATATAATATGAATATTAAAAAATATGTTAAATTTATCAGTTCAGAACTCTATGAAAAAATACACGGTAGGCTGTTTTTTTTAAAATATATGGTATATAACAAAATAATCGATAGTACTATTAGCACTCTCATGTTTATGTATAAACATCGCCTGTGTACGTGTGTGTGTAGTTCACTGGGAAGAGGAGATGGAATGAAAGTTTGATTTTTTTTTTATTTAATTTATTAAAAACGGTTGCACAGCATTATACTTTGTGCAGGTAAGTATATATCATAAGTAAGTTTTTTTTTTTTTTAAGTTTTTATGTATGTACCAAATAGAATTATGAATTCACAAATAAGTTATTAACCTACTAACCGGGCATTGAAACGACATTTTTATTTTCATGTAACGTGTATGAGTTGTAGCTTTTAAAAGGTATCAAAATGTATCATTGACGTTTATGGGTACTGTATAAAATATGTAATCACCGTGGTGACATTTTTTTTGGGGGGAGGCGCGAGCTAAAATGTTTACAACTCAAAAAAATACGTAATACCTAAATATTAATTACCTAGTCTAGTGGTACACGATGAAGTCCAGGTACCGACACTGATGTATGGAAGTGAAGCCTGGAGCTGGCAGAAAAGGAACGAAAGTAGAGTGAATGCAGTAGAAATGAGATCACTTACGCGTATATATGGTATATATGACAAAGAAAAGAATGAAGAAATAAAAAAATAATGTAAAGCTGATCTTAGTATATGAAATTATGAAAGTATCATTAAGGTGGTTTGGTTGTATTGAATGGAGAAATGAGGAGAGAATGGTAAGAAAGATATAAGGCACAAGTGTTGATGGCACCAGAAATAGAGGATGTCCGCGAAAGACTTGGAACGATTAAGTAAACCAGATACTGGAAGATGATGATGATGAGTTTGTATGAGAAGATGTATGAATGTGGATGAGGCGAGAATTGTGTCAGAACAGAAGAGAATGGTGCACTATTTTCTCTGCCTACCCCCGCGTGATGGTAAGTAAGTCTGCAGTAAAGTCACACAAATATCTGGCTACCTATAGAAGCTTAAATTATGAGATAAACGATTTTTAAATCAAACAGTTTTAAAAGAAATAATTAAAAAAAGAAAATAAACAAATCATTTTTGGAATTCTTTTTATAAATTATAAATAAATTTTTCTAAGTATTATTTATTTCTAAAATCCATTCTCCGTATTGGCTTTTTTTTTCCATTCAACTAAAAATAAAAGAACTTCAACGAATCCTACGGCTGACCTCATTACCAGATCACGTCATTTCAAGTATCAGGAGTTCAGCAATTAGGGGAGGTAACGGACGAACGCTCGATATGTTTATATGCCTCCTGCTCACACTCCTATCACTCGCATTAAGCTATTTCTTTCTTTGAACATGACGTACATATCGCGCGCTGCACAAAAAGGTTCACCAATGGAATAGAAAGAATTATTTGTTATGCAACTACGCAGACGTTACCAGGTGCAAATTATCGAAACTTGGTATCAGGAACTCAGTAAGTACGAATAGTAAGTAAACGGGTTGATTAATATTATATACATACATATTTTAAATGAAAATAGATTTTTATTGTGATTTCGCATTTTTAAAAGTCATTACATATATATTATATTAATTAGAAAAATATAGTATAGACACTTCAGGAACACACAATTAGATAATAAATAATATTATAGATTACAAATGTATAACTTCTAACTGTATATAAATTATTATAGTGTAAGTTCTTCTCCAAACACAAGAGCTAGTCTCTTTTTTATAGAGATAAGCGATTAAAAAAAATTGAATTTTAGTTTTATTTTAGAGTAATATAAAAAAATTCAAAATAATTAAAAATATATGAATAAAACTACAAAAAATATGTCTACCTATGTTTTAAAAAAAAAAATCTTGTATCAAAGATATTCCAGAAAAATAAAATTGATTGATTTATCATGGCGTCACCTAGCGAGCATTAGCTCAAAGGGTTTTGGGATTCAAAGCACTTGAATGATTATATTTTGATCCTATTCATTGTTTCCTATTCTACATTCTCTCCTAATTTCTTATTTCTTTATTCTATCGAAAATGAATTTCTAAGTAATCTCATTTCAACAGCATTCAGTATACTTTTATTCCTCTTCGTTTACATGTAGCGTTTTTTAATATAAATCCGACCTTTATTTCCATGATCAAAGTATAGTTTGGATATTAATTTTCGAGTTACATTCATTAATAAATCATTGAAAATAATCGTCATTAAATTGCTCTACCTCTGCTCATCAAAACTAGCCCCTTGCCCTTTAAGGATGTTGCCCTTAGGAACGATCTGGGACACGAGAAATAATGAGAAGAGATAAACATATTTTAAAAATATATTCTAGTCTCCCTAAAGTCAAACTAACCCGGCCTCTTCACATCCTCCGTACCTTGCTGCATAAAGGCACAGAGGGTGTGAAGAGGTTGCACACCATCCCTTAAAAATTTAGAGACGAATAAACTCACAAAGAAGAAAACCCGGTTGATGTTTTGTGTAGGTAACAGGAACGCAGAATATGAACGAGTATATTTCTTTAGCGAAGAAGAGAATAATAAATTTGTTACTCAATTTATTCGGCATCCGGGGGCTTACCCTCCGTGAAGAAAATCCGAGGAGTACATGAAAAATAAGATTGTATTAATTAATTCTTATTTAAGCAAATAAATACGCCTATTCGCAAATAACGCCAGCCCTTTGTGGGAGCTTAACAATTACATTTTAACTGTTATTACACAACAATGACCGATTCATCAATTGTAATAATATTTATTAACAGCAATTATTGCCTAAATTTACGTTAAACCATTTATTCATTTTTCAACGTTGAAAACAATTTAAAATTTAATTTAATTAAATTTATAAAAAAAAAAAGTTTCAACAAGTGAAGAGCTTGAATGAAAAGATGTATAAAAATGACAGAAGAGTGTGGCATTCTATCCTCTCTGCAAATGGCGCGATGGTAAGTTAGTCAGTTTAGTTAGAAAACATTTTTTTATTAATTAACGCAGACATATTCTCTAGATATTTAATACTTTAGTAATGTACCGTTCCGGCGATGACACGATGTACGTCTTCATGCTGACGCTGTCTGGCGACAGGTTATATGAATCGTCGCCCATTGTATATCATTATATTTAGGTTTAGTATTGTAATTTATTAGTATTCTTTTTTTAAATTAGTGATCTAATAAAATTCGGTCGATATCGTGTTCTAAAATACAGAAAGAGAGAAAAAAAAGTCATGCATGTAAGAAACTTGGGTATTCGTATCCAATCACTAAACATATGGTGATCCTACACTGGCAGATAGACGAAAACACACTTGTATATCAATGATATTAAAACAAATTAGATGAATCGATTTAAAAAAAGCGAAATTTCGACATATAGATTTTCTTCTACCTATACTCATATATCTCTCTAATCTATTCATACAATTTGTTTAAAAAGTATTTTCCACACAATATAATAGATTAGTTAATTTAAGTGCATCCAAATGCATGTCTCTATTCGATGACATTTAATATAAAACATAATACAGTGGGCCTATAAACCTCGGAACCCACACATGATATCTATTTATTTAGGTACGACCAATATATGTTACGTATGTTGCCTGTAATTAGGCGTAAGTGTATATTGGCTAGATTATATATATAAACATGAATCGGCGTAATGTTCAGATTACTGATAAATAGTTGTTGGACAGCGTATTATCGAACATTTGACAAAAATAAATCAGACCGAATGTGCTGGAAATTCGATCGCTTTAATGTAGTAATGTAATCTATAGACGATATAGTAAAAAATTAACATAATGGAGTCAATGTTGCGCAGTTCAAAGAATTAACAAAGCATCGTTAAAACAGTTTTGGCATATGAAACGTACGAGCTAGGTGAGGATTAAAAAAATATATTTGAGGCGAGTGTTCGACGCACCAGAATTAGAGGAAATCCTCGAAAGACCTGAGACGACCAGATAAACCAGATTTTAGTGAACGTGAAAAAAGCGAGAGTATTGTGTGAGGGTAGAAAAGTTTGACTTTTTATCGACTCTGAAGGTAAGTAAATACATATATCATTATGAGTTATTTTCTGTCCACTTCTGGATGACGGAGCTGCACGCATTAAGTTTATGTATGGTCCAATCATAAAGGACAGACTCTCAACCTACAAGCTTGAGACGAATCCTTCCATTTTTTGGGCATTTTACGAGAATGGAAGATAGTTTGGAGAAGCTTGTTGTGGTGGCCCACGACGAAGTACCAAGAGGAAGAAGAAAATCTCCAACCCGTTGAGTCGACCAAGTAGAAAAGGCAACAGGCACTTCTCTAGTGACAGCCTTTGGAAGTTCATGTAAATCACGATGCTCAGTCATGAGTAACCTACGTAGATGAGGATGTATGGTCCACGAATCATAAATTTTATGTTTTTTTTATATTTTTCGATTTAATAGTGTAGACTTTTCTATCATTAAATACAAATTTAGGAATTCTCGGGTTTTATGTTTCTTTAATTTAATTTGTGAATTGTATCACTAATTCGGCCCACCACTACCGACCGTACAAGGCTTTATACATCACATATATATATATATAAACTACGTACGGCAATAATATATATTACGTAGGTACCGTATTGTACAATAGGCTTATCAAGTAACAGGAGCTCAGAGCAATATGAGAGGATTGTCGCACGAGTGGAAAATCCCTCGTGATTAATTGAGGTTAAATTTTGGTCAAGGCGGAAAGGAAATCCGACCTAAAGCGTGTCACATCAAATATCAGGAGCGCAGAAAACGGAGGAGGGGCGGTCGATGGCACATGTCACCTTCTGTCCCTCGCATGCAGACATCATACATTATGTATGTAAGCACATTAGCATTAAATCAAATCGTCCATAGAGATCGAACAGTTTTATGTGTCCACAGCGATATTCAAACTGGTTCAAACTGATATTGAGTAGGACGTGTTGTGTGTCGTCTTTCAAATTTTTGTTATATTTGTTAGTGATAGATATGTTATATAAAAAAAATGTTGAAGTCTGAAGTAAGTGAGTCATAATAGATTCTAAATCGAATTTTTCCTTAAATACACGTGGCTAAAAAAATCACTTCTGGAAGGACCATGACGATCATCACACAAGAGGAAGAGACAGAAGGAGACTGTTATTTAGGAAGAAGGCTAAATCTAAGAAATTAATTATGTTTATTGCGATGAAAATTTTGAAGGAAATACCAGATGTCATGCATAAGAAAGGAAGAGAAATAACACATTCAAAATTAAACTATTAAACAAATATAATCGTCAGCTATTGTTATCCATTTTGTTTAATTTTTAAAATCTTTTTTAATTAGTCAGTTACGTTGTTATATTATTTAAAAATACGTTATTTTTAAGCTGACTTCTAGAAGAATATCTGGTCAAGGTTAAGTGTTATACATTCTTCTCTTTCTTCGACGTGTTAAAGGTTTTTGACCGACTTCTATTGAAGGTTGGCGATCATGTTGCAGTATATTGATTTACCATGATCATGAGTCTACTGAACAACTTTAGCCAAGATAACCGCTTCCTACCTACGCCACTGTTCACTTTTATCTTCCCTCGTCTCTTATATTATATAATGAATTGTAATCTTGTTTTTCATTGCGAGGAATGTGTTCGAAGTGTGCAGCTTTCCTTCGTTTGATATTTATTATTCTCGAAACCTACAAAATAGACCGTTTCCACGCCAGAAAGTAATTTTATTGAAAAATGATTCATAAATTATTATACGAAAATACACAAAAATACCACTTCAGCATGATTGGACTGTAGCATTAGGATTTGATTATTTCTTATCAGAAAGATTAGACGTTTCAATTTCCTCAAACAAAAATAATGAAACTAACTGCCAGCAGTTCAGTAGAACGAAGCAACTCAAATTTGTTGCAAGATTTTTTAGAATTGGTACAAAAACCTATTTTAAATATAAATGTTTATTTATGCAATGCAGCTATCTCTCTCACCCATCTCTGTCATCCTCAGTCAGATTACAATGATATCTATTTGTACAGGGAAATCTATAATTATATGTTGTTAGAAATTTATTATGTATTTGTACAATTAAAATATTCGGTCTCACATATCATCGTCCATCTTTCAAAAAGGCGTATCTTGAATTTGTTGATTTCACAGCAGACGATATATTACCAAATTGTGTAGAATTTAACTGTAAAAAAAATGATGAATAAAAAATTATGTGTATTTATTTCATAAATATTACTTATTACTATCATTTGTAAAAATGATACATCGTCATATGAGTAGTTATTTCAAAATATTTTTATATAATATTACTTGCTTGGAATAAAATTCAGATATGCCCATTTGAATGAATTATGGGCATTTTTTCGGACAATATGACAGTCCTAGCACAATTTTAACAAAAATCACCGAAAAAGCTTTTTGATAGATGCGTGACGATATGCGCGACACACAGCGAATCATTAACAAGATCGAGATGTTACATTCGCACACGCGTGGCGCCAACCAATCACAAGTTAGAAATGAACACGTACATAAGATGTACAAAAATGTAAAATTGAAAGACACGACATGAAGACATGAACATTAATGAACTGTTTTTTTTTTCTGTTATTCTAGAAACAATTTCCGTGGTTCCGGAACAATCTCTGAAGACTTGAATCAACTGATTTGTACTAAATTTAAATATAATATTATTTTGAATTTGGATTTTAACAAAACCTAATAATGTATTTCTACCTTGAAAAATACATAAGCTCGAAGAATTATAATTAAATCTTAAATATAAAAACATTTGGAACATAAAAACGAGCAATTAACTCGTGCATTTCGATGGAAACTTCTATATGATATCAATCGTCAGTCGGATTGATCGAGACTGCTGTAAACATTATCGAGATTACTATAAAGGGTCTCGCTAAAGGGCCAGCAAAGCAGTTCTTTCCTCGATAACAAAAAAATTGTAAAAGGTTCATTGTGAAATACATCCTAAGTTAGCCATTAGCTACAGCACTTCGATTCCTATCCATATCCTAAATGGTTATGACTAGGTACTTCAATCTGAAGAGAGAAAATATTCAGGAAGACTTTGCATTTTGAACGATCAAATGATTCATCAGAATGCTAGTGACGTATCGTAATAATATAGTTTGCCACTTTATTATTCATTATTATTCACATCACTTGTGAATGCCACTGAAATATGGCCCGAAACGTCGCGACTATGATTTCATGTCTGACTGTTTCAAATATATCTAAATATTATATACTAGATATTAAGAAAGCTTATAATTTATTATAGACTTAAATCCAAAAAAAACAGTAATCTTCATTGAATCAAATATATATTTACGAGAATTAATGTATCTTTCTGTCTTTCTGTAGAACGAGATTAGTGGGAGAAATATTATCCTCTGTTGTATAAAATGACTAATGTATAATTTACTTAGACATACATACTACTCATATAATATATGTATTATTCATTATATTATTCAACTCCCCAGTCCGTCAATATTCAGTCATTTTATGATAAATGATTCATGATTCAAATTTAATAAAAAAAATTGAATACGTAATTCATCTCTCTCTTTCGTGAATAAACAGATGAAATATATCACGTTGATAAAGTAATAAGTAAATATATCATTTATAATTTTTAAGCAAAATTTACACTTGCAAATGACACTGTTTAAAATACGAGTAAACCATTTTAATTACCAGGAGCAGAGAAATACCAGCGGGTTTATGCTGTTGTATTTAAAAGGTAAATTCTATTAAAGCAGCCGAGAAGATGGATCTTATCTCGCATCTCGCTTCCGAGCACACCGAGACACGAGAGGAGACAACCATGAGGGGCAGATTTCGCTGAATATATCACTTCAACTACCCGGAGCGCAGCAGACTGAGGAGGGTAAATTCAGGTAAATGGTCGATATTTCATGCCCACTCCGCGATTCCGCGCATTACGCTTCGGTTATTCTTGGACCAACTCTTCAATTCGTAACACGAATTACGTTCAATATTTCAAATAATTATTGTTCTCACAAAAAATATTATTGCGTAATATTAATACTGAACTGTAAAGAATATTAAACAGTAATGTCAGTGCTAACTTAAGCCACCTCATTTTCAATTCTCTACATCACTACATTAAGGGATTTGAAAAGGGACTGAATTTTTTGCTTACACGGAAATCGTATCATAAACGTGTGACTTATGTTGTGACTGCAGTCATGGACATTCGAGTTTTCAACATAAGGTTCTCTTCCCTCTTTACGACATCTCACCTTTTAGCAAATCTGAATCGAGCGACGACGGTTACGGACCGCCAGTTATAAATAATTAATAGTAGTAAGAAAGACAGTTGTTGATTTAAAAATAAAATAAAACAACGTTACGTAATAGTCATGTAAATATTTAAGTGTGTTTACAAAGTTCAGTGTAATTTTTTGATTCACCTTACAAAGTCATTTTGAGTACGTTTGAACCGAGACTCGACCGTAGGAATTGGAAGCAATTTAAATGCTACGAATTTCGCCGTGAATTGTACAGACCCACGAAGCTATAACTGTGCAAATATAAAGTTTTACGACAGTTTTCAAAAAGTTGAGCAAAGAATTTATTTTATTTCGAATCTATTTTAAGTGTTTATATACTTATTTTTTATGTATAGATCGTTAATGACCCTGATAGATAGTCCTACGATATTATCTATATGATATTAAGGTGTACATTGTAATGTAAAAATTAAGAGAATTAAAAAACATGAAAACAATTGTTATGTTACAAAATAACAATTGAGGAAAATTAATAACATATTTAAGACTACCCCGCACATGGCTTATAAATGCGTGGGTTCAAAGGTTAATAAAGTCTTATCACGTGACAAGCGACAGTCCTTGGCGTTAAAAGTAAATAGTGCGAACTTATTTTATGGGAAGCATGTATTATATGTTCGAACGACTATTAATGATGAATATTACAATTTCGTTTTCGAATTAGTCTGTATCGTGAATAATGTATGCGATATTAGTCTGAGGAGGAGCGGGAAAAACATTATTAGAATCGGCAAAAAGAGCACAAATAGCAATTTTTAGATTTATGAACGGTCAACCTTTTAGATATTCATAAAGTCTAGGTGAAGACAAACCTATATGCTGAGACTTTTTGAATATATCCATTCACATAATAATACTCATCCAGTAATAAATCACGTTCACAACACAATACAACGAGTAAACAACTACACACCAGTTCCGAGAGCAATGACATACTATCAACGCTTTTACGTGCTTTTAGCTCCGAAACTATAAAATATAACCGTTCATTTATACAAAAATAATTCAAATATGATCCCAATATATATGATCAATTGAGGAGAGGTCAGTCGGAAGCAACGTTATTCAATATTTCTAGTTAAACTCAACACAAACACTACAATATATAAATAATTCATGTTTAGATTTGCAACACACTTCAATAACACGAACAGCCAGGACAAGGCTGTATATATCAGTAAATCCCACTGGATATATTTATTAATAACCGTATTTTTTTGTAAAAAAATGTATTATATTATAGTACGTTCACTTCTGACGTAAAATAAGTGTTAATAAACCTTACCCTTATCTTATCTTGTGTTTTTGTTAATCGATGAGATCTCCCTGTAGTAATTTAGCATTCTAGGCAGGGGAAAGAAATAGCCTAGATCGGTATTGTAAAAATTGTTGTGAAATAGAGTTGAAAATGGACAGAGATATTTAAGTCTCTTTATGAGAGGGTGTACAGCTTACTATTCATTATTTTGTAGAATGTCATGAGATCCGTAATTTTTCATATTTTTAAGGAGGTTATGTTAAAACTTTCCATACCAAGCGGATTGTTTAGGCCTTGTCAGAATATCATAGATTTAAGGTTTTTTTTCCATTCTGTATTTGTGAACTTTGTAATTGAGTGACCAGATTGTTCACGAGGATTTCAGAAAACTTCTCACGAGGGATTTAAAAATGATTTCGTTTTTCTGAGGACAAAACCGTGAGTTTTGGAGATATGTTTACATGATAATTAAATTGCATTTATCGATGTTGAAGTAGAGTTCGTATTCAGTACATCATTGTTGAAATGAATTAAATCCTACATTTTAATAATAATGCCCCCTCGCTAGGATGAAACTATGTCGAGGAATATTATATTTATATTTGTAAGAAAGTTGAATGTCTTCATTTTTTTCGGTTTTTTTATCTAATACTCATCGTTAGTTCTCTTTTTATCGTCCCGTTGTCTAATTCTTTAATCCATTGTATAAATAGTTTCTAAAATATTATTTTATTTGTTGTATCTTTTATTTCCAATAGTAATTTGTTGTATAATTTTATAGAGTAATATTAATCTCCACAAATATAATAATTGAGAAGGTATTCTGTAATATTTATACTACCGGTAGTTTTTGGAATTTTTATATTCAAAGATTATTATTTTTTTGCATATATTCGTAAGATTGTGGGAACTTCAAATTTATTGAATATTTCATCTGAGCTCGTTCGAAAGATCATTTGAGTATAAATTTTATTATACCCTATCGTGCTTTAAATAGTTGTTTAATACATATAGGCTGCACCTCCCCATCCAATTATGCCATATTCTATTGTTGTTTGAAAGAGTGCATAGCACCTGTATACTTTTTAACACCTGCATACTTTAAGTTACGATGTTTTTGAGGTGATGAAAAAAATATAAGTTTTCTTATTTAATTAGACAAAGAATATGAAATTAACACTTAAATATAAAAATGCTCCACCGTTTTGGCAGCGGCGGTCCACACTTCTGAGGGCCTCCGTCTCGTGACGTCAGAGGGGTCACGAGGTCACGCCATATACAGCCTGCGCGGGTATCGTTATGGAACACAACTGCCGAGCATTGCAATGCACTCCGCTCTCGACTGCACACGGCGAATATTTCAAGCCTCGACTCTGTATTGAGACTATTGATTCGACCTGTTTCGAGCCAAGAATTCAAAAGAAATTCTCCACCACTTGACCCGACGATTATACTGTTGAGATAATCTAGTTTAATAACAGATTGTTCCGGAAATAATAGCAGATTTTAATATTATATTATTGTTAAACTAATTTGCTACGAAATATTATTTCATTTATTTTGGTTCGCGTATTATTAATATTATAAATCGTTTATGAATTGTGAGTAGTTAATTAATACATATAAACGTCAAAAACACATTTACACTAGTATTCATGATGCCGTTAAAACCGCTTAAAAAGTATCATTATTTAAATATTTTGTGAACAAAGACTGCACTAACGTACGTAATAAAATTCGTTGCTTTTTCTATTTTGCACATTGAGGTTCAATTTGTATATTTACGCCACTGGCTAAGGTTATATTTTCTCAATTTTCAGTAGACAGGCTATTTTCAGTCTAGAATTTAATTTATAAGATTATACGTGAATTTTTCCCGCACAACACAACGCACTGCATCTGGTGTCTTTTTAGCGACTATTCGTCAACAAGCGCAAACGCTACTCGGGGAGCTCCCTGAATCAGACATCCGCGGCATCAGTGTAAAAATATATTAATAATTGTGTAACATGTAACGCGAATTGTAAAGTATTTACAAAAAAAATGTCGTTCCATGAAGTCTTTTTGAAAGTATTAAAATTTTACTATTTGTGATCTCTTTGTTGGCATTAAATTACGAACACTGAGCACCAGCAAGGAGCAGAAAATTCCAAAATGCTTACAATTAGCTAAAGTGGCTACGAAAGATAGTGACATCAAGCAACTAAAATTATGTCAGTTCACACTCTTACCTTTTCAACATTCACGCAATGGATGCAAATGACAGGACGCACGATCGTGCAAAAATCCAACCTCAGCAACTATCTACAACAGTTAACAAAAGATTCTTCCATTTCTTCGGCCACTTTATGAATTAAAATGACAGCCTAGAAAGAAAGCCACAACTTTGGGCCGAAGACGTCCTGGAAGAGTGCCACAGCGGTGGTTAGATCGTGAAGGCGACTCACGACCGGGACTTGCGGAGGTATGATACGAGCCGACTCTCATCTGATTGAGGACACTATTCGTCGATACTGACGTGAAATAGAAAAAAAAAATTAAGCCAATTTTTAGCTACGCTACTGAAGGATAGACAGACGTTTTACAAATATGGTGCTGGCGACGTGGACAAGTCACGTAATTAAACACGGTGCGAGGATGGAACGACCGGTGGTTCAAGATAGAACGGAGGAACCGCAGGTCACATACGCGACACATCTACAACGTGCACAAAAGACACGTGCATTTCATTACAACAATGTCTGGACAAAGTACCACATTCACTCGGGCTGCATTCACGTCGAGCTCGTTAGCGAGCGCTGGTCGCCAACTAGTCTCGGATTTTTGACAGAGATCCGAATTCTGCTTTACAGAAATATACTAAAGTGCGCAAACATTTCACTATCCATTTATTTTTTCAAATGCAGTCAATAAAAAATATTATACTTCTACACCAAAAAAAAATTTTTCTTTATTCGTTATTGAGATATTTTACGAAAAAATGTGTTATAGATAATAATTTTATTGATTTATAATACTTTACAATTTATATATTTTATAAGATACTAACAGAGGTGTTTCAATTATAATTCGTATTTAATGAAACGATCTTAGAGAAGGTTTTAAAATTTCATTGACAGATAATTGTTGCTCAACATTGTTTTTTTTTATAGGTAGGTAGTAGTTATGTACCATTTTTTTAATTCAAAATTTTAGGTAGGTACTGTACAGGTACTACATTCATAAAGTTCTTTACCTACCTACTATATACAAAAGTACATCCAACGAAATTGTTCGCAGTACAAAACTGGGATAGCGTGCGTTGAAATAGCAATGGACAGGCCACATCGCTCGGAGGAGACGCAACGCTCGGAATCGTTGAACCTAAACCCCATGTATTTGCGCAGGTCGGTGGTGAAATGAAACGAGGGTATTGTATGATCGTATATAATACAAAAAATTAGCGTGGGAGAATAAATAGCGACACTGGATGCGAATCCTTGGTGTCAGTGGGAGCGACTATGATGGCGGTGGATTTGTGATTCGCGGATTCATGAAATCAAACTACAAAAATACAGAGAAAAGTGTAAAACGCTCGGGAAGTGCAAAAGGCCTCTATCAGCAGTTTTTAAAAAACAGCTGATGATGATGATGACACTAACATAAAATTGTTGTAAAGGGGCGCGAGCCAAGACGTTAAATAAAATATATTTGGAGTTTAAAAATTTACTCGATTTCAAATCGTTATTAAGTATTTATGTTTCCATACAATGTGTCAGTAAAAAAAATTTACTGTCTAAAGAAAATTGATTAAAGAAATATGAAAAATATAAGGAAATTACAAAATATTTTTGCATATTTTATTAAAGTCGAGAATTTATATACACGTTTTAATCTACATTTGAGATACATAAAAATCGCATGAATTCTCCGAAAAGTTTAGTAGAATCCGACGGTGAACCTGATTAGGTCTTATTCGTCAGGATAATATTATCTCCGAAACTTGATTAAATTTCGGAAAGGCTAGGACGCGGCAAACAACGGAGAATAACTAAGATTAACGACGGCTCCGATTGGCTGTCGGATCCTTTAAAACGTAAAAGTGGGTAATGTTACAATACAACACTGACAGCACTGACCGGACCCGCGCTCGCCACGGACGAGTGCGTACCGACCCTTAAAGCGGTCGAGATCGAGACAGATAGAGGTAACGTATCCACCCGTCAGAAATAATGTATGTGCAGGGTGTTTATTCAAAGGGTGATTAATTGAACCAGCCATTAGGGATGATTTCTATCCCGCTAATGGAATATTATAGCGGTAAGTCGAGACGCGAACCAAAACGGCGGCGGAAAGATTACACAGTATCTTACCTCAGTCAGACTGGCTCGTCGGAGGGGACGAACTGCAAATATTAAAATTAACAATAATACTTTAATACACTTCGTTGGTATAAAATAAGCATACGAAAGTGACGTAAGCGAAAAAATATGGAAGGTTTAAATTGTCTGAGAGCGGACTGAATGGTAGATATATGTGAGATCCTCCCCTGCAACAATACTGTATATCGATTTTAATAAATGTTTCTAGTTCGCCGGTAATCTTGGATGATATGTATTGCAAATAATATCGCTAGTATTTTCATTTGTTTTATATGGTTGTTTAACATCTATACAATTCGATGACCAAAAAGATATACAACTTTCTGGCATTCGTAACTCAGATCTGCCCAAAACCGATATACAGTGCTGTTGTAGGGGTGGTCTCGTGTATTTCTTTAGGAAGAAAGTACTGCATGTGTAAGAACCAATGAATCATTCATACCGTGGTTTGAATGATTCATGGATGCCATGGTTGTTGTGTATTGTGGGATTTGATTGTGCGCTATTATTGTATGCAGTGTTAATAATGGATAGTGAACGATATCTACAGAATTTAATAAGTAAGACGTACAATGCACGCAGGAAATGCGATTTGATTATGAACAAAAAGGTCCAAAATAACGATACGTGACAAATGTTCGAAACAAGTATGGTTAGTATAGTCGGGGCGGAAGTTTGATAGGAATTAAAAGGCTTAGAAATATAGCGGAAGAGGGTGACTGCAAAGAAACAAAATGAATGCTACTTTGAATTATTAATGGAAACATGTCGGATGAGGTAAAACTAGCAATGCATTATAGTTCTGGTACTAAGATTGACTGACATATGGAAAATGAGCTTGGACTTGAAAAAGATAAAAAAATGTAGATCGAATATAGTAAAAATGACTACGGCTTCTGTATGGTAAATCTGTTACGTTAAAGAAGATGTGAATAAATTGGGAGGGTGTATTTCTGATATTTGCACTGTGAACAGATTCCATGACAACTGCACACAAGACAGCTGCATGCAAGACAAGAGCACTGCGCACAAGATAGATGCGCACATAGAAAACTAACTACACACAGTGATAGGTGCATACATAGTCATCATATAAGTGTAGACAACTGCACATGAATTCAAATGTACATAGTGATAGGTGGATAACTGTATACGTCGTGACATTGTAACAAATAACCTGACAGATCAATGTAACTATGGGGGGAAATATGTCGTTTACGTATAAATATGTCCAGAGCATGTTATAAAACATGCTAGATTGATGCTCGAAACACGATTACGGATACAAGTATAAGCAGTATTAGATCTACGGCAAAGAAACGTTAGAGACGCGCGCTAGGGCCGGCTCTATTGAGTTGTCTATTGAGGGTCGGTATCAGGCACGTTTTTGAGGTTGATGAGAGCCCCGTTTTGCACCCAAGTACATGCAGGATGCGTACAGACCTCCACGTAACTTAACGTAACCCATCTTAAAGGAATGAAATTTATCGTGAGATAACTCATATTAATCTACCTAATATTATGTTACATTGTGTGCTCTTGTATACGTACGCATTTATCACTGTGCACAGTTGTCTATTATGTAACTGTCTTGCGTGCAATTTCTGTGTGTGCAGTTGCTATGTGAGTAGTTGTCTTGTGAGCAGTTATTGGTATTATAAAGAGTGCAATAAAGTACGTGCCTTTGTCACGTGGAATAAAGAATATAGCTTTTAGAAATTAACATCTGTCTCATTTAAAAAAAACTACATATCTTATGTAAGTCCCAAATTCATGGTAAACGTAAATTTAATACATTTAAATGAATTAAACATTTTTCATACTTCAGTTACCACAATTAAATCAAAATGCAAAATGCAAACCTTAATGGCCTTCATTTTATTTTTAGTACACAGATTTGTTCTCTATCCTATTTTCCTTCTAACTCACCGTCCCGTTCCCCTGGATAAATTTTTATTTTTTCTCTCCTTTTTCTAATATTTACTGATTTTTTTATATTCCTGTAATAGAAGAGAAAATTCTTATTCTTTTTATCGTTTTCTATGACGCATAAAATTTATTTCTTATTTCTAAAGTTTTAATAAGCTATTGTATAATTTTAAAAAGTCTTATTCAAATAATTGTCTTGCACTGTGTCTAGTACCTATATTGTTAATTCAAAGAAAACATGTCAACGGTTCAATTTTTGTTACACTTCTATTATGATTTTTTTACATCGATTAACCGTTTGTTTGTAAAATAAAATAAAATAAGTAATGCTAACATATCTCCCATAAAATAATACCCCACAAAAGTGTGCGGAAGTCAGGTGCGGCCCAGCCCGGAGTCCGGCCCTCGGCCACCTGGCGGCCGCCCGAGGAGGTCCGATATCAAGGCGGGGTAGTAAAATAATTGCATAATCAATGTACCGTTATTGCTATTACAGTTATTTCGGTACTCAGTATTAATGAGGCTCGTCTTACAACAAGTGCTATTAGGGGCGGAGCGCCCGGGAACTTTTCTCTCATCTTTATTTCGCACGCGTACCCGCGACCCAAATGGAAATGGAATTGTTCTTTTATTTACTTCGGCAAATTGTTTTTTTTTAATACGTTTATTTAAAAAATATATTACGGTGAATTTTTTATATTGTAAATCATTTATTTTCACATTTACGAAAAAAATTAATTAAGGTTAACAAAAAAATTATGATATTATAATTTTTTTAATTTGTGTACGTATTTGGCAGGTATTTGAGAATCATAGCAATAAAAATAAGATCGCTTCCAACGACAATACATAGATATCTCACTAAAATGTAAGATCAAAATTTAACATCTTATACCACCGCGTCATTAGTAAAAGCAGCCTACAAACAATAGAAAACTCTTGGTTTGAATCCCAGTAGTATGTTTCCAAGTGATTTTAATTATTAAGTTAGTAATTATATTATCTTTATTTGACATGGAACATACGCGTAAACAAATACATACATACGTATATACAGATACGACCAGCTTTCGACACGGTATTGCAAACTAATACTTAACCAATATATCATCATTCCTCACGATCAAGGATCGTGAACTTTCGCCCTCTTGACTATGCTCCTCTATTTATTTCGTTATCCTAGAGCTGTTACCAAAGAAGTGCATATTGCCTTTTCCCCTTGGTCAGTCCAACTGGTGGGAGGTCTTCCTTTTCCTCTCCGTTCTTCGACGTGATGTGGCGACGTATCTTCTCCTCTCGCAAGATAAAAAAATGAAAAATTTGTAATAGGCAAATGGTTGAGTGTATGTCCTTGATCTTCAGTTCCTGTAGAATGGAACATGCATGCCGTCGCCGTCCAAAGGATGCAACTCATGAGTCTCCATCACCACATCTCAAAGATGTCAATCCGTTAACCCTCCCTATAAAATCCCTTATAAAGGGAGTACAGCGGAAAATTTTTAAGTTTAATATTAAATAAAATAAAAAACTATAATGTTATTCTCATGTTTTATTTACACAAAATGGAGTTTAACGATGCGTATTTTACGTTTTATAAACAACATCGTCTAAATACCATCCATTTCTCTCAAGACACTTGCAATCGGACTCTTAAATTTGCAACAACGCGAGAGCAAAGCGTCGGTTCAATGGCAGCAACTTCACGGCGGATATTTTCTTGTAGGCCCTGAATCGTTCGAGAATTATCGGTGTATACTTTCGACTTACGGATCCTCACAAAAAAAATCGCACGGTGTAAGGTCCGGTGACCGGGGTGCCCAGGGTATGTCTCCTTACTTACTGATTCATTTATTGGGAAAAATTCCCCTCAGCTTCTCCATTGAAACTCTAGCTGTGTGCGTAGTGGCCCCGTCTTGCTGAAATTGTGCTCTGTTGTTAAACTCAGGAAACAACTGCAATTGTGGTACTAAAAACTCGTCGATCATTCGGCAATACATGTCAGCAGTGACTATCTCTCGCTGGCTAAAAAAATATTGCCCAATTATCCCTCGGGCAGACATTGCACATCACACTGTCGTTTTTGGACAATGCAATCGTTTTTGATGACGTTTCCTTGGGTTCTCGGAATACCAGTATTTTATGTTCTGTTTATTAACATAGCCATCGATATGAAAATGTGCTTCGTCAGTAAACAATATATTTTCAAGTGTTCGTGTGAACCAATAAATCACCGAACTTTAAATATTGCTCAACCGCGAACGCGCGGTGCGCTCCCGACCAGTGACTCATTACGACTGGCAAATCCGCTAATCACGCGCATCGAACAATACCCCTCCCTCTTATCTCACCCTGATGGTTTACGAGCATTTACAATTTAATCTTGAAATTTTTCCGCTGGACACCCAATATACCGGCACGTCAGTATATAAATATAATGTTAAAGAGAACACATATTTGCTGTGAAGCTGCAATTTCAGAACATAGTTCTATGGTATTTTAATACAAATTAAATTAATCAACTAGAAATACACATAGAAAAAATCTATCGAAAAAATATTTTGTTGCTACTGGGATGCGAACCTGGACCTCTTCCTATCCTAACGATATCAGCTGATGGACCCTACATTGAGATCCTAAACGTCGCGTCGGCCAGAGAGGCACATGACAGAATAACCCGGAATACTCTAAACAATAGATACTGAACAGCCATAAAAATGTAAATAAAACATTTTTAACTCTATTTTTATCCATGCTTGTCTAAAAACTCTTAATCTTCTTCTTCTTCCCGTGCCTTATCCATTCAATGGACGTTATCTGCTGACGTCAGCTATCATCACTTTTTTTTTACTGCGGCCCGAAAAAGCTTTACAGTAGACTGGCCAAACAATTGCCTTAGGTTCTTCAGCCATGATGTTCTCCTTCTTCCAGGGCCTCAACTTCCAGCAATATTTCTCTGCTGCTTTATATATATATATACGTCTCACTGATAATTTTAAAAATTTCAGACGGCTAAGGAAATAATCATAATTGATATCCTCAGAGCGTATATTTAATTAAAAATTAATGAATCTTAGAAACTTTCTCTGAATTCTTTCAACCGCCGTCGAGTGAAGAGATCTGACTAGAGAAGTGTAGAGGACTTCATAAGCGTGCAGGTCTGAAAAGTTTTTTGCAGTCCGCTAAACAAATCCCATCCAGAGTTTTAGATCTTAATGAAGCATCCGTCTATAGAACGACCGAGCACTTAAAAAAACATGAAGTCTGTTCACGATTCAAGAGCAGACTAACGTAGCTTTATTATTTTTTCTTCCAAATAAATTATTACGTACTTCATACTTCATAATACCCACGACCCGTACTGTCGGTAGCGGCACCCCAAAACACAACCAAGATTAAACGCTAGAAATAAATGTACCCACGAGCAGGGTTGGCGAATCTCCTAAAGGCGCGTGCCAGATACAATATTATCATTTTTGTTTGAGTCGACAACCGATAATTAAAATTAATATAAAATTGGGTATTTCTATTTCACAAACTTCATAAATTGAATTGTGGTACAAACTCTTGTATAGCGAGGTAACGGAATAAAAAACAATATGACTGGGTACCAAATCTATGATCATACCAAATATATATATTAGGTGTACCCATAAGTAATCAACTATTTTTAGTGTGGAATGTTTGCTTCAGTTTAGCTCAGAGCGTGAACGTGTAAATACGTGTTTTATACGCAATATTGCAATCCGCGGTCTTGTGACAAGTAAATTAAAATTTTTTTATTACTATGTTGTAAAATCGCGGACAATCAACTAACTGATGAACATTTACGTCATTGCACGCTGTTTCATTTTCGATCGGGTGTTAATGCAATAGTTGCAACAAAGAAAATTTGTGATGTGTATGGAGACATATTGAAAGTAAATAAGTGCCAACGTTGGTTTCGAAAATTTTCCGATGGTGATTTTGACTTGTCTGATAGCGATCGAAGTGAGCGCCCGGTAGGGTTTGATAATGACGCTTTAAAAACACTGGTGGAAACGAATCCTAAACTGAATATCCAGGAAATAGCAAACACTCTTCAGGCTACTTGGATCACAAGTTTAAAGACATCTTCACGAAATCGGGAAGGTTTGCAGACAGGGTATATGGGTCCCACATTCATTGTCGGAGATGAATAAAAATCAACGGCGTACAATTAGCACATATCTTTTGTGCAGAGAAAGAAGTGATCCATTTTTACGAAGGATTGTTACTAGTGACGAGAAATGGGTCTTGTACAATAACAACAAGCGCACTAAACAATGGCTTTCTCCGAATCAACTAGCTGTACAGCATGCAATGACGTAAATGTTCTTCAGTTAGTTGATTGTCCGCCATTTTACAACAGAGTAATAAAAAAAATTAAATTTACTTGTCACAAGTCACAAGACCATGGATTGTAATATTGCGTATAAAATACGTATTTACACGTTCACGCTATGAGCTAAACTGAAGCAAACATTCCACACTAAAAATAATTGATTACTTATGGGTACACCTAATATATAGAAATCTAACTTTGGATCTAACGCTTTCTTTGTAGTCAAATTTGAAAGGAAACTGATAGTACGATGTAAAGTGTCAATTTTGAACTATATTAATATGTAACCTTTTGGTTCTGCATTTATAACTGGCAGGTTCTTATATAAACTTTTAATATGTTACTTATATGTTACACTTTCAAACTGATACATCTATTATTCCATTATTTGAAAGCAATCTACTTTATATTAAATTTGTCGTTAACTTACTATGTTGACGTGGTGAAACAGGCCATCGCACTTCACCGGATAGGAGGGGTTCCTGATTTGAGTCCGAGTGGCAACAAAAATATTTTTTCGATAAATTGATTTTATCTGTATATTTTTCTTATTGGTACATTTAGTTTGTATTCAAATATCACAAAACTGTGTTCTGAAAAACTGCCACTTAATAATAATGTGTTCTCCTTAATAATGCTTTTCATGATATTATTACAAAACTTATAATTTTTTATAAAAATTAAATTCCTCTGAACGTTCGTGACAGATTGTTTCGTGGTGCTTATAACCAATTGCATGTGGCATATTGCTGCAACGTGACCTGACTTATAGAATAATAATTATAAAAGATCTTATCCTTGCCGGGCACGCGTGCCGAGCTCGGGCAGCCCTGCGCTGAGTCTAGAGTGAGTTATTGCCGTTAGAGAACTCCACTCGTAATCTGCCTCTTTTTTATCCAAGTTAAGAAGCGGGACATTTAGACTGGCGGTCGTTTAGGTGTGTCCCGCCACCGCGATACTAGATCACTCTGCGTACTGCTGCTTTATTGAAACGGGTGATAAAGGATATTGTTCCAAGCCTAAAAAATACAAGGATGGGGTAATGTTCTTATGTTTCCGGACATAGTAATGTGTGAACAAATAAAAGAAACTGTTCTCTCTATCTGAAAACATATATCGATGCCCTAAAGTGGAAAATTGATAACTCCACTTTTGGTCAAAAATGTTAAACTACACTTTAGGACATCGATATATGTATATTATACTCATCTGTGAGATTTATATCTATGAGTACGGTTGCACCGTAACTTTTTTGAGGCAAAGCCTTGATAGTGGCACGCGTTACTGTGCAGAAACGTCGACCTGATTTCTTTGAGGAAACTATCTACAAAAAACGCGATAATACACCAGTATCATACGCTAACGCTCGCGGAAACCTTAAATAATACATTATATATTTAATATATTGTTATATTAGAAAGGAAATTTATTGGTTATCCCGCGTATGTTGGTTATGAGAAGGACCATTACTGTCTCAACGTTTCGGGAAAATCTCATTACTCATTTTCAGGGGGTATCTTATCGGTGAAGTGTCGCTCTAAAACGATCGTGAAACACGTATTTTCAGATACTAACTACCGGCCTGAAAACACTCTTAGAAGACTAAAATATTAGAAAGAAACTGAATGAAATGTTGATGTTCTCCGTATCTTGTACGGTTCAAAGGTGGGCCGTTAAAGAGAGAAAAAGAAAATAAATAAACGCCGTAGATATATATTTCAAGGTCAACGATATCGAAATACATGATACACGACGGCGTGCCGCATTCGCTACATGTATTTACGGAGTAGTACGAACTCGACTGTATAATAACACGATCGAAAGTATATCAAAACGTTTACATACAATTTCGTTTTAAAACTGAGAATTTCATTAAAAGAATAGTAGCGGTCTAATTACAATAATTGAACATTCTAGGTAGAGGAGAGAAGAAACCGAAAAAGGAGATGTAAAGCTTAGTTTCAAATAGTTGGAGATCTCAACAGTCACACAGAAGTGTTCAGGTCCATTTATGATATCATCCGATTATTGTTAACTATTCGGTAAAGTGTCATTAGATTTATGCACCTCCTAGGGACTAGACGTATATGAAACAGATCCGCGGCTAACTTTACATTTCGAGTCTTTTATCATCAGTCATCTTTTAAATACACTTACAGATTAAAAGTATTCAGAAACATCTTCCTCCTACCTAGCCCGTCTACTTATAAATGCATTTGTGGTGTCACATGTGAACTATTATAATATTAATGCTGGCCTGCCAATGTTTCAGCTGGATAGATTACAATCCATTCTAAACACAGCAGCACGAATAATATGTGGAGTTTCTAATATTCTCTCATATTTTTACATGAGCTACATTGGCTCCGGTAGCCGCAGGAAGGATTGTAGAACCGACCAGCAGTTACCAGAAGTTGAAGCGTATTGAACATGCATAACTATAGTGGTAGACCCAAAAGCGTGGGACTCTTTGCCATCCATCATAAGAAACAGCGCATCAGAGACTTTATTTAAGAAGAGACTAAAAACGCACCTTTTCAAAAAATAATTTCCACAAGTTCAAATAACAATTTTTAAACGCAGAGAACATTGCAGTCTAAGCTTCAACTCGAGGCTTAAAATTTTTTTTAATTTAAATACAAAGATATGTAGGACTAGTAACAGTTTGGCGCTATAAAAATTATCCGATATTATTATTATTAGTTTTCACTTTTATTAATACAACTATTTTTTAGTTTAGTTTGGTTTTTTTAGTGTAAAACATTTTTTGTTTATAAGTTTGTTAAAATGTTGTATTCTTTAGTTTATGATGTACTATTTCTTAGTTAGTATTAAACTCTTTCTCATTTAATTCCGAAGAAACTTCACTGGTATTATTTTTATATATCATATTTTATAAAATAAAATTAAAAAAAACAAATTTTGACCTCGTTCAATACCTACCATGCACTTAATCCCGGTAACTTAATTTAAATTAGTCTCAGAGTAAAACAAACGACCAGATAAAGCGAGTAGTCTAGCTTTCATTCCTTAACTTTATTGACCTCAAAGCTCAAAGTTCAAAGCTGAGTAATCTAGATTCTAGATTTGAGTTATAGTATACAGTGAGCGGGCTGATGCCCAGCATCAGTCCTATACACCATCCATATAAAGCCCTACAATATAAGATCACTTTCACCTGTCAATTGTAATTTTCAATATATTTTAAACAAAAATACATATACATAAACCATCCACAGAAAAGAGAAAATAAAAAATTGAACTCACCTGTTTTTCCAGCTGGAACCGTGATGGCAGATGGAACTGGTGCAGAAGTCGACGTGATGGCTGGATACACCGGATCACAACACTCCCTTTCAGGAAACTCACTTGCGGAGACATAGTGGAAACAATTCGAGACAACCAAAATCAACACGAAGATTTGTAACCAGGTCTTCCCGAGGAAACCAATGTTTAATGACGCACAACGCACAGCTGACACCAAAACTTCACTCTTGTTTTTAAACGATGATGAAGACGAGCATTTAGATTTATATTTTGAAGAATGCTGATGTGCAGCGGAACAAGTGCTTGTTTTTGGGTTGCTATTACACGAATGATTTAGGCTTCTATCGGATGCGGTGTGATTTTTAAATGACGTCTTCAATGATCCAGAAGTTTTGCGGTGAAGTGAAGATATCTGAGACGATTCGGAAGAAAGCTGTGAAGTGGTGGCGATGGAAGGTGTCTTCTGGATGATGTGTATTTTGGACGACATAACAATTGACATTCACTTAATTTTAAAACAATTGAATATTATTATTAATATGGTGATTTATTTCCGTGTATACTCCGTATCGTCGGATATTACAAATGTGTGTATATCTTATGAAAGGGCGTTCAAATCCCGCTTCCCTTCGGATAACGACGTCTTAATGGGAAAACAAATCACAGTCTTTCGCTCGCTTTATCTTCTCTCCGACTCACTCACTCGCAGGTCGGAGTCTCGTCTGTACTTTCGCCCGTTCGCCAACAATGGCCAGGCTTTCAAGAAAGCGTAGAACCTTCGCCTATTGTGCCACTGGGGTTGAAAAGCTTCGTCTGTTTACATTCCCGCATTGTCGGCGGGGACTTTTTTGTCCGGTTTTAAATTAAAAGCTCGTTTGGAGCTTCCCATTGTGGCCGGGAGCCATTCCTCACTTCCATGTTGGTTGTTTTTGAACTATTATATTACATTTCTCCATTCATTAAGGCTTCGGCGGAATCGGAGGCATTCTGGGTCGGTTCAGGATCGGTCGATACTCGATTCGGACGATATTTCATCGTCAACTTTGACAAGGGGCTGTTGGCGCGGATTGAAGACCGTCCACTCCTCGCTACAAAGCCTTTCACGGGCCGAGAACGTGACTGGCAGGAATGCAGACAAATAAAGTTCTACGTTTCATTTGTCCCGTAGAATATACATTTGTACATGTCGAGCACTGAATGCCGGTAAAAGTTCATTTCGTAACAGCTTTTATTCTCTTGTAAGAGCTCCACGTCTCGGTATAAAGTTTTCTTACACAAATTGTATTTATTTATCGGGGAGAAAATTAAAACCAGCTTAAAGCAAAGGGTGTTTTACTGTTAAATTTAATTTCATTGTGGTTCGTTTCATTTGATTAGGGTTATTTATATTCAAATACTTTTTATCCAAACGGTGCCTGCATTTGGATAAAATTTTTCCTTCATTCATTCATTGAAACGTTGACTATTGCGTTTTATATGGAGGGCAGGCTGAACTGACTGATATAATAATACATATTTTGACGTGCTTGCGGTCTGGTGGTTACGATACTCGCCTAGTGATCTAGCGGTCTGGGTTCAGGCCCCGTTCCAGGATGCTATTAAGTTAGTTCTATTTCCATAGCACAAGCGTTTAGCTTAGTTTGAAAATAGTAAGAATATTGATGTGACACGTATTCCATATACGAATCTGTATTTTATTTTTTTAATAATTTTAAAAATTAATCGACCTTCGAAGACAAAATTTAACTCATGAATAATGGATTAGTTGATTATGATCAATCTAGCTTACTCGCGGTTTCGAATTATTGAATAAATTCTAGAACAACATTAACTGACATGGCAGATATTTTATGGTGTGACATGGGATTTTTCATTGGGTATACGGACAGCAGGGGAGGGGGCGGTATTAGGGAACGTTATTCATTTGTATTTTTTATTGGTATTTGGTAGGGTTGACGGTTTCTCAGTTATTCAATATTATTCCTCTATAAGGTACCGAGTGGAGAAGTTTGGTTTATTATATAGCTATTAAAAGAATATTACTTTTCTAGTATTAAACTATTCGTGTAATATTATTCATATAATTACGACACAAAAGTATATACATATATATACACAAAAGTATATAAGTATAAAGTAAAGCGAACTCTGAAACTATAAAAACAACTACAGCATCCTTTCCCTCTACCCGCACGTGAGACACGTGACTCTAATAGGTGGGATTTTTTTAAAAAAAAGGAGCAAATACTTGAAGTAAACTTTTGAATTCGTACATGGTCTGTCTATTGTTGTGTTATTTGGCGGTTGGATCGAGGAATGGCGGGGGGAAGGGGGGAAGGGTTCCCGAGAAGGGCAATATCCCGAACCATCAACCCTTATCAGTGCTGTTGCTTCTACCTAACTAGAACTCGATGGTTAAACAGAAAGCCTTCCGAATCCTTAAATATTTATAATTTTTTAATATATCTATGTATATATTTACTCACTCATTTACCATGATACCGTGGTATAACTATCTCACGGATGAAACGTCGCAGTTACGGCTTGACTCGCGACTATTACTTCATTCACATTTTTAAACGTATATTATTCACGCATTTTTGATGTGAAGCATTCTAGCGCGCGCGAGGTGAAGCTAATAATCGAAAATCGTCAAATTAATGGAAACCTTGGGTTCGATCTTTATAACATATTCATGAACGTGACATACGTAGATATAACGGTGCCTGTCTATTACCTACATATTACCCCCTTCCCTATAACCAGAACACGACATTTTCTGCTTGTTATCTATGGTTTTGGACCAGTCGAGTCGAGTGAGTTAACTTTTACCGATCGAAGTGCGTTGACTGCGGCCAAGTTCTTTCTGCCGTGTAGGAACGAATCCTGCTGTGTGGGGCTGATAGGACATCTTTCTATTGCGCTTATGTGTCACACTTCGCGCCATCAGCGAAGTGTGGTTCGAGGTACTTCGTGCAAAACGGAGTACGTACGTGGCTCCAGTGGAAGAAAAAATCCACATACCTAAAGGAGCAATTCAGGTGGATCGTGTTTCTTTCTGATGTCTGGTTGGTATCCCCTATTTCTGATCCTCTCCCTAATTCCCTCCATCCGTCCCTCATAATAAAGTGACGTCATAATCTCACCAATCGCACTCCTCAGTACGAGTTCACAGTACACACAGTACGGGTCTATCGTGTCGATGATACACGCGTACTGCCATTTACTGTAACAGTCGAATGCTTCTTGGTACAATACGAGAAACGTGACATCTGTGTCAAAAATACGAGAAACTCGAGTTGACACTTGACATTTTACCAGCGGAATGTTTCACATCACTTTTATCAAAAGCAACAGGGTCACGATTTTTTTTAAGATTTCACTAACCTATACTAACTACCGGGCAGAGAGCACAGAGCGCGACCCTCACTCGCTCACGCATTTTCTAACGCGTGCTTGTCCATGTTTCGGCAGGAATCTGTATTCAAATGATTGAAGTAATAATAAGTCAAATTGTAGGAATAATTTATTATGTGAGGAAAATTTAAAAATCTTTCGTATATCTCACAAAGTATACATTTTACCTAAGCAATAATTCCAACCTAGAATTTGACTGTAGTTTAAAAATAAAAGTCTACAACCGGAGCGTGTTCCCTGTACCGAGACGTTGATCCTCACCGTCAACATACACATGTACACATGTCGAAGAAATGATGGACGATAGGAAAAGCCAAGAGTGAAAGCCTCGCACGGTGAGATGAAGTGTTGGCTCCTCGAGTTCGATGGATCGGCGACATTAGAAGAATTTCAGGCAACAAATTAATGGTAAAGGTTGAAAACGGAGAGAATTGGTGATCGTAAATCTTACGTACCATATAACAAGCCAATACCATTTCACCGTGTTGAATAATTAACATTTTTGACTTTTGAGACTCTTATATGACCATCAAAATTATCTCCTTCGAATTATTATTAGCATCGGTAGCTGCTTGTATCGTAGTCTTCATTTTATATAGCTCTCTATCCTGGGGCAGCCTCGAAGCGTTCTGGATAGCGTCTCACGCCGAGTCCTGTCCGAAGTATCATAGGATTCAGTACTGTACAGTGAATAGAAGTTTGTCGCACTGTCCGAGGTATTTAGGACATACGTCTCACTGAATTTCATAATTCGTTTAACACTTTTTTAACAAATTTGAGTTATATATAGCAATGGATTCGGAATGAAATTTATTTATAAAATTTATGTTTCCTTTTCAAAATACGTTTTGTTAGCTAGCAATATTAAGTATAACATTAAACTGAGATGAGCAAAACTCGGTATAACGCGATTTATGTTCAAATTAATACAATAATTAAGTGAATACATCATGATTTTATTTTAGATGAAAGCAATTAATATACTTTTCAAAAAAACTAATAATGCGTCATTAAAGTGTGACAGTTTTGCTTAATTTTCTTGAAATTATGAAAACGTGTTATAGCGAGTATTGAAAGTCAGTGACTCATATATAGGAATGATCGAGAAGAACTAATTATAACGGAGAACTTAAACTTCTAAAAAATGATGAATTTTTCATATACGTAAAGAACAAAGCAGAGTTCAGCACGGAGCGACCTATGAATTTTCATCGCATTCGTTTCGCTTGCGGATTAGAATGACATATCCAGTACATACGTACCTTTACTGACAGTCAGAAATCAAAGTCTCATTGAAAGATCATCCTAGACACGGGCCTTAACAGTCTACGGTCTACGTAATCGGATATTACAGTACCTGGGGCAGGCTGTTCAGGGCTTTCCTGATTTTCCGTATGGATGTGACGATCTCTAGAGTGTTTATCTTCTCCCCCTCTGCGGGTACAGCGGAGAGCGGGAGGGGGGTAGCACAAGGGTGCGGGTGGTAAATCTCTCATCCAATTATGACGTTTCCCGGGTCGGGGATCCGCGCGGTGACAAGGCTCGCCGAGTTCTAGAGTCGGACCCGAAATGGACCTATATCAAACGCTTCAACGTCAACCGGCATAAAGTCCAATAAAGAAGTATCCCTGTTTAAGAATCACGGTGCAAAAAGCTACCGTCTGTCGTCTGTCGTCTAGAATAGAAGAATTCAAAACTCGAATTCAGAGTAACACACCGCCGTAACTTTACATATCCTTCAGGGCCACTTTTTAGGGAATTTCAAGTTTTGGAAGTAAGACAATTACAAGTGCTAAATATAATAACTTTCATAGGAAAATAAACGCTCCCTGAGGACTGGAAGATATATTTCCGCCTGCGAGGACTGAAATACATTATTCCACAAGAGCGAATAATCTTTAAATCGTTCCAAGAATGAAAACTACAAATATTATTTCGAGCTCCCAGAATAATATATAATCAAAATGGAAATAATACTAAAACATCTATTATTATTAAATGACATTAAAGCTTTTACAGATAATGCTTTTAATTGGTTCTTTAAATTAGGTAGAGCAGATACTGGAAATAAACTATTACATATTATGAAATAATAATTAATAATTTGGATGATAAATAAGTTTAATTAGTTTATTAATGAACTTGTGTGTGTGTGTATGCGTAATCTTGTGTTTATGAGTGTATGGGTGTTATTGAGTGTGCGGTGTGAAAAAATATGATACTGTTTGCCAGCTCATCCATAAAATAGGCTTGCCTGGTTGAGCAATGCATCAAAAAAATCTGTCATCAATTATCTTTTTGCCATATTTTGTAAAATTATTATCCTTTTATTTATTATTTCTTTTGTTAACTGTAATTTCCCGTTTATGTATTTGTTCTAATATTTCAAATTAATTGATGTTATGGGGTAATTCGTATCGACACTAAGAAGCAGAAATTTTTGATTATGTCGTTATAAATGGTTGTGTAAATGCATGTGTGTTGATGTTTATGTATTAGATACAAATCAGAAAGATTTTAATGATGCGATGTCATTAATGTGCGAGTAATGGATTCCTCAATTTCCATCCACCACTCTCGTGCTCGATTGAAAGTTACGGAATGCATTGCGTATATGCGAGTGTGTCACGAACAATGTAGTTACTACACGCGAATTGTTATCGAATGCGATTCCTGGAGCTGGTGATGGGAAGATGATACTGCTGGCTGCGATGGTATTGCTACCTGCCGTCAATACTGGGTATCTTTGCGGCTATTGGGAGTTTCAGTTTGTGTACCGGTACTTTTGGGTGTGTTAAACCTCGCCAGTCGGTGATAGATCTCCGAAACTTCCTGCCGCAGCCACACTTAAAGCCACCGGCACCCACAAACCAGCTTTCTTCACTCTTCACGCTATTGGACCGCATATAATGCGGTGCACACACATGTTTGGGACACTTGATTAGTCAACTACATCGGTGATCTCTCTCTACTACACATTGCCAAGACAGAAGAAGATTATGTTTAATTTTACAAAAAACAAGGACAATAAATTAATTTTCTGGATGTAAAATTTGTTACCTATTAGTAATATCAATTTTGTATTAGCGCCAAGTCTTAGCTTGGATATTTATCTGCTAAATTAGATAGACTACGTATGTATGTCTAATAGTGAGATTCCTGAGACAAGGCTGCACGGTAAATTAGTTACAAACAAGAGAATGAGAGATGTATAGGATGTTCAGCGGAAAATTTTCAAGATTAAATTGTAATTGCTCGTAAACCATCAGGGTGAGGTAAGTGGGAGGGATATTGTTCGACGCGCGTAATTTGCGGATTTGCCAGTCGCAATGAGTCACTGGTCGGGAGCGCACCGCGACTTCGCGGTTGAGCAATATTTAAAGTGCGGTAATTCATTGGTTCGTGTGCGTCGCGCATTTTGTACTCACTTTAATATTCGACGTGTAAGCGACGGACCGAACACGCAATTTATTCGGTGTCAGGTTCAAAAGTTCAGGTGAGAAGGAACAATGGTTAACCAAACTCCTCCGGGACCGTCAACGTCAGCAGCGACGCTAGAATGTGTGGCTCAAGTTCGACGTGAAATAATGCGCAATCCGCGTAAATCCACGAATAAAAAAATTAACAGTGCACGTTATTTGGAAAAGAAACTACAGTTTCATCCATACAAACTGCAAATCGTGCAGTTTCTCAACAAAAATGACAATTCTTTATGTGAAACCTTAGCAAAAACTATGCTGAAACGTTTTGGAACAGCACGAACGCTTGGAAACATGTTGTTTACTGACGAAGCACATTTTCATATCGATGACTATGTTAATAAACAGAATTTTAAACCGCGAGTGCAGCTGTTTACCGAGTTAAACAACAGAACACAATTTCAGCAAGATTTGGCAACAGAAACTGAGGGGAATTTTTTCCAATAAATTAATCGGCTAGTACGGAGACACCTCGGGCACCTCGGTCACCGGACCTTACACCGTGCGACTTTTTTTGTAGGAATATCTTAAGTCGAGAGTTTACAGCGACAATCCTCGAACAATTCAGGCCCTGTAAGAAAATATCCGCCGCTTTGCTCTCGCGTGTTCGCAAATTTAAGAGTCCGATTGTAAGAGTGTCTCGAGAGAAATGAACGGCATTTAGGCGATATTGTTTATAAAACGTTAAATTAGCGTCGTTAAACTCAATTTTGTATAAATAAAATATGAGAATAACGTTGTAGTTTTTTTTTTTATTTAATACTAAACTTGAAAATTTTCCGCTGGACACTATACGAATATCATATAACATTTCTATGGTGGCGGTTCTATGTACAAGCAAATATATATTGTTATTGCAAATATATAAGGAGAAAACATTCTCATTGCCAAGTTGTAATTATTCAGAACAGACGGTCTGTGATATTTTAAATACTAATTAAATGTATTCATTAGAAAGATATACATATAAAATTAACTTTATCGAAAAATATTGTTGTCGCTACCGGGATTCGAACCTGGATCTCTTCCAATCCAGGTAACATGAATTATCCGATAATGCTATACCAACACAGTGGATTGTCGACAAACTTTCAAACCTATATGTTGCACTTTTCTAATGAATACATCTATAGTTCCATTATTTGAAAGCCATTTTGTTTTTACGGAATCTCAAATACCATTACGATATTTTTTGAAAAAAATGATTTTATGTGCATATCTTTCTAATGAATACATTTAATTAGTATTAAAAATATGACATACCTAAATTCTAAATAATTACAACTTCACAATAAAAAGGTGTTTCCTTAATAATGTTTAGAAATGGTTTTAATAGTTTTTGTTTTATGGTTGTATGTAATTAAACAGTATAATTATTAATTATTTTAAAGAATCTCGCCGTTTTAACGTGGGTCGCGCTTTTAATAACGTAGGCCATATTCAAGCATATTCCTAGTAAAATATTCTATAATCGTCTGGCACTTTCTCTTTGTTGACTGGATATGAAAAAATACCGCCGTGTAGATGATCCGTTTTATCAAATTATCGAGCGAGCTTTTCTAATTCCGCTGTAACTGTGTACTTTGAAAAATAAAACGGCATTAAATATTTATCTGACAGAATATTACCAAATATTAATAATATGATAATTGTGATGGAAATGTTACGAGATACATATATAACTTGGATCTATTTCACAGAAATTCTACAGCTTATTTAAAAGTACTGACTGCACGCCCCTGCCGTGTAGTACCGTTCGTTCGATAATAATTTGATTAGATACTAAAAAGCAGGTAAAAGTGTAATTTTGTTAATCCCATAATATTCCACCGACAGCTCCAACTTTCTTCTTCGCTGAAAACTCTGGATGTTCAACCGGTAACACACGGTTCACCCAGTACAAGCAGAAAAACTTGATACAGGTTTATAGGACTCGACACCGATTCACACCGATTGCTTTCGAAGATCGCAGAGATTAAAATAAAAAAGGTTGAGAAAATTAAATCAACCCTTAGATGGCGCCAGTGTCGATGCAAGTTAAAAAAGAAAATAATTATTATTTCAATAAATCATAGATGGTGGTAAAGTTATTCGCACCTAATATATGAAGGAAAATACAGAGTTCGATAATGGGTGACTTCGAACGAAAAACTACGGTTGTACCGAAATTTTTTTTGGCTACGCCATGACAATGGCCCGTATTACCGTGCCGAAACGTCGGCCTAGATTTCCTCAAGAAAACCATGTACAAAGAGCACGATCTAACCCAGAAGATACACCAGTAGCATATATATATATATATATATATAATTTAATGCATATCTGTGTGTCTATCTCTATCAGAATCCTACACCCTTTAGACGAATCTAAACATAATTCTGCTTAGTTACTTTTTAGGATTCTGATCAAAACATTGACACCCTCTCCTCTCCCCCTGGCCAATCCACATCTTCCACCCGATATAAGTGTATTATTTATTTTTTTAAATTTGACGACGTAAATTGACGGGCTTTCACTGAGTCATTATTATATTTACAGATCGGACATTACGGCAGATACTAGAGATGTGGTGTGTTATTGGCAGTCGGTCGGTCACCCCTGCAGTCGGTCACGGTCAGCATTGCTCGTGCTATTTAAGATGTTTAAGGTAATATTATTCAGATTCGGTCGGCACTTCAGGTCACGCGGTTCAGCCCGTGAGGAGAGGGCTTCCCGCGCTCGAGCCGGTCGCCATTTTGGAAATATTTGAAAAGAGAATCCCGGGGGAGAAGGGGATAATCCGGGGCTGTAGGTAAGTAAGATGAAGAGGAGCGCGGGCCAGGAATGGGTGAATAACTCAATTACCGCGATTTTGGCCGATTTCGTTCGCCAGTCACCTTTATTCGCTGAATACTAACAATGTTTAAGGTAAGTGATTTATAACCCGGCGGTGACAACCGATAGTCTTTATTTTTAATTCATTCGGTCACACCACCGCGCGACAATCCTCGAAGGAGGAAGTAATGACGATGGCAGCGTCTTACATTAATTTTTGCTCAACTTCTGTATTGTGGGTTTTGTGATCGCAACACCTAGTATATTTATTTTAATCGAAATCGAAACTTCTCATGTCGGTCCAGAAATATACATATAAATATCTAGATAACTATACAAAATAGTGTCTTATGGAAGTAAAACCTGGAGCGTATCAGAAGAATGCTGAACTGTTGGATATCTTCGAAAGGAAAATCTTGCGATGACCAGTGAATAATGGTAGAATGTGGAGAATCCGATAAAGAAACAGAAGGCATTTAGTCCGTTTTGACTGCGGCTGGGGAGATTCAAATTCAACCAACGACTAACGAAATATCAAAAGTCAATGGTGTGACATTTGACGTACAACAAGCGTAAGTGGGGCACGAAACTAATCCTTGAGACTTGATGGTGGAGTACGAAAGTCGATAATTTGAGTATTTCGTTCGATTCGTATACGTTCGGCATATATTTTACGGAAAAAAATGCACAGCTTTATTAGTTATTTCTAAATTGTCCAACTAGTTGGTTCTAGTTTGCTTCGAATTATTTGGACGTGGACCTAAATTAACAAACTGTATGCATAACATATCAAATAAATATGTAGATGATTTAGATTTATTTTGCAGAAATTGTACTTATAAGATTGTGAGGAGTGCACGCCCGGGAAGCAGGCGAATGGCCCGGGAAGCAGCCACCGACGGAAGAATATTGATAGCAAATTTTACACGAACAATCGCGTAAAGTAAAATATTCTCAATCAAACCAAAAATTACAATACCTGCATAGTTATCAAATATCATTTTATTTCGTTTATAATTCGGCCACGATTATTTAATTCCATATACACAGCACTACCGGCGCTTGTACCCGCAGTGACGCACTACAGCCTGTAACAAAAAAAAAACATGTTTTTAATTCACTAAGGTTTTTGTTATAAAATTCTATTTACGTATTAATACTAATCTAGTAAAAAAAATTATTTAAGTAATTTTTTGTGAAAACGGATTATTTGATCGTTAGTAAAAAAATATTTATTTTTCTAAAGTACATCCCGTAGTAAACTCATTTTACTCTCCGATATCCGATCGTAAAAACGAGAATCGATAGTCAAATATGGGGGACTCTTTGCGGCTGTTCCAAAAGTCATCTGACACATTGATACTTAGAAAGTTATACGACAATTAATCAAGCAATACCCCGCCATTTTAGTGATGACAGTTCGTCCGATGATCTCGTTACTTAATATATTGATCTATACATAAGCACATAATATGAAAAAATTTCACCACCAAAGTAACAGATTTCGACCACCTAGGCGAAAAAATCCACAGATAAGGCATAATTTTTTTTCTTTTAATAGAGATGCGTATACAGATTACATGTCACATCAATATTCTTACTATTTTCAAACTAAGCTAAACGACTGTGCTATGAAAACAGGACTAACTTGCTGGTGTCCTGGAACGAGGCGCGAACCCACGATCACTAGATCACTAAGCCAACGCTTAGACCACTACACCACCAAGCTACTCGAACATAATAAAGCACATTTCATGATTATTTGTCGATAAAGATATCTTCATCTTTGCTTTGACAGTAATAAATTTGATGTATCAACAACCCGCAAAGGATTTAGACTACGGACGTTAGTAAAAAGTTACTATAGTAAAAAGTTACCATAGTAAAAAGTTACCATAGTAAAAAGTTACCATAGTAAAAAGTTACTACTGATCACACAACCGGCTCTATGGGATTGGTATACCCACAATCAGCGCATGCTCTTAGTATTTATGTATTTACGGAGACGAGACGCGAACGCTCATCGTCAACGTCAATTTGTATACAAATTAATAATTCCCCATTGATACAGCCTCACGAAAGAACCGAGGTAACAGATGTTGCTCAAAAAGTCTGCAAGCTCAAGTGGCACCGAGCTGGACTTATCAGACGAAGATATGATGGACTGAGGAAAAAAGTCCTAGAGTAGAGAGCTCACGATGGCAAATGAAGGGGTGGGCAAGGATAAATAACAAGAGCACAGAAGACAGGTTGCAACAATGCGACCAAAAATAAATGGAATAAAATATCTCTAATCGCTCGGAAGGGTCAATAGTCAGATAGCTAATAAAGGTGGGTCGAGAGAGTTCGGAGCGCCTCTTTATTTTATATTTTTAATTAAAGGTTCCAATTGTGCCCTTTATACTAGACATAATATATTACAGTAATACACGAAGTAAAATAAAAACTAAAAATATAAAATAAATATAAAAAGTAATATACAGTAAAAAAATTAACTAAAAAGTATATAAATTTTGTCAAGAACCACCTTTAAAAATCTATTTCTAATATACATGTACATAATAATTAAATATACATAAGAAAATATCCGAAAAAATATTATTTATAAATGTAAATATTAATTTGTTATCTGGACCCATATTATGAGGCGACTGGTAGATTTTCGGTGAGTTTTTACACAGTGTAACTAACTAACTAACTTACCATCACGCCGTTTCTCCGCGGGGGTAGGCAGAGAGGATAGACCGCCACATTCCTCTGTCCTGACACAAACTGTGTTTGAATATTCTTAGTATATAAGTTTTTTATCTAATGATTGTAACTGATGTATTTACTCAACTTTTCTCATTTTTAATGTTTGAATATGTCCAAGATTACACAATTACTGGATTTTCACCGATAAAGGCAGTGTTGAATAAAAAATAGCGTCGTCTCTATGAGATATCTAATATTTGTTTTATATTTTGGTTTAATAGTGTCTATATGTATACATACTCGTATTGCTCGACTCACTGTAACCAGCCTATTGAAATTATATAAAAGAATGTGAATGATGTAGAGAAATCACTGCCCATCTCGATACGGACTCTGATATAGAGTGAGTCAGGGAAAACATCAAATATTGAATGTATTGAAGTTTTAAATAATTAAATAAATCCTTTACACACAGCCGTCTGGCCGACATTTCGTATCCTTCATCGGTGCTCGTGTCGCTAATGCGATGACACGTATTATGATGTCGTTGACCTTGCCGAGCCGTGCACTTTACATTTCGCTGCTGCAGCTATATCAACCTGACGATGGACCCTACAACGCCATCCATATCGTCGGTTCTAGAAACTAAATACACACAGCATTGTTCATAAAACTTATCATATAGTTATGAAAGAATTAGAAAAATTGTCAGAATTATCTCGTTTGTAGATTTACTCAAAACTCGTGACAATGTACGGAGTGTTGCGTCCGGGCGAAAATGCGAACCTTGTCAATGATGGTAGAGATAGGTAGTTTTCTGTTTTATCAATCATCCTCCCGTGCGTCCCGGGGGAAAATGTGCTTAATTCGTTTTGAAGAAATGTGTATACAGCGCGACAGGGCGGAGGCGGACACAGTCCACAGACCAGCCTGATGTTTTACAAATAACGAAGTTGACGACCGATGAATAATGGACGCCCCGAGAGACCGGACTACTATTCATCATAATTATGTCGGGTCGGGGGCTCCCCTGACTCATTTTATCACCTGTGTTACATTTATTCCATAGGCATTTCGGAAATTCATTTGGTAATGTGCGGCATAATTACTAAATAAGCCATCAGCGCGGAACTTTCATCATCGTGGCCATTCCGACAACTCCGGTGATGGCTGCCAACCTTCTTCTCCACCGGTTACCGAGTTACTGTCCGACACATTGGCGTAGCTATAAAAATTGCCCCCCAATGCAAAATGGGAAAAATGCCTGCACGATGACAATGCACCTGCTCACACTGCACTGCTTATTCATGAATTTCTGGCCAAAAACAAGACCGTATTATGCCTCAGCCTCCGTATTTGCAGGACATGGCCCTCTGTGACTTCTTCCTATTCTTCTTCTTTGAAATAGGCAATCCACCCTTCGAGAGTGACTTGTACCATTAATCAAGTTAAAACTTTATTTTATAGAAAAAAGTAAAATAATATTATATAATAGGAAATAGAAAATAGAAGAAAGAAAAGGAAAGGAAGGAAAGGAAAAGAAAGAAAATGCCTCAGCCTCCGTTTTTGCCGGACATGACCCCCTATGACTTCTTCTTATTCGCGAAGATGAAAAAAACCACGAAAGGACTAGGTTTTGCCAATATTGAGATAAAGACAAAATCGCTGATGGAGCTAAACGCCATACCGAAAATTACGTTCCAGATATTCTCCGAAGATTGGAAAAAACGCTGGCACAAGTGTATTATATCTGATAGAGACTATTTTTAAGAAGACAAAATTAATATTGATAAATAAATTAAGATTTTTTGAGAAATATAACTATTTCGCGTATTTTTTAATCAAACCTCAAATGTACTGTATGTTAAATATAAAAATATGAAGTTGTAATAGTGGAATAAAATTTGACTCTTGTCCTAGAATTTTTTTACAAAATTATGTTTTAGGCACTCGCAACTGCACAAAATCGTTGCTTTGGTGTAATGAGATTTTAATTTTTCGGCGACGGTCCTCTCCCGATATATTATATTAGCTAGAACTACAGAATACATCGATACAGTTTTCAGGCGTTTTCTTAATTTTTTAATGCACGTGAGAAATTATTTTTTAATGTTATCGGCAGGGCCATCTTTAGGTCTCTAGGTCGTAGAGGACCTACGAGAGTCAGAAAATGAAATTTTAAATAGAAATTATTGATTTGAATATAACAAATAAAATGATATTCAATAAACCATTGTAATAAAAATAATAATTAGGAATGAGTTAGATGATACTTTGCGACTCTGCATTATCAAAATTGCAGATTCAAAATCAAACTATGATTATTAAATAACACACATCCCAATACAGCAGCAGAACCAGAACAACACATTGAATAAGTGTTGCCATTAAAAATATTATAAGCGGAGTGCTCGCGAAGTTTGTTTCATAAATTAATGGTGCCAACGAATGCAAAAGTGACTGGGCCCTACGACGATCCTAAAACGGCCCTGACTATTGGCTCCCAATCAGTGGCGTAATTATACCAATGCAGAAAATGCGGTGCATTGGGGCCGACATATATTCTTTTAAAACCACCACAGCAAGAAAAGAAATGAAAACATTATCGATGTATACAGTAATACCCTGCTAATGTATCGGATAACGACTAGTCACTGGAGTTGCGAGTGCATGTAAGTGCATCAACATTTTAATGTCATGATAAAGAAGAGACCAATTTTGTTATTATTATTAAATGGATACAACTGCACAATACATATTTTTTCCATTTTGCATTGGGGCCCAATTTTTATATTTACGCCACTGGCCCCGATGCACCGCATTGGCTGCTTTACGACACTGGTCAAACACGGCTGCTCGCCAGTTCCTGAATTCTGAAAAACTTTATTTGTTGGATCATGGTCTTCCACGCTCTGTACATACCTAACCTAACCTAACCTAACCAGCATAATCAATGACAGCTTGGCGGAATTAGTGTTCACTGATAATATACAAAGACGAAGAGCCCATCTCCGACAAGGTGAACAGATCGCGCCCAAGATCGCGAAGAATTCAAACAGATTGCTGAAGGAGCACGTTAACTGAGAGAGAGAAATAATGAATTAATTTATCTCAGTCAAATTCTTTAGAATGTTTTAATATAAAATTGAGACAAGAAGAAAATACAAAATGTACGCCTATTGAGTAGCTGTTCCCAGAACTTCATCTACCAATCAGGTTCTGTTATTATTAAATCGACTAAATATAAAAACGCGAACTGTTATATTATTTGCGACGAACGCTGTATGAAATATGAATAATAAAAATAAAAATAGAATAATAAAAATAGTAGACCTTTAAATGCGTAAAAATGCAGTAAATATGAGATATAGTCAAATTTGTACTCAAATAAGTAATAATGTTTGTATGCGAGACTAAATATTGAATAATTTACAAAATTAACACGACGTACCTGAAGAAATTCCAATGACAAACTCGTGTATATCGTAAAAGCACTGAACGCCTACTCAGTAGAACAATTTTACTTAAATTATAAAATAAACTTGAAACTTGAAGTTAATTAATACAGTATCGAGAAACTTATTATTCAAAAATATAATAAAAGTTACACATAATACGGATAAGGCCACGACATTGTTAATAATATCACACATTATGACTGATAAAAATTTCACCACACGAAGTAATATTGTTACAATGCCGGCCGCACGTTCTGCGGGGATAACGAATCATTATAAAGTGACGGCCTCAATTAAAACAATGTATTTTGCGGAATTACACAAATTACAATAAAAGTACGCGTCGCCGCGACCAAATCTTTTATAACTTGATATATTACAGTTGCCTTCATTACCATCTGCAGAAATAATAAAAAAACATATATTATGGATCGGATCTCGGATCTTATGAGTAATGTAAATAAATTTCAATAGATGGTGATTTAATTATTTGAAGATTGACAGAAATCGATTTTGATCAAGTCGATAAATTTTTTAATTTAGATTCTAAAATAGATTTCTATTGAGCTTAACATTTGATCTACATATAAATAAATATCGGTTTATAATCTAAACTCTTAGAAATAAATAAATATTTTGAGCTGGAACAAAATGTTGAACGTATTTCGCTCGGCGTTAAGATGCTTCCCGTGTAATCAAAAGGTCGGGGGTTCAATTACCCTTTCAGGACATCGTCAACATGGTTCATTTTTCTAGAATGTAAGCTTGAAAAATACTATGAACATGACATATTTCGTTCAAAAACTGTATTTTTTTTAATATTACGTGAAACCAAATTAATAGAAAATATATATATTATTGTAAAATCCGAAAATTTATCGTGGACGTGTTAAGTATCATCCAAAAAAATATCAAACGGTCTGACAAGACAAGGCAAGATGATGTCTTGAAAAATCAGTTCAGGTTCTCCGGATGCAGTGAATAAATGTATTCAAGTAATACGACAGACAGACACCATCATCGTCGATCATTTTCTAATTCTCTACGTCATCGGACATTGAAACACTTTCTGAGGTTATGCAGCCGAAACATTCTTTTTCTACCTGCGCTACTCTGCTGCCTTCTATCTTCCCCTGCACGAGTTGTGAGAGATCATTTCTCATTGCGGATGAAGTATGCAGCTTTCCTTCGTTTGACACTACTATTAATTCTCTTGACTTTGACACTCGAGTCTTAATATCTTCATTGATAATGTGGTAATACGTTGTTATAGCGAGAACTCAAATACAGCGACGAAACATTAAAAAAACTAACCGCAATACCTTATGGAAAAAAAAACCTTCATAAGATAATATAATAATACAGTATTAAGTCATTGATTGACATGGCGGTTACTTTGTTATGTAACATGATTATCTTAATTTTCACAACTAAACTTTGTACTACACACACGTTGAGTTTATTGTCACTACTAGTTTCGAAAGGTCCAACGGTTTCTAAACTTTTCGTTCATTATTAGTCTTTTATAAGGTGCCGAGTGGAGACGTTTGCCCGATTACTATATTTATTTTAGTTATCACCTGATGATAAGAGCAACTGCACCTCTCGAAACTAGTAGTGACAATAACCCAACGTATGTGTAGTACAAAGTTTATTTGTGAAAATTAAAATACTATACAGTTTTATCTATTAAACAGCAAGATCATAATTTGTCTATTGTCTCCTATATACTCACACTTTCGTGGAAGAAAAAGTCTGTGTTTTTTGGCACTTACATACGTAAAAACAAACGAATCTTTTCATAAAATCATATTCATAAGTTCAAAGAACAATTTTGAATTTTTACTATTTCCGAGGTAAGTTTGGAAAACTTCGTAACCACATAATTTGGGAAAAATGAAACACCTGTTTTTTTGTCTTCTCGTCTAATTTACTTGAATCAATCGTGCAAAAGTGTATGTAGGCCCTTTGAATTCCAATGAATAATGTTACCGTTTTTCATCTCGTGTAAATAAACTTATACAATTGTTTTTCACTATAGATTAACATTAATATAAATACGAGTTGTCGTGTTCCATTGGTTAGATTGAAAGTATCCTTGCAAGGCGAAACGCGTCTCGAGTGAATTAAACGAGTAGAATCAAAAGCAGGTGTTTTATTTTCACATAAGTAAAAACTTTCATTTCAAATGATGATGTAGGACTAAACAGTTCATGTGTGAATTCCCGTTGAGGTGAAATTCTTTACAAAAATAGCGTTATATAAATTATCCAATGTTATTATTATTTTATTAACAAAAAAATCCTCGCTTCGTTTTACAGCGATTTTCGCTTTGCGGCGACTGTCTGGTCCCTAATCACACTAGCAGAGTAGCACTTGTACACAAAGATAATATTTCGCGTGTTTTCGTGACACACGAGAAAAATTATTTTTTAAATTCATTTGTCGCTGCTATGGATTTAAAAAAAATATTATTAGGGCTGAAAAAGTACCGTTTCTCTCAAATGTATCTGTACTAAAAAAATTGTATGGAAAGAATCTATTGGGCCCCAATCTGACGTTTAACCTTAATACACCGCATTTGGCGTAGAACCATCCTTTAAATAGTGGTTTCTTTTAATGTCTCAAACAACTCTTAAAATGATTCGGAATAGAGCGTAAATAAATAAAATAAATAATAAAATTAAAATAATGTCTAAACTTCAACTCCATATAGATGACTTAAAGACACAAAACCTATCTACAAAAAATGCAGATTTAAACAGAGTAAACGGTTCTATCCATAACACGAATAAATATTTCCCCAAGAATTAAATAATGTGAAATAATTTAAAAAGTATCTCAAGAGTTCAAAGTTAAAAAATTAAGACAACACGTCACCTGAAAAATCATTGTTTTATCTTTCAGTCTATTCATTAAAAGAGAAAATGCATTATAAATGTAAGTCAAAAATATTCAAGGTGCATTTGCCTAATATCAACCATGACAGAGATATAAGCATTTTAATAGAGCCATGTTTACTTTCGCTAATTAATTTTATTTTAGCTTTTTCAATACTGACGCATATCTTTAGTAATATTTAAGTTTTAAGTTTAGAATTAGTAATATTACCGAACGTGATATTATAAAACAAATTTGTGTTTTTATTTTAAACACGCCTTAGATATATCTGATTGATTCCAAATTATACATCGAATACAAAAAATAAAAGATTGTCGAACTTCAAGCGAGTAGAATATTTTTTGATAAACGATTTAGGGTCTGAAGCAAAGATATAGAATGGGTCAATTTTGCAAATATTTATTTCGAAGTTCATGGACTTAACGTGATTTTATAAAAACTTCGTACAATAATTTTACCCGTAAGGTACAGAATTCGTACATCTTGCATATCTGTTCATATTTGGTTCGCTTATTACATTAAATAATTAAATAAAAGTTAATATTTAAAAAAAAAAATTAAACTTGTTTTCGGAAAATAGATTTTAGTATTTTTTTTTCTTGTTATTGTAGGCTATCGATAGAGCAGCACAGGTATGACTCGGCATTTAACTCCAATAGGTTAAGAAATAATAAATTAAGAGACAGGTACCTACATCTTGTATTATTTCATAACAGGTGAGATTGACAGCATGGCGCTGTTTTATTTTTTATATGCGTACGGCGTGTTCGGAGTGTATAATTTAGTGTTTATTTAACACTCCAACAGAGACTTCCTGCTTTTTTTATAGAACGATTTCTACAAAATCGGGTAACGTATATATTTACATAGTCGTTTTGTGCCAAGAATGGCGCATTCATAATTAATAATTAAGGTGCCTTTAAACCTTCCAGCTCCTCGTGTAAGGCGTCAGTGACGTCAGAGGCGAGGTTGAACCAGCCCCGGTCGTGATATCTCTTCGTCACATCTGGATAATGAATAAACCAAACGACGCAACCGCGAGTTCCCTCGTGTGGAAGTTATAGTAAATAATATGCCACCCGAATATTGTTAAGGGCGATAGAAACGTCATCAAAAATCCATTAGTCTAAGTGAAACGTTACAAACCCCCTGACGGCCGCGCAGGGTGCACAAAACCCCGAGAGTCTTATGTATTTTTAACTATTTACAGAAAAGAAAAGCGGTAGAGGCGATTCCGTTTTCAGGAAACAAAACACGATGAGATAGATCTCAGATGTTTAGTCGAGATAAATTTCAGCACCATGTACACTGTAGAGATAAACTCAGAGATCCGCTTGAGATGGATTTGACCGGCCCGAATACACGGCGTTTGATTTGACCGAGAGATACGACACTTGCGCATAAGGTACCTATCACAATATTATTTATTCTGAAACGCTAAGACAAACAAATAAATTAAATTACAAACATTTAAGTACAATAAGCTTGTATTAAGGCGTAGATTTACTGTTTTGACTATAAAACATTGATTAGCAGATTGTGCTCGGCTACATACGGGTGTTTGATCATATTCTTCGTGTGTACTCGGTCTTTGTCAGGTTGGCTCAGGATGTTTAGGCTCCAGGTCTATTATTATCGATAGTTTAATCTAATACTTTGTCTCTTAATCTATCTTGTAGGTAGTAGACGTTATATTGTGATATTATCGCTTCGATGGCCCTTTGTCCTGATGTTTTAATATAGAGATGTAGAGATGTATCCGTACTAGAGATTTCAACTATTTGACATCATCAACTATTCGAATATCGAAAAGTAAAACTAAAAATATTCGATTAGTTTCTAAAGTATGACAACAGTATGAAATTAATTTAGAATATTTCAAATAAATCGTATTATACGTAAGTACATCAAAATTTATAAGAAAACGAGCTAATTTACCATAATTAATTTACCATAATTTACCATAATATAAAAATAACAACGCATTGAACGTTTCGTATTTTAATTTGTTCGTAATTTTGTTTTTATCGTCGCTGCAATTGAAAATACCCGCTCAGTAGCGGTTGACGTTGACCTAACTGTTAAAAGTGTTTTAAATAGTAGGTCTAACATTTCGGTCCTTTTTTTGAAGTTGTCCAAATATCTAAAAACTTTTTAAAGATTATTTGAACAAACATTTGTAGTTTCTACGAGGGATAAAGTGGTGCTTCTTAATTCAGTCAGCAATTCGGACGTCGATGAACTCTTCGAACAAGTAACGTTCGATGAATCATGAGAATTGTTTAATTTTCGAATATATTCGAATATCGAATATTCGCGTTGGAATCTCTAATTGATACCGGCCTATGTACCATAATCCTGGTCTGAAATGTCATCCTACTCCCTTATCTGCCTTGACAATCCTTCTCAATTATTCCCAGTCTTCTGCCATATTGAAGACTGCGAAAAATGAAGATTCTGTCATTTATTTTATTTAATCTGTTCAGCGCCCTTTCACCCTCTCACCCTCTCGCTCTATTACCTTCAATGTTGCCGAGAATCACCAACTATCTTCGTCTCGTCACGCTTTATATTCGAATAACTTAAGTATTCACCTTTTGGTCACGGTGGACAGTATTTATTTGATCTTGAACTCCTCGATAATGCAATTAGACACATCTAAATATGGCGCCCTCAAAGAGATGTCACGCCACCGTAGAGAATTATTATCACAAACTAGACGTTTTACCAGTGATATGCATGACTAGAGAGTTTTTCATCGAATTTTATACAAATTTTCTAATAAAAAAACCGCAATAAACCCCAACACAAGGCAGAATGTAAAAATTATAAAATATACACTATCGACTTGATTTCAATTTTATTATTAAATTATTACAGCGCGCACCTCATTTTACAAAAGTTAAAATAATTAGACAATATTACAAATCAGAACTTTTTAGATTATTATCGACAATAATGCAGTCAGGCAACTGTTTATTTTCGAGAATTCTCAATAAATGCATATTTGTGTTTATATAATACCAAACCATTAAAAGAATCTTTCATTTCAAGTCTTCGCGGCTAGACCTGATGTGAGAAGTCCATTGTATTGAGAAGCGAATGGAAGGTAACCCTGTATATAGCAACCCCCTACCCCCGAAGAGAAAGATAATGATAGTACAAATGTAAATAAAAATAAATGTTAAGCAAAAGATATCAAATTTGACAGGCGTCATTAAAATTACTGTACTTTCTTTTGTTTTATTTTGAATATAATGAATACCATTTTTACAAATCACAAACATGAATATTTCGTTCAGCGATAAACATTTGAACTGTTATTAATAATAATTGTCCCCCCAGACTATAATTAGTATTGATATCGCCCGTCCACCGACGGAAGGTTAAACATTTCGTGAATTCAAAGGTTATGTTGCCGTTCAAGTACTTTTTGTTCCGAGGGAAAATTAACGCGCTTTTGTGGTGGATTTAAAAATGTTTTTGTATAAAATCTACACTTGCTTTTTATTTCTCATAATTCACGCTATGGTATTCATATACAAACTTGTACATATAACTAATTAATACAGTTGCCAATATTGATTTGAAACGTGACCTAGTACATGTTCTTCTTTAAACGTACAATATTATGCTTATTGGCCACTGTATGCAGATGATTCGAAATACTTTTTGAGAACAAAAATGGCACAGAAACCGTAAACTCCTATGATTAGAGTACATCACAAGCATTATAATAGGCTCAAATAGAGTTTTCCGAAATTCAAGTTTAGAATTTATTCAAAATTTTGTGATTTTCACCAAAAGAGTTAAAATAACTTTTTAATTACCCGTAAACAAATATCTGGTATATTATGTAGTAGCTTATTTATCACAGCATACGTGTGCCAAATTTCTTCACGATAAGTTGCGTACTTATTGCGCGGCGTTGATTTTAATTTGTGGAAAATCACAGAAAATCTAATAACTTCTAAATTATAGAATTCTGTATACCATAGGCTCCTTTTAGACTTAGACACACTGTATATATTTATCGATTCATTAATGAGATATTAGTGCTAATTATTACAATTCAATATTATATTCAATTATAGATGAAAAAAAACATGTCAAGCAAACCAAGACCTAGATAGAGGATCTCAATATTGAAAATTCCCGAATAAACTCAATATTTAAATTGTTGCTAAACTTCCTGAAAAATATTCCCATTAGGTTGTGATCGTCCGTAGTGCATTGTACTGGCAATGCTGCGCTCGACTACTCGTAATATCCGTGAAAAAAAATGAATTATATTTCCTCCAGTTATGCGAATAAATAATTCAAATGTTCAATTAAAAAATCTATTTTCCCGTCTTTTCATCTGTCAGTTCGCGAAACTGTCAATTACACCTCTGACGTTCGATGTTTAAATCTAATTGTGTTGCCAGAATAGGTAACGAATGTTTATTACGTAATATCCCCACATGGCAACACCGATCGCACGGAAGCGATAGGAGGGTACCTACTCAAAATCGATAGTACGAAAATAATTATGGCCGTGTGGTCAGAAACCGAGCTGTATCGAACCAGACGCGACAGCTGGGACCAAAGGAAAATTTAGAAAATAAGTCAACATCAATTAAATTGGTTTTGACGTGATAGATCTCATCAAGCCGAGTTCAATTTTGTACGGAAGGGTGGGAGGTTGTATTCCATTTAGAGGGCACACAAACAAAATAATTATATTTCAGAGCTAGCGGAAAAAATTTAATTATTACGGAAAAATCATTTTTCTTACGTTTTTTAACATGTTAACAACATTGGCTTCAAATAAGATAATTAGATAATTTTTTTAACAATTTTTTTAGTTTATTGTACGCCGATGACGCAGAATGGCGAATAATGAACAAAAATTACAGAGTCTAGTGAATAGAATATACGATGTGTGCAAGGAAAACGACCTTTTTATGAATGTTAACAAGTCAAAAGTGATGATATTCGAGAAGAAGGAAAGCAAGACAGCGTGCTAAATACTTATAGGTAATGAATGTTAGGAACAAGTAGATGAGTTTGTGTATTTGGGAAGTATGTTTGATAGAAACGGAAAGACTAAGAAAAATATCGAAAGAAGAGTGACTGCAGGAAATTGTAGCTAATCGAAACTTGTTAACCAAGGCGAGACTAGCGGTTTACAATGGAGTCCTGGTACCGACACTGATGTGTAGAAGTGAGGCCTGGAGCTAGCAGAAGAGTAAAAGTAATCTGAATGCAGTAGAAATGAGATCACTTAGGCGTATATATGGCAGATCCATTTTTGACAGAGCATAGAATGAAGAAATAAGGAAAGAATGTAAATCTTAGTATAGTGAGTACGATTAAGAAAGGATCACTTAAGTGGTTTGGTCATATGAAACGGATGAATGAGGAGAGAATGATGAGAAAGATGTATGACGCAAATGTTGATGGCACTAGAAGTGAAAGACGTACGCGGAAGACTTGGCAAGACCAAATAAACCAAATACTGGAGGATGGTTGTGTTGGAAGCCTTAAGCCTTAAAGGCTAGCTTGTATGAGAAGATGTATAAATGTGTATGAGACGAGAATTGTATGTCAGGAAATAAGAGTGTGGTGCTCTATTCTTTCTGTCTACCCCCGCGGGGAAATGGCGTGATGGTAAGTAAGTAAGTTGAAACAATAAAAATCAATATGATGTTTATTTTAAGTTTTTTATGACTCCTCGATGATGGAAAAAGATTTTCCGAAATCGTTAATATAATTAACTGTAGATAAAAAACTAGTGTCAACTGTAGGTAGACTTTCGTTGCATAACGTGCTCTCGGAACACAATACATCTCCGCGATTAAACACACAGAGAGAATCTGAATGCACATGTGAGCGATGGGTGATTTTATGGGGCCCGTCTCTCACAAAATAGTAGATTCTTCGGATCCACAATCATCAACATACCCACACAATCATAATCGCATACTCTTATCCCCCAAATATATACATATATATAATATTATATATCATATATAGAGAAAATTTTATTGAGCAAGAAACAATCGATTCTGTCGGTCCCGAAGACTACGATGGGCTGGCTCGTAACCGAACGGATACCCCAGCGAAAGCGACCTAGAGGCAGGCCTGACAGAGGACTGGAGCACGATGGGAGGGTCTGGGAACTGGACAAGAATAGCCAGGGATAAGTGTCGGCGGAAACCACTAGTGGAGAAACCCTGTCGATGAAATGTAGTGCCGTAGAAGAAAAAGGTCAGTTTATAATTTTATTATAAATGACTAATCACAATATTATTGCAGTGAATATTTAAAATACAATTTTCACAAGGGCATTGAATGCATACGTTTTAAAAATGAATTTTATTTATTTGTATATACCTACAAAGAAAATAAAGAAATAAAAGCAAACGATCTATTTAAAGAAGTGACTATAGTGGTTACATTTATTAATATCCTTGGGGTAGTCTTGATGCCAGAATCGCATGTTCAATACAAAATACACCATTTATATCGACAAAAATATTTTTAGGTTTTCGTAATTTACCGCACTATATAAAATTTTAATTTATATCTAGAATCTAGACTTTACATTTCCCCCTTCCTGCTTCGCATGCTCGATTACGTCAGTTGCAATTTGATGAGCTCACTAATTGCTCACATTGACTCGAACGCCAAATCCACTAGACATATTCATGATATATGAACCGTCCTTTTATAACCTGATGCTTTTACCTGATTACTTTATTGCAACATATTATATTAATAATAACTAAAAAAAAAACATTTATTTACTAAATCTTTTTTCAAAGTCACCTTTAAAATTTGTTTTCGCGTTAGTTCCTGATTAGTTACTCACCACTTACATTTATTTTTTTGTCTACGCTTGCATTTTAAATTTTAGTAAACATTGTATCCTGAAGAAGAGACCATTGGTCTTGAAACATGTTGATTTATCAATAAACAGTGATATAAGCAAAGTGGTTTTTTTTTTTATTATTAATAAAGATAATGACTTTCGTACTAGGACCTAACTATTTTTTTCAATTTAACTAACTAGCACGTTGTTACAAATTTTACGTTAAAATTTGACGATATGATGTTAAGGTGAAAATAGGCATGAAAGAATAATCTTGAAAACAAAGAAATCTGTAATATTTGTCATTTAAAAACCTGGTCGGCGGAGACAGATTAGCTGAATGCTCCATCGTAATATTCCGCTCTGCTGACGACCCATTCCGGCTGACTGAGCGAACCTCAGCTTCCCTTGCGCAGGCTTCACAGGTCGACACTTCTGATGAATACTGGGGGATTACCTGATATGTCTTGCCAAGTCTTTTGCCAAGTTGGCCATTTCAATTCAAGCACAAGTAGAATTCGGTAAATGAATTAGGTATCACGGATGCTTCGGGATTGGACTATTCGGTTATGAATTCCGCACCGTAAGAAGTAGAAGATTGTAAAAGAGACATCTGACGCGTGACGTCTCCGCCATGATAATGCTACCAGAATCCTGGTGGGTTTTATTTATTTTATTTTATTGTATTGAGGGATTTTGATAGTGTATAAACTTATTATAATTAACATAATAAATATTGAACATGTGATACTATTTATGAAAATCCACAGAAATGTTTATGTACATAAGTATGTTTAGGTGCAGAAGATAAATAAAAAGATAAAAAAGAGGGAGAAATGGCGTTGAGGTTGCAACTATTGTTGCGGTAGAGGGAGAACAAGACTTGTTTGTAGGTAAGGCAGCAAGGCTAATGTTGAACAAGTCAATTTCTGTAAATTTCTCATTATGGTATTTGCATGACCGGTGAATGAATGAATTTTGTATGTAAGATGTTCTACTTCTGGGAATGTGGAAGAGTACGAATTGCCGGGTTGATCTAGATGGCACACGGAGAGATATTAATTCCAACCGGTTGGGACAATCAATATGGCCTTGCAGTAGTTTGAAGAGAAGTATTAGGTCAGCACGTGTTTGTCGATGTTCTAGGGTCTTCATATTATGGAAGTTTGCTGCATCTAAATAGGAGCCGAATGATAGATTAGATCTAACATTCAGATGTCGAATAAACCTATTTAATATTCGTTCTAATCTCGCAATATATGTAATCTGCCACGGGTTCCGGATTTGAGAAGCGTACTCCAAGTGACTAAAATTGTTGACAAATTGTAATTTACGCACATGGTGAAAATTTAATAATAACCATATTTTTTGTGAATCATTTTACACAACCTGTATTTTTATCAATAAATTGTTAATGTTCCGCATATAATTTTAATAATCTTACGAGCGTCGTCCGCGAAAGACCTGGCTCGACCGAATTAACATTATATATGATCCCGTTAAAAGCCTCGACTGTTGACGAGCACGCACTAGAAAAAAAAAATTTAAGGACAACGTATTACATTATCGTTCTGATGTATTTTCAGAACAAAATTCTGCGGTATTTTTAATACAACTTAAAACATAGTTGATTGCTTTTCAAAATGGATTGATACATTATTATCAATTGGAAAGAAAAGAGAATATGTATGTGTTAAAATTTTGTCAAAATGTATTCGATTGCTATAGCGAAAATGGTAAACGTACTTCCTCGCATAGGAATAGGTCCAGGTTCGAATCCCGGAAGAAATTTAATATGTTTTCTATAAATATTTTTTTTTCATGTTTCTAGTTGTTTCATTTAATTATTATAAGAAAAAATTTTAACGTGGACAAAACGATTTCTGTATGTGTGTGGACAAAAGAGCGTGGCATTATATTTTATCTGCCCACTCTGACTGTAATGCCCGTGTCCACAGGTGAGATTTCTCTCGGAGATTCAAATACCCATACAAAATACTTGATCTCGAAGCAACTTATGAATCACCATCCCATATATTTTATATTTGTAGCAACTCTCAGAGATCACATCTCATTGAGAGTTCATCGTAGAAACGGGCCATAAGAAAATGCTGAGTTCACTTAAAAATAATCTAGACCTTCACCTATCACCAACCTATTTGTTAATGCAGAGTAAATACTATAATAAAACATTTTTTTAAATGTAAAACAAGCGAGTCAGTGCAAAGTAATCGTACGAACACAAATCAATCGTGCACATTACATTTCCCCGTCATATTCTCCAATATTTTCAGTAAAAAAACAAAACAAATTCAAATCATTATTACGGTGCCACAACTTAAAGCACAATTTAAAGGTCAGCACGATAAAAGAATAAATTATGAAAAAACAAAACTATTTCTAAACTTCAAATGATGCACAGTTTGTTAAAAATATTATGACTTGATCGAATTAAATAAACATATTTTTTTAAAGACAATACAAATTTCTACACCGTTGTAAAATTATAAATATAATAAAATAATATTAGGTTGTTTCGAAAATAAAATAAAGATAAAAATAAAATAAAAGTTCAAATTCAATTAATGATAATCAAATTAAATAAACTTTAATAATCAAAGTAAGGTCCATATGATTTTACGTCTTTTACCAATGAATTGATATACGCGCTTATTTATGCCTGTAGAATATAACTCTTTCTAGAATAGAAAAATTCTTTAAAGCCATTCTCTGCAGCTTCTTTAAATTATTTACTGTAAATAGTTATCCAGTTGTTTGAAATAATAAAAGTTGTCGTGAAACTACATAAGTCCTCTTTGGTTATTTGTCGCGTGTTTTCTTCCACTTAAGCTTTCAATTCGTCGTCTTCAACAATAGCAAAACGTCCTCGACGTCTCTATTCTTTAACTTTTTGAACCAACTCCGCACTATTCATTAAGAAGCCGTTCCTTTACCCGCGCTTAGTTACATTGCACGCTGTGTAGACACATAATACATTATTTTTAATTCATACAAAAAATAGATGCAATCCTACTTTTTACATCGCATTTCTGAAGGATTTGTGGAGGTCTATCGCCTCATTTCATTCGCCTATTTTCAAAACAACCTATTAAAAATAATTTCTGTTGCAAATTCGCGACAAGTTAAAGTTCACAGTAGAAAAAGTAGGTTTCCGGGTGTCCGATGAGGAACAACATATTTTTTTCTTCGAGAAGCTCACGAAGTTAGTTTTGTGAGCCACTTTCTTGACAACTACAATCGTTTTTATGTCGTATCTAAAAAATGTAATTTGTAAAGTGTAGTTATTTGCCAGTTTTTGTGAAAAGTTGATTAATTTAGGATACGTTGTCTTTAATAATTAAATTGGCGTAGGCATCGACAGATCAACCATTCACAGTACCTAGTCGCACGGTTTACAATCCTAGTCTTGCTGAGAGCTAAACGAAGAAGAAAAGGTCATAACGTATATTGTAATACAAACATACATACAAACATTAAAAATCTGAATTTGATTGATTTTTAAACAGAAAATATATTTTAATATAATGGTATTTATTTATAAAATCCTCGATAAAAAAACATTGGCGGAATTCATACGAAAAATTGATGCAAATCAACATGAGCACGAGCATCGTACAAGAGAAAGGGATATACTGAGACTGCCATTCAGGAAGAAGGCCAAATCTTAGAAATCGATGATGATTTTCAATGAAATGCTAGAAAACATAAGAAAGAAAGGAGAAGAAATTGAAAAGGTTTAAAATGATTCTGAGCAGATATATAAAGATGAGCTTTAGTAAAAGAAAGGACTTTAATCTTGTTTATATTAGAACACATACAGGAGTGCTTATATAAGCACTATGTTAAGAATTAAATAAATAAATAAATAGTAGACAAAGATAGTCGACATAATATTTTTATTTTTTTTAAAGAGACAGATTATCTACAGGCTGTTAATGACGCTATTAGATAGTCAAACAGACATATTAAAAAACTATGTGAAAATAGAATAGACCGAATTGTCAGTATGAAGGTGAACCCACAAGCATAAAAGAGTCAAGTTGGGGTAAGACCAATGTTCCCTCTAAGGTGTGCGGGTGTGCGCGCGCACTCGATTTGGTATCACAGCGCACACTAAAAATATAACGCGCACTCCATTTTTAACAAGACTTCTTAGTCATAAGCTGCCTTTTATCGAAGGTTGGCGACCATGTTGATGTATCTTGTAACGTATCACACATTGCGAGATTAGAACGAATACAAAATAGATTTATTCGACATGTTAGTGTTAGATCTAATAAATCAGTGAACTCCTACTTAAGTGCAGCAAACTTTTACAATATGAAAACCCTAGTGCTGACCAAATACTTATCTTTAAACTACTGCAAGGCCATATTGACTGTCCCAGCCAACTAGCATTAGTATCCTTCCACATACCATTTAGATCGATCCAGCAGTCCGCACTCTTCCACACTCATGGAAGTAGAACATCTTCCACACTAAACTCGTTCATTCACCGTTCAAGTAAATATCATAATTAGAAGTTAACAGAAATTGACTTTTTTCAACATCAACCTTACTACGCTAGAAGAATTTTTTTATGAACCACTGCATTTTCAATTTGAACCGATCATTCTACCTATAAACACATATTGCTCTCCCTTTACCGTAACGATAGTTTCAATCTCCCCACCCTTTCTCCCACCAGTTTTTATCTTCTTCTACTAATATTATATTACCTTATATTATGCACTCCATGACTGCTTTGCCTGAATATATCTGGGGATTTTTATAACTACTTACATGTGTTAGTTATATTATGATTATTTAAATTGTTAAAATCCCCCTTAATGAATTAAATAAATAAAATTAAAATCACGAACATTTTGGACATCGAACCACTTTCTGAGATTACGCAGCCAAAAGAATCTCTTTCTACCTACACTTCTAGCTCTGCTGCTGTGCTGCCTTCTACCTTCCGCTGCAAAAGATCATATTTTTCATTGCGAAGAATAAAAATATGATATCATTCCTTTTATGCGTGTTAAAACGTATTCATTAGTAATGTAATCAGTCCACAGTAGCCTCGTACTGGTATTGCAATGTTTTTTTGTTTTCTCCCCCAGCCCACTGTGAGCATACTGTGATCCAAAATTAGAAGGAATATATGGGTAAGACATTTTAATAATATTATACATTAAAACAGTGATTACAACAATTAGTGAAATGTTATAATCAATCATTTTGGTGATTGATCAATTATTACAGTTGCATAAAACGATAAATGGTAGGCCTAATGTCCACACATTAGGGGTATTCATGGCGATTCAAGACTCGCTGGATTATTAAATTGCAAATACTTGGCTGCGAACATCGATAAAACTATAAAAAATGGGAAGGCCTTCATCCTAATATTACTTATGGAGAAATAACTGAATAAAAAGGTGCTAAGGTTCCGTATAAGGGGCGTTCCCTAGCTCGCTAGACCGATAACTAACGAGATTCGAAAATCAGAGGATAGGAGCGACTCCCACAAACGACAATCCCAGTAGTATATGGACGTGGACTGAAGAATAGCATACTGCACGTCACCACCCCAGAGGTAAACTATGATGAGTCCATTTAAAAAAAAATGTTCTCAAATTTCTTCTAGAAATTAGTTTGCCTTTCGTATTACGAAACAAAATAAATAACACCCATCCAAGTAAAAATAATCCTCGGTCAGATTACAATGATTTTATTTGCACAGAACCTTTAAATGGCTCTACTGTAAAATTTTGTTTTCGTGACAACACAGTTTACCTCTGAGGTGCTAATATATATATATATTTATATATATTGTCTCTCTCAATCGAAGTTCTCATGACTGAGCATCGCGGTCCTCTATTTCACTTCTACAGCGCGATCTGTTTTCTCTCCACTCTTCACGATATTCACGGTCATGTAAGGAACTCGGTTTGTCTATTTTATTGCAGATCGATCTCTCACTCTTCGTCATTGCACGTTCCCCGTGATCATCAATACTTCCAGGCTATAGTATCCATCTATTATGCAACATGCTCAAAGTATTTATCTATTTATTTAGACTTTATTGACATATATATTTTTGTTGTAACACAGGTGAATATATTATAATATAACATGATAAACATAAGATACAATTATATTGCAATTAAATATTCGTAGTTTATTGTGTGGGACGGAGTAGATCTTTGATATATATATATATATATATACACACACAGCGTTGTTCTTTGCTAGACTGAAGTCTGTTTCAAAGTAGCCAGTTTTTTTCGTGCTGTTTTGGTGTTATTTAAGATAAAGATTTGACAAAAATAAAAATAGAGATAAAAAAAAGAAAAAACTAAATTTTTAGATAAAAATGTAGTAGGAGTGTTGTAGAAATAGTGAATTATTAGTGTAGGCACTGTATAATGATTATGTTAGAATGTTGGATAGCCATACCTCTGATTGCTCTCTACCCGATTAGATCATATATTGGGTCCATATTAGTGTTATCTTATTGGAGTTGAGTGTGCTGTACAGTTTCGGAACTAAGAACTGAGAAGAATCCTTGTTAAAATGTGGTTGTTGCTCTCGGAACTGGCGTCTAGATGTTCGTTGTTTGTCTTGTCATCGGTGGTGTGTGCATGATTTATTACTTGGGATGAATTGTTAGCATGGAAAAATTGGACGAGTCTCAACATAAAGATTTGTATTTTCGTAGAAAGCAATCACTTTGTGGTTTGAGAAATTATATTAAGTAAAATAACAATTACTTTGTGTGAAACCGCGAGATTTATTGATGTCGACCGGTTTCGCTACATCAGTCCTGATGTAGTTTGAGTTAAGCGAAACCGGTCGACATCAATAAATCTCGTAGTTTCACACAAAGTGATTGTTATTTTACTTAATATAAAGATTTGTCTTATGTCTAAGGCATTGTATTCTTTAAATATACATCTGATGGATATCTAAAGGGACGACCATTTATTACCTCAAGAATTGTCTTTAATAAAGTATGAAAGAATTATTTTCCTGTTACAGAGAGCCTTTCTTCAGTGCGCATTTCTGAAGAGTGGAGACATTCGTTCGTCTCGCAGGCACGACCACATCATATTCTTCAGAACATAACCGTGTATTGAAAAAGGGGAAATTTTGCAAGAAATGAATTCCTGCACGCTTTGAGTATGTCGCTGAATATTTAAGAAGATGGAGATCCAGACCAAGTTGGAGAAATGACCAGTCTCGCTACAGAGCGAAGAACCTCGCGCTGTAGAAGCAGACCAAGGTACCGCGACGCTCAGGCGCGAGCACTTCGACTGCGAGAGAGATTCATGATTTTTGTTTCATGGCTTTCTGCATTCATCTACAATAAAATGCGATATATATATATTAAGATATTGTGAAAAGGGACTATAAACATAACTATTTCCGATTTGTATTATACTATGTTTTTCCATTAACAAACAACTTTCCATTAATAAATTATGGCCTTGCGTCAGAGCGATATTTGAACGTCTTAAACTCAAGACAACGGATTGATTTATACGATAGCTGGGTCTGACCAGGTCAAGAAATAACTTCGTCGATAAGGGCACGAAGCCAGTGCTTCTATATTAGTTTGGCCTTCTACAATTTAAAGAGTATAGCTAGAATCAAATCCGCTATTAATGTAGACATCCAGAAAAACATATTATAAACTGACAAAGAAACAGATCGTAACAATTTCTTTGAATGGTTTACGATGTTTGAATTATCGTAAAATATTGAAGGTGACTTCAACAAAAATATACAACTAAGTAGGTACCTATTTCGTCTAAAAAACGAAGAATACCGTATTTTTAAACACATAACGGACAATAATTATACTTCAAAGACAATACAATTTAAAAGATTGAAAATATACGTGACATACAATTAAAACGCCCACAAATGTAACAAACTATAAATATGTAAAATGAACTACTGATATATTTATTTTATTGCTAATAAATCATCATTTATTAAATATAGTTATTAAGTTAAGTCATTTTATTTGTCAATTATATTTTATTTGTAAATTACGATTTTACAGAACATATTTTTATAAAATTTGTAGTTAAAGCTACTAGCAAAAGAAAGTTCTGGGTTATATTTTATCAATACAAATATTTTTCTGTGCATCTTTTTAAGTGATTTATCTTATTTTTATAGTAACTAAGCTCGGTACATAAAATTTTCATATTTAATACAAATTAATATCAATGCATAGCATGGGACTTAAATATGCTACAATTTAGACTGTATTCATTAATTTTAAATGAACCTTCTATCTCGAATACTAGTTGCGAATTCCGTAATTATTTTCGGGGAATTCTCTATGTATTTGTACCACGTTCTACGCAGCAAACCGCGATACAACCTTTACGCGACGTAGTTTGTACGTCGGCCACGTGAACCCGGCAACAATTCTCCGAATAATAATATCATTTAATAGGTTTCAGAATGAGGTTAGGTCGCCATGCAACGGCGGTAAAAATCGAACGGTCCTTAATACATGATATCGCGGTATAATTCTGCCATTCGGCATAATATTTACTTTTATTATGGCTCATTTCAAGACAGAGAACCGCGCAATGTAATCATAGCGAAATATATATTACAACCATAATTCTTTGGTCAATAATTATTATTGTTGTCTATTCGCGTTACCGAACTTGTATATATTTATTTGCTGTACAACTGAACTGAAAATTGAAAATATTGTGTATTTTATTTAACTCAATATAGATAACTGATAATCTAAAAACGTACAATCATTATAAATTGTATTAATAAATATATTTCAAAATGATCTTACTAAGCGACGGGAAAATCATAATTCAAAAAATACTTTATTACAGACTTTCAAATGCCACTTATGTACTGAATTGAATTTCAGTTATAAACTTAATCGAAAAACATCTCGAAAGATTTTAAGAGACATAAATAAATACAGTTATTTTTATTTTCATGGATATAAACGACTTACCTAATACGTCATTTTTTTCACGATTATTAAGATAAATTCGAAAACTTACGTTTGCGTAATTAGATCGTGCGGTCTACGAAGAATTTTTAGGTTTGTTTAAATATATTTAAATTAGATCAGGTTAGACCAAAGTAAAGTTGCTGACTCCATGTGACATTTTGCGTTGCAATATTTAATTTGAACTTGTCATACTTTAAAAATGAATTGTACTCCTAAGAGTTTAAAACTATTTATTAATAATTATTAGAGTTAGCGACTTCAGTATGATCTATCAAAATCATATTATATTTAAATCCTAGCACAACGCACGCAATATTTTATTTTGATAGTTTTATCACGCTGTTTAATAATTTATTTTTTTTAAATAAAAAATAATTCTGACTTTTTTTAAACCCTCATCAATCCCGCAGGTTAATTACTTACTACAAAAAAATTGTTGCAATTTTTGCGCGCGACTTTTGACGTTTACTGCTGTCATTGCATTAGTTGCGGACGAGATCGCGCGCGGCGGGAGGTCGGGACGGCCGCCCTCGGCTGCTGTCGGGAGTGAACTGGCTCCGGAGCGGGAACGGAACGCCGACGTAGAGGCGGGAAAAACGGCGCCGAATATCGATTGCGTTTCTTGTTTTTTTTTATATTTCATTACTTTCTTACATACGAGCTGTATGACGCCAAGAATTGTTAACACCGCTTTTGGATCTTTGAAAAATGTGTTACAGATTTATATACAATCTGAAATGAACGTTTTTTATATCCGTACAGTCCAGATATCAGGCTACTGCAATTATTATAGAAAGAAGATTGAACCAACCGAATTTTTTTTTTCTTCTTCTTTAAGTGCTTGTCCAGTTATCGAACGTTAGCCGTTATGTTATCAATCATTATTTTGTTAACAGCAGCTCAAAATAGCTGGACTCTGGACTTCCCGAACCATTCTTCGTCCCCCGGGGCCTCTTCAACTAGTTATCTTGCCTTTAATGATGAGTTGCATAAACTGATATTTTCTGAATGTCAGTTAGGATATGGTCAAAATATTACAATTTTCATTGTAAGCGTTTATTTTTCCTTTCATATCTGAATCATCAGGTTGTAACCCTATTAATGTTGCTTATATTTAGTATTCTGTAGTCTCTTTAGTACCTATTGTTTCAGTGTCCAGAATTCTATTTCATATAAAAGTATAAGAAACTCGTATTATAATACATAACATTGTATTTTTACTACTTTTGTACTTGTGACCATTGTTCATTAATTGAAGAAAACGATGGTATCAAGTACAAGAAGGAGAAATCATAATAGATAACAAACTCAAATGGAAAGAGCATATTATTAATCTTACAAACAAATATATTTCGTGTTTTTCAGTCACATTTGCAATGCGGTATTATTGGATGGGAAGGAGCATACAAAACTTCAAAATCACAATTAGAAATTACTTAAAAAATAAAAAAAAGACTATCCAAGTGCCCAAATCTTTCCAGAATTCAAAGTGCCACAAACAATAGATATGCACAAAAAAAATCAATAATTCAAATATTTTTAAATTAAATATTAGAAACAATTTTCGATCTACGAGATTTAGAGATGCAATTGATATTCCAAAATTTAAATATACTGCAACTCAAAATCACTTTACTTATCTAGGCATAACAATCTCCTCCATACAATCAGAAAAATAACAGATTATTATAATTTTTTATCTGAAACCAAAATATTTACATATAGATGCATACAAATTATCATCTATACTATACACCTTCTCTATACGATAGAGAAGTAATAAATGTAAAAAAAAAAATATTTCTCACTATATATTATATTAAAATGTATTTATGACTGATTATTCTTCTAATAAAATAAAAATTATAAATCTAAGTACAGAACTGATTTTGAAATAATTATAATAAAGTAACGTAAATAAGCAAATGGTATTTTGTGATTTTTGTTTTTTCTGTATCTAATTATTATCTAGCTTAGTCTGGACTAAATCAAATTGATTATACAACTTTTACAATTCTCTGTATCACCGCCTTCTCCGCATTTAATTCTCCTCGATACCTCCAAATAGTCACCGTAGGATTCTCATTTCGAAGACATTCAAAGTTTACAAAGATTTATTTAAGAACCAATATTCTGAAGCACACGTCAGTGAATTATCCTGATGAGGGTGTAGCTGTAGCATACAAGTTTACATAGATAGACTTTGCGTGTATTCAGATGCCAAATATAGCAATCATTAGATTTGATTAACCGGCTATAGATTTCTTCACTGATGATATTTTAATTGTTAACAATCGAACCAGGGTTGTGAAGGTGATGTGGTCGTGAGGTATGTTCGGCGACCATCTTGCAGTATTCTATATTTTCATATATAATACAAATTAAATTAAACAATTAGACATATACACAGAAAAAAAATATTTACCAAATAAATATTTGGTCGTTACAAGGATTCGAACCTTGAACCTTTTTCTATCCGGGGAAACGGTTTAACTATTTTCGCTTTAACAACCGATTACGGTGTCGACAAATTTTAAACTTATATTCTGTAATTTTTAATTATTGATACATATTACGAACGTAGATAACCGAGCATCCACCTACCTACAAACAAACGAATACATAATGCCCCACGTACCGGCAAAAAAGGACACCTGTCGGCCATACATGCAACAAATTTTCACGTTATTTCGTTTATATATATATATATATATATATATAAATATAATTATTTTATATATATTATAAATAATATAAGGGTTTATTTATATCACGTCCGCCATACGTTAAAAATAGCACGTTGCCAGGAATTCTGTCTGTGTAGCGTGCCTATGCCGGTAAATATTTTATAACCAGTTCTCTTGAATAAATCCAACGTGAAACAATCTGAGCTTTTATTAACGGGAGTAGATTTTGAAATTGTAATATATAATATAACCTTCATGCATATTTCTTCAAGGCATTATCAAATACAGTTTTGATTCTATACGTAATAATATACTTATCTATTATTCCATTTTAAGCGCTCCTCGTAGCAACCAAACATTTTTCCGATAAATATATTTTTTCTGTATTTCTTTCTATAATAATTGATTCATTTAATTTGTATTGAAAATACCACGAAATTATGTTCTAAAATTGCAACTTCACAAAGATATAATTATTAATGATTTATTTATTAAATTGAATCTTGTTGCATATTTACATTCTTATCTTAACTTCTACCGCACTCTCGAGATATACAACTCTCACCTGATCTAGTCCTGTATGTCTTCTAACGGTACGTACCATCTTTCAATTTACCTGGTCTTGCCAAGTCCGCCCCAGATTTTCTTTATTATGGTGCACATTCGAGTCATACCACATTATTTTATTCCATATGACCTAATAACCTGAGCGATCCTTTATTAAGCCTGTTCGCAATGTGTGAGTAGCCCGTGCATGCGTGTACATGCGAGTGTATGTTGTGTTATACTAAATTGCACTGTATTATTTAAACTTGTTAAAATGTGTATTATCCATACAAATTTCTGGTGGGTTATAAATTTCTCAAGATCAAATATTGCATCAGATTTTGTTAATTATACTTTTTATTTGTTCCTTCTTATTTACTAACTAATTATGTATAATATGCTTGTTGATTAATAATATAAAATATTTGCCTCAGCACAGCAGTGAGGCAGATATTAAAATACTTAATGTACTCACAAAACATGATATGAAATATGTAATAAATGTGGCCACATAAAATTTTTAAATACTAAAATATCCTTATTTTGTTTTTGTTCACGCTTGTGAGTGGTGACAGGAGTAGTGACGCGAGTCCTGACGCGATATTGTTCCCAGAGCGATGTGGAGTTTCGACAAATCGTTTTTAATAAATTGAACTCCGTTCATTGCATTAAAATGATAACTTATTTTGCGATGAAAATCAAAATACAGATTAAGAAGATATTTTACCTAGAACGTGGGCTGAAGTTATGCTTATACAAACGTTTATTTTAAATGTTGTATGTGTATAAGTTAACTGCTTATAGATATATATATATATTTTTTTTTTGTACATTGATTTGCTTACCGTTATTATTTTTATTTTTATATTTTACTTTGAACTTTGAATCCCGCTAGACAGCGCCAGGACATTCACTTTTTAAACCAGAAAGTTTTAACACAACTAAATTTTAACAATTTTTAATTCGTACTTTACATTTTTTCAGTGGAATATTAATAATTTTTTCATTGTTTACTTGATTATTTGGGGGTGATGTGTTATAAAATATCCTAACTTCGCTAATAAAAAGTCATTATTGCTAGTTAGTGAACAACAACAGTATTTTTCTTCTGTGTAGTTGTGCTAGTATGCCATTTAACTGAACTTTTTTCAATCGTTATTTACTTATTTACTCTTACTTTACTTAGTTTTTTAATTTTTTATAAATGGAACATTGCATTTATTTTGTGTTTTACATTATATTTATATTCTATTAATTGCATCCTGTTTTACTATTTATATAATATTGTTTTACTTTTTATGTACATTGAACATTGTATTTATATGCTATCTAATCGCATCTTGATTTACTCTTTATGTATATTTATTAGTATATTGAACACTACACTTTATTTAATACTATACCGGAAAGGCACTGTCTGCTATAATGTGTAGCAGGCAGGGTACCGAAATACATGTTTCACTTTACTGCAATATTATCTGATTAAAACAATATAATAACACACTGTACTATACTATGAATCAAAAAAATATATTATTATGAGTATTATAATATCTGCCTCACCGAGCTTCGCTCGTGCTAAGAGGAACATTTTACTTGATTACTCAATAATCGGTAGATATACACATGTACATTCTACATAGTTAGTTAATAATCACCAAACATAAATAAAAAATTATTTTAAAAATGGAGGGAAATAAAAAATGTAAAATGAAAAAAATTACATTCACATACGTATATTTTCCGCAATATTTTAGAGAAATTTGCTGTCAATACGCCTCACTGCCGCTCGATAACCACCCATTGAATATGTTTTTATGTGTGACAGATCAATGATTCACCGAATGTAGTGCAATCACTTACTAAAAAAAAATCTAGTATAATATAATCTGTTTTATTTTACGTTAGCAATAAATAAAATCATTATTAATATCTGAACATCTGTTAAACACGATTTTATACTTCTTATAATTAATTCCAAATAGATAAAACACAGAAATAAGATATTTATAGATCAAAATTAATCGAATCAGATTAAAGAGCTACGGTGACTTGATTAAATCGCAATCTTTTAATTAAAATATTATATAATTACTAATATTATATTCAATATATACATATTAAAACCGTTTTAGAGGACGCTCAAAGTCTCATTGGATAGAAAGAATTATTGAAGTAGTTGATGTGACATGCAAAGATTGGCAGAGTCGTAGGCAGTGGCGTAACTATGCCAATATAGCCAATGCGGTGCATCGGGGCCCACGTTAGATAGAGACCAAAAATCCATCCGCGCCCAACAATACATTTTAAATTCATTCTTTTCTCAGCGTTAATGTGAACTAATCATATTTCAAATTATAAACTTTAAAAAATAATTACCCACATACCTTAGGAAAACACCTGAATTCTTTATCAACGAGGGTTGGAGAGAAAACCATTGCCGCAAAATGAAAATGTTGGTGAAGCAAAACAGGTATTTTGTGCAATTGCGTATACACAATACACGACACTTTTATTCTATTACTAAAAGTCTGGCCAGTCAATTGTACCGAAGCGGCGCAAGACAGTGAAACGTGGAAGCGCCTTGTCGAACCCTCGGTCCTTCGAACCTCTTACCTTAAAGGGACAAATATAATGTTGATGATATTACAAGTGTGAAGACACAAAAGTCCAATCTGATTTCATTATTATAACTCCGTAGAACATAATGTTTTTATACGTTGTATATAAAACATATACAGGGCAATTTTTCAGTTTTTCATTGGGGCCCAGTCTTTATAGTTATACCACTGGTATGCTACCTTCGTCCAGAAGTTAATTAACAATGGCTGATGATGATATGACTCCATAACTAGACTCAAGCCTGTTCAAATTTTCGAGCATTTGCAAATTATAATTTTACGTATATATTAGAAAACGCATCACAGAAAATAAATAACCATATAAAATATGATGTACATAGTACAAATATGTATATACAAAACATGGCAACAATGCAAGGAAACAAATTATATAAATGTTATGAATTTCAAATAATAATATATTTAAATATTTTCAACCTTGCGTAATATAATATGCTAGATAATAGATAATAGATAATATACGCTTCAAATTTGATTTTTTAATTTAAAATTATTAACCACATTACTGACTGTCGAGATTTGTTTTATTTTAGTGAATTTATTAACAAATCTCTTAATGACGCTTGTACATATATAGATAGTCTCACAAAGGCATATACAATTCGACGCAAAGGTAGAACAAACAAAGGGGTAATATTTAAGAAAAAGCCTTTGGAAAGAAAAGCCAGTGTTTTTTTTCAATTTCCCAGCAGATTAGTTTTCATGTTCCTTCAAGAATTTAATTCTACTCGATTTAAAACCTTATTCTATATCGGCAAACAGGGGTACGCACTGCATACACGCAAAAAAGCTGTGCATTACTATAAATATTACAGAATATAAGTACTAAATTTATTCGATTCCTATAGTGAAAATGGAGAACGCGCTTCCCCGAATAGGAAAGGTCCAGGTTTGAATCTCGGTAGTAAACTAAATATTATTTCGATAGATAGATTTTTTTCTGTAAGTATAGTTTGTTTCTAGTTGATTCGTTTATATTGTATTAAACAGCACAGAATTGTGTTCTGAAAACCAACTTCACAACAAAAATGTGTTCTCCTTAATAACTTAATTGGTACTTCAAGTTTTATCACAAAAAGTATATTTTGTCCCTAAAGCGATTGATTTTTCTAACGCCGATATTATATCTGTTATATACATAATTATACATAATCTTTTTACACAATTTTAATGTCATTTACGAGTTTCACCGGTTGTATTCTCGGCCTGCAGATCGCCGCACGCGATTCTGTCTGTAAATATAATAAACACAACGACAAAAATTAATCGCGTTAATTTTTTTTGTAATTTTCCGCTTTCAATGTCGATGTATCGATCGGCCGTATTGTTCAACCCTACCGCCCGCCGTACCTGCCCCCGCCCCCTTCCCGCCCGCCGCGAGCACCTACGACACACGCGTGCAGTGACCATAGCCTCTAGCGATGGTTAATATCGGAACATCAGTTCCAGATGAATATCGGATCATTCGGTCGGGTATTTTTGGAACCGGTTCCAGCTTTCTAACTGACTAAGGAGCAGGCAGAGAGGATAGAATGCCACATTCTTCTGTCCTGGCACACCATTTACCGACCTATGGCACCAATATTTCTTGTTTCTCACGATACTTAAATCAATTTTGTGAGACCGCTTACTACAATACTGAATAACTGGGTGGTTTTTTGACTTGATAGTGTGGTGACCCTGCACACACCTCACAGACATGGCCGTGTAAGAATTCACTCAACAACCATATAGGGCCGAAACCCAACCGACTAATCAACAGACACCATACACCGTGACAGACACTGGCCAAGGATCTAGCAACCACTTCTCCGCAGATTTTCCTTTCATCCACATCTCGAGCGATCCACTCCAGCGTTCAACCACATCCGCGCAGTTAACTGTTTACCGGCTGTGTATAATTCATCCATCAATAAACGCCAACCTTTGTTAGTGCACCTTAATTTTTATACCTCACTCTAGACAAAACATAAATACTCACACACACACCAAATACACTGATACTCGTGAGACCAAGAGATGGGCGCTTCTACCTCACATCCACAAAACCTTCTAACACAATCTTAGTATACAACCACAACCCGTACAATAGTGACCACCGACAGATCTAGGATTTTTCTAAGGGGGGGGCAATATTTACTAGTTTAAATCTAAATGACTCAACTTACTTTTCGCTCGGGGGAAAAACGCATTGCAAGTTTCTAACGATAAGTACAAATTTATCTGAAATTATCCGTCCTTGTTAGTAACCGGTTAAAAATCATCGGAACACAAATATCATTCATCGCTAATAGCCTCTACGCATTGCAAGTTTCTAACGATAAGTACAAATTTATCTGAAATTATCCGTCCTTGTTAGTAACAAATATCATTAATCGCCAATAGCCTCTACGCGTTACCTGTTAAAGTGCTGCGAATGACAAATTTCACAATGGAAAAAAAGTTCAGAAGCGATTTAACAATTTTATTTTAAAATAAAATGTCTCCGTCAATGTTCGGCGCAGGCGCAGATAGTTTCGCAAAGCACTGAAACTTTTCAAGATTGCAGCAGTGTAGAAAGTTAGTAACTGTTGTCGTTGTAACTTACTGTTAATATTGGAGCAGTGTAGAAAGTTAGTAACTGTTGTCGTTGTAACTTACTGTTAATATTGGAGCAGTGTAGAAAGTTAGTAGTACCTGTTGTCGTCGTGTTAATATTGAAGCAGTGTAGAAAGTTAGTAACTGTTGTCGTTGTAACTTACTGTTAATATTGGAGCAGTGTAGAAAGTTAGTAACTGTTGTCGTTGTAACTTACTGTTAATATTGGAGCGTTACTTGCGTGCGACTTTTGATGTTTGATATTCGTTGACATTTTTAATTAGAACTCTAAATACTAAATTTTGTAATACACACGTCCAAAATATACACTATGGTGTCTGTCCACGAATAAGACTTGGATACCTCATCTCACAGATTTGTCGGTAAAAGCCTGCGTGTAAAATATCTAAAACAATGCTTCGCGCTCATCTCTGTACTGTCTGTCTGTCTGAGAGAAATATCATCCATGTATTATGCACGCACAAGATTATATAACTGTAGGAGATTTATATTTCCTACTAAAAAATACGGTTATACCGTAATTTTTTGAGATATCGCCTTGACAATGGTATGTGTTACAGTGCCGAAACGTTGACCAATACATCCTCAAATAAACCATCGATAAAAATCGCGATCTAACCTAGAAGAGACGCCAGTTCCATACGCTAGATCTCACGGAAACCTTAAGTAAAACATACATATGTATATATACAGGATATGACATATATATATACAGAATATAACAGACCTTATCCACAATATTTTATGGCTGGACACCTGACAAAATGGAGTGTTCAAGGAATATGTGCAAATTCCGCACCGTTACCAAAAATATTAATATTTTAAAAAATTATTTGCGTAATTTATCCATTATTATTATATATTTATCTTAGTTTCAGGCCCTAAATCATTTGACAAAAAATAGTCTGGCCGCTCAAAATTTGATGACCTTTCATTTTTGTATTCAATATAGAATTTGGAAGCAATAAAATATTTAAATTAATCGACATAACTGTGTAATTTTTTTGAAATGTTTTTTCTCTTTGACATGGTTGAGATTAAGCACATATTCCTTGAACATTCTCGACTTGTAATTACGTCATACCCATAAAACATTGTGGACTAGGTCTCTTACGCCATGTTTATATTCGAAGGTAAATTTGGGCCCCTTACACAAATTGACCTGTTTTTGTTCCCTAGCACACTCATTATTTAATGGTGCACGTCCAAAGGGGTGTATTTACTGAGGGCGGAAAGAATATAAGTTTATTTGTGTTAAGAGTAACATTACGCAGCGATACACTCCGCAAAGTAAATATCCCTAAACCGTCTGACTAGTACGTCATAAATTATCATTTTTTAAACCAGCCTCTCTTCATTACTACCGTAGTGTAGAGGCAGGATATAGTATTACAGAAAAATGTTAGATTGGGACAATCGTGGGATGTGAAATAACTAGGGGACCGAGGGGAAGACCGTGCCGTATCGTTGATAATGTCGAGACAGACCTGTAGACGATGGTGATGTTAAAGAATGGATTATTTTGACTTCTATTATGGAAGGTGAGTCCCATGAGACCAGTAAAGAAGAAAAACAACCGAAAATATTTATTATGGTTGTCAACGTCATTATTATCCTCATCATCATCATCATCATAAGCCGTGATCCACTTCTGGATGAAGAGCATCCCGGCTGTCTTCCATTTTTCGTTATTATTCGTTTTAATGTGTTTTATGTACTATGGAGATTTTCATTAAAAACTTTTAAAAATATATATTTTAGTGTTATTAATTTTAATATTGTTTATCTTTTTTATGCCACTATGCTGCTATGCCACTATGCCACTATGCCACTATGCCGCTATGCCACTACGCCACTATGCCACTATGCCACTATGCAACTATACCACTATGCAACTATACCACTATGCCACTATGCCGATATGCCACTATGTCGCTATGCCACTATGCCACTATACCACTATGTCACTAAATAACGTGGATTTTTTTTTACCCACGCATTAATCTCGTATTTGAAAAAATGTAAATACGTGTCATTGACAAGATATTATTTTTTAAATCTCCATACTATGAAAAATATCATATTAAAAATAAATCATTTAATTTTTATAAAGTAATGTGGTATTTTGGTCCACTGCGCACATTAGAAAAATAATATTACATTTTAAATTTACATGTTCATATAATTATAGTGAATTGTCTCTGAATTTTGATGCAAAAGTATGCAAGAACTTATTTATCTAGTTCTTAATTACATAGTGTATTAAGTAGGTACTTGCATATTCTAATTTTCTCAATCAACGACGTTCTACATTCAAAATTATGTTTCGTGGCTGGAAAAATTGACGTAAGAATGGTAAAAAAGATCTAAAACGAAAGGGTTGACAAGACCGGGAATTCGTCTTAGGCCTAACATGAATCCTACATCGAAAAATGATATTTTAGAAGCCTCTAGGATCGACAATTAGGCAGACGAGGGGAGAATTTTGTGTCAGAATCGAAGAGCACGCCAGAATATGACAGGAAAGTGTACATTAAATAGTCAATCTAGGACTAAATTAAATCTGAGACCCTTCTATGGAAATTAAAAAATTCCGTATTGAGCGCCCGAGCTGCATTCACATGACACGATGAGAATGATGCGATGCTACCTAATCCCTGAACTCGCATATGGAACGAAGTCGTGGACACTGAAACGATGCTAAAGCGACTTAAAGTATTTGAAATGTGAATCTACAGACAATTTCTAAAAATAACTAAGTTTAATTACAATGTAATGACTCGGAAGCAAAAAGAAAAAAAAATCTTAAATAAAAACCCTGAAATTGCGAGCAGGAGAGACCTTGGAAGACATCCTGGCTGAAGACTTTAAGGCCACGGTTCAGTAAGTCTACAGTCCAACAATTTAGAGATGTTGAAAATAAAATAATAATCGCCAACATAATCGCTGACATTCGATAACCGTACAAGCATCGATAGAAGAAAAGACATTCTATCCTCCTGCTAACCGTACAAGCATCGATAGAAGAAGAGACATTCTATCCTTCTGCTAACCGTACAACCATCGATAGAAGAAGAGACATTCTATCCTCCTGCTAACCGTACAAGCATCGATAGAAGAAGAGACATTCTATCCTCCTGCTAACCGTACAAGCATCGATAGAAGAAGAGACATTCTATCCTTCTGCTAACCGTACAACCATCGATAGAAGAAAAGACATTCTATCCTCCTGCTAACCGTACAAGCATCGATAGAAGAAAAGACATTCTATCCTCCTGCTAACCGTACAAGCATCGATAGAAGAAGAGACATTCTATCCTTCTGCTAACCGTACAACCATCGATAGAAGAAGAGACATTCTATCCTCCTGCTAACCGTACAAGCATCGATAGAAGAAGAGACATTCTATCCTTCTGCTAACCATACAACCGTCGATAGAAGAAGAGACATTCTATCCTCCTGCTAACCGTACAAGCATCGATAGAAGAAGAGACATTCTATCTTTCTGCTAACCGTACAAACATCGATAGAAGAAGAGACATTCTATCCTCCTGCATACAAAATCGAATAGAAAAATGTAACAGAAAAACAAAGTCATTATGCGACAATTATTATAATAAGCATTTTTTTGCAATTAAGAAAATATATAGGAAAAGTGGAGAGATGGGGTTGGAAGGGGGTGAACTTACGGGAGTGGTATCTCGGGGGGTGGTTAAGGTACTAGGAGGCAGTCGCGGTGCTTTGTACACTCCTACGGAGTGCTATTAAATTACATTATATTAATGGATTTAGTTTAGTCTAAGATAGGCATCTCTTGCTTGAACTGAAAAAGCAACAACTTCACGACTTCTATCCCATTTTACCATCTACCTTATTCTGCGATATATTTTATTTTTAAAAAAAAGGAACGTTTCATTTATTTTATTTTTAATAATAAAAATACACTTGTGTAATATATTAGCTTTTATTTTAAGAAATATTTACTGATATATTATTCGTTTTACAATATTTCTTATGGTATGACATACTAGACACACGCCTGTACTTCAGTTGATTCCAAATCACAATTGCTTTAAGTGTTGAAAAAAATATTTGAAAACGAAATATGAGCAGACCAAAAGTCCTCTGGACCCACGATACCAACGTCAGAAAGGTTCGGAAGGAGTTGGGAGAAGCGTATGTCCTATGCTCAAAGCAACGGTACTGAGGATGATGATGTTTTAAAAATTCAAGATTATTCAAGGGAAAAAAAATACTAATACAGGTGGCCCAAAAGTCGCTAGACCATTTAAAAATCGAATAACTTTCTACAATTAATTTATTTTATTTATTTCAGTTTAATATAACGTAATCCTGGAAATTAAATATGTAAAAATTCACGACTGAGCAACGTGTTGTTCTCACCCCGTAAAAGTAACGGTTTGGTGTGGGTGAAAGAGTTTTTGGACCTTATTTCTTTGAAGAAGAGGTCAAAACGGTATTGAGAAATACTAGAGAATTTCGTGCATCCTGGTGTGTGGTGGCAGATACACCATAGGTATGGTGGCAGCAAGATGGTGCTACTGCCATACTGCCTATATATCTCGCCCGACAATTGAACTCTTAATGCAAATTTTTGGAATAAGGATAATTTCGCGAAACTCTGAAATTAAGTGACCGTCCCGCTCACCTGACGTAACTGACATTTTAAAGATAGAGTATATCATAATAATCCTCGAACCATTCAGCAATTAAGGCTTAACATCCGTAGGGAAATTAAAGAAATAAGCCAAGAAACATTACGACAGGTGATGGTTCACGTCTTAGAAATAGCGCGTCAGTGTGAAAAGCAAAATGGTGATTATTTAAAGGATGTAATTTCCAAAATTGAACTAAATTTATTTCCAAGAAGTGTAGTTTCTGTTTATAAAAGTTATTTCATTTTAAAATAGTCTAACGAGTTTTGGGCCAACCTGTATAAACACGTGTACATACATGCATGTACATACATACATGTACGCACATAAAAATAAACACAATTATTCGATCATAGCCAACATTGACGTCCAGGACAATTTTATGTCTGTTAAAGAGAATCCTAAACTCATCGCTGCTGAATTTATAGATCACTAACCAACTTGGATCCCAGACTAGCAGACAGCATTCTTAAATCCAAAACCTTAGATAAAACACACCTAACTGGATATACAATTTTTTAACACACACCGCATAGTTTTGATTTTGACCGAATTTCTTCAAGTGAGTTGTCCACTCTAATTTTATCTCTACATACGAACTGCGCAGTGGGACACGATGCTATATCTAATTTCACAGTGAAACAAATCAAACACTTCGTCTTGAAACCTCCGCTACATATATTTAACCTTAGCCTGGAACCAGGAATAGTACCATCATATTTAAAAGCAGCAGTTGTTAAATCTATTTACAATTTACAAGAGTGGAGATAAAACAAAGATAATCAACTACAGACCGATTTCCCTGTTTAGCTATTTTGCAAGACTACTGGAATAAGTAGTAAAAAAAACTCATGAAATATCTTGAGACAAATAAAATTTTATCTGAAAATCAATACGGTTTCAGAGCCAATATGGGAACTGAAGATGCCATTGCAAAACTAGTTAAACACACTACCACAAATATGGAAGTACTAGGCATCTTTCTAGACTTATCGAAACTTGTGATATTATATCATACTCTGCTTATAAATAATATCAATAATATTGATGTTGAATTGGTTCAGAAATTACCTTGAAAACAGGAAACAAACTGTAGAAATCAGTGGCACCCGTAGTGATCCAATGTACATTAAATATGGAGTGCCTCAAGGTAGCACACTCGGTCCGATACTCTTTATAATATATATTAAAGAAATTTATTTTAAAACTTTGGAGAACGGAGTTAAAATTAGTAATTCTGATAATACTGTAATCATTATAAATGGTGACACGCGGGCTGAACCATTTAAAATGGCAGCATTAGCCACTGCAGAAATCAAAAGTATTTTTGACAATCACCTACTAATACTTAACTAAAAGAAAACATAATTTATTGGCTTTAAGTTTAAAAAAAAAACAATTTCATTTCTTAAATGACTAGAATGCATTTCGGATTCAAATCAAATATGTAACAGGAACATAATTGAAAAAACAAGTGAGATAATTTATTTCGGATTAACAATTGATGAAAATTTACGATGGGCTCCTCATATGGAGCGATTAAGCTACAAAGTGAGAAAATTAATTTTTTATTTTCAAAATTTTACTCAACTTCGTGAATATTACATTACTCAAAATGGTATTTTATTCACTTTGTCAGAGTCTCATCAGTTACGCAATATGTGCATGGGGCGGTGCAGCTCTTGCTTTAATGGATTCTCTTATTAAAGCTCAGAAATTGGTCATCAGAGTGACACACGAGAGGCCATTTAGATATAACTTTGAAGAACTTTTTAAATCCTTTCTAGTTTTGGATATAAGACAACTGTTCACCAGATCAAACCTAAAACAATTTTTTTTAAACTTAACTTCACATCCACGATCCGATTCAAAGGAAAATAGGAGCTAAACCTTAGAATACTTCTTAGTCCCCAAAATGGATACCAAATTTGGTCAACGTTCTTTCTTCTTTTGTGCACCGCGTATATTTAATAAATTTCCAGTAGGTCTTAAAGGGTATAACGATTTTAAACCAAAAACGACAAAATGGTTGCTTGATGTGGGAAGAATCCAAAATGAAAATAATTTGTGTATTTACTTTGCGATGTGTATCGCTGCGTAATGTTACTCTTAACACAAATAAACTTATATTCTTTCCGCCCTCAGTAAATACACCCTTTTGGACGTGGTCTAGGGAACAAAAACAGGTCAATTTGTGTAAGGAGTCCAAATTTACCTTCGAATATAAACATAATGTAAGAGACCTAGTCCACAATATTTTATGGATATGACGTAATTACAAGTCGAGAATGTTCAAGGAGTATGTGCTTAATAATCAATTGTGCTAACCGACACATTTTGTCTCCAACAAAAAAATACAGACAAAAATCTTTTTTAAAACTTTGGATTGTACCTTAACATTATACAACATATTAAAACTGTACAGTTGTTCTGTGCTTTAGAACAAACCACGTCTAGTAAACTAATTACCTTTATTTCAAATGTATTATTTTATGCAAAAAAAGATAAATAAATATATATGACATACATTATGTCCTACTTACAAACAAACACCACTAATTTTACTGTAGTGCAATATTATACTCATTGACGAACAATTTGTGTAATGTATTTTATTATTCTAGCGTTTAAAACCTATTCCGGAATTTTGTTAAACATCGCGTTTTTTGAGTTGGATCTTTTTGCATATTAATTAAACACTACATATTTATAACCAATGTCCTGAAACGTTAAGAAAAAAATTTTTACTTTTAAAAACGATTATTAGCAATTACCTACCTAAATATATAGAATTCATATCAGAAATACCTATTGCTGTTAATTATACCATTATGCAACATTATGCCGTTGCAATTTTACAATTTCTGACATTACATTTGTTCATTTCCTATTTTGAAAAATGTACTAATAGAACAAAGGAAACTGACATTATATTACAATGAAATGTATCAATTTTTTTACCTTATAACACACAGAAATACATCATATATTTATGAAAATTAAACGTGAACAAACGACCCTGACAGGGTGGGGTGAGGTGGGGTGAGCATGGATGCATTGTAATTCACGTTTAAATAAGTAAACAGAAAAGTTTCTTCAAGCTCCGAGCTAACTTAATCAGCTCAGATTTGCGGTTCAGGTAAATAGCTGAACGTAGTTAATATGTTGAGATCGAGGTCCCAACATGTACATGGTTTAATCTCTGTTTGCAATGTTATGTTTTATTATTTGTGAGATTCTGAATTGCGTTGGCAAAGCTAAGAAAGAAATTAATTTCACTCGCGAAATTCGCAAGTAAAAAAGAACTGTAAAAAATTGGTTTTCATACAAAAAGAAAGCGAATATTGACGTTTTAAGAGCTGCAAGTACAATACATACTGACGATCCAGAGAATAGGTCATTTTCTATCATCTTCCGCTGTGTCGCGCCGATTCACTAATTTCACAATCTATCTTCATATAAGGTTTCTAACTATTTATCCCAATTTCCTGTTGCTTTTCCCACTCGGTGGGTCCAAAGTGTGGGGAATTTTCCTCTACTTCTTCGTCCTTCGACGTGGTTCACCACAATAAGCTTCATTAAGCTATCTCCTCTTCTCGAAAGATGCTAAAAAAATTGAAGGATACGTATTAGGCAAACGATTGAGAGTGTGTCCTCGATCTTGATGTTCAGCTCCTGCAGAATGGAGATAAGCGGAACCCTCGGCGAGGAGTTTATTTCAACATCGCAATTAAGGTGGTTTGGATTCGTCTTGCGAATGCCAGAACAACTACCAAGATGTATCTTTGTAGTATGTTCTCGACAAGTTTTGAACTTATATTCTGTATGTTTTATAATTGGTACATCTATTATTTAATTTTTTTAAATAATCAACTTTACCTCGGGATGAACCCCAAATTCCTTTAATATATCATTAAAATGAAAACGTAATTGGTTGATATAGTGAAATGGTAACGCATTTCCCCGAATAGGAAATTGTTCAGATTTGAATTCCGGTAGCAATCAAATATTAATAGATATTTCTGTATAATACCCTTCTAGTTGATTAATTTAATTTGTATTAAAAATTTCAGAACATAGTTCTGAAATTGCATCTTCACGACAAAAATGTGTTGTCATTAAATAACACATTTATTATTAATTTCGTACATTTCGGTTCGTGAAAAAAATGTTCAAATTTTCTGGAAAGGAGTAAACATTATTGGCACGGGTAACGCCGGGCGCGTCCGGCTAGCTTCGGTAGGATAAAATAATAATAGTTAACACTATCGGTACGGGTAACGCCGGGCGCGTCCGGCTGGCTTCATCAGGATAAAATAATAATAATAATGATGATGATGATGTTAAAAAAACCCATTAAGTTCCTCGCCCATCCGAAATATTCTCCAAATCACTTGTCATCGTGTCGTGTAATAGAAATACGGACTCGCGGGTCGAGGGTAGGGGGTGGGACTCCGCCCAGGGGCAGGGGTCACGTGTAGTGTGCGGTGAGTGGGGAGGGGGGAGGGGCGAAGGAAAAGCGTACGAGCGTCTTCGGCGCGGTGACCAATTTTTATTTTCATTTTTTTTTTCTACTGTCACTAATTTATCAACTCACTATCACACGGTTTTCTGAGTGGCTAGACAGAGGATAAATAAATAAAAATAAAAAACTACAATCTTATTCTCATAAGGGGTGTCCAGCGTAAAACATTCAAGTTTAATATTAAATTTTTTTAAAAACTACAATCTTATTCTCATATTTTATTTATACAAAATGGAGTTTAACAATGCGGATTTTACGTTTTATAAATATAATCAATTGTCTAAACGTCGTCAATTTCTCTTAAGACACTCTTGCAATCGGACTCTTAAATTAGCGAATACGCGAGAGCAAAGCGTCGGTTCAATGGCAGCAACTTCACGGCGGATATTTTCTTGTAGGGCCTGAATTGTTCGAGGATTGTCGTTAAACTCTCGGCTTAAGGTATTTCCACAAAAAAAGTCGGACGGTGTAAGGTTCGGTAACCGAGGTGCCCAGGGTATGTCTCAGTGCTTGCTGATTAATTTAAGAGAAATTCCTCTCAGCTTCTCATTGAAACTCTATCTGTGTGTGGAGTGGCCCCGTCTTGCTGAAATTGTGTTCTGTTGTTGAACCCGGGAAACAGCTGCACTTGCGGTACCAAAAACTCGTCGATCATTCGGCAATACATGTCAGCAGTGACTGTTTCTCGCTGCTTAAAAAAATAAGGGCCAATTATTCCTCGGGCAGAAATTTTACATCACACCGTCGTTTTTGGACAATGCAAATGTTTTTGATGGCGTTCCTTGGGTTGTTGGGGCACCAGTATTTCATGTTCTGTTTATTAATATAGCCATCGATATGAAAATGTGCTTCATCAGTAAGCGATATGTTTCCAAGCGTTCGTGCTATTCCAAAATGTTCCAGCATCGTTCTCGCTAAGGTTTCGCGTAAAGAATATTCATTTTTGTTGAGAAACTGTACAATTTGTATTTTTTATAGATAAAACTGTAGTTTTTTTTTCAAAATAACGTGCACTGTTGATTTTTTTATTCCAGTACAGGCTGCAATCTTCCTTATCGATTTACGCGGATTGCGCATAATTTCACGTCGAATATGAGCCACGTGTTCTGACGTCGCTGTTGACGTTGATGGTCCCGGAGGAGTTTGGTTAACCATTGTCCCTTCTTCTCTGAACTTTTGAACCTAATACCAGATATGTTGCGCGTTCGGTCCATCACTTACTCGTCGAATATTAAAATGTGTACAAAAAGCGCGACCCGCACGAACCGTACTTTAAATATTGCTCAATTGTGAACGCGCGGTGCGGTCCCTACCAGTGACTCATTGCGACTGGCAAATCCGCAAATCATGCGCGTCGAACAATACTTCTCCAACTTACCTCACCCTGATGTTGTACGAGCAATTACAATTTAATCTTGAAATTTTTCCGCCGGACATCCTATATAAACATTTTGTGTAAGCGCCCTAGAGGTGAAAGTTTTTACGAAAATAGCGCTAAACAATTTATCCAATATTATTATTATTATAGAAATTAATATTTCTAATGCTAACCTACCGAGACTTGTAAGAATATATTTTAATTCAAATGTGTCAAAACGTAGATTTAACATTTGTAGATATGAATAAAATATCTAGTAAAAATATGTAACTACCACCGGGATACGAACTCGGAGCTTTCTCTTTCCGCGAGAATGAGTTACCTATGATGTGTAGTGTAGACATTACGTGTGTTACTCTCAAATATTAAAGATTTTTTGCAAATAAAAAGATGCCAGCTTTTAATAGAAAATAATAGATGTCTCATTAAAATAGATGGAATATATATAAAGTTGAACGATGAATTGTGAGAGACTGAACTGAATCCGTTAACATATAAATAAACGTCTGAATTATCAATCCCCATAATAAATTTAGTAATAGTACCATTAATATATCCATTAATCCTTACCTTAAGATATACTTCCCACTCCTACTCAAATATTTAATAAAAATTGACCTACAACCCCTGGTCACCCCGGACGCTAGCCGCGTCCCTCTCCAGCGCGCGCGCCGGCCGCACGTTTCCGTCCCTCTCGCCCGCGCCTCGGGCCCGCCGAGATTCTCCGATAGCAGGATTACCTCGGCCCTGCAACGGAGCGGTTCCATGTCCATAAAAAATTATGTTTTAATTTGTTTTCCACTGAAAATAAGTGAAAAATTATTTTGAAAATACTTCAGTTCGCGCTTTTGAAAGTTCGAGATAGGAAAAAATTATAATAACAGATTATTTTTCTTCTGAATTAAATTATTTCACATTTTTTCTCTCTACGGGTCGCGTCAATGAAGATCAACTTTTATTGACTTGTCGCAATTACGATTATATTGATATCTTTAATAAAATATAGAAGTATCAGTCAGTTTTCTATACAAATACAAATCCTTAAACCGATCTGAAGCAAATTTTGCATAGTTCCATTTTAGGATCCTGATTCTTTCTCCCCTAGTCACTTCACTTCAACCCCCCCGATAAAATTTATTTTTAATTCAATGCCATTCGATCCAAACTGTTGCATATTTACTCTTTAGGCCCCTGCATAAAACGTAGGTACCCTTCCCCTCCCCCACAATATAAATGTTCATTATATTGAACACCATCCAAATTTTGTTTAGTTGCACTCTAGGTTTCTAAAGAAAAAATAGTATTCCCACCCGATTTTCCCAGACATTTCACCCTTCCATTCACTACCATATAATTACATATAGGGCCTGCGCAAAAAAAGTACCATTTTATTTGACCTATTTTTAAAATATAATTAAATTCTGAGCGACGCCGGGTACTAGCTGCTAGGTAATGAATGATACAGTTGTAAATTGAAAACCCCACGTCATTGTTGACGTACTGTTTAAGAGTAATAAAAATACATTAACGTTAAAAAATATCGCGCTCTACGTGTGTCGGCTTTGTTTATAAAATATTATTGTGTCAGTATTAGTCGACGAATCACACGATAGCGATGAATATCTTACTGTTATTAGCAATAACTAACAAGTTTAAAATGATTTCTATTAAGTTGTAAATAACAGATAAATATACTAAGTCGAGCTTGTGTAGTCACGTTATTGAACAAGATTGTAATCTGACGTTTTTTTAAGGTAGCTTTAATTCTTGAAAAATGAAAGAAGGCCAGCTCAGACGGCATTGACACGTGATCACGTGGTCCTATAGGTGAAGACCGAGACGTCCACGAGCACCGTGGATAGCTTTAGTCAGTCGTGATCGAGAACAAGGTGGAGCTGAATGATTAAAGTAGTTAGTAGTAGTAGTAGTAGGGCAAGAACAAAGAAGAATCAATAATAGTATCGTATTGTAAGCAATGTGATTCGAGAGATATAATATATGCATAATTAACTTTTGAAGGTAAAAGTGAGACTAATACAAATACTTGATGACAACTCAGGTCCGCTAATCGAGTGTAGTGCTTATTATCAACGTCATGTAATGAATATTTATCCAAAATTGTATTTATATTTAACTTTTTTAAACCACTGTATTGTTTTTACGTCAACCGTTTTGATACTAACGTATCTTCGTTTTGTGTTTGTAAGGTTTTATTGACTATCAATATTTAATAATTTATCTCATTTTTTTAAAGATTTTTTCTCTTCCTCTTCTCAATTTTCTTAATTTTTCTTACTCCTTCAATACAAGAGAAAGTGTTCACTCTTTTTATTGTCTTCTACATTGCATAAAGTAAATCTTTGTTAATAAGTAAAAAAAATCATCAAAATATTTGCTTTTAGTATTTATGTAGGTATAAAAAGCAGTTATATAATGGATCACTGACACTTCTTTCTACTTTTAATATATTTATGCAATATTATATTTCTGTGCTTGGTCAATAATCTGTCTGCAAGGATATTATTGTTTTTGTAACATTTTTGTTAACGGTACATCGTACTGCATAAATATATAAATAAATAAACTTCACTTTACCAATAGTGGGTATATTAATAAATCAGAGAAAACGAGTAATTAATTTGATTTAATTATTAAGGAGAACACTTCTTATTATGAAATTGTAATTATTCAGAACAATATTCAGAAAAATATTTTTGTTGCTACCGGAATTCAAACCTGGATCTCTTCTAATCCGGGGAACGTGTATTAACTGATTATGCTATACCAACACAGTGGATTGACGTTCGAAAATTTGTTGTTAATAGAATCTTACTTTCTTTTTACTTTTAATTAAATAACAGCGTGAAAACTAGCTACTTTAACACAGACTGTAGTCTAGCAAATAAGCCAGGATAATGCTTTGTATATCAGAGGTGGATACCAACAGCATCTCACACAGTTAACTAATAAGTATATTATATCATTGTATGTTCACTTCTGATCTTATCTTATCTATTCTTTAAATAAGTCCGTTAAAACAGCAACAATTTTCACATCAACCCGATAGTATCAATCAAAATTAAACGATCTTTAAAAATCTCTGACACGACAGATAAAATGAAATGTCCGAGTTCGGCCTCGCCGGCGCTAGAACCCGGCGGATGCCAGCCCCCGTGCGAGAGTTCCACGAGCATACCGTGTATAATGGAGGAAAGTTTTTCTGAGGAAAAAGACTCCTCGGATTGTGGCCACTCACGGCCCTCGACAGTAACGATATTACTACTCAGAATCAAAGGCCTGGAATCAAAGGGAAGTGTATCCAGCACCCGCGAGCGCCCCACCGGCGAGCGATTTGGACGACTCACTGCACGCTGCTTTTTCTATCTCTTTACATCTCTTCCTCCGCTACAAACGGATGGAAAATTTGCAATCGGATGGCGAATCGGTTTATCGAATAGACGGAAAATAAAATACACAATCGGAGAATTGCATTTCGTAATAATACTAATATTTAAGATGTCTAACAAGAAATAAATAGCAGGATAAAACCAGGAAACGCTTATTACTTTGTTATACGGAAATCGCTATCGTCGGTGTTGTTGTCGTAGAATATAATTTAATCTATACAACGAGGATACAACCGATCACTCTATAAAACCCCGTGTCTCTTGAATGAGATAATCTTAGAGATTTAGTTGAGATGCAGCTTAGTTTTAAAATGAAAAAGATGTACAAGAACTAGTTATACGCTAAAATAATTTGAATTAATGACGGTTAAGCGACAAATTATACAAAACGTCTTACTATTTACGTACAAAACCACAAATTGATTATTGTATATGAATAAAAATATTAAATATGAATTAAATGTAGTAATTAGAATGATATGCATATAAAATCAATTTTATCGAAAAATATTGTTGTTACGCCACCGGCATTCGAACCTAGATCTCTTTCCAAACCGGGGAAGATGCGCTATTCAACTACACTACAGCGACAATATCTTTAGCGACAAATTTTCGAACCTATATGTTACCTTTTTGATATTAAAATATTTAATCATTCCATTATTTAAAAGAGCCATCTACCTTATTTTTACGGAATCTCAAATACCTTTGAGTAATCTGATAACAGACGCCAGAATTATCAATTCATTTTTATTAAATTTTGGATATATTTATACAACTTTATTACTAGGAGAACACATTCTTATTGTGAAGTTGTAATTATTCAGAACAGACGGTCTGTGAATATATTAAAAATATCACACACCGTCTGTTCTATTAGTTCTGTTAATTACAACTTCACAGTAAGAATGTGTTCTCCTAATAGGAAAAATATTATTTAGAGGTGCGCTTATCCCACGAAAAGTCGGTGAGATTTTAAATATATACACTTATCTATTAATTATACACACAGAAGCCGCTGAAAGCTAAAATTAGAAGTAAATAAATAGCAAACTTTGAGATTTAACCGGACCGCATTCCTTTTCTTTTTGCTGATAGGAACTGACACGAGAATAACCACTCCCATAACAGTTCCGGGAATAGATGGGTTATTTCAACTTTAGTCAACATTAGCTGTAATAGGAGTCAGAACTTCCTCAAAAAATATGACACATCGTGGATACTTACGTCATGAAGAAACACTGGCTACTCCGATAATTTCATTGACTTGACGACAATAAGTCTTTTGGCGTTCTCCGGGACAAGTCTGTCTGTTAAATACAGTTCAAGATAATTCTTTATCCATCGATTATCTGCGCGTCTTGAAATTACCTCTAAGGTTACGTTTATTAATGATATTAATGGTTAAATACAAAATTAATTCTACTTTAATAGTAAAATTCTTTAACTTACTTACTCAGTTACTGCTTCAAACGTTAAAAATACAAAATAAAATAAACATCGGAATGCCTGCGCAATGTACGCTTTCCCGGGGACTTTTCCTAGAAGTCCACAGGCCGCCCCGAGGGGCATCGAACTGGATACGAAGCCTGAACTGAAACATCCACTTTACCGTCATGCGAGAAGAAAAAAATGATAATTTCACTTGACCCATTTAACTATATCTCCTGACCATTATATTTCACAAACAATGCAGATAAATTCACGCACTTGATGGTGAAGTTGTGATCCTCGAAGTGACACGATTAATTATATTACAATGGCGTAACAAAGAATTAACCCCCAATGCAGGATGGGAAATAAGCGTTAGGCTGCAATGAAAAATAGGAGAGCCCCTTGAATATGCATTTATCTGAATTCTTATTTATCTTTACACGCTTGAAATAAACTTATTATTTACGTAATTAAATGATTATCGGTCTGGGGTGTCATTTCTACGATCAAATGTATACAAAGTTTTTTTAAATATATAATCGTATTTGTAATTAATTGTTATTGTAAAATATTTGATAATTTTAAGATGTAATATATATATAAAAAATAATGACGGTTAATTAAATAAGTATTCAAAATGTCCTAGTATTGATATACAAAATCGATTATTGCCATCATAAATTAATAAAAATATAATTTTGAATACTAAATTAATGTATTAATTATAAATATATACATATAAAATCAATTTTGTCGAAAAATATTGTTTTTGCGTCACCGGGATACGAACCTGGATCTCTATTTCCAATCCGGGGAAGTGCACTACCATTGTGCTATAACACCAGTATTTTTCTTGACAAATTTTCTAACCTATATGTTACATTTTTCAAATTAATACACCTGTCCCGGTGACGCAATATCAATATTTTTCGACAAAATTGATTTTATATGTATATATTTATAATTAATACATTAATTTAGTATTTAAAATATCACAGACCGTCTGTTCTGAATAATTACAACTTAACAATAAGAATGTGTTTTCCTTAATAATATAATTTTGAGTTCTTAGACTTACAGAGATTTTAGACTTCCACAAATGAATCTGTCAGGAATACAAAATAGTTAACACTATGAAGGTTTCAAATAGTTCAATGAATTGCCAGCAAATGTGAAGGAAGCAACTAGTGTCGCTGAGTGCAGAAGGTAGGTTAAGTGTACGATATGGAGAACTATGTTCAATAACGAATCATTTCTCATGAGGTTTTTTTTTTGTATTTCATCAATTCTCATACAAACCTAATGCTAATTAATATACGATGTAATTAAATATTTGTTATGTTTACAAAAATGTTGTATACTAGATCTAAGAATATTTTGTCATTATAACAACTAAATAAGAATTATGCATATTGAACATATGTACGAAATCGAAGAAAAATTGTTTCTATATTTAATTGTGTTTAACCTCAAAGTTAGCGCTATAAACATCAACAAGACCCAAGAATAATATCATAACTCTGTATATCCATTAAATAACAAGAACCAAGTTATTTATCAATTATATTAGGTTGATGAAAAAACAAAAGTGTATTTATATACTATCGCAACTAAAAGAAAATCCCTGCTTCACTTTACGATGATTTTCGCTTTGCGTCGATGGTCTGGTACCTAACCCGATACATTAGCTGGGTACTACTGTATACTCGTATGTATATATGTATCGTAATACTCGTGAGATTTTTTTTTAAATTTATAATTCCATTTCTTGCTGTATTAGATTTTAAAAATGCGTGTAAGTATCGGCACCAAAATTATTTTGATGCTTTGGTATTATGCGTGTGATATAAGAAGTATTGTACGGGAATGGTAATCTACCACCAGGTCGTTTGTGTTCGTATAGGTCGCGAAGTGTGTCATAGTTATCTATGAGTGTAGGTTAGCAGCAAGGGCAGTAAGGTCAGTAACGGTAATTTGAACAGAACCCAAAATGGTATACGCAGCACACCACATTTCGAAGGTGTTAAGCATTTTTGTTTTATTTTCTTCAGGATCCAAGTTTCAACTCCATACAGAACCATGGAGAGGATCGGGGATATATCTAGTCGGACTTTTTCGTTTCTGGAGATCTAGTTTCTGGATATTTATTTAATTTAATTAATTAAGAGATTTTGAGAGTGAAAATAAACATACTTACTTACCATCACGCCGTTCCCCGCGGGGGTAGACACAGAGAATAGAGAATAAGGCGAGAATTCTGTCCTGACACACACTTCTCGCCTTATTCACATTCATACATCAGCTCTTACAAGCTCGCCGATTGTTGAGGCTAAAATAAATATAATAGAACTAATATATGATACTAACTAGGAAAATCCACAAAAATGTTCAGGCACATAAAATAGCAGTTTAATAAGATAAAAGAAAGGTGGGAGAAAAGGTAGGGAGGTTGAAACTATTCTCATGGTAAAGGGAGAGCAAAATGTGTTTGTAGATAGAATGATATTAAAATTGAGATTTTAGTGGTTCATAAAAAGAACTCTTTAAGTGTAGTATTCATTAATTAATCTGAGTTAGTTAACTGCATCATTATAATTGTGCGCGCAGTCTCCGGCAAGATGACGCGGAGGAAAGGACAGAAGGAGGGAATTAGGGAAAGAAACAGGACTAGAAAACAGGGGAGCTCAAGGGGCCAACCAGACATCAGGAAGAAACACGACCACCTGAGAGTTGCTCCTTTAGGTATCTTCATTTGTTTTTCCACTAGAGTCACAGGTCTTCTAGCTTCAGAACACGTATTCTATTGTTCCGCACGAAGTATTCTCGAACTCACACTTCGTTGATGGCGCGAAGTGTCACACAACAAGTGCAAGTTTCAAAATGCACAGTGAGAAACCTAACATACAAACAGTATACTATCAGCTCCGCACAGCAGGACGGTAATTCACAAACTAACAATTCGTTCCTACACTGCAGGAAGAACCAGGCGGCAGTCAACGCACTTCGATCAACTCCAAAGATCAATCGTTAACTCATTTTCTCAACTGGTCCAAAACCATACGTAATGAACCACAGATATGGTCGTGCTCTGAGTATATGGAAGGGTGCAATGGATAGGTAATGGATAGAAACCACTATATATGTCGCGCGAGACGGCGATAAAGATCGAACAATAATATAATAATCAATATCAGCCATTTTCTGACCACCGCTAGATGAAGGCCTCCCCAAGTGTCTCCCATCTTTATCTGTCCATTGATTTTCGTTGACACGTATTTCTGCAAAGTTTGACGATTTTATCAGTTCAGCTGGTTTTTGGACGACCTGTTGGCCGCTTGATTTCCCCGCTGGCTGGATGACTGCGTTCGTCTAACGTTTGTCCTTCCTGCAAGCGATGCGGCCTGACCAACTATCATTTAATTATATCAACTACTCTTGTCTGTTTTCTTGTTCACATATTTCTTTTCCTGTCTCATCATGTGATGCCCAACATGCATCTTTTCGCGCGTTATTCTTAATTTGAAGACCCTGCTTCGTTGAGTGAGTCCATATTTTCGCAGCTATACGTGAATAATATAATAATTCCACCTAATTAAAATTCTTGATATTTTAATGTTTTTATCGTATTTTTTTCCAACAAAGCCATTCGGTAAGCAATGCTACTGATAACTTCTTCATTGGAGCATATAATACATATCTAGCGTATGACGTAGGAACGTAAAATCTAGACTGCTCGGCTCGAATAGTACAAGTCAGAAAAACTGTTTAATTATGTAACTAATACAATGTTTTATTCATGTTTAAAGTACCACTGTATGGTTTCTGCTAATGGGGTAGGCTGTACCATCATGCCAAAATGCTAATGGCATCATGCGATGTTTGAAATATTGTCAGTAATATTAATCGTGGCCTGTTAATATTTTAGTTTGACGTATTGAAATTCGTGGGAATCACGTGGGGGCTAATCAAATACGCCTGGCGCTGACAATAGTATTGATCTTACAGAGGCCCTCATTTTATTTTATCTATAGCATTGAATATGTTTATAAATATAATTGAAAACAATTTACTTTGTTTAACACCACTTTATTTTTGCTAACACCGAACGGTTTCAGAATCACTAGAACCAGAACCTTCTACAGGGCGTTCAAGATACTGACTTAGCGTTACAGAATATGAGCAATTATACATAGTGGCAGGTATTAAAGTGGTGGTGGATGATTGTGGGGAGGAGAAAAAGAGGTAGATGACATGGTGAAAGGGAACATTTTTAAGATAGAAGTGTAGGTCAGATTTTTTCAGGTTGGTGTTAGCATAAATAAAGTCGTGTTTAAACAAAGTGAATTGTTTTTAATTATATTTATAATGAATCATACCGCAAATTTATAACGGAATACAATATTTATTTCTGTCTAAAATGTAATTTTGCTTAATTGCACTTTAGGGACTGCACAAAGCCCCTTATTTTAAATAATAACTAACTTGAATTCCGGACGTGGACTGCTATCGGTCTTTACATTTATTTCATAACACATTTTTGTTTGTTGTGTTTGTACAAATATTGATCAATTTTATTAGTAAACATGTAAAAAATAATAATATATTTGTGTATTTTTGTACCTCCACTAAATTAATTAAATAATTATCTTTTCTGCACGGTTCATACGCACTGTAGTATCTGTATCCTACTGTACTCATATACTTTTAACTCATTTATTTTGTACCTATATTGTATCATTAAACTGTGATTGCTCTGTGTAGTATAAAATATAATATCAAAATGAAAGAACAGTTTATGGCAACCTTCAATCTCATTTTCAAAGCATCTCTCCCCTTACATCGCTGTCATTTTGATTCATATAAAATGTATTTTTATAAATTCCAACTATTCCATCGCATTAATGTCCGGCCGCCCGACTCGAGCCCGCCTTATCCTTTAATTTAGGGCAATAAAATCATATCAAATCGGCTTTATATTTCCGCCCTCCGCGCCGGGGCAGGGGTGGGGCCTTCGGAGAGCGTCGGCGGGGTGGCGGGGTGGCGGGGTGGCGGGCTGAATTATATCAGGGGCAAGTTTGAGATTGCCGGATCGCGATACCTCACACGACAAGAAGTAGAAAAAAAGTTAGAAAATTCGCGCAGAGGCGAAAGGGAATCATTGGAGAAATTTTTACCAATATACATTTCTAAGTTAAAGTTTCATTTTATTTTATTTTAAGGAGACAAATTATGGTGTGTACGATAGCACAGCGGCGCGCCCATCACGTCAGCTCTAGCTGGACAATCCTTCTTGAAGAGAAACTTGTGGAGGATCATACCAAAGGACAGAAACGGAGAGAAGAATTCTTATTACGGTAGCTGAGGTGAATACTGTAATATCTAAACACGAACAATAGTCCGAAATATGTAGGTAGCTAATCATCCCCGTTGCTTATCGCTCTGATCATAACTTGTAATACAACATTTTGTATGTGACTTATTAAATTCCAATTCAAAAATGGAAATGTTGACATTGACAACTTTTGCGATTAAATATGTTTAAAATATATTAAGAAATACGATGCCTTACACTTTTTTGTAATTAAAAAGTTAACAAGTTATTATTTAATACTTAAATATAAATGTAATGTATTTGATACTGTATTGAAATAATAATATAATTGAACAATGTATTTAAGTCGTTTTGTGTTTGTTTATCCTTAATATTTATTTTTTGCTTATTTTTATTGATTTTTATTAGTATCAAAGCAGGCGGTGTCGCAGTTAGCCATTGACTACGAAAGGTAGCGCACGTGTGTCACTCCATCGTCGGAATGGTACATAACAACGGAATCATTTCGTGAGTATTGTATGATTTTAATTAGTTTTTCTATGTACCACTTTCCTTTTTTGGTCATCTACGTCGGGCCGAACTCGCAACCTTTTGACTATGCTCCTCCATTTTTCTCGCCATCTTGCAGACCTTAGGGGCTATCACCAAAGAAGTGCCTATTGCATTTTCCACTCGGTCGATCCAACGTATGGAGGATGTTCCTCTTCCTTTCGGTCCACCGCAACAAGCTTCTCCAAACTATTTTCCCTTCCCGCAAGATGCAAAAATATTGAAGGATTCGTCTCAGGTAAATGGTTAAGAGTCTGTCCTTGATGTTTAGTTCCTGCAAAGTGGAGAAATTTGTGTATCTCGTCAATGGTATGCGCATGTGTCTCTGGCACCACATCTCAAAAGCATCAATCCGTCTTCTCTGCCTTGTCTTCAGGGTCCATAATTCTACACCATATACAAATATAAAATGTGCTAGAGGACTGTAAAAGCCTTACCTTTGTAGTCTTGGAAATACCGCGGTCTTTCCATATTTAATCAAGTCTGGACATAGTACAGGGTGAAGATTATGTCCCAGGCCGATGTTGTTTTTAAATAACTAGAAAATTAAACAAAAAATTTTAATTTATTTTTTATTTCTCTATTATTTTGTTTATTACAATTATGTATAAAATATGAGAGCGGCCAAGTGGCCACCTCCGGCAACGATTCAAATGCTTGCTCTTTTAACCATATTTTTCATAATATTCTCGCACACTTCGCGTGTTATTTCAGTAATTTCATTTTGAATATTATTCTGTAGCATCGGAATTGTTATTAGCTTATTGGCGTAGATATTTCCTTTCAAGTATCTTCATAGAAAATCGTCAATAACCGTCAAATCAGTTGATGGCCAGTCGATATCACCACATTCTGACATTATGCGGCCGGGAAAAATTTCAAGAGTAGCTCGGGCTACGTATGAGGTGGCATCATTCTCTTGAAACTGCATATGTTGTAAACCCGATCGATCCAATTCGGCCACCAATAATTTTTCCAATTTGTGACGATGGCGATCACAATTAATGGTTACAGCATTGCCATTATTCTATATATAAAATGTTTGAACACATTATTGAAGCGTTAATTGATTCATAATAAATTGTAATGAACTACTTTTTATGACTATTAAATGCGAAGTGACAAATATTTGCCAAACTAAAATGGTAGCTAAATAAAATCGACTTGGAACATAATATTCACCCTGTACTTCTCGCAATACCTATGCGTCGCTTAATTTCTGGCTCGCAGCTACCGTCATCACCTTACCTTTTTAGATTACGTTGAAAAATAAAACTTGCGGATACACAATTTCTGCTGATTATGATTCCTATTATTACAGCACCCTCGAGCGGTGCGCCGCTCGGACGGGTCTGGCTCCACCCCTGAGCATACATAATAACGCTAGGAAACGCGTGCCGGGCTGGCCTGGACTAGATCGCTGGTCACTGCTTCGTCTTGTTGTATTATAAAATGTTTTCATTATACCGACACAATTACTTTTCATACTTCAGTACTCCAAACACGTCATTCAGTCTGACACACAATAAACAATTTCAAAAAAAAAATCCTGTTCTCTAAATAATGATTTTGCACTACTTTATCATCATTATTTTTATCTCCTTAACCTAAGATGTCCCAAAGTCTCGAAAACACGTTCCCATCGTCCTCTGTCTTCAATATGTCTTCACAGAATCATTGTTGCTTTTTTAATAGTCGTTCCTCAAGAGTTCGAAAGACGTGTCCAAGTCACTTTAATTGAGATGTAGACGTTAGAGATTCGTGTCAATGGTCTCCCTTATCGTGGTACATCTCACTCCATCCATTGATGTTACTCCTTTTGCTTCCCTTCGATAACTGAATTCTTGATCTCAACCTCTTCATAAGAATCCAGAAATAGTGACCATATAATAAAGTGGGTCTGTATACAGTTTGGTCTTCTTGAATCTGAATTATTAAGTGTCTCGTTCTTCTTCTCGTGCCCTATCCGTTCAACGGACGTTGGCTGCTATCGCTGTGTTCACTGCGGCCCGGTGTAGCTCTACAGTGAACTGGCCAAACCGCCGCTTCAGGTTCTTCAGCCGTGATGCGATTCAATCTGTATTGTTTTTGAAGTTTCTTATTTTCCATTGGGCCGCAATCTTCCAGCAGTATTTTATCACAAGTCAGATCGTGTTTCTTTTTGTTTTGTCGTTTTTCCCCTATCGGGAATGTTTACATCTTCCCCTTTACTCCCCGACTTTATATATATGTGTATTTGTTTCTACTAATGTTATTTATTTTTGTTATCTTTTATTTTACTGTTACTTTTATATGTTATTTGTGCTTTCGCTTCTTTGTTTTTATGTGTATTGTATTGAAATTTTGTTATATGGCTATGTTTATACCTCAATAAAGTAAAAGTTGTCGGAGTCAATGAAGACAATTTTGTGTTGACAACTGTGCGGCACCACTCTGTCGTGTGGGACATTATTGCACAGTTGTCATAGTAGTATTAAAAATGCCAACCTGGCGGCGAGTGAGCAGAACCATATACGAGCTTTTGCTTATAAGTCTTGGGTAAGCGGTGAACGTGCCCTCACAGCCATGATGTTCTATTTTTTCCAGAATCCCGACTTCCAGCAATTTTTCCGTGCATGATGAGGTGCAATATCTCCAACTTTTCCGGATGTCTCATCATACATCAGAGATATTTTAAATTTTCCGATTTTTATTGTTTTCTTTTTGTATTGAAAGTAGTTGACCTTAACTTTATTGCCCCACTATAAAGGGATTGTAAAACCCCGCAGTCCCGATTCTTCTGTTTTTTTACCTTCCGGCTCGGATCCACGATGGTCTCTGAATGAGACTATGATCTCTAAGAACTGAGTCAGTAAGCGTATACGTGAGGATTAGAATGACTCATCCAGAACACTCATACCTTTCGCCTTTTGCGACTCTCAGAGATGAAGTCTCACTGAGGGATCAACCTGAGCCATTATATTGTACAGTAATATGTATTGAAGAAATTGGTATATTTATATACCTTATATATATATATATATTAATATATATATTAATTCTACTCGTTAATTTACTTGAGATGCGTTTCTAAGGGCATCATCAATATGATGTCCTTGAGATTATCAAAATGTGTGTGTGTCACAACGCCACCACTACCGGTTGTAGATATATGTGTGCGTAAATGTGGCGGGCTTAAAAGGATAATGCGCGCCGAGCGCGTCCTCTTTCTCAGCCGTTTGTTTCCGAGAATAGTTGTATACATTGTACCATAAACAGTATTGTTATTGTAATAAAGATTTTAATTAGCACATAAAGCGTTTAGTATTGGACTACCAAAAATCTTCGGTAAGGTATACAACGCGGGAAGTACTGATCACTCAAGCACGTAACAATCAATTTAACAATTTATCTCAACAACTTGTATTTATATACATGTTAATCTATAGTGAAAGACAGCTATATAATTTTATTTACATAAGATGAAAAGAGACAACATTTTTCATTAGAACCTGAGGGTTTACATGTTCTGCACGATTGATTTCATCTATGATTTTAATTATTCTAAATAACAATTGTGTTTCAGCGCTAATGATATTTTAATGTAATATGTAGAAAAGGACAACTATAGTTAAATAATACAAGGGCAATAAGGTAAGAGAGACATCGAACACATTGACGGACTTGTCTAACGATCGTATTTCAAGTAAATTAAACTAGTAGAATCAAAAAACAAGTGTTTTATATGTTTACGGAGTTCTAAAAACTATGAATTCTTTCCTACTGAAAAGAAAACGTAGATCCCGCGCCGAATAGGATCTACCGAACGAAAATCTCCGAGTCGCGCGTCTCGCGATTCCGGTTGTAAATCGGAATCGCCGAAGGGGGGGCGGTAAAGGAAAGAAGGGAATCCAGTCGAAGGGCCAGTGGATTTCGGGGAATCGAGAATCTGAATGACTGCTCGCCTCACCTCGCGTATGACGCCTCTGTTACTCCCGCAGTCGCAGCCGAGATCGCGCAAACAGCACGCGGGCGGGCAGATCTCCGCTTCCAAATGAAGACGGCTATATCAATCACGTCACAGTATCACTGCACACAAATCACAGGATTACAATATATCAGTGCTGATGCACCGGAGATAAACAAAATCCACACCGATATTGCGGTGCCGCAACCGAACAAATATCGCGTCGCATTAACGTCTGCCGACGTCAAGGTCACTATACACACTGGTCAAGCAGTAGGAAAAAAATGATGGGTAGGAATTTGATCGTGGAAAGGTGTCAATAATATTGCGACCGATTCGCAAAGCGCGACAAAAATGTGTTTCTCTAATACGGAACACCTACTAAACAATGATCTGGTACTAGAGTTACTTCAGACCTGATATTTTGTTACAAAAATTTTAAATAATTTATTGCCAACCCTGATTTATTTTCTTGAATCAAATTCTCATACCTATACATAATAAAACCCCAACACATTATATGCTTTCGTTGTTAAGTATCGACACCGACTACCGTGCAGCCTTACGTACCAAGACGGCTTTAATTATGTAATGCACAAGACGACGTTAATATTTTGCATAATAGTTTAATGGAGTCTAATAGCAGGTGCATTATACTGTAAGTAATTCAAACATGAAATTTTTTTTGGTGATACAGACTCACGGTCCCATCTGTGGAGACGCATTATAAACATTAATTATATAACGAGCGCGTGTAATTTTTTGTAATCAATAATATGTATTACAATAAATAAATAAAAAACGAGGTAAACAAAAACCGTTACATGTCTCAGATACGTTTATATCCACAAAATATTCATATAAACATATTAAATAATTTAATTAAATGAAACTCTCGCTAGCGGAGAACTGAACCCCTAATATCCCGCTTGAATTATTATTATTATTACACTATCAAAAAACACAAATAAGATGTGAAAATAGTTATTTAAAAATATCTACTATATTATTAAGGAGAATACATACTTATTGTGAAATTGTAATTATTTAGAACAGGTCTGTGATCATTTAAATACTAATTAAATGTATTAATTAGTGGTAATAAAATTATTTATTTAATTTAATGTATAAGTTAGAATTAAAAATGAATTTAAAACAGACTACATTTGATGTGACCTAAACAAAATACAATGATTTGTATCCGAGACGAGACGAGGTGAACCAGAAAATATTTCATTTATTACTCTACACCAATATAGTAAGATGACGAGAAATTTCCGAACTTATATATTTATCGCTTATCACTAGATATAGATATTTTATATTAAAATATCATAGAACTGTGTTCTGAAAAACCGCAACTTCGCAATAATAATGTGTCATCTTTAATATTTTTTTTTCTTTTTATTCAAAAGAGTCAATGACAAGCTGGACGTCCTTGATTTGACTGAATTAATTTTGTACTTTATTCCTACTCGAAGTACTATGAATTTGGCCCTGTTTTATGTAAAAATTATCATTGTAATGCATCAATACAAAGACTCGACAGAGTGGGGAACGATTTTAGTTTTGTCCGTATATTCCACTGTTTAAGGTTTAAATATAAATATTTTATAATGCACGTGATGCTGTGACTGATTAAAGTATTTAAGCCGTTCTGCGTTTAACCTAAATTAGTATTTTTTGCTTAATTTTATTGTCCAGATTCCATCCAGTACGGAATTATTGAACATTCGAATACACTACTTGCAGGGGATAGAAGCGATCTTTGAAAAATTGACAAAATAACTTTTATTATCATCGCCCGGCGAGGCTCAACGTACCTAGCAAATACCTCTCATCAGCCTTATCCCACACTGCATCGTGTTATTGATAGAAAGCTCATATTCCTTGATAATGGAACGATTAAATGTATTAATATCAAAAAAAGGTAAGGTATAGGTTCGAAAATTTGTCGCTAAAAATATCGTCGCTATAGTATAGTTTCACCTTTCCCGGTTTGGAAAGAGATCCAGGTTTGAATCCCGGTGGCGCAACAACAATATTTTTCGAAAAAATTGATTTTATATGTATATCTTTCTAATTAATATATTTAATGAATATTTAAAATATTACAGACCGTCTGTTCTGAATAATTACAACTTCACAATAAAAATGTGTTCTCCTAATAATAATATTTCGTATAGTTTTTGTAAAAAAAACTTTTTAAAATTGACTGTAAATTGGTTTCCCGGATTACTTTAAGTTGATGAGATAGCCATGGCTCTGTAGCATCCAGGTCAAAGTGGGTCAACCGCTTGTTCACCGTGGCCTCATAAGATGACTGCTTAACCATTTGGACAATTTGAGTTCTATTCGGCCGCGGTCGGAGCCAACGAGCTTTTAACCTGTTGCGGCTCGGATGTGACATCCTCGAGGGTGCACGGTAATGGGTGAACTCGTTCAACCCCGAGCGCCACCCCTACCGCACGCCCGGCACCCTCGGTTACAATTTACAGTAATTGTTTTCTTTTAATTTTTCATATCGAGACTATATCTAATGTGGAATCTCTCGATCTACAAAAAATATTTTTAACGGACAATTATTGCATTTTTTATACAAAACTATGATATATTTTAAATACTAACCGAAACCTTCATCCATGTTATTAAATACAATATATTGAATATGTTTATCCAGAGGGTATCCCGGAAAATGTAAACTACCTTAGAAATAACACATTCAAAATTTTCAATCACATTTCTTGAGTTTTTTTCACAAAAACTAGGCATTTTAAAATACATAAAAAAACTGAGAATATCGTGCGATTTTAACAGTATAAAACATTTATTGTACTACTTTTATTTTAACATTGTTATAGTATATCTGTATAAAACCCTAGTTTAATATATTTTTTTATGTGACGGGCTACTTCTCTGGAAGACAAAAATCTCGTGTTAATTAATGATACTTCATACATATTTTAATTTTTCGCAGTTTGACCTAAATATATATTTTTTATCGCAACCTCCACAAGTTATTTGATGTGTTCCACTTTTTCCTAATATAATAATTTTTGTATTGTACAAGATAACAAGAAATACAAGAATAAAGGAACATCGCCACTATCTAAAAAATAACAACCTCTCTGAATTTTCTATCCACATAATTGAAACAAACGACTCATTCGATAGTCATTAAATAAAACTTCTCCACTCGGTACCTTATAAATGATTAATAATTAACAATTTAAAAATCGTTGAAATACAAAAGAATTTAAATTTCGAGAAAACACTAATTAACAACATAACATTCCCTAACACTTCATCTTTACTATCCGTATTCGCGTTAACTCCCAATATATATAGTGACAATAGCCCAACATATGTGTAGTATAAAGTGTAGTTGTTAATTTAAATAAATATTTTTATTTTCATGTATTTAAAGTAACCGCCATGTCAATTAAAGTTACTATTACTCATTAAAATGAAAATATTGATACCACACATCACAAAGTTAATGTTTGATAAATAAGTTTGGAGATTGTAGTAATGAGTGATATCTTAACCGCATAAAAAGTTAAGCATCATGAATTAGTTGCAATCGAGAAATAGCCAGATAATAGCAAACAATTTACTGATGTACGCTTCGTGGAATATCAGAAGTCTGTATAAAACTGAACTGTCGAATAAAAACGAACCACAACAGCGACGTCAATGGATTGATATGATTATATTGTGATTTTAGTGACCGCTGTAAGATATTAGAAGGATGGAAGGAAATGAAAAGAATTTTGTAAAATGAATGTGATTTGAAAGGGACAGGTGTTAGGAACTAATTCAAAACCGCAGTCAAAAAGGGTGGAATGTGATGAGCTGTTAACCAATAACCTCAATCAGCTTCCACCGGACATCTGTACTCACTACGAGAATGTCAGAATTCTCAGTTCTGGTGATATAGAAGTATTGTGGGCTGGTCCACACGCATTTCACAACACAATGCACAAACACGAAACAGATTAACGAGAAATGGATCACCCACGAATTTGTTCAGACTCCAAATTTGTTGTTAAATTAAATGGTTAACTCGGTGTAATGGTAACGTATTCTTTCGGTAAAATAAAATTTCTTCTCGGTGGTAACAAAATATTTTTTCAATAGATAGATTCTTTCTGTATTTTCTAACTGACACGACAATTTTTTTTAATGAAAATAAATATACTTTGGTTTCTTTTATTATTTTTTTTTTATTTGCTTTCATATCTGACGTTGGCTACCGTGTTGGCTATAATTGTATTATCGACAGCTGCACTATTTTCAGGTGATAAAAGATAAAAAACCCGCACGAACCTTTTCATCTTCAAGGCTGTTGTACCCAGCACGAAAATTTTGGAACCATCATTGCACCGCACGCATTTTAAATGTACCCACATAAAAAACAACCTTTTTACGAGCAGTTTCTCCTGCTTTACCTTCCGTTTTGAACTGGCTTTATTTGTTTCTTTTCCATTTTTAATTCAGTAACCAAATTTAAAATAAACCCGAAATCAAGTTTACGAAAACACAGTGGAAAAAATGCACTTTAAAATGATATCAACATGAACACGATGAAATGACACTTTATTTTTTTTAAATAAGGTTAGAATTCAGAAAACAAAAACCTCAATTATTTATTATTTTACACAAATGAAATACTAGCTTAGAGCATCCTTTATTAATCTACAGCTTTTATTATTTATATTTACCATTTCTTGGATAATCGAAGCTAGATGATCCATATTCCTCGGTCCATCCACAAATTGAGTGTATAAAATCAACACCCGGTATAAATAACTTCGACCCGAAGTAAGGGAATAAATTGTGGACCAAGTGGAGATGAAGCGGTCAGCAGGATGGAGGGTGGTGCGGTGGGGGGTGGGGGGCGACTAAGTGGTTTAGCGTGTACAGTTTAGGGGAGGGGGCAGCGGTAATTGGACGAACCTTTTCTTCTAAAGCCTTTTGTGATTCTGGAAGGGTCGTATTTCTATACAAATGCCACGCAAATTGAACTGATCGTTTTGTCCATCAATTTTTTCAAAATTTTAAATACTTAGAATACTGATTGCGATTTCGAAAAAATACATTAGAAGAATTTATCTGAATTTATTTTTAAGTGCCTATTCAAAATTTTATTTGTAGGTAGAATTTTTTTGTTAATAAGAAATGATATACACGTTAAGAACATTGAATTGCCGCTGTTGCAACCGGCGCGAACGATAAGACTATGTAAGATCGTATCACGCTATTACAAGCATCATGAAAAATATGTTGATTTAATAATTTGCAAAACACGATGATCCACTTCGGTCCACTGTAACAACGATTTAGTTGAATTTCAATTGTGGGAGATTTATATCTCTTGCAAAAGTACGGTACCGTAATTTTTTGAGGTAACGCCTTGACAATGGCACGTGTTACTGTGCCGAATATACATATATAGTTAAGAAGACAATAAACCGTAACTTATTACCTGTATAGATTTACACAAGACAAGGGATATAAGACGAATTCATGCCTTTGATATGTGGTGCTGGACACGTGTTGCGCGTTCCAATGATGGCGAGATACACGAATGTCCCATTTTGCAGGAGCTGAACGTAAAGGACGGACGAATCTTTCAATTTTATGGGCATCTTTCGAGAAGGTACTACTTGGAGAAACTTATTGTGGTGGGCCACACGTTGCAACCGGCACTTCTCCGGTGACAGCTCTAGATCTGCTGTGAAGGAGTATAGGGCGGGAGTTCACGGAGATCACGATGGAAGACCACAGTGGATGATGACCCTTCACTTAATTTGGTTATATTTCCCAACCTTACCAGGTCCCTAGTGAACGTACTTCCCTAATAAATAAACTTATTTACCAAGTATTCATTATATACCATTATATCATACAGTAAGTCAAGATGCAATTAATCTTCAAAAATTCCAGTCTTGAACGAAGTCATAATTCAGGCAATTTAAAACTTTGGAATGTTGAAACATTCATTCTGTTTACCCCTAATGAGTCTGAAATAGCCTCCCAGGTCGTGAGCATCCATCCACCGGCAGCTACTCGTGTCTGGGTAACTTTCTGAGGAGTCGGAGGCATCACGAACATGGCCCACACGGCCCGGAAGAAACTTTTGTCAAGTTATGAAGTGAAAGAAAATGAAGTTTAATTAAACGTTAAGTCTACGTCGGTTAGTAATTTTCTTCGTTAAGTATTACTCCCTCCACCTGTTATATAACTTTTGAATGACGTCAGTGACTAAGTATGAACAAATAAATCACATTCCTCATTCTCTCTCACTCTGCAAGCGGCTAGACCGCTAAAGAATAGCGTGACACTTTTAAAGTGCTAAAGCGATTTGAAGAATTTAAGATGTGAATCTACAATAACCGCTTAAAATAAGCTAGGTCGAAACGACATGTTGATTAGGATCTTATCTTAGGTACTTATCTTCTACTTCTTCGTTATACTCTTGGCAGTGTAGTCGCGTATATGACAATGATGACACCTCAGCTAAAACGGCCAATTTGATGCCATCTGCTGAATTTCTGACGACTTCCTGATACGTGTCATTTTGGTCCGTGTCCACGATAATCTCTCAACGAGTTTTAGATCTTCTAGAGTCACTAAAGTGACGTGTGTACTCGATGAATCATTCTAATCCGCGAGTAAAACAGCATTTTATGAATCACCACCCCACCCCATACACCCCACCCCATACGTTTTGAGCGTGGATAAAAATGACAACATTTTTTATATCCGCTCCAACGCGCTCCAAGTTGTTCCGGATGCGATAGGAAAAATAATAAAAACCAGCGACATAGCAAAACAAGAAGCTGACATTTTGGTCAAAATATTAATTTTAGTACAAAACTTTTTAATCAAATTTTCTCATTAAAACTGTCTTATAAACGTGTCAAATTTCTCAATAGTTTAGGAGACAAGAAAATAATGTTATATTTTTACACTTGATTTTTTATTCTACTCATCTAATTTACTTGAGACGCGTTTCGCCTTTTAAAGGCATTATCAATCTAACAATTTAACTCGAGAAGTATTTACATCTATGGTGGGGGATAGCTAAACAATTTTATTTGCTGAGATAACAAGGGACAACATTATTCATAGGAATTCTGAGGATTCCCATAAATGTTTGAATGCTTCTAATTATTCTAAGTTACCATTCTGTTTCAACACTGATGATATTTTAATGTCATAGCTAAAGCATGTGTTAACAATACGTGTGTAACTAACTAATACAGGAACACGAAAAACAGGGGAAAATACTCAAATCTGACATGTCATGTAGATAAATGATATAATATAGAATATTTATCACGTTTAATGTAGTTGTGTCCCGTGGAACCAGCTATATTCAGCTGCGCCAGTTGTTGTGGTCTCTGGCGCCAGCTATATTCCGCTGCGACGGAAGTTGTGTCTCCTCCTCTTGAAGAATACAGGTAGAAAAGGTTACGTGGTGACATGATGACGTGAATAATATGCGGTAGAGGTGATAACAATTTAGTATTTATATAATTTATAGAATCGAATAGAAACAGTAACTCTCATCGACAGGTGAAGTATTAAACTAACTACACACAAATATAGGAGACAAGGCTTAGGTGGTAAACGTAGAAGTAATTAGGTACTAACAGATGGAGGGGGATAGTAACGGTAATATTGAGAGTAGAGGAGATGAATTAAAAAATGTAATATTGTTTAGCAAATTAATAATACCCAAGTTCAAATTCCATTTTTTTCTAAACTTTCAACATTATTCAATTTAATAACCTTAACGCGTAACGGAATGGAGAAATTTAATGGTACACGAATGAAAATAATTATTATTATCCATGATGTGGTTCGCGAATTCGGAAAAGTTGTCACTAGTTAGATAACAACGATGCTTTTTTAATCTAATGTTGAGATTTCTAGAGGTCTGTCCGATATATTAATTATTGCAATCTCCGCATTAAATTTCGTAAACCCCACTAAGTTATCTATTTTTGACTTTGAATTGAGAAGTAATGAGCCTAAGTTGTCGTTGGTGTGACAGCGGGTCTAATACGAGAAGAAATAAATATATTTCTATTTGTTATCTTTGTTTTATTAACCACTTAATTGAATTTAAATACATCTACCGGTTTCGTGCTTCTTCAGGATGTCATTACAAACTAAAAAGATATTTTATTGTTTCTAAACCAGAATCTATTTTTGAAAAAACCAACAATTATTAAAAAAATAAATTTAGTACCTAACTCAAATTGTTGTTTAATACAAATTTACCAGAATAATTTTTAGGAAAAAATGTTAGAATGGGGCTCGTAGTTAAATTTAGTTGGTTGTAGAAATAAATATTGTTATTTTAGTGTATATTAAGCCAGTATATAAAGGGTCTTTCAACGAGGACGCTCAATTTTAAAATGTAAGTTAAACAGGTTGTGTGTGAGATATTCACTCAATTTTTCTTTCATTTGAAAGTATATTTTATGGCATTAAGTGTGGAATATAACGTTGTTCGAATATCCGCTGCGGTTTTGTTCGGTGGCAGGTTTGGGAGGTCCAATTTTCTATGACTTTATCGCATAAATCTGGCTAAATTAGCTGGATGGCGTTTGTTATGTTGACTTTGAGGGGGTCAATTGTTTGCGGCTTATTGGTAAAGACTTGCGATTTAAGATAGTCTCAAAGAAAGAAGTCTAAAGACGTTAAATCGCACGATCTCTGTGGCCAATTCACGTCACCGCCGCGCGAGATAACCGTGCCCTCAAATCGCTCGTGACTTTGATAATAAAATTTGATAATTTACACACGTTGTTCAACCTTCCGTGGTGATTTGCCGTATACTACTTAACAATTGACAATAAATTTGACAGATCTCACTTTAACAACATGGCTGCTATAACCTAACAAATTTTGAGCGTCCCTATTAAAAGACCCTATAGTATTTTCTTCCATGAAATGTTATCAATGGTATTACTAATACTATGTCGGAATATAAAAAGCGACCACTCAATTTAACCTGGATTTTTTTGTCAATGAGAGTTACTGTTTCTCTCGAAACTCCAGTAGTGCTAATAAACTCAAGTAGAGTTATAACATTGTTTTATCCATCTATTAATTTAGTATTTATTCCGATCACACTAGCGCAGATTACAATATGTTCTTAGATCTATCTGCGTCGGAAGACGTGGAGCAAAAGAGAGCGTTCAATATACTCCCTGACGTATTTCTTCATATGCACAGACCCGTTCGTCCCGTATGCGCGTGTGCCTATCATCCGCCCTTATCCCATAGATATTACAGATAGAAAGTGTACAAGGAGATCCTTGAAAGAGTTGACATGCCGAAAAAACGTAGAACAGTTGCAATTTCACTTAAAGTAGCAGTTAAATTATCTTCATCTTTCCTCCTTCATGTCAGTATCGACACAATGTGTCTGAACTGACATGTCGCACATGGCAGCCCACAAACAGATTCTCAGAGACTCGGCTCGTAAAGCACCTTTACAACTCCCGCCCTCGGTTCGGTTCGGGTTCGGTCTCGGGTCGCCCTCGCAGCTGACTCCAGCTCCAGGGTCTCATCAGCTAGGAGCGAAGCATCTATCCACCGCTGTGGAACTCTTCTAAAATTATAGCCAGGATGATCTTCTTTTGTAGCTTGTCACTGTGACGCATAATATGGTCGAAGAATCGGAAAAATCTTTTATCACGGCTGCGGATAGAACTTGCTGTGATTGTATTTATCAAGATCGCGGGTTGAATTACCGCTGGTTTAAAAATATATAAATCTTCTCTTAACTGTAACATTAGATAAAATTTGAGTTGATTTGTGGGGCTCGTGTTGGGATAATTACCTTCAGTATCGCCGTGGCAAGGTGCCCAGATAACCTGACCTTGTTTCCTACTACAGCGGAGCGCAAACATTGTGCGGATTGCCGAACGGTGCGCTTGTGTAAAAAGGAGCACATATTATATTTTGTACGGTAATTACAAAATTTAAAATTTGTCTGTCTATATATTAGAACATAAATAAATATCATTTTTATTTATTTATTTCCATCAACGCCCTTGTGGGTTTTTACGTAAGTATAATAATTGTTTTATTTGAAATATAACAGTACATTTTTAATATAATATTTCAATACAACAGTTTAAATATAGCATAATAAACTACGCACAATTTACGTACAAAGATGTATTCAATTCAGGTTTGCTCCTGCAATGAAAAATGTCAACGAAATTCAACTTGTTACCGAACCGATGCATCCGCGATATTGGAGAGTTAACAGCATCATTATTTCTGTGTGCCTACAGAGAACACTTGATGTTGTCTTCTTTGAGTTGGTAGTTTATACGAAACCAGGGCAGATCAACATGCTGTTGATAATTCTGTATATACAAGAAAGAATGTTATGGAACCCATCATCGGCCTTACTGGAAGTACATTTACCAGAAATCCTGTCCCGGACTCCAGACTTCTATAGTTAAAACCTGAAGTCCTTTACGGCTATATATTGCGAATTAAATTAATCAATAATTTGTTTACATTATTATTAAATACACAATTTTAACTAATTAACTTGCAAAAAAAACCATTTCTCCGCAGGGGTTGGCTGTGCCACCGACATAAGTATCCCGTACATGTAGAAAAGTATTACAATTTGAAGGAAAAAAATAACGGTATAAATTAGTATACGTCATATTTTAGAAGAGGCAGCTGTGGAGATAAGCTACCGCTCCCCGAGTGGGGAAGTAAAACGACACCACAAGTATGGGTCGATTCGTGTCTCCACGGTGCTTATCAATACAATGAAATCTGTGAGCAGTAAATGGTACCCCGGATCGTTTTATGAGTTTCTCCTCTCTATCGGTCCTTCTCATTCGTTACCAGATTTTCATTTTCTACTATATACGGTATATTATCCTACTATATACGGTATATTATCCTACTATATACGGTATATTATCCTACTATATACGGTATATTATCCTACTATATATCGTAATTTATTAGGGGTTGCTAAGATGGACGATGCCGGGAAGAGCGGTGGCTAGAGAGACCTAATGGAGCATTCCACTGGCTCTCCCTCGCGCCTCTTGCGACCTGGATAGGGTGAATTTCTTCCGGACTCTAACCGAGTTCTGCGACTTCAACATGTAAATGTGACATTTACCTTTCCATTTTGAGTACAAGACTTCTATAGCTTCTCTATGGCTGCCTTCTGAGTTTAATATCTCACGTCAAATTGCACAGATGTGGTATGGCTCTGGTACGATGATATCGGAGCCAACCTATGATGGTAATAAAAAAATGTAATAATGACCAACTTTAATAATTGTGCCATATAATAAAGCGAAAGAAAAAAGTTAATATGAAAGAAAACTACAAGGTTTTAGTAACTAACTGGTCTAAGTTTAAAATATAGTCCAAAAAAAATGTTGCGTTGCTTTGTTGAGTGAAATCTAAACGAGAGTAAACAACTCTCAAAACGATTCCAGGATAAGGTGTGGACCCTTTAGGATTTTCTTCATATATGTGGCGACCATGGCACGCTGCAGTACAGCTAAAAGAATGCACTCTCACACTATCCGGATAGCGCAGGAAGTATTATTTCATGAAAAATCATACAAAGCATTTAAAATCATAACTGGTATTAGAAATTCATAAAATCAACACACTTAAACAATTAGCAAATAACAAAAAAACAATGATTTGTATGTGTAGTAGTGAATATGAAAAATACGAGAGCTCGGCACTGAAGAACAGCGAACGGCATCTTTCAAGTAACCTTTTAAGGGAAAAAAATGACAAGATACCGACAAGGGAAGATCAGACCCAAAAGAAGAACACAGTTGATCCGTTATCAGGGCAGTGGAAGCAGCCATGGTGTTTTTGGAGTTTAACAAGAGTAAAAGTAATGTGCCCTATATATTACACTGTTGGCAGGCCACCGGGTGAGCCGGCACCGGGTGTGCTGGCACCGGGCGCCAGATTAAAGGGGCCTGGCGGCAAGCCAATCAAATACCGAAATTAGACGGATTTCTAGGCTTACCGGAGCTCGTGTGTTCCTGTTATGCGAACATCTGTATACCCGCCCGGTAGTAGGTTCCCTTATGTCGTAGATTAAGCCTACAGGGTGAACAGAAAGTCAATTTACAATAAAATTTATATTATCTTCTACTTGATATTCCACATCACATGGAGATTTTTCTTACCAACTTATGAAAAGTTGTATCTTGTAAATGACTTCCATTTTTGTATTCACAAATGCAAGCTTAAGAGTATATAATAATTAAAATCCCCATGCTGCGGAAAGTATCTTGTAAAAGAAATATAAAAATACTTAAAAATTTTTTTTTTACAATTGAACATTTTAGACTCGTAATGAAGTCAGGTATCCACCCATAAAACATTGTGTTCTAGGTCTGTTACACCCTGTGTATACTTATGTATGCACTATATTAAGAATAAATAAATATAATAGATTTAAAAGTTTTGTGTAATATTTATTTATTTTGATTTTAACAGAAATACATCATATTTACATCTTTACACACATTTAAATACATTGTCCAACTAGGCAAGCCTGTTTTAGAGCAAATTATATAAATATATATATAATATTTTATAAAACCAAAACTCATCGAAGGCATAACACAGTAAGATCGAATACATACATAGCATATAATGTGAAAATATTTAAGGATAGAGAAAAAAAAATAATAATAATAATAAATGTATCTATGTTTATATATATATATATATATATAAATAAAATATAAAAAAGAGAATGAAAAAAAGAGAAGAGAAAAATATATATATATACATAAAAAATAATAATAAATGTATCAATATATATATATATATGTATATATATATATATATATATATAAATAAAATATAAAAAAGAGAATGAAAAAAAGAGAAGAGAAAAATATATATATATACATAAAAAATAATAATAATAATAATGCCGATAATGTAAGCAGATATAAGGTAGATGTAAATATACAAGACCAAGACGCACAAAAGTAGTTATATAAATTATTTCATTATATAAAAAAGTTGACTCTCTGTATCTGCTCTTCCTAATTGCAACAACCAATTTGAAATATCCTTTTTAAAAGTCTTAATGTCAGTTAAATTTCTAATTTTATTTTTAATTTGATTATATATTCTGGGAGCTTGAAAGGTAAATAATCTTTGCCCAAAACTAGTTTTCATTATTGGAACTATTTTTGGCTTGTTTGCTCTTGTGGGATAATATCTTTCAGTCCTCACAGATGGAGCGCTTGTTTTCCTATGAAAGCTAGTTAATATATTCTGCACATATAATTGTCTTATATCCAAAAGCTGAAATTCCCTAAAAAGTGGGTCTGAAGGATAGGAAATTACTCTGAGTATAGCCTTGAGAGCAATGCTTACTTGATATATATATATGTACACCAGATGCACTCCCCCAACTATCAATACCATAGCTCAAGATTGATTGGCACAATCTTTTTATTCAGAATATTTCTAAGTATTCTAAATATATAGATTAATTTTCGCTATCTTTTAGCTAATCCATTTAATGTGCCTATCGATAACTATTCCCAAATACTTGATTGATTTCCAACTTGCTGTACTAGGACAATTACAGCCATTTATAAATTTACAAGCACTTAGTGTAATTTAATATAATTTAAATGTCGTCGTTTTTCGTGGAGCCAGAACATATGTCGTAAAACATACAAGACCATGTTCAGGCTTTGGTTACTGGCCCGAGAACATTTAAAATATTTGTCAATAATTCATTTAGCTTGAATATTAGATGACGTCACCGTCCCCTCGTTTTGAACTCGGCCCGGACTACTATTGAAGGTCATTAATCACGCCGGACCGTTCCGCTCGCGAAATATCATCGCTGGAGTTACCGCAGACCGGATGTCCGGTAGTTGTTAGCCTTCCGGTATCCGTTTTCCCGGCCCTTCCGGTCGTACGTTAAGTAAACACACCACCGGTGGAAGAATATTTCAGTGGAAGGGCTCGGCTCCCGACCGCAGACGAGGAAGCGCTCGTATTCGTGTCTTTTACTACATTTTGCCACGTGAGCTGACTGGTCTACGACGCTTGTACGACGATACCCCTCGCTTCGTCAGAGAGAAAATTCACATTTTGACAATCTATATGGCAAAAGTGTAAAATATAATAAAATATTTGAAAATGATTACTTACGAGAGTCCTGTACAGACAGCGATCTCCATTTTATCCTTTTTTTCTAACTTTCAATGCACTTTTCTTCTCATATGTCCCGTGTCCGGAGGCGTAACTGTACCAATGCAGCCATTGCGGCGCATTGGGGTATGTCAGTCTAGGGCCCAAAAGGTCCGCGCAGTTAAAATCGCCGTAAAACGAAGCAAGAAATGTATTCATCTCCGAGTACATATAAACGCCTAAAAATACGTTTTTTTTTTACAAAAATATTAATATTAGTAGAGAAAATAAACTATTTCGTACTATTTAATGGACAAAATCGCATAATACACATACTTTTTTGCGTATCAATATACAAAGTAATATATATATTACAGAGAGTCCTTTTTCATCATTTTGCATTAGGGCCCAATTTTTTATTACGCCACTGCCCGTATCCACGATGATCTCTCAATGAGACTTTGATCTCTGAGAGCCAATAAAGATACGCGCGTTCTGGATGCGTCATTTTTATCTACGCGCAAAACATATGTAGTGATGATATATAAATTGCTTCGAGATGAACGCTGAACTATCCTTTATACGAACTCGAATCGACTCGTATCTCTGAGAGAAATCTCATCTGTGAACACGAGCCAATATAACTTTACACATTGTGTTAATTTAGTAACAATCATGTTTTTTATGTAAATCGGGCATTCAAAACCGATGTCAGTAGCAAAGGCAGTTGCTTTTGCCCGCCATCATTTATATTATAATTCGACCGATAGCAGTTATCGTTACTCTGAAATTTAAATGGCCGCCGGTATGGGAACTAGCTTGTTTTTGAAAGAAGGTATTGCATTTATTTTACGTTTTAAACCAGATTACAGCGGTCATCATACATAATAATCTTGTATTCAATAATGTATCACTCTTAAAGCTTGAATCAGTTTTTTTTAAATCAATACTGAGGTTATTAAGATTACAACTAGTACCCGTTAGTCAAAAAATGAACAATAAAGTAACAATTTATCTGCGAGTGTTTTCCAACCGTAAGTTCGAATATATTTATAGCATTAATTTTAGATAACTCTATTACACGCTCAATAGATTGCTACAGAAGTCTCCTAACCGTACCTTATATTTAGACTATTGCCTCTTAAACTAATTTAACTTTATTTTAATAGCATAATAGCAAAATCTTGCGAGAAGGGAACACAGCTCGGAGAAGCTTGTCGTAGTAGGCAACGGAGAAGGGCGAAGAGGAACACCCCCCCCCCCCCCACTCGTTGAACCGACCGAGGCACTTCTCCGGTTACAGTTCTAAGGTCTGCAGAATGCCGAGAAAAGTGGAACAGCCATAGTTAAGAGGGCGAGAAATCTTGTAGATCGCGATCTTCAGTCATCAATGACAAGGGACAATGAATCATTTTCGATATTAAATCATTTCAAACAATTACAAGTAACATAGATTGTGTAATTTATTTTGTTTCCAGTAAAATTACGACGTATCGGCGGGGAGCGGGGAGATATCGATACGCCCCATTCCCGGAGGCGGCTGGCTGGGGGCGGAGTGAAGTATGGCGGACCGCGCAGGATAAATCACGGGCCGGATATTCCTCTACTCCTCGATGATTATTTTGTGAAACATCTAGCTGATACCTTTCGCAGACAGATCATTTTACAACGTGACCATATTCGTGGCGGTAAGCAGAAACTAGACAAACCGCACATTTATTGTTTTCAGTTTTATCCAAAATCTTCCCTGCCCGACTGATTATTCAAGTTAAACGTTCTGCAGTCACGATCTCGTGTGCTCAGTTTTATTTTATGGAATGGAAGCGTGGACTTTTACCAAAGAAATGAAATGGCGACTTTTGAAATGTAGATCTACAGAAGAATACTCAAAATAACCTGGATGGACTAAAGGTAGATAGGTTACGAATAAAGATGTTATGGTTCGAATGAATGAAGAAAAATAAATATTTAAAACACTAAAATTCCGAAACTTCAATATCTTGTACCTGTGATGAGACATTCAGAGAAGTATGTGACCTTTCACCTCACAGTGCAGAGAAAGATTACTGTAAGTCGAAGCCTTGAAATAAGTTGAACGTCATGGCTGAAGAACAAAGGCAACGGTTTGGTTTGAATGAGGCACGAGAAAAAGAAAAATAAATAGCCATGTAGCAGATTCTCCATCATAGAATTTTTCCAACACGATGATACATAGAAAATCTTATTCCACTATCCTCCTTCATTTCAGCATTGGCATATAGTGGCCTCAAACAGATGAGGTTTGGCTCGAAATGCACCTCTACAAGTCCCGGTCCCGGGTCGCCTTCAGATGCAACGCGTCTATTCATCGTTGCGGCACTCTTCTCTATCTTTTTCGGCCCAAAATTATGGCCAGGAAAACTCATTTTCAAGGCTGTCACTTTGACGCATAATGTGGCCAAAGAATTGGAACAATATTTTGTTAACTGGTGTAGATAGAGCTTGCTGTGGTTGGATTTGTCAAGATGCTCTAATTATTTATTCTTTCTATCGAGACTTTGTCATTGTTTATCTTATTGATACCATTCAATAATATTCTGTATCTATCAGGTATCTCTACGTCTTAAAATATGACATGCTCATTGTTATTTTAAGTTTTTTATCAGCGACATCATCCACCTCAGGCGGAGCTTCTGAATCAGCTTCCAGTCCAGTTAAGGTCCAGGTTTCAATACCGTATAGGTATGTAAAGATTGAAACTGGTCATTAAGACACAGCGGCTTTTAAAGTCCATATTTAATATTTCATACGCATTCCACCATAATTCTGTTCTTCTTGTTATTTCTTCCTGAAGTCCTCCGTAGATAAAATGTCATTTTTTTAACTTTCAAAGAATTATTTCCCAGAACCTCCAATACCTTTTTTAACCTCTCATTATGAAACGCCATCTATTGCCGACGAAATGTAGCAATCGCGGGTACCTTTCGGGCAAATAAAAAACTGAACATTTCTCGAGCCAAATTTTGATCGGTCAATACCCTATCCGCCCGGCACTATCGAGGGTCGGGGGAGGGGGGGGAGATAAGAGGCTACTCTCCGGGATTAGTAGCGGTCGCGGCGGAGGGGGAGGCCGATGATGTGAGAAATAAAGAACCTACAAACTAAGACATCTGCTATTAAGCGGCTATCGCCTATACATTTTTCTTCTTTATTTTTGTTTTCGTTTACCTGCGTAGAACACCAGAAAGGGGTAGTTACGCTTGCAAAGAAAATATTATTTAATACATCCCGCAAACATTAGCCTTGCGGCCCTCTGTTTCCCCGTCCGCACGTACTATATATGTCTCCACAATCTGCACGCACTCTACATATACTCGGGTGCAAAACGGGGCTCTCGTCAACTTCAAAAGCACGCCTAGTACCGCCCCCCAACAAACGCAATACAACGCGCTGCGTCACCTAGGTTGCAGGACCTAGCGCGTCACTTCTCCAACGGCAGCCTTTCAGACGAGTTTATTTATCAACGCTTTACATTGTGAAACTTTACTACTTGTACTTGTATCCATAACCGTGTTTCAAGCATCAATAAGCATCATCTGTTGTAATTTATTGCTCATCCCGCTCTGACCGCACACTCGCACACGCAAATTCCGCGCAATTCAAACGAACATGTGATTGGATGGGTGAAGTATAATGAGGCATTCATCTACTTACGCTAAAGCACTTTCTTCTAATCCGTCAACATTTTGACAATACATAAACATAACCTTAAACATCACATCTTTTTCCCATAAGTATATATACAACGTGTCCCAAAAAAAGTGTACACCCGGAAATATCAGAAACAAGTCATTTCATCGACAAAAAACCCCACAATTGGCCTCGTGGCTAGGACTCAAGAAGACAAAGGTGGCGGTAGTCGCTCGATCTTTATCCTCATTAGAGTAGCTGGTGTAGTAGGTGCTTCCAGCAGTGTAGTCACTGCCAACATCAATTAAAACTAACATACGTCTTCTAGTCTAGTTAGCTGAAAACTTTAGTCCGGAACTGAAGACGGAATGATATTTAGAATTAAAACTTGTAACGGATGTTAATACCTCCCTTACAGCGCCGCCGAGATTATCCGAGCTCGCGGAGAACTTTATGAGAGAAATGACACCATCGAGAGAGGGGAGCGGAACTCGTCTCTATGCCACTTAAATCGCATTTACTCGTAGCCCGCTCTTTATCCTGCTCGCTGATGCTCGGTTAGCTATTCATTCGACTGTGTTACAACTAAAATCATAAGTTTTACTAATTAATATTCATTTTATTGTTCTTTAACATTGTTTTTTTTAATAAAATCAAATATGGTGTTAAATGAATAACTAGAAAGTTGCACAGAAAAAATCTATTTAACGAAAATATATTTAATCTGTATTAAGAATTCCACAGAACCATGCAGAACCATATATGAGGTAACAAATATTGTATAACAGTTAAATTCAACTCGATCTCCTCTAAAAAGTTTCAATATTGTCTCCAGACCTTTTTAATATATATGAAGGATACATCATGACAAATGCACTCGAAAACTGGAATAATGGAGTCAAAATTGGAGACAGAAAGATTTTCAATCTTAGGTACGTGGACGATAAAACTTTGATCGCCATATCAGAAGAAGAAATGGCTGCATTACTCGGTAAAATTGGACCTTGAGAGAAACGAGGAAAAAACGAATAGATGCTTTTCCAGATCTTGATGCGCACTCTGTGGACGGCGAGTCGCGCGAGCGTCGCCCCTTTTCGGGAGCTGGATATCAAGAAGGAAGACATGAGAAGGGAAGATGGCTCAGAGAAACTTGTTTCGGTGGGCCACATCGAAGGACAGAGAAAAAAGAAGACCCCCTATCCGTTGGACAGGTAGGCACTCCTAAGATCTGCAGGATGCCGAGAATAATAGAGGAGTCAAGAGGGCGGTAATTCGTGAAAATCACGGTCCTTAGTGATGAGGGACCGATGTAGATACCACCTACAGCGACCGACTTGAAAATGTCCAACATAAATTTTTTAATATATTAAATTCACGTGCTCGCTTAGACATTAAATCTCATTCAGAAAGTGAGTGTTACCATAAAATACCCCCCCTCTTAAATAGAAGAAACACTCAAGATTTATCCTACCTCTATAAAATTTTAAATAACTTAGTTGACTCGCCCTATTTATTAGAACAAATAACTTTCAACTGTCCAACGCGACAAACACGATCAAATAATCTTTTTTACCCAAATTTGAGTAGAACTAATTACATAAAAAATTGTTTTATTATCCGCTCTACCTCAAAATATAATGCCGTAAATTTTTCTAATAACATTGACATTTTCAACGATAAATTGCTTCCTTTTAAATTTAAACTACGCCAACTTTTCAATAACTATTAACATAAACTGTATATATTGCATCCCATTTCCCTCCCCTCCTTACCCTTTCCTCTTCGTATATTCAGTTTAAAATCACTCTTTTATTTTTTTGTTTTTCTTCTTTTAGTTTATTAATATTATTATTTTTTTATTAATATATACTAGTTTTTAGTTTATTATGTTTACTTTTATGTAAAAGCATTTTGTTTATCAGTCTGCTATTTTTTAGTTTATTATGTACTATGTATTTAATTATGTACTATTTACTATTTTTTAATTTATTATGTACTATGTATTTAATTCCGAAGAAACTTCATTGGTGTTATTTTTATATATTATGTAATTATCAGTTATTATTGTTACACTGTTTGTTTCTCCAAAAAAAAAATAAAAATAAAAATAAAAAATAAAAAATAGATGAAATATTGATTGATATGAAAATAATTGTGGTTTGTATTTTCTAAATTCTAAACCTAATTATATTTATTAAAGAATAATTTTATCGTGGTCGTGTTATTAAAATTTTAAAGTGCATTTTGGTTTGTATTTTAGTATCATCGACTTTTAATATTAATTTTTCTTTTCTCTTAATAACCACTTATTGAGTTTAAATACTTCTACCGGTTTTAGATTGTGCTGCATTTTATATTGGTAAAACGGGTAGAAATTTTAATATAAGTGTAAAGGAGCATTTGAGATGTTTGAATAATAGTGGGTTTTCACAATTTCTTAATCATTTGATAGAAAATGGTCATGGTTTTGATAAAAAATTAGGATTGTCAATTTTGCATATAAACGGTGTTGGTCTCAAATGAAATAATTTGAAATCGTTAGAGATAAATAAAGCGTGTAAAACCAATCAAAAAATTATAAACAACCAACTAAATTTAACTATGAGTCCCATTCTAAAATTTTTTCCTAAAAATTATTCGAGTAAATTTGTATTAAGTAACAATTTGAGTTACGTACTAAATTTATTTATTAAATAATAGCTGTTTTTTTTTTTTAAAAATAGATTCTGGTAAAGAAACAATAATATATATAAGTTTTTGGTTAGTATTGACATCCTGAAGAAAAAAATGATATTTTTCGAAACCAGTATTTAAACTCAATAAGTGGTTATTAAAACAAAGGTAACAGATAAAAATACAAATTAAATTCATAATATATTGAATTGAATTTAAAATATCTGTGTGAAAGGAATAATGCTTCACGAACGATATTAAAGCTACAAACCATCAGCGTACAGTGTTCAACTGCAGAATAAATCGGTGTTGAGTGTGACAATGGTCCCCTGAAACCTATTACTGCCCATCATCTGCAGCGGCTCTCGCCACAGCGCGAGTCGCGCCGCCGACTGCCACCCTCCGAGCGCGGAAATTGTTAAGATGTTTAGAGAATTATTAAACTTTGTCAGGTAAATTATTTTTCTTTTTGTTTCACCCCGCTTTCAATAGCACCCTGCCTGTATTTCCACTTAGCGCAGCGACCGACGATAATTCATCTTTCAGGGTGGCAAAACCCTAATGAATCTAATGTAAATAAAAATTAATTAGTTATTTAAACTGTTACTGAATCGACGATCGGTAACTTGATTTTTCGTAATTCTTCGAGCAATACTAGAAAGGTATACTAGAAAGCAAAGTAAGTCAAATGGTTAAATCATATTTACCAATCATCATTTCAGTCATTATCATCACTAGTAGGTACACTGATTTATTTTTATTTTTATCTGTATCACGCTATCACGGTATCACTATAAAATTAAAGATTGTGTGTATATGTGAATTATTGAACTAAACGTGGATTGAACTCCATCCATGTGAAGTTAAAATAGGGGAACATTAAAAAATTACAACATATCACTCTCTCGGTCGATGTGCTTACATCTGAGCATCACGTGGTTCGTTAGTCGTGTGGTTCTGCTCCTACTCTCGCTTGTTTCGACTCTTCGCCATCCTGGGCTAAGTTTCCAGTCTCAGTCTGTTCATCTTGTGCCCTCGCCTTCCATCCTTGTGCGTACATATTCAGTAATTACTAATGTCTCCAGGCCGTTTCCATCTGTTCTTGCAACACGATTAAAGTTCTCTTTTTGCATATTTTAGAAGGCATTTTTTTAGTTCGGAGATCTTGAAGAACGCAGAGATTTGTTCGTCTAATATTCACCGTGTGTTAATTTTATTCACAAATATATCGCCCATAAGGGATTTTTCATAAAAAAAAATTTTAAATATATACATTTATGTTTTTTTTTAATAGATATACGTACTCAGAACACGTTCACATCAATATTCTTACTTCACATTAATATTTTCAAACCAAGCAAATCGCTTTTACTGTAAAAATAAGACTAACTTGGTAATCTCCCGAAACAAGTCTCGAAACACCTAACATCAGAGCACTAGGCAAGTATCCGGTAGAGTTATCGCTAGACTAAAAAAGCACATCAAATATTAACGTATGTAGTACACGGGGTCAATACTACATCTTGAAAGGGTCAAAAAGATTTTTTTTAATATCTCAGGATCTATGTTTCAATACCGTATAAAGCTACGGAGTTTACTAGTGATTTAACTAGTCAATTATGTTTTTTGAGATGGAGCGATTATTTTATATTTGAGTCAGTTTTGGCATACCGATCATGATCATACCAATTCCCCCAGTACCGAGCTCTTTCATTCAATCATATGGATAAGTATATCTCCATATCGACTCTAAGAAACACATCCATCTAGTGCCCTTCTCGGTGTGTTTTCTCTCCATAGACATTAAACAGATCAGGAAACTGTTCGCAGCCTTATCGAGAATCTCTTTGAACAGATTATTATCTATCTTATTATCTCGTTATTATCCCTCACGCTTGTAGTAATATGTACATACAGATTTTGAAAGATTATCTTTCAATCGGACCAATCTAAAATCAGATTTTCCAAAGAACAAAGACACAGTTATAATTATATGAATAGTCAAAGAAACAAAATAAATAACAACAGTGCAGCACATACTCAAAGTTGAAATTACAAAATCAATCAAAACAATAAACTTCAATCGTAGAACCCTCCCAATTCAGGTTACTTACGAGTATAATGGGTCTCGTGCCAAGATGGAGGAGACCCAGGGAGCCATATAAAAGACTATCCTCGGAGTGTCCTCGTATTCCAAAGCAGAAAATGTTGGCCACTTATTAACGAGCTGAAATGACAATGGGGTGGCACCTTAACCGAAGTAGCGATAGTCACGCTGTTTCATTTAACTGATGAAGAAATTATATTTTGTCATGTTAACAAATATATTTAACAATTTTTACATCATATTTAGGCACATGGGTTGTTTAAAAAATACGTTGGCTAATAAATTATTTTATTAACTAGTTTTTCATTAACAAATAATTAAATTTTGACGCAAAGAAAAATCAATGTTACCGGAACTTTACATCATATATTTCTATTGCCGGTAGAGAGAGAACTCTCCCAATTAGGCTATACTCATGTTTTTATTCTTGTCAAAATTTATTCTACATATTTAACTTTTTTAATGAGACATCTATTTTTCCAGTAAAAAGCAACCAACTTACTTACTTACTTACTTACCATCACCGCGGGGAATACAATACAAGCTCATACAAGCTCGCCGATTGTTGAGGCTTCTAACAGAGCCATTCTCCATTATCTGGTTTCACTGGTCGTGTCAAGTCTTCCGCGAACGTCCTCTATTTCTAGTGCCATCAACACTTGCGTCACATATCTTTCTTACCATTCTTTCCTCATTCATCCGTTTCATACGACCAAACCACTTAAGTGATCCTTTCTTAATCTTACTCATTATACTGACATCAGTTTTACATTCTTTCCTTATTTCTTCATTCTTAACTCTGTCATAAATAGATTTGCCATAGTAGATCGCCTAAGTGATCTCTTTTCCACTGTATTCAGTCTACTTTCGCTCCTCTTCTGCCAGCTCCAGGCCTCACTTCCATACATCAGTGTCGGTACCAGGAATTCATTGTGCACCACTAGTCTTGCCTCGGTTGTCAAATTCCCGTTAGATATAATTCTATTCAAAGTGCCGTTCACTTTATTCCCTCCAGTCACCCTCCTTTCGATATCATTCTCAGCCTTTCCGTTTCTATCAAACTTACTTCCCAAATACACAAACTCATCTACTTGTTCCAAACATTCGTTACCTCCAAGTATTTAACACGGTGTCTCGCTTTCCTCCTTCTCGAATAGCATCACTTTCGACTTGTTAACATCCATCGTGAGGTCGCTTTCCTTGCACACGTCGTACATTCTACTCACTATTAAAATAAGTAAATCCTGCTAAATCTGAATAACGGCAACTTTCACAAATTAATTACTTTAATTTATTTTAATTAATACTACAACATAATTTAGTAAAACATTTTGTGTAAATAATATTTCATAATGAACTAAATAAATATATTGATTTGTTTATTGTGGGAAAATTACCTTGAGTAATTTTTTTCCTCCGTTCTACTAATTTTGTTAAACTAACCCAAAAGAAAACTTTCCACGGCAAATTGTAAAGAAAAGTAAACGAAATTGAAGATTCAGAGGCATGAAGTAAAAGCGTAAGGTAAGGTAGGGTAAGGTAAGGTAAGGTAAGGTAAGGTAAGGTAAGGTAAGGTAAGGTAAGGTAAGGTAAGGTAAGGTAAGGTAAGGTAAGGTAAGGTAAGGTAAGGTAAGGTAAGGTAAGATAGGTAAGGAAAGTAAATGTTAGTGGGCAAGAAATTATACATTTACAAGAATTTGGAAAAATCAATACATCAAACGAGCAACTAGAATGTTGGTACATTCTACAGCAGAGACGTGGACATTGACAAGCGGAAAATAGACACCTTCGAATCTTGTTACTGGAGAAGGATGTCACGTATCGAATGCGTAAAATCCAACCATGGCACACACTAAATAATATTTTAATACGGTCACACCGTGGGTCAATATGATAGACTCGAAAAGGGAATTATCCTGAATACCTCATTAGTATGAAAAAGACCAGGAAGACCCTTGAGCGCCCTTAAGGTGAAATTTTTTAGCGCTATAAGTACCGCGAGAGATGGGTCGATGCGTTGTATCTGCTGTAAGGGCGACAGAGGATCGAGAGTTGTGGAGATGATCCGATTAAGGTCGCAATGTATCAATACTGACATGAAGGAACAAATAAAAATAGATACATGCGAGTGGGAGTACAGTGAGAGCTAGCCGCCCAGAGAATCCTGAGAAACGTGTAATAGTGCCACCAACAACTGGTGCACTGTAACTCTGCACAAATATTACTACAATTCAGTATTACCTCTTTTACAAGATACAAGATAGGTGAGTTGAGGGTACTACTTACAAATTCTGCAACCTTCGTCATAAAAAATATTCTAACTTTTAATTCAATCGTCTTCTTGTATAGTTTTTAATTGCTTTCATGCCGTTAGTTTATGAAAAGTCAAACTTCGCTCTTTTTGATGTAAATTTGTCATTCAAAATTGGTGTTGGTAATTGGTTGCCCGTCACTATTTATATTAGAAGCAATCTTTTCTGAAATTTAAATGGAAACTTGCTCGTTTTTGGAAGATGGTATTGCATTTATTTAGTATTTTATACCAGATTATAGGTGCTATCGTCCGTAATTAAAAGTGGATTAATAAATATATGCTGTGTTAATAAATAAGTGCTGGATACGCATGTTGCGCCTACTGTGGACGCAATATCTCCATTCTGCAGGAACTGAACATCCAAGACGGACTCTCGACCTGCAGCCCGAGACTAATCTTTGGCTTTGCCATGTCAAAGGATGAAAAGAAAGAGGATGATTCTCCACCCGTCGAAACGACCGAGCGGTGCCGGCGACAGGAGACAGGAGAGAGGAGCACAGTCGAGAGGGCGGGAGTTCACGGGGATCGCGATCCTCAGTCACGAGGGACTGATGTGAATGACGAAGAATAAACGTATCGCTGCTCAAGCCCCTATCAGTTTGTCTTCAAATAAAAATATACGGAGTTCGCTAAAATTGCAACTAATACGATCAGTTCTAGAATGACCCCTGTCAGTCCATGAACGGTCCGGTCTCCACTACATTAATGGACCACCACTATACCAAAAATCACTTTGAAAAGATTTTATTATATCAAAGTGCACCGCTTGCATGTTATCTGGAATTAAAAATTTGTATTGTCAATTACTTTATGGGATTTTTACAATTACAATTTACCTATTAATTGTTTCCTAACTAATTATAATATTTATTCATATATTTGTTTCATAAATGGCATTCATAAGGCAAAATAGATTCATAGCCACAAAAATGCGTTAAGTCTCTCGATCTCACCGTGTACCTCTACAGAGTAGACGGAGAGAGAGAGAAAGAAACTAACACCTTTGAAACGCGGTGTCGGAGGCGAATGCTCAGATTTATTTGGGTCGCAATGACCGCTATCAATTTTGAAATAATTATAAAATTTGAGACAAATCCGTGAAAGGTATAAAGCCAGAGAATAAAAGGACGATCTCTAACTCGATCGACCTACCGGATCAACGTTATCATTATTGCTATTGGCCATCGTACCGCGACTACTATCTGCAGGGTGCAGAGAAAAGTGAAGGAAAATCGTCAAGGACAAAGTTTAAGTATTCTGAAACGAATCGTGCATATAATAGCTTCAATTTATATCTACTAACTTGAGATTTGTGTTCAAAGTGAAATACTTTGGTTTTCGAAGAAATCTCATTTGCGTGCTAAAAATCAATAAATTTAATTTAATGAATATTATCAAACATCTTTCCAGATATCCCGCAAAAAAATAAAGTAATGAGGTTCAGTGAGCGGGATATTTCAATTCAGTACCGAAAAATCGTTCTTTTTGCCAAAATAACTTTATTTTATGGCTTGCATCAATACAAACATTTATTACTTAACCGATACATCAGCTAGTGCAATAAATAGAAATACTATTTGGACGCAAGCTTATTAGCCGTCACCTACCTCGCTAGCTAGGTAACGGCTAATGGATTCCATTTGCTATTTATCGACCGAGAAGCCTCATTCGCGACCCGAGAGGATCAAAAGGGAAGAAAGAATGGAAAATATATTGATAATTTCAAGATAACCCTGTAATGACAAGGGATGGAGGGATGGATCGAGGGCCGCTAAAGCAGGACAAATATTATAGAAGAAGTCTCAGTGTTAAACGTTTTTCTCAACAGGGACCGCTACAACCGCTCAGTGAGAGCGGCGTTAAAATACTATATTAACAATGTTATACACTAGATAGTAGATAGTAGACAGTAGATAGTAAAAATGGACGGATTAACTAGTTTTGCTTAAATAAGTATACATTGGCACTTAATTTATCACATATTATTGACTACATTATTCATTTAAAAACACTTGTTGCCGTGTCCACGATGATCTCTGAGAGTTGCTAAAGGGACGCACGCACCGGATGGGTCATTCTAATCCGCGTGCAAAACATTAATGCTGATGATTCATAAATCGCATTCTGCTGATGAATCTCGTCTCGAGTAAGTTTCCGAGAGAAATATTTTCCGTGGACATGAGCCAATTAGTATCATTAATTGATATGGCCGTTACTTTGTAACATGATTATTTTAATTTTTCACAACTAAACTTTGTACTTCACACAAGTTGGGTTATTGTAACTACTATAATTAACAACATAACATTCCCTAACACTTCACTTTTACTGCCCATATTCCCGTTAACGACCAAAACCTCCCCTCTTCCCGAGCCCAGCCCCATTACCCGAATAAACTACAATACTGTATTTAGGTTAGTTATCACCTGATTATGATATGGACTGCACCTCTCGAAATTATAGTAGTGGCAATAATCCAACGTGTGTGTAGTACAAAGTAAAGTTGTTCATTTAAATTAATGTAAAATGGGCAAAGTAGATTTACTACAAATTATATTCGTCAATTAGAAAGATATACATACAGATAAACTCAATTTACCGAAAAAATATTTTAGCTGCTACCGAGATTTGAACCACGATTTCTTCCTATCCGGGGAAGTGCATTATCCAATTACGCTATGTCAGCTTTGTATTTTGTATTCGAACTTTCATAACTTGAAATAACTGTATCTTTCAGTTATTTCAAGTTAATACATTAAACATTCCATTTATTTGAAAGCTATCACCTTTTTTATTGCGAATACCTACTTTGAGAAACGATGCTAGGAGACGCCAGAGATTTTTCAATCACAGAACTATGTTCTGAAAAAAATTGTAACCTCACAATTAACCATGAGTTCTCTTTAAAATATAATTACATTAACTCTTATAATCCTTTCAAAAGACAAGCATCTCGGGTGGCTAGCTTACTGAACCGGAATCAAAGGGTCGAGAAGCTGCTCCATGCAGCACAGGATAAGGAGACCTGCGTCAGGGTGATCTGGAGAGATCTGACAGAATTATAAAGCACATTACAAAACGGATCAAAAGTCAGCACATCATTTAAATGTAAATAACTTACTATATTTTTATTATTATTGGTTAATAGTTTACATGGTTTTCTACATAACAAAGATTTATTTTTACTTGTTAATAAAAAATAATATCTTATAAATGACCCACATTTTCATATCTGCAAATGCAAGTTTATTAATGTCTGGCTCTATTGCTAAGATTTTTCCACGAATATTCTTCTTCAGCAAGATGGGGAAACTTGTCGTTCAGTAGGACAGTCCATACAGCTGGTAAGGCTTCGAAGAAAGATTTTCAGAAATTTTCATTGCGTTCTCTTTATATCATGATTCGAGATATTTTTTGTGGAGATATTTATAAAATGGACATGAAAATGGAGTTCACTTACAAAATATTATGTTCATGCATAGGTTAAAAATAGTATCCATGCTGTATAGAATATCGTATAAAAGATATATAAAATAATAATAATAATACAAAAAGTTACGTAACTTTTCATAGTATGGTGACTCTTGACCCATCTCTATCAATAATTCATTGCATTGTGCATTCGTAAGAATTCCACATAACGATACTAAAATTTAATTAAATGTATTAATTATAAAGATAATTTAATTAATACATTTAATTAGTATTTAAAATATCACAGACCGTCTGTTCTGAATAATTACAACACAATAAGAATGCGTTCTCCTTAATAATGATATTAAAATCGCATAAAAATATACGTTGCATCGCAAACATCACTTAAAGTTTATTAAGGCTTCTAGTAAACAAGCGCATGTCGTTAAATGCCTTCACCGAAAGGAGAGTGAGAAAGGTTATGATCCGTTTCGAAGTCTTCAGCTCTGAAACTGCTTTCATCATCAAAATCTGGCCCAGCACCCAGACAGTTATCTGTGTCAAATGCCGAGTTCACAACGAGATGATTATCCGAATCGAATTCCACCCTCATCAGTCCACGGTTATCACTATCGAAATCGACTGCGATCCCGTGGTTGTCAGCATCAAAATGTTCCCTGAGATCTGCTTCACTTTCGAAGGCCGTACCTCTCAAAGAGCTGCCGTTTTCATAATTCGATTCTCTCAAGGCTGCATCGTCATCAAGATCACTAGTTAGTCTTGCGTCTGCTTCAAAATCCGCCGAAAATGTTTGAATTTCGGTATCAAAGTCTGACGAGTGTAAATGATGATCGCTCGAATCAAACTCGCACTTTGAAAGTGGTTCTCCTTCGAAATCTGATGAGGCAAAATGTTCGAGGTTCAAGCTGTTGTTGGATAGTCTCTCCATGTTACAAAAGCTGGTACTCGGCTCTGTTAGCAAATTTGAAGAAGAAGAATCGAGGAAAAACAAGTTCTCTGACTTAAAACCAAAATTTGTGTCTAAAGGGAAGCTGTTCAGCGTTCTTTCCCAAGAAATATTATCTTGGGACCTTCTTCTGTGTTCTGTCGTGTCAGCCGGAGTTGCGACGACGTCCAGTTGGAAGCCATTGCCATCTAGGTTTCTTTTGATGCTGCCTAGGGTGTACTGAAGAGGAGGAGAGCTGTACGAGGAGATAGCCAGCGAGGACCCTGCTTTCGGAGAAGATTGAAAGGCCCCAATTGGCGGTGATGCAGAGCCGGAACCTGGCGATAGATCGGTTCCGGTAATGGAAGCGAGATCACAGAGAGTTGCCGTTTCTGGAGGGGTCACTGAAAAATAAGAAGAAATTTTTAATGTCATCTACATTTCAAGCAATAGTAAGTGTAATTGTTTTTTAATAAAACGGTATATATTAGATAACTAATTGACCATTTTTAACACGAATTTGATAGTAAAGAACTTGCATCGTACTATCATATTCTAAACGATCAATTATTTGAGTATTTCTGGAATAAAAAGGATTGATAGTGTAGTTTTTTTAACGTGTAGGTGTGCGTGAATATCAGTATACACCAGTTACGTGATTCTACTCTGTGTACAAAATACAACAGGTGATGAATCATAACTTGATACTCACTCAATTCTATACTATCCTTAAAAGATTTTTGAGAAGAATCTCAGAAACAAATTTGATCCGAGTACATGTGTAATTACAGCACAAAAACTGATTCAGCCAGCAAAGATGTACACCAAACAATAGACAAATGGCAAAAAGACCAGCAGAGAGAGCTCTCCTTCAGATATAATTATATTTAATAATTTAGACAGCCTCGCGAATATTGACTTATTGATACAAATTATTTTTACTACTACTCACTGTAATATTAATTTTATTATTTCAAATATTTTAATTCTAAACGCTTTTTCTTCAATTCATGGTTTAATTTCATATTTTTGTTTATTGAGTTCAAAACTAAAATAATTTCCCCGCTGTATAGATCTCTCAAATAAAATATAACTGGCACTGGCAACATTCTTTTTTAAACGAATCGATTGAGTCTTGCCTAACTAATCCATGCTTCTCGTGTGATAATTTGTTGCATTCTACTTCCATGTGTTTTGTGCGATTACCCTTTAGAACCCTGCCTAAAACATTAACATCCTCCCCCTTCCCTTTGGCTTCCGTACCATTTCTCCATCATATAAATATCGCTAGTATTAAATTTTTCATTATTATTTATGCCATCTAAAAAATTTCGTACTAGAAGATTTTATAATTTAAAATGTGGAAAAGGTGATCGAACATATGCGTCACACTATTTACCTTGGTGACTACATATTTTATTCAGTGCCAATTAATTTCGAACTAATCATTCAACAATTTTTAGAAATTCTTTCATTCGAGAATTAAAATATTCACGTTTTTGTAATTTAGAAGGTACTTACATACGTATACAGTTAAGCATAGTTTTCTGATTAAATTAAATTTTTAAATGTTAAAAATAAATGTAATTAAAACTCGTTCCCGGTGAACTTTACATGTTTGTAAATAATCGCGAGAAAGATATTTTGAAGCAATTTTATAAGACGTTTTTCTTGGGTATTACGCAAGATCTCGAAATACATATATTCCGCAACACCGTATTTTCGGGACATAAATTGATTATCAAAGGTTCAAATATGAATGTTAACGTTACATAAATTTTTATTTGCCTTGCATTGGATATCAGACGTGAGGAATTGTAAAAGTTCTCGCCGGGTCTTGTTCCACATATTTTTCAATACAAATCAAAACCTTTATTGGCGCGTAGTACAATACATACATTAGAAACAAATAAAATAACACATCAATTTAGTTTACTTTTAGTAACAGGAGAAACATTATTGGACCGAGTGAGAACCGAGATAAGAGAGACCCTCGAAATGGAGTCTCGGCGGCTTGGACACGTCTTGCAACTGCCGAACGACTACCGAGATGTATATTCTTGGCAACTCCTGGGAGAAGGCGGTCGGTGGGTAGCTCCAGACTGAGGATAAGCGATCATCTCTCAACAAGATAGGGAACATGGAAGAGACTTTTTGAAAGTTTGGGCTCCCCAACCCTTCCAGAATAAAGGTTCTGACGCATGACGACGAAGGGTAATATAACAGCTATAACCTGGAATCGTCATCAGCTCCAGCTGCAGCCCGTGCTGTCGGAGACCTGCCTGCACGTGTGCTCCGCACGGGGGACACTGCTCTCCTCCACCCGCACCCCCGCTAGACTTCTGCTGCTTGCGCCACTTGGCGCGCCGGTTCTGGAACCAAACCTGCGATAAAAAGTTGAATTTATAAGGTGTCCAGCGGAAAAATTTCAAGATTAAATTGTAATTGCTCGTAAACCATCAGGGTGAGGTAAATGGGAGGGGTATTGTTAGATGCGCGTGATTTGCGGGATTGCCAGTCACAATGAATCACTGGTCGGGAGCGCACCGCGCGTTCGCGATTGAGCAATATTTAAAGTACGGTGATTCATTGGTTTATGCGCGTTGCGCTTTTTGAACTCACTTTAATATTCGACGAGTAAGTGATGGGCCAAGAACACAACTTATCTGGTGTTGGGTTCAAAAGTTCAGACAAGAAGGGAAAATGGAACTTCTGTGGAACCATCAACGTCAACAGCGACGCCTGAACATGTGGCTCAAGTTCGACGTGAAATTGTGCGCAATCCGCGTAAATCGATAAGGAAAATTGCAACCTGTACTGCAATAAAAAAACCAGTGCACGTTATTTTGAAAAAGAAATTACAGTTTCACCCATACAAACTGCAAATCGTGCAGTTTTTTAACGAAAATGACTATTCTTTACGCGAAACTTTAGCGAGAACGATGCTGGAATGTTTTGGAACAGCACGGACGCTTAAAAACATATTGTTTACTGACGAAGCACATTTTCATATCGATAGATATGTTAAGAAACAGAACATGAGCTACTGGCGAACATGAGAATACCAGCGAGAGACAGTCACTGCTGACGTGTATTGCCGAATGATCGACGAGTTTTTGGCACCACAACTGCAGCTGTTTCCAGAGTTAAACGACAGAACACAATTTCATCAAGACGGGGTCACTCCACACCCAGTTAGAGTTTCAATGGAGAAGCTGGGGGGAATTTTTCCCAATAAATTAATCAACATACCTTAGGCACCTCGGTCACCGGACCTTACACCGTACGACTTTTTTTGTGAGAATACCTTATGAATGAGAATACCTGTGAGAACTAACGCTTCGTTCTCGCGTGTTCGCAAATTTAAGAGCCCGATTGCAAGAGTATCTTGAGAGAAATGGAAATTGAGAGGCATTTAGGCAATACTGTTCATAAAACGTAAAATCCGTATCGTTAAACTCCATTCTGTATAAATAAAGTATGAGAATAAGATTGTAGTTTTTTTTCAAATTTAATATTAAACTTGAAAATTTTCCGCTGGACACCCTTTATTAGTCTTGTGTCTTATTAGTTATTATGCCTCCACGGGCCCCGAGTCGCGACAAGAGTAGCAGTAAAGTTAGATCGACTCGGTTATCAGTTGGTTTAATATTCTCTCCATGACCAATGCAATGAAAAAAACATGATTTTATTTTATATCAAAAGGAGACAAATTATGGACAGTTCTAATACTCTTCTTTATTTATTACTTTTTTCAGTTTATATTTCATGATTCATGATATTAACTGGGTAAAACATATTTTGCTGATATGTTAAATACTATGTTAAATATTTACTTCAACGTGAATGAACCCCAATAAAGTAAATTAAAAGTAAGTTAAATAAAATGTTACAATGATTGCCAATTTGTGCGATGAAAAAATGTTCTTCGTGGTTGAAAAGTAAGAAACAGTTAAACCTTTACAATTGAGAAGAATGAATAAGATATTTTAAATATACGGTACAGTACAGTAAAAATGTATTACAAGCTCGAACGAGTTACAAATAGAAATAATAACCGATCAACCTTTCAATGGATACTTGTACCTGGATGATATAAGAGTACCTGTTATTAAAGACATGACAATGATTTTTACGTACACATCTTCTACACCCACAGGTATTTTCCTGAGCATCAAATTTCGTATATATCTGATGATAAATATTTCGTCTTCTGGTGCCGTGTATGTTTACAGGAGTAGACTTCTATCTACGACGATAGACCGTCCACTTCCGACTCCGAGACCGTCCACTTCCGACCGGGACTGTTTATTTTTGCACAATCACCGTTGGTCTTATTGGCCTATTTTCCTTTGAATAATTATTTTGTGGGGGCATTATTTAAGTTCACGAATTATAAGCTCAAAATATTCAATTTCACAACAATATATCATTATTTAATTTCTTTTTGGAGGTTTCCTAGAACTGTGTCGTCGCTAATCTAATCTGTCCACCGAACAATCTCGAAGGACTTTAACATCTTCATAATTATCCACGTTTCACATGTTTAATTATACAAATCGTGACTCGGCTATTGTACATATTAATATATTTTTAAGCCTACCTGAACCCTGGCTTCTGTCAGGTCAATCCTGAGAGCCAGCTCCTCCCTGAAGAAGACGTCGGGATAGTGGGTCTTGTGGAAAGCTGACTCCAATTCTTCCAGCTGGAGATTGGAGAAGGTGGTTCTAAAAATGACAACTTTGATAACGAAAACAGTCTGATGTTCATTTTCTGAGGGTAATCTGGCTCAACTTGCTGGAACAGTTCTATATGAATATTGGATCATTTGCTTGAATCAATTCCAAGTTAACCGATTAAATGATCCGTCGTTGCCCCAAGAACTATTACGAACTATGACACCAATTTTTCTTGCATCAATCGATTCTGTGGAATCGGTTACTGCGATATCGAATAACTGGGTGTTCCGGTAACTCGATAACAACCTTTTAAAATCAATGGATCACAAATATGAACCGTCACTAATCTGGCTATTTGTGCTGATGGTAACGTGCTCGCCTACTGACACAAGCATCCAAGGTTCAGTTTATTATTATTACTATTGACGTATATCACGCAAATCACCTAATATTTGAAGTTAACATCTTTAGAGAGATTTAATATTTAGTTATTTATTCTTATATTATTTACTTTATCTATACATATTCAATATTGTATTTAATCATTCCGTGTGTGTTACCATAAATTTTCACATATGCTTTTATTGTATTCGTGTTGTGGATTATTTGAATATATGATGTCAATAATATTTAAATTTTTTACACGCTCAAAAGTTTTCATAAATTGTGTTACATCTTGTTTACGAATGTTATGTCATACTTAAATTAAAAATATTTCCACGCACGTAAGTACTGAACATCGTTTGATCTAAATGTATAAAGAGCACTAAAAAATATATATAAAGCCCGTATTATACACGACGACCAAATCAACATGAATATGCCAACTAAATAAATGATATCGCAACAATTTTAAAACGGTAATTTTATATAAAAGGAGAGTTATAAGGAGTCGAAAAGGGGAAATGAGGAAAAATGGTGGATGTATGTGGGAGAGAGAAGAAAGGAATGATGTGTCATTATTTTCATCAGCAGTGCGTGCTCACAGTACTTACATATGGAGCCTCACCATCAATGTCATACACTAAATAACCCTTTCACAGATGTGCAGTAACACAGGTCTACAAATTGGTACTGGCCGCCGCATTAGATTGCGTAACGTGAATGTTCCGTTAAAGTATCATTTTATTAGATATCTTACTTTAAATACTTAACTTTACTTTAGTGTTTAGTGTAGAAGTACGATGACAACTATTTTACGGACATTAAAACAAGTTAAAGCATTTTGTTCTTATTCAAAAGCTTAAAAAATATCCATTGCTCACGGTAACACGAGTTGATATTATGAATGCGAACGAGTATTTTTTATCACGGTGTGCTGAAGGTTAAAAATTGCCCAAAGAGCAATGAAAACCTTGAAATATCTCTCGGGAGATGAAGTACCGAATGCACAAATTCGGAAGAGAAGCAACGAAACATTTTTTGCCAAAGTGGTAAGGAAGATGGACGGTGAGGAGAGAAAGTCCCGGAGTGGTCTACGAGGGTCGGGGAGCTAAAGACTCGACAAGATGCTTCGTGACTATCGCTTTCTTCTGTTCCAGTACACCGATGACCGATTAAATCTGGAGTATCCTTATGGTATGAAATGATGTTATGTGAAGATAAGAAGGTTATTTGTTAGCGTTCTAGTGCCCCCAAATAAATGTACACAGGGCGCTAACCTGTTCGCAAAGTGTACATGCGGAGTGTGTGACCAGAGCAGGATGAACAATGAACGATGACTTATAATAGATCGATATTTATTGATGCTTGAAACAAGTACACTCAGTAAATGTTCTACAACGTGAAACGTCGTTTAATGAACTCGTCTGGAAGGCTGCCACAAGAGAAGTGATGCGCTCAGAGGCCGAGTCCTTTAACGGCACGGTGCATTGTATTATTGTCTATTTTTCTGTCGGTACCGGCTTGACTTTAAGGTTGATGAGAGCCCCATATCGCACCTAGATTTGTTAGATAAACCTTCACAGACCCTTCGGCCACCTTCCCTCTAAAGTATAAACGTCTCGATGAGTATGTGATCAAAAAAGCGAGGAATTATTTAAGTAATAAAATAATTCTATATTAAGGGTAAATTCAATAACGGCACGTGCGTAAATCAATTTTACCCAATATAGAATTAATTTTGAAACACAAAACGTGAGTCCGTTCACTCCTGGCGGCTAATCTCTCCCCGAGCAGCCCCGCTCGATCGATGGGAATAACGCGAACCTTTTTAGAGCCTATTTAAATTTGATTGGACAATAAAAGTCACACGTGGACCCTCAGCCCGGCCCGTAGCCCGCGGCCAGCCCCGGACTGTTACACCAATTAACAAATACTCCAAGCAGCCCGCAATTAAGGCGGGGAATTATGGTCCCAACTAAATTCAAAGGCTATAATCAAAACTTTGTGGAGCAGAACGATGAAGTTCAATCCGAGGATGAATAAAATATACCAAAATATTTGCAGCCTTCGGATAGATTTTCCAAAAAAATACTACGTACTCTAGAAGGTCTCATTAAGCAACTTGCTGAAAATTTCAATGCACTTTTACGATCATGACCAAGATCTTATGTATAAATATTTCGGGGCCATTCTGCCGCGTATCTACAGGGTCCATCATTAGGACTAATATTTGTTATTTTTAAATACACGGAATACGTATCACATTCTAACTATTTTCAAACTAAACTAAACGCTCGTGCTATGAAAATAGGACTAACTTGATGGCCTCCCGGAACGAGGCTGGAACCCTCGACCGCTAGATCACTAGGCCACAATACGGTATCCACTAGACCGCAAGCAATAGAAGCAGGATAGAGTAGATCCCGAAACTACCCTCGTTTAAAAAGTTATATGACGAAATGTAATGTGTTTCTCCGAATAGAAAAAGTTCCCGGTTCATATCCCGGTAGCAACAAAAATATATTTTCCATTTATAATTTTTTCATGTATATCTTTCTAATTGATTCATTTAATTTGTATTAAAAATACCACAGAACTGTATTCTGAAATTCCAACTTCACAACAAATATATGTTTTAATTTTTTTTAAATATATTTTATTTGAAGTGTTTTTTCTGATATATGTAAGTATTAAGCATTAACAAAATAATTTTATATTATTTTTTGCACTTTATAGTGAAATGTTATTATAATTATTGTTTTGTTATTTACGAAATGACGCAGCTGTCGAGCTTGCACGATAATAATCAGGGAAGCGATATAAAGAACAATTTGAAAAGGTATATCTTGAACAGGAGATAAATGTTTACATCGACTCGGTGATATTTCGTAAATTGCCAAACCGCAATTTTAAACATATCATTTAGAATTAATCAAATATTTCAATTAATCGAAATAATTGCATTTATATCTCTAACATGGTTGAGATTAGGCTCGTGCAGCTTCAATAGTATCTACCCTTCAAATATTGTGTACTCGGTGTTAAAAGTTGAAGGCCACACACGTGAATAGTGAATAGTGAATAGCGAATAGTGCAACACGATCGCTAATGGTGAATATGCACTAGATAATATAAAACAACAATATTCAGTATATTATGTAATAATAAGAGCATTCTTCAAAAATAATTGATCCTTTATCTCCTTACCTATATCTCCTTTGTTTGCGTTTCGGAAGATCACCACACCCTCTAGAATCTGTAAAATGAAACAGAAATTATTTTATTTATATGATTTATTGTAGCTTAATTGATAAAACTGTCTACCGGCAACAGAAAACTCTGGGTTCGAATTTCGGTTATGACTATATTTTTTGGATAGATAATTTTTTTTCTGTGCATCTTTCTAAGCGATTCGTCAATTTTTTTTCATTATAAAATCTTCTATAGTAACAATTGTAAAGTTTTCTGCGTTGCTATTTATCTTCTACAAGCAATCAGCCTTCATCTTCCAGTTATCTAATAAGTACTAGACTGATGGACTAGCCTATTTGTTTATTTTATAGTAAACAGTGTACTTATTCAGTGTACCTTGACCGTGCATCTTGAACGAGTCCTGGGAAATAATATTGTTCACTGCGACATCTGCGATGTCTGTCGAACTTGTTATAATCACGAAACATGTTTGTCTAGTAAATGAGTAGCTTGTTGGTGTAGTGGTCAAGACGTTGGCCTAGTGATCTAGTGGTCGGGGGTTCGCGCCTCGTTCCAGGACACCAGCAAGTTAGTCCTATTTTCATAGCACAAGCATTTAGCTTAGTTTGAAAATAGTAAGAATATTGATGTGACATGTATTCCGTGTACGCATTTATCTATTTTTTTTAAAAAAAAAAAAAAAAAGCAAAAACTTAGCACGTCGCATGTTGTTTCACATAATCTTTGAACAGCTGGGCGACGCCACGAGGCGGCCACAGTCACGAGGACAAGCCTACGACAAGGTTGGTGACCTATTTATAATTTCTTCCACATTCTTACATTCCAGCTCTGAATAATATATACCCAACTTTATAATAATTGGCTCGCGCCAAGATTTACTTATTTACATATGCGCTAAATGACGTTTCAGAATTGGAGGTAAATTGAAGACTAGTAAAACTAATATTATAACGAGCGCTCGGGTATCGTACCGCATGATCGGAGGTTTTTCCGTTATTTAATCGCGTACTATAAGATAATCGGTATATTTATTTTAACAATTGCTCTATAGGTATTTGAACGGCTATAATATTTGGATGTTTGGAAACTTTAGATATTTGATAATTGAAAACGCGGGTTAAACGAACTAGGATTGCTACGACATAACATGGGGAATATTCTTAACCACTAGATCGATCACGTTGGCCATTTTGGAATTTAGATATTAAGCGTAAAACTAGTATTAAGCGTACACATTTTCAGGTAACACTCATTCGTGAAATAAGTTGTCATTCACAAAGTGAGATCTCTGAGCTCACGCGGTACAAGCGTAAGAATATACGTATTATAAGTTTAGTTAAATAAAATATTAATTTTTAGACTTAGAAAGTAGCGGGTACCCATTACACTGGTGCCTTGCGACCGGGAGCATCGCACACTAGGAAAGCGCACATTCCGCGTTACAATCAATAAATTAAAAATAATAATATTAAAGCTATATTCAGGTTAAGTGGGGGAAATTTACGAAAACATTACAAAGTATAAGTAAATTGGCGAACGGTTAGATATTTGAACAATTCACTCGGGACTCTCACAGTTCGCTTAGAATTCTAAGTAGCCTTTAGGCTACTTAGAATAATAAGAAATACGTCTATCTCTACCGCGAAGAGACCCTCATTTTTAATTGTTTATTTTTGTTTCCATGCCATATAAATAATATGCGAATGAACGGTTCGCCATTCTTATAATTCACTTGGGCTTCTTACACTCTCTACAAAATTATAAATATAATTTAAACAGCCATAATAATAGAAAATACGTAGGTGGCTGATTTTGATTCCATAAACCTATTTTAGTTCGTTTTATGAGCTGGTAAAAGTGAACTGAACTATTTAATAACATTTATTCAAAACAGTGAATAGTTCTAAAAGAACAATTTATTTATGAACGACGCATCTCTAGTAGGTACACATCAGAGGGAGACACATTCTGTGGAGGGCTATCGCCTCCACTCTCGTCATTATCGCCCGGGGAAGCTGAACACACCCAACAAGTACCAGTAAACTCCCATCAGCCGTCAAGACACTAAATACCGACGTCATGCGACAATAACAACAAGAGCTTTACTCTTCCTATCCCCACCGTCCAGTTAACTAGAAACCGCCTCCGGTGACAATTCGCGCAGTAATCACTTCGTTCTGGTTAACTTCGGCTTTTTTAAAGTTTCTTCTCATAATTTGCAGCACACTCACACAATACATTCCGCGACTTTCAAACGAGCACGAAAGTAGTGAATGACATGTTGGGGCATCCACTACTTTCACGTTAATCGCATAACATTTTTATAAAATTTAACCATCATCATCATTCCTTCTAATTCGTATCGATACACTCCAAAATTCCTTGTCTATTATATTTTGTACGCAAATCAGAATGACTAACTGATACAAACCGTCCTTTAAATTAGTCTCAACGACAAGTTTGAGAATATTCCACGAGCAGTGTAACGTCGCGCTGCACACTCCCGAGAAGCAGGCTCAGGCGTGGGTGTTGTGGGGCGCGGTGGGGGATGTTAGAGAAGGGGGAAGAAAAATGTCTTTATTCCCCTCCCCCCTTGCCCCCCCTCCCCAGCCAGCAATTTGTTAGCGCTATCGCGAGTGATATGTTAAGGGGTTGCTCTAATCATTATTCATGCGGATGGTTCTCCTGCTCTTCTCGTGCAGGTCGGCTCCTCGGCTCTTCGGCTCTTCGGCTCCTCGGCTCCACGGCTCCATTATCATCCGAGTTTCTGATTTTTACACAAAAATTGGGGACTTTACACAGCTCCCCTCACCCCCCAGCCCCACAAGCGCAACTCCAGCGCGCACGCGACTTTACATTGTTTCTTCTTCAGCGATGTGATTGTTTCAAATTCAAATATAATAGTTCGATCTTAAGTCGTACTTGTAATAAAAATGTTTATCTATATTTCTGTAATATCGGTTTCGCTCTCATCCTAAGTTTTCAATTTAAAAAAATACTGGATAATCTATAATCTTCTGAAGCACACATTTTTATTTTCTGCTGTGTAATGAAGACTTATCATTTCAAGCTAATTCACATTGTGTCACACAATATATTATATTTAAATCCAAAATTATCAATATATCTTTATAATAATTTTAAAAAGAGATAGCCGAATGCTTTCTGCTAAGTCCTAGTACGTGGCACAGTAATATTAATATTAGTCAATATGGAAATTCAACAGTAGCTAACATCAACGCCTTGACTAGACTGGTGTGGATTAAAATAGTCGGTATTTTTGCACAAATCATTTTCTTTGTACAAAAAATAATATATTTTAAGTTTTGTTGAAATGGTTGTGGGCTGATCATCTTAACCGTAGCGTGGATAGTTCACAACAGCTGAACACTGAAGACAGGGGGATGAAAAAAGTGCCAGGTGGTAAGAGATGGCTTTATCCAACATCAGAAGAACGTGAGCTTAAGGAAATGCTATGAGGCTACATCATTATTACCACGAACAACTTGCTTGCTGAATTTAATACACTAAAAATATTTTCTAATTATGAACGCATCCTGCAAATGCCTAGGTCCAAAATGAAGCTCTCATCAACATTAAAAATCACGCTGGTACCGACCAAAAAACAGACAATAATACAACACGCCGCATCGTCGGGTTACTCGGCTCCTAAGTGCACCACTTCTCTTGCGGCAGCTTTCCAGATGAGTTCATTAACTAACGCTTCCCGTTGTAGAACATTTACTGCTTATATTTGTATCTGTAACTGTGTTTCAAGCATCAATATACATCGATCTATTGTAAGTAGTCTTTTGTTGTTCATCCTGATCTCGCCACACACTCGCACACGCACATTTGCGTTATAATTTAAACGAACCTTTAAGTTCCCGGTGTCAATTTATTTGGATTACTCGGACACTTACACATAACCTTCTGATATCTCATAGCCATAGTTACATTGTCTAAGATTTTATCACAATTTTAATATTTCTTTAATGGTAATAATAGCTTATCTGTGTATAACGTAGATGGGGTATTAAATTATAGACGAAGCGAAGAAAATTAACTTAAAGTTTGTTTGGTTTAACGATATGACATTCGCTTATTGATCAGTTGTGAGGGTTCGAGTCTCGTCTCGGGAAATCACCAAGTTGTTTTTATAACACAAAAGTTTAGCTCAGTTTGAAAATAGAAAGAATATTAATGAACATGTATTCCATTGTTCTTCATTTTCCTGGAGGGTAGTCCTGATCATAGACGTGAATGATCTATCACCATATATTTCTTGTGAGATCTAGTTCCTTCTAGTCTCCTTTGGACCACCAATTTCTCCATGGTGTCATCATATCCAGTGCCATGGTTATTCAAGTATTCTACGCACGATAATTTTAAGATAGTATTTTTATTTAAAAAATGCGTTACATGTACCGTACGACCTCTACGCAGAAAATGTTTTTGCAGTTCGCCCTACTGTACCTCATACTGTATTCATTCATCATTTTGTTTTGGTATCTTCTAACAATGTTTGAATTTTATTTCAAGTTTTTTATGTTTTGCGGAGAATAAAAAAAATATGTATTTTATATGTACTCTACTCTCTACAATCGGATACGTCTCTCCCTAGGTGGTATCTGCAAAGGTGCTAAATACTCCTAACTACAGTCTTATTCAATATATTACATCCTCCCTCCCGCCCCTCTTGAACCTTTCATAAAATGTTACTCACTTTTTAAGGCAGTTTTATCAAAAAATGTACCCGAGAAGCCTATATTAAAAATCAAGACGTTCAACATTTCTTATTCAATTAGTATTCAGTTCCAGCTATTGCTCGTACGATATATTCTTATGAATAAGATTCTAAAGTACTCAAATGTGTGTTTGAAAATTAAAATTGAACGGAAAAATCAAACGTTTCATTGAAGAGATCTGTCAAATTCCTTCGAAAGAAATATTTGTTCTGAAGGCATATTTATTCCAAACGATAAACAAAGAAATTTTTGTCCGATATTTGAGAAAATTGAGACATAGCAATGCTGTTGTGGGGTGATTTCAATTTGATATAGATACATACGCAATAATTGTATTTATTTCAATGTGATCGGTTTTCAAAATTAAACATCAAGTTATTTTTCCTGACAAATATTTGTGATGTTTCATTAATATGGAAGACGATTCAGTTCAGAAAAGGGGACGAGATATAAAATAGCAATCTCGATAAAGTAACGACTTTAAACAAACTGTGTAGAATGGTGAATCGTCACACGCAGAAAGATGAGAAAAAATGTAAATTAAATGGGCAGCTTATATTCTCTTACCGTGTTAGGATGGGGCTTGAACACTACAAACATCATGATGTACAGAACTAATATTAGCATTGGCACTCACTGAAACAACGCTAAAGCGACTTGAAGAATTTGAGATGTGGATCTACAGACGACTTCTAAATATAAAATGGGCTGCCTGTAAGATGAAGGACATTCTGACTGAAAAATCTACACTTCACAGTCCAACTATTTCGAGCTGCTGCAGACAAAATAAGGATCTCTAACATTCGATAACCATACAAACACTAGAAGACACTAAAATGACCCAACATACATCAAGTGCATTTATTGTGATATATGTATTTTTATTTATTTATTTAATACTTCAATACGTTAAATATCTGAAGCGTTCCCTGCCCGCCTCACTAGGTCAGAGTCCGCGTCGAGATGGACGGTATTTGATCTGCATTTTTTCTTTTGTATCATCTGTAATGAGTCGGTCAGAGAGTGTAATGGCTCGAGTAATATGGATATAGATATAGACACGGTAAATAAAAATAAATTATAAAAGTATAGTTTAGGCTTTAAATGCCCAGTATTAAACATTGATATTTAAAAAAATAGATATAAAAGTAAAGTTAATTCATGGATACATTAGTTACATTACAAAACTCGAACAAAAAGAATGTAGATAGATACAGTGTACAGTGGAAAAACTTATATCGAGTGGACTTCAATAGGTAGATAAAAGAGAAGAATAATTCGATGGAGCAGTGTGTATCCGTGAAAATGTGAATTCCCCCTTCCCGCTCCTCGACCGCCCGTCGCAGTGCCATCTGTTAGTCGCGCGGGAAACTTTACGCGGAACAACTTGCAAAGTCTTATAAATTACCTCCGCCCCCCGTCTCCGTCCGCCCCCCCGTCCGCCGGCCCCGACGCCCGCGGAGGTAGGACGGGATGAGAAATCGGTCCACACAGCCTCGCGCCTCAGCCGATCGCGGGAATCCCTCTCGTTCGCGAGTCACACAGAAAATGCCCGACTTCGGCGAAAGGAAAACTTGCCGAAATCAATTCATGATCATTACCATGTTTATTTGTGTTGAAAGAAGGCTCCATTCTTCAACAGTTCGCGTGAAAAGCTTGAATTTTAAAACCCATCCAAGGTCGAGCGGACAAATAAGTCGATTCTCTAATTCATCTACAAAACTTTTATATTGTACTTTCACATAAAACTATGATTCAAGTTTAACCATTAGTATGAATATTAAGAAAAACACTTTGTTTAAAACCGCTATTTATTAATACATCAGCATGTTCCATACCTATGGTATCTTCTTCAGGAAACAATGTAATAATATAATAATATTTGTGGTTTTTTTTACATATGCATAAAACTTATTTATTTATTTGAACTTTATTTTGATTTTAACAGAAATATATCATATTTACATCTTTACACACATTTAAATACATTGCCCAACTAGGCTAGCCTGTTTTTGGGCAAATTATATATATATAATATTTTATAAAACCAAAACTCATCGAAGGCAAAACACACTAAGATCGAAATACATACATTGCATATAATGTGAAAATATTTAAGGAGAGAGAAAAAAAATAAAATAAATGTATATATATATATAAAATATAAAAAAGTGAATAAAAAAGAGAGAAGAGAAAAAATAATAATAATACCAATAATGTAAGCAGATTTAAGGTAGATATAAATATACAAGACCAAAACGCACAAAAGTAGTTATACAAATTATTTGATTATATAAAAGAGTTGACTCTCTGTATCTGCTCTTCCTAATTGCAACAATCAATTGGAAATATCCTTTTTAAAAGTCCTAATGTCAGTTGAGTTTCTAATTTTATTTTCTCTTCGAAAACTAAACATATTTTAATAGTATTTTAGTATTTAGTAGAAGCTCTTATATTTATGTATATACTTTATTTATTTTCAATTCTAATAGAATATGAAACGCTGACATGATTTAGTCTTGTAGAGCGTATGTGTCCAAATAATGATACAAATCTCGTTTGTCATTTTGACGATAAAGACAGCGCTAGACATAAAATAAATTAAGTATACGTGAGGTTGAATAGTTACTCGTCTTCGGTGAAGAGTCTGCCTCGTCTCGATAGGGCTGCCCGGGCCCCAGCTGGTACGACTCCTCACGCTCCATGCCCCTCGCCAATCATCGTCCTCTGCGCCGCCGGGAACCTGGCCGAGACCTGGAGACGGAAAGCATCAACACTCGTGTGAAGTTGTTTATTTTACACGAGACACCGATAAAATCTGCAGTTATTAGATACGAGATAAACCGAGGACCGCGCATGCCCATAGACTTAATTATTTCGGATTAAAAGACATTTTCATAAACGACAAAAAAATATATTTTTTAATACTTAACGCGAACACTTTAATTTATTAGTTTTATTTTCAATCACTTGTATCAAATTATCAAGTTATCAAATTATTCTTAAGTTTTTAAATACATTTTTTTTAAGTTTTAGATAATTAATTAAAAAAAAATTTTAATAAAATTGTAAAAAATAAATCTAATTCCTGAATAAAATTATTATGATGATGAAAGATTTGGAAAATTTACCTAATTATCCGAAATTATTAAATTATTTTTGTTTTATTTACACGCTTTACTTATTTCTAACGATTTTAAATTATTTCATTTGAGACCGACATTGTTATTATGTAAAACAGACGATCCTAAATAAGTATCAAAAGAATTATTTTAATATAATTAACTCACAGTGCTTAAAAACAAAGTTAATGAATTATTTAATATTAATAAAAAATTCATCATCAGTACGTACGCAGATATCTGAAGTGTCAAAAAACATTTAGAATATTTTAAAAATGAGCAAAAATCTATATTTCCATCTTAAATGTAAAGACTATCTGTACGAATGTAATATGCATACATTCGTAGTATGTACCTTATTACGTATAAATAGCCTACATTTATTCTTTACAATACAACATTACAATAGAACATTGGCGCTAGTGGTTTGCCTTGCACAGGCGCTTTTCTCATTTCGATATAGTGCATGCTAGTAGGAATTTTTTAACATACATTCAGGCTTTATAAAATAGATATTTATTTTATTTTTTATTTTTTTTAAATTGTAACATCAATATTCTTACTATTTGCGCACTATGCTAAATACTGTGTTATGAAAACAGTACTAACTGATCAATGTTTCACCACTAGACCGTGCGTGACGAATCTCTTTATGAAAGAGTATAAGATAAACAAATTAGGAAAGAATATATAGTAAAACTGATATTAGCTTAGTAAATAGGATTTTTAAAAAACGCCGCATCGGCGGTTCGGTCGTGTTGAACGAATGCATGAGAGAATAGTGAGAAAGGTGTATGACGCGACTCAGTACGACCAGGTAAATGAGATAATAGAAGATGGTCCTGTTAGAGGCTGAAAGGAATCCACTCTCACCGGGAACTGTTACGGGAGTGGTCACTCTCGCGCCGGTTCCTATCAACGGAGCAAAGCGTGGGTCTAGCGATAACCATGATTTGACAGCGGATTACTTACTGTTATGAGACATAAAGTTACAATATTTATTTCTTTTCAGCCGCTTTGGCGTATTTGAAAAGCTATTTATTAGGGAAAATATACACCATTTATCATAAGTAACAGTAACCACAGACAAATGGGGAATACATCATAGACAGATAACCAGCGGCGCGCAGTAAGTACTTTGAAATAAACTGTACTTTAACTGGAATTACATGAAAAAAATATGTTTCTCGTAGTATTCTTATCACAATTATTGAGTAAGTAGAGTAATCTTGAATATATTTAATATAACGATTATGCATTCGACTTGCATAACATATTCATTTAATACGTAATAATACATTCACGTTAGGAGTGTCGCAGCCAAGAATGCCACAGAGTTGTTAGAAACACCTCTAGAAGCCTCAAGCCATCGACGAACTTGTTTGAAAAGGTGCATGAATGAGGAGATATTTCATTATTTTACCGAAACACTGGTCACGACTGCGAGTGCTTCTACTAGTGTCGGTGAATGACAGTTGCACAAATTATAAAAAACAAATAGTTATTTATTATTGCCAAACAACTCGGCGGGACGGTCCAAATCCGGCTCCCGGTTTGATGCATTAAATATTTTGTGAACTCCGCGCAGTTGTTGCCCGGCCGCGTCGGCGGGGGAGGGGGCGGGGGCGGGGGAGGTTCCGCGTCCATTCGCCGGTGGACGTGACAATAGAGCTAAAGCCCAAAAAGGAAAAATATTTTTTAAATATTACGACGTTTATTTTTCATGCACAGATTATCACCAAATCATCAATGACCCCGATAGATAGTCTTAATATGGTGTACAATTTAAAAATATTATGTGACAATTAAGGAAATATACGATTAAATACAATTTTTGTGGTTACACATTAAAAATAATTAATATTTCTATAACTTTGTTTTTAACCACTGTGAGTTTATTATAAACACCAACCGCTTTCGAAAAATAACTTTATCTTTATCAGAATGATAAAAAAAACTAACTAAAGCCGTATATTAAATAGTTATGTCACCACAGCGTGTTTGCGATAAACTTTTTATAATAGTTGTGAGGAATGAACAATATATTTAAAACTACGGCACAGAAGTACACAAGCGCGTAGGTTTCAAGGTAAAGCAAGTCTATTCGCGTAATATGTAATATAGTTCTTTCTTTAATTTGCAACGTTTATTCACCCGTCACTCTAAACTATGACTGAAATGTATAAACATCCTAGCTTAAGGAAACTGTACCAGTCTGAAGATCGCCGTGATAGGCTGAAACCGGTACTGGTCATAAAATAATAAATAGTGGATAAAAGTTAAAAAGTGTTTTAATTAAATCATTAAAAAGACTACCAGTTAGTGATGACGTAAACTGTAAATGAAGGTTATTTTTTCTCGCAGTTTGGTGTCACGACATTACGTATTACGGAATTACTTATTTATATCATTTTCAACTTGTTGCTGCTTCCAATAGAAAAATCTATTAAGCTTATACCTTATGTATAATAGCTACTCATATAGGGGACACTTCTTTCCATTTTACATTGAGGACCAATATTTGCGGTTACGCCACTGTATTTAAGCATTAAACTAATGAAAATATCGATTGTCGAAGTCTGTATTCATTATCAAACTTGTGAAGTCTTCGTATCGGTTTCTAGTTCTTCATGTAGATACACGGTACTATATAAAATCAGTCAAATTGAGGAAGTCCAGCTAGCAATACAATGAATACCAACGTTAAAGTTAGTTAGATTTAGAATGCTCGTTAAAGAATTGTGAGTTGTTCGATGGGTGTGCGCTGATGACGCGAAGTTTTTTTTGAACTTGGGTTTTTGTTCGCGCGCGCTGGTCTATTAATAGCGGCTCTGCGGGCAGAGCAAACTAAATACTAGTTCGAGCTCGTGTCATATTAATGGCTGGCGGCCAGCTCCCCTCCTCCCGCCCCCTCCAGGTGGCACTCTGTTGACGGACGGGACTCCCGGCCCGACGGAAAGGGGTTAAGGATCATCCGTTGCCCGAGGAGTCGCCTTTTGTCAGTCGAGCCTTTGAAAAGAACTAAAAGTGAGACCGCTGGGAATTGATCGTAATATGATTTAGTTCGATCGTGCTATTTGTGTTGCGTTATATCCGCAGATGGTATCAGTAAGTACCTGGTGTTTATCAGTAAAACGGAAAAGGCTAAGTAAAATGAACGGTATTTTGAATGCAGTAATATTATGACGTCTAAACATCTAAACTCGCGCTCCCCCCAAAGATTACCGTGGTGACTAAATATTTTGTACAGTTCCCATAAATTTCAATCTTACGTCTTAACACATTAGAAATTTACGTGTTTGAAAAAGTGACAACACTAAGGTGTTAAAATTAATTTAAATAATTATTTTCACGTCCCGGTATGTATACTATTTTTTATTTAGAAAGAACAATTGTATTAGTGTGAGTATACTATAATATGCATGTTTTAAAAGTGTGTTGATGCCGCTCTGCATTTTAATTGGTCAGTAGGCGGGGTTGTCGGGGTTTAAAATTAGTTAGAAATGCAAATTTTGTAAATCAGGAAAGTTTATATTTATGTTTATATATCTTAATATTTTGAATATATAATAGTAGTTGTCTTTTTGTGTTTTTACAATATTACCAACATTTGTCTTAATCGAATGCGTTTGTTGGTTTTTTCATTGCACTTACACTATAAAAGCCATTTAGGTACTAAAAATAAATATTCCAATATATTCCATATAAAAGCATTATATGTTACACTAAACCATTTTTTCTATATACATAAATATGCTTATCCTTATTTCTATCTCATGTACACGGCGACGAAAAACATAAAATATATATCGAGAAAAAAAAGGTGTACGTAAAAATTTGAGCTCTGTATTGTATGTACTCTGGTACTGTTCTATTTCCGTACGGTTTTCCGGCACCATACATTTATTATTTTTTTTTTTTTAAGTATTACATATTCTTAAATTGACTATTACCCACACTAATACAATTGTTATTTCTAAACGAAAATTGATCTAGATAAAGAAGTTTTTTGTAAATTCGGTACCTATCATAAGATTTGAATTGAAAAATAGTACATACCTAGCACCTACCTATACAAAATGTAATGTTGAGCAACTGAAATTAAATTTTTAAATGTCAAAAATAACGTGGTTGTGTATTGGTTAAGATGCTCACCTAGTTATCTAGTGGTTGGGGGGTTCGAGTTACTTCAATTTTTAAAGTGCAAGTGTTTAATTTAGTTCTGAAAATAGTAGGAATATTAATGTGACAGTATTCTATGTACGCATCCCCCTACTTTCCCGGCTAACTGTACACATGACATACGCACACATACCTACGCGATGTTTAAATATAATAGTGATAGTACCTACTAATTGTTCTCACTCGATTTCTTACTAGACTAATTAATGTTCTTCGCACTAAAAACAAATACAATAAGCAATTCGACGCTACCGACGCGTGAAGCGGGAGGTGCTATGTACAAATCTTAATTCCTAAATCCTAATCCTATCAAAAATCCGCCGCCGCCATCTTGCCCCGCGGCCGCCATCTTGTCCCCTCCGCCGCAAACTCAATTAAGATGAACTCAGTCCGATGATAAAACTGTTAATTCAATTTCGAACAACGACCCTTGTGTTGTAATTGGACAATTGAATTAAGGTACATAATGCCGGCTATAGGGAATTAGAAACATCAGTCACACGCAGCGCCGCCCGCGGCGAGTCGCGGCCATCTTTCCCGCGCTTCGTTCGGGTGTCAGGCGATTCGTTCTATTACTTTTAAAACAGATTTTATCTAATATTAACGCAGTAATTATTGTGATCTTTTCGGGAAAACATTGTTGTGTTGTTTCCATAGACAAATTACGATGTTTTGCTGAAATTTTCTTCCAAACCGCGGGAAAGTTGTTCGTGTTCAGTTTGTCTCTGGAGACGCCGTTCAGTGAAGTTGTATTCGAACAAACAAAGTTTATCAACAGTTGTGTTATTTTTCGACTAGAGATATGAAAATACAAATCTCAACAGATATAGTGATGTTGTAATGAGTGATAACTTTAGTTATATCAATGAATTTGGTTTGTTTTTTCGCACAGTTTGTGCGTCACGCTTATTGACGAGATTTCTTATTATTATTATTATTGTATTTGTGTTACAGGGGACTGTGATGTTCAACATTAAACTTACGTTGAAGAAGAAGATTGTATTTATTTGTGTTAATGCTTGTGCTGAGGCTCGAGACTTTACCACTTTAACAAGCTCGACAAATAATTTAATATTTTCCTAGTTTAAAATATCATCCGACATAACGCTGTATATTGTGTCACACGAGTTACTGCGATATTTGAGCTAATCTGTAGTTTATTCCAATTATCTTAATTGCACATTTTAGAACAATATAGTTATATATTACTTAGTTATTATTAGATTATTAGCGTGCCTTGCAATGCGTGAGATGTGTAAAGTAATGTATTTTAAAATGCGTATCAAAAATAGTAAATTAAAAAGGACTGTATTCAAATTACTATTCGGATGTTGCAATTAAAAATTAGGAAGTAAGTAGGAAGTGTTGCCTGGTACTGTGTAGAATTCTCTACGCATTATTTTGACAAAATAAATGAACATTGAAACATTTTCTCAAATTTTTCCAAAAAATTTCATGACCCTTCACAAAAAATAATCGAATTATTTTCAAGAGTTTTAAGTTAGAATGTCTATAATATTTGCTTCTTCAATATTTGCAAAATTACTTTGTGGTCTCACTTTATATTACAAAATACTTTGTTTAAACCAATTAATAAATAGTGGTATTTTGTATAATTATTAATATAATATTTGCACTTATGGAGTGTATTTTTTTAGACACATAAAATATAAGCATTGTACAGCTACAACAAAAAGACAGTTTTTTACATATATTTGGGACCTTGTTTCAAAATATTTTAGGAGTCCGATACTAAATAAATTCTGTTGTTTATTTTATTAGAAATATTTTATTTCGCACAGTTAGTATATAATAATAGCTGAACGGTGAAACAAATTAACAAAGAAACATTAAGGTTGTGTGATCAGTTCTCAATTTTGACCATGGTAAAAAAAGTTTGCTACTGTCGAAGTCGATCTCGCCTATTAGTGTGGCAAGACAAATAATCATCAAATACCTGCGATTTTTACCAAAATTGATTTATTTTAAAGTCACCATTGGCAATACATACAATTTTATCCTTTATCTGTGGCTTTACCCTTGCGTTCAAAATCTGATACTCTGCCGGCGAAAAATCTTCGATGACAGTGAGATCATCATCAGACGAACTCTCATCGCTAAAATAGTGGTACATTTAATGATTCATTGCGGTATACTCCAAAGTACCAATGTGATAAATGACTTTTAAAACACCTGTGAAAGTCCGCCATTTTTAACCAACGATTGGCGGTTTTACCATTGGATATCGGAGAGTAAAATGAGTTTATTACTGTATGTACTTTCGAGAAGTAAATATTTTTTATCAACACAACCGAACCAAAGTATGTGTCCTTCTCCACGTTAATTAATTTAGAAATTAACTAACGTGGACAAGGAAATTTCGTAATAGAACTAATAATTATACGATAAAGTGTAGTAGGTACCTACTAATATAAAGCACCTAAAAAGTACAGAATACAAAGTTAATTTTAATTCAGTGAGTCCCCCAGTAAATTATGTCACGAAAACAGCGTTGACAATGGCGTATTAAAAACATTCGTAACATTTTTATATACCGGAATCGATATCAAAAGCCTCTAAAACCTTATAGAGATCAAAAAGATTTCGAGGCGCCGAGTATGGACCCCGATACTTCTCATATAGTCAGTACTCTGCCTTAATAAATTGTAGTGTTAAATCGTCGTATAGAAATATAATGCTGATTTTTTGTGTTAGAATTTCATGCATTAATTTCTATCTCTGATATGCTTTATTATTTATACATTCTTAATATCAAATTATAATTGTTATATTTATTTTTATTTGAATTAAATAAATCAGTAAATAAAAGAAGTCAAAATTTAAAAATATTTTAATAAGAAGCATAAAATATTTTAAACTTTTCTATTTTCACGTTTTGTTATAAGAAGCATGAAATATTTTTAATTTTTGGTATTTTCACGTATTGTTTGATTTCTTTGCAGTATGGTGGTTAGCGTTCTAACCTATCGTGTAGGAGACTGGAGGTTGGTTCTCCTCCAGGCAGATTTTTATTTAATTTATTTAAGTGAATTTATAAATTTAAAAAATTAACCTTCAAACATGAATGGAATGGTCTTCTTGGTCACCGAATGGTTTATTAAACAACCGTATCAAATCTATAAAAATACTATTACACACAATTTCTAAGAGATCTTAACACATCTAACACTAAGTATCGTTCAATCTGGCGGATGTCAACATTTGTAAAAACGATTTACATTGTGGTGATTTCTTGTTGGGCAGATTCTACTTCTTAACTTTTAACTTTTCCAAATAAAAAGAAATTAATAAATTTTAAATCTTATCTTAAAATAATTTTCAATAAATTTTTAGGGCGGACCACAGACCAGTAAATGAATAGACATGAAATAAAGTGTACATATATATGGGAGAGGGGTTTGGAACATTAGTTGCGGGACAAGGGGGATTCTACACACATTATTTATGGAAATATTAATCTGATAGTTTATGACACATTTACGAAATAAAGTATTTACTCTTCGAAAATTAAATCTCTGTGTAAACATGACGTATTTTTTAAATTAATGCATATTATACTATCATCGTGTAAATTTTCGTTCCAACATAGACATATATTTTAAAACCGTCGAGGAGCTATTCGAGTGCGTAAGTGGTACCAAAGTGATTACGTGAGTGACACTAAAATGAAAATATTGTAACAAGGAATTTTCGTTAATTCATATCTATATATTTGGTAGTCTGCGGGGCGCACATATGATAAGTAAGATGCTTCTATCTGTTTTGGTATCACTGTAACTAAAATTCCTATCCACCACATTCTCTAATAATAGCTGCCTGGTAGTTCATGGCTCATATTGCCCGGGATTTTGATTTTATTATATTTTTAAATATCGGTAGGGGGATGGGGAGAGGTGTCACATATCGGTAGGGGGATGGGGAGAGGTGTCACATATTAAAATAAAAACACTCGTTTGATTTCCGAGAGACGCGTTTAGATTACCAAAAGTTATCAGATTTATCACTTAGATAAATACTTCTTCTTCTTCGACGGTCCCTCATTACGAGGATGGCGAGTGTGCAGGGGAGTTCTGAGGGATGGATCTTTCTCCTTTTCTCGGTAATTGCATCAGCCCTCTTCCGTTCGCATATTTTCCTGGCGCAATGTACTTTTTGACGCCATTGTCCTCAATCATGGACTGCGGTTTCTCAGTGTTCAGGTTCTATGCCACATCTGCTCAGATTCGCATTCAGGGTGTGTTTGAATCTTTTCGTCGGCCATTTTTGCATTTTTTTCCGTGATATAGTTGCGCAAACATAACTCGTTTGGAAAGCCGCGTATCATCAGTGCGCATCGTAGTTGGTGCTCCAGGATCGTACTTTCGATACTAGGAATGTTTGCCTCTTCTTATAGTAGACCTGAGAATCTTTAATGATTCGGTGTTTGCGCGTACGGCTAGAGCGGGTTGATATTGAACGTGGAACGATTACAGACTTGTTTGTTACATTATAAAAAGTATACGATTAACGTAGTTCACCGAAGGCGTGCGAGTAGATGTGTCCGAGGAGCTGGCCAGGAGAAGAGCGGTCGGTTCTAGGTTTCCTCGGAATAGTTGCGGCGCGACGTATTGTTGTCTGGTTTTCTGCGGATACCAATTGGACTATAGCTGTCAGATGAATGCTTACGCGACCGCGCTTGCGTCACCGCAGATCGGTCTATTTCTTAAAAGATCACTCGGCAGAAGTCGACTGTCAACGTATATTTTCGACGGTCTACCCGTTGATCGACCATTTCTCGGGTACTGCTATGTACCATCCGGTCCTCTGTCATTCTGGCCACCTGGACACTCAGGTGTTTTATTTTGTTTCTGTCCCATCTCACCGTATCCTCCACGTCGCACGATTCTCTCATAGTTTTCTATCGAAGAGTTTTTCCTAAGATGAAGCAAATAATTATCATGCAGATTTGTTTCTGGTAATATATGAAGAGACTTTTTACTACTCTAAACTCACTGATGTGATTGGTGTGTGTGATTGGTGTTGGACGATATCAGTCCTTGAAAACTGTGGTTGTGGTCAACAATTTGTGGTTATATCACACAATGTGCGAAATAACAATACCTAAATACTTTTCAAATCTTTTAACGGCATTCTTTTTTAAATAGAGATGCGTACACAGAATACGTGTCACATCAATATTCTTACTATTTTCAAACTAAGCTAATCGCTTGCACTATGAAAATAGAACTAACTTGCTGATGTCCTGGAACAAGGCGCAAACCCTCAACCCTTGAACACCATCAACAAATTGAATACTTTAGTTAAATAGGTAGGTGTACATATTTTTAGATTCTCTGTCACAGTTAGTGAATGTGACTTAGAAATATCAGTGATTAACTCACAGTTCACGATTTTTGAACTCATTAGTATATGCTCTACTTTCGGTTCCGTATGCACTTCTATTTAATTTAATATTATTAGGTTGATGCATAATTATTCGCCATTTTTTAAAATTGTATTGTAACATAGGTTATATTGTAAATATTTCGGCATGCCTTTTCGCTAATCATTTTTTCGTGGAAAAGATCATAGAGATGGCGAAATGACTCGGCAGCTTTCCATCCTGTCATCAGCTGTCTCCGAGTGGTACAGCATAACGTGGCGTATATATGAATGTTTTTTTCTAATTACTAATACTAGTAAACAATTATATTATGACAAACGTCAAATTAAAAAAACGGTGGATGCATTAACCTAACATGTACTTCTACAAAAAAATATAAATAAATAAATGTAATATATTGTGTGTGTACTTCCACTTAATTTAATATTATGTGTGAGTGCGAACTTTTATAAAAATATTTTGTCAATTTATTTAAAATCCTATTTTGTGTACAAGCTGGTGAATACTGACAAAGGCGCGGACATAAATAAATAAATACTTACGTCATGAAAGGCTGTACACACGTTTTATATATTAGCTCACTGCTGTCTATCGTTTGTTTCTTCTTATGATATCTCGTAAGCGTCTTGAAATTGAAGCCACCTTATTTTTTTGTGATCTAACTTGCAAGAAAAATGCAATCTATCGAAAATATGTGAATAAAAATATAAATATGTATTAATTTTTCAATGAGTCAGTCAGGTGCGCAGGTCGGCTGCAATCGGTCATAAAGTACCTGTAATAACGATCTGTATATATAGGCAGTATTTTAGAATCTTAAAAGAACCAGTTTCATCCCCCCACCCCTCTTGCACCCCGGCCCGCCACCTGTCCGTGTCACGATAAAATAAGTGTGACACTTTTACGGTCCGCAGTTTTATTTATGGTCTTCGAGGAGAGTATTTTATTTTCTGCGTTTTGTTTACCGCCCGCTAATACGCGCGCACGTTTTACTCCACTCCTTCTCGTGCTCCTGGTACAATATAGTATATTCGACTACTTCACTTATTAAGAAAACTATGTTCTGAAAAAACTTCACAAATAAATTTTATTTCATTTCATCCGCGCGATCTCCGTGAACTCCGGCCCTCTTGACTATGCTCCTCCGCTTTGTTCCGCGTCCTGCAGATCTTAGGGCTGTCACCGAAGAAGTGCCTGTTGCCATTTCCACTCGGTCGGTCCAGAGGGTGGAGGATCTTTCTCTTCCTCTTCGTCCTTCGACTTAACCCACCACAACGAGCTTCTCCAAACTACCTTTCATTCTCGCAAGATACCTAATAAAATGAAGGAAATGGTTGAGTCTGTCGGCTCCAGCTCCTGTCGCTCAAAGTATGCGTCTTCAGCACCATATCTCGAAGGCAACAATCGATCTTCTCACCCTCGCCTTCGGGGTCTATGATTCCACACCATATAAAAATATAGAAAGCACCGGAGACTGCACAAACCTGACCTTCGTTGACTTAGAAATACCGTAATCTATCCATATTTTGTCAAGTCTAGACAGAACTTTTCGCCGTACCTATGCGTCGTTTAATTTTGGCTCGCAGCTACCGTCGTCAGTAATTGTAGACCCGAGATAATTGAAGTCCTCGATCATTTCGAGGACTTGAAGAACATCTGTTCACGAAAGCTGGTTATGTGTATCGATAATCATTAACTTTATTTTTCCTTGTTTTTATTTTTTCTTCTTTAATGTGACCGAACCATTTCTTGCGATTATATTTAATAATTAATATAATTGTCTTTAATATAATTCGGGAGTACGTGATGAGCAAACAGCAAACGATAGCGTAGATATGTCATTGGCGTATGCAGATGACATACATTTAATTAGTCGTAAACCAGTGAAATCACATAACCTCATAACGCACAGTAAAGTGGGACTGAATATCAGCACTGCCAATACAAAATAAGCAGAGCACCATTATCATTATCATTCATCGTAAGAGACCAATAATAAATATAATAAATATCTGGGAACAAATATGTATGTGGTCACTCCAGGTATCATGTAACGAAAGCAGATGCTCTGCATATAATGCGCACAAAGTCCTCGTTCATGAGTCGACGGGAGACCGAGACAGGCCTGTCAGAGATGACTGCCCAGCAGATCGGACCGCGCAGTCCACGTCAGGGAATTTCAAGGTGGCGCGCTCTTATGACTGCGGTCACGGACACGGGTCCCATGAGACCGCTAAAGAAGACGAAGAATCTGTTGTGTTTTATGAAATGGACTGAATGTCCTGGGGCATTAAGCAGGTTTTGAAAAACATGGCAGCAAGAATACAGTCGCTTTCAACGGGAAAATATAAATGTCTCATTAAAAATGAGATATGATGATAGAGATACTATGACATAAAAGCAATCTACCAGCAAGTACAAAGTGATCGGTTCGAGTCCCAGTGGTAACTACATTTTTTTGATAGATATTTTCTTTGTATCTTTCTACGTGATTTATTTAATTTGTTTTATCGATTAACTACGTTCATTAATAAAACCTACTATGTTCTGAAAAATTATAAGTTCATTTGTTTAATATTAACACTAATAATCTACTAAATATCATCTATCGCGTATTACCAAAAAATAACTCGACGTTTTATTTTCAATAACGATAATGAAATTATTATTATTATTATATTTAAAATCCATATTAATTCATTATCACATTTTTACTTTTTCCGGACTCAATTTTGTAGAACTTTATAATCACATATACGAATCAAAATGAAAAAAATGGAAATAGAATCAAATACAACTATTTTATTTTCATATAATATGAAAATAAACCACCTTACTACATTGCAATGTTTCAAGTTTTCAAATGTCTGACAGGAGATTTCTTTAAATACCATTTTCATTTATTATGAACAATCGTTAAGAGTATTTCAGAATTTACTTATATTATTATTATTACTTGATACATATTGAACCACGAACTAATGAAATTATATAATAAAATAAATATGATGTATTTTAGTTGACAATATTTTCAGATACTCAGTGAGTGACTCTCAGTTAGTGATTTCGAACTCATTATTAATTCCTACGTTTAGCGCTTGACACCGTACCGCGACACTTGTATGCAAACTCGCGCGTATATGATATTAGATAACTTGAATTATTAATGCATGATATAAAATAACTATTTGCTTTTGACCATACAATCAAATAGTTATTCTAAGATCGCATCTCCCGTACTGTTCGTCACTAGTGAATCCAATTTCTAACCAAAATTCTAATTAAACAAGAGAAAACTTTACTAAATATGTTGTAGGTTTATCAATATATTTTTTTGCAATATTTTTCGTCTGATCATATCAGTTTTACAGTACCGGTCTAGGCTATTTCTATCCCCCGCCTAGAATGCTAAATTACTGCAATTAGACCTCATCGATTAACAATAAAACGGAAATATTTATCTAGACACGGGCTCAGTTCAAAAACGAAATTATATTATACATGGTTAATAGTTATTGGAACGAGTAATACGCTCTTACCATAAACCAAATTCCAATTATTTGTCAGTAACGCCTAGGACTGTCACGCATCAGGTGATTAAACTTAGTTAATCTTATGCATTTCTGTACTTCAGTGCGGTAGTTTTAATTGAATATTGTTAATGCTCCTCATTTTTCAATTTGCAATTAAACTGTTTAGTTTTTGGGTGTTTCTTAATTTCATAACCTTAAAAATTGTACAAATTAAATGTATCAATTAGAAAGATATACTTTTAAAATTAGCAATATTAACTTGGTGGTTAAGATTCATATTTTTTTATTTATTATCTTAGTTTAATAAGATTATTTAATTAGTTTATTTAGATGTTTTTTAAACTCAATTGTGGTTATTAAACTAAGATAATAAATAAAAAAAAGAAAGATATAATCAATTTATCGAAAAAATATTTTGTTTTCCACCAGGATTCGAACCGGGAACTTTTCCTGTCCGGGGAATCGCGCTGACCGTTACACCATGTCAACCTTTCTTTCTAATTGATACATTTAATTTGTATTAAAATACCACAGAACTATGTTCTAAAAAATTGCAACTTCACAATAATAATGTGTTTTCCTTAAAAAATGAAAAAGTGTATTATGTAACACAATATTCCATAATTGTCTTTAAAAAATTTCACATTGTACCCTAATATCATACTAGGACTATCTATCAATATCACTATCACCTGTTGACAATCTATACAATTAAAATAAATATTTAATTATTTTAAAACTGAATTAAGTGTATCTACGAAATATTGTGTGTATGACCATTTATTTAAAAAATTTATTCAGACGTAGATTTTATCTATAGAGGCACAATTTATTTGTTTGGTCAAGGAAATAATTTCAATCAAAATTTGACATCGGTATTAGTGAATATTTTTAGATTGTAATATTTTGGCGAATAATGCTACACATTAGTTTGCATATATGTATACAATTTTGTATACAATGTAATAATAAATTAATTAAAATCTTATTTGAAGTGAGTCGTGCAGTTTTAAATGTTTATTTTGTAGCAATAAGATCAATAACGGTAACTGCAGAGCCACCTGTGAAAATAAACGTAAAGATTTTCTTTATATTCCAGATAAAAACAAGAAACCAACCGAACGTATTTTAGCGTCGTTTTATAAAGAAAAACAAGAAAAACTTTCACTAATTCTACAGACGTGTGACTAAATATATCAATTGGAAACAAAATAACTATACCTTTAATTGGTAATAAATTGTTCACTGTTCACATTCAAGAAACTCATAGTATCAGAGAGACACACAAATAGATCACTATCGCAGATAATCAAATATATTATTCACTCCAACTAGAAACTTTAATAAACTTGTTTATGAACTATTCCTGTGTAAGGTTAAATTTGGCAATGAAAACACTATTTAGAACTAATATCATTTTAACATTCCGTCTCAAAGGCTTCGCTGTGAAGTCTGAATTAATCGTACAGTTACGCGGGTGGAATTAAATATATTTTGTATGAATAGAAATAAATAGTAGTAAAGTAGAAATCAAAGTACGGACACTGTGGACAGATGACGCGAGGGATGCGCGGCGGGGGTAGGAATGTTCTGCGCGCGCGCGACGGGATTATCTTCTAGGCAGGGGTTCAGCACTACAACTATCATTTACTAGCTGTCCAAATCATTTCATGAAAATCGGCCTAATAGATTTAAAAAATCCTTTCCGGCACTGACCACTAGACTTTATATTTCTCGTTTTATAGTACTCTTCCATTTTTTTCTAGAATCAATATAAACGAAGTTACGAATTTTTCAAATCTTTTGAACAGTCGCAGTTTTAAAATAAGACGGAGAATCTGGCCGGCTAACGAACTTAGCTGAGATACTATTCTTTATTCTACTTTTTCTATTATTACTTATTCTATTATTCATAAAAGTATGATCGAAATCTGATAAGAATTACGGGGGTTATCGTGACCACAAAATCCACCATATCCCACATATTATAAATATGATGGATTTTATTATATACGATATACTTCCTGAGGAAGGATAATTTCCTCTCCATCTCCTCGTCCAAATCTATATCTAAATACTCCAATGCTTTTAACTCGGTCTGATTTTGTTTGAAGGGAAAATATTCTTCGCGACACCTATTAAAGTTTTCGTACTGTAATCCATCAATAACGAATATCGCTTCTGTCAATTTAAACCAACTCTAACCTTGAATTCGCTTATTTGCTACCGCTCCACCTCGAATTGTTACACCGAGAACACGCAGCATCTACTCTTTAAACCGTTGAAATAACTCTTGATAAAAGACTACTACTTAAGTATTTCGAAGATGATTAAAACAGAGTTCGATAATATGTATGTCGCGCGCACTCACCGGTCGCATTTTTGTAATCAAAAGAATATATATATATATATATATACATGGCACGTCAGAGCTATGCTAATATCTTAACGTACGTCATTCAACGCGATGTGTGCCCGTGTTGAAGTTACGCACACTAGTACGATAATTGCATGGCCTCTTTCGGGTCGTCAAACTGGCCAAAACTACGCCAAAAATTACCAACAATATTTTGATGCCATCGACTTCAATAGATGATAAAGTTTTGATAATGGAACTGAAATAACAACATATATCGCAAAGATTAATTTTTACCCCAAAAACCTAACATAAATCAAATTTAACCCTTCAGCGTAGGTCACTCGAAATAGTGCTTGCAAATAATAAATTACTTTGTGTATTTAATTTACAAATTATTGTGTATTTTTGAAGTATAATAGAATGTTTTGTACCATGAAGACTCGCACCAGTAGGAACTTAATATGTATAAAAAATGTAAACCATACACAAGAATCGCGAGTACAGCGTTAATAATATGTGAGGTCTATTACTAAACTAATATTTTCTTTTTATACAGAATTTTTTAAAAATAATATTATGGAAATTTCTCACTTAGGATAGATCTGATCTAGGAAAACCGCTTTCTCATTTTAAAATATTTTCTGTTGTTTAAAAAACATAGTAAGAACGCAGTATAAACGGTTTAAAAAACCTAGTATCTCTGGTCTATCAGCACTGGAGCAACTCTTTCTCGTGGTTTCTCAGCTATTCGACAACTTACTTTTTAATAAACGCAAATAATAGAATTTTCTTTACATTAGAATCTAAAATGTTATAAAGTTTTGGGTGCTATTAATGTAGTATTTTTTTTATTATAAAGTTACTAATAACACTGAAATGAAGCCAGAAACGAGCAGATCAACTGTGCAGGTGTTTTAATTTTGAAATACACTCGGCTGTCAAAGTAAAACCTCGGTAGGAAGTTAAAAAGAGGCTTGTTAAACTATAGCATTTTTCAAATAATTGACTTAATAAATAATTAGCATTCGGAGTACACGTGTGCACAGCAAAATTGATTAAACTAATATTAAGCAACGTTAGTTATTATTTTCGCACGTCCTTAGACGAGTTTCCCACCTAGTTTTAAGTATTGTAGTATGTATTAACATTCAAAGTTTACTTTATTTAATATTCGGAATAAAAATATCTTTCGCGGGAGACGCGTGTCGTATTACCGCCCGAATGATATTTAAATAATTTTAAGAAAATGTCTGATTGTGTATTTGATTGCGATAATTGGTTAAGTTGAATTGTACTACGGAAGATCACATCCCTTTTTTTGATAAAAAATTATGTTTTCAATAAAGAAAAATAGGTTTTACGGAAACACTAGCAGTGATTTCGAAACGGTCACTATAGCCGCTTGCAGATCCTAACAACAAGCAATCGGTTATAAATGAAAAAGTATATATATTTATAATTTTTATGAACAAATTTATAGTTAACAAAAATAATATTGCTTCATATAATTTAAAGTGTCACGTTATGACTTCCCGTACTTACTCTCATAAAAATATACACGTGTTACTAAGTCGCCTAGTAATGTTTTTACCAAGATATGATGCGATTATCGGTATATAACCATGCAAATAAATATATTTATATTTTCAATAGTAACGCAAACTTTACGATGAGGTTATTCATTTTAATATTGAATTATTTATTAACTTTCTTTTTAAACCACTTTTATGAGTTAATTAAACACTGACAGGTTTCATAAAATACCTTTTCCTTCATCAGAATGTCAAAAAACTAACTAAAACCATTTGTCAAATTGTTCTACAGTTTTCAAATATTTTTTTTAATATCAATTTTAAAATAATAATTTTAAAAAATAAATCTGGTACCTAACTTAATTGTTACGATGCTGAAAGGTGTGAAAATTGACTTAATGATCCATAGATATTTATTATAAGCTCGTTGAATAATGAGTTGCGTGTATGTACTGATATTTATTATTGTAGGTTCCAATATTTCAATAAATTACTTTTTATGAGCACCTGGGCATAAAGCAGGAAATTACATGTTGCGCCTGATTTGTATGCAATACGCATAACTATTTGACAAAGTTTTATTCGTATTTCATATTATTCTTCTCATTCTTTACTTCGCTCTTTTCAGAGCAGTCGTGCTGCTGACCTCTTATTTTTTATTTATCATCGCTGCACACAGGATCTAGATTGTCATATTGATGTAAATGACATATCACTGTCTGTGCATGAGGATAGGAAAAAAGACTACCGAGATTATTTTGGTTACTCGATTGACATCTCTGTCTATCCATATTTTCTGTGTGGATTCTCACCAATTTTAGTTTAGTTAGTTGGATTCGTGTTGGAATGTTAGCCCCGTGATTACCGTTAGTCGTGATCAGCACCCCTGAATAGATTGCCCCTTGAGCTATCTCGCGTCTTGCTATTTAGGAAGATTGCAGTGATGCATTTGTATGATATTGAATTGATATTTTTATTTTAATTCGGTTTATTTCTAAGCCAAACTGCTTACTATCGAATTCTATTTTTCCGCCACTATTATATTTAGGATACATACTAATCAGAAACAATTTGAACTGAACTCAAATCACAAAAACCTTTAGAATAAGAACGCCTTAAAATCAAAGCATGCCTGGACCATTTACCGAAATCCACAACTCTAGGCTGACTGCGTTGGCTTCAAGTAACTTGTAACGTGTACGCACTACAGCCCCTGGATCATCTAACTATACATATATTACGATACTCCAAAATGCGGTGTCCGCGTATGGTGTCCACATGATCGGTGATGTCAACAGCGTCACATGTCATCAGCCACGGCTGAGTGGGCTAAAACGTCTGTTTTTCACTCTGGAAGCGCAAGTTCGAATCATCGGCTACGAACTTTCTTTATGTATATTTATCCCATACCCAATCCGCCTTATTTATGGCAGCAGTGTCGTAGTTGTGTGTCACGTCACCGCCGGAACGGCACATTACGTATTTAAATCATTTTCAATATTGAAAAATAGACATCGCCAATTACTTTCATAAAGTGAAACATGCAATACTAACTTGGATTTGAAGCCACCAGAATTTTCGTAACAATATGGTTAATTTAGTAAGTGCAAGTTGACCCGAAACACAGCGACCACAGCCTGACGGAATGTCTCGTGTTACACGCCCCACGTGTGTGGTGGTGTCACGCGCACCCGCGAGGAGGATGAGCTGCCCGTACACCCCCACACACCTCCACACACACCGCCACGCGCGCGAACGGGGAATGCCCGCAAGTGCGCCTAGCCGCTGCCAGGGGCACTCTACCTTTCATCTATTACTTAACTTAGGATAAGCAGGATTTTTATATTTCAAACTATCTAACTTACCGTGCCGTTTCTCTACAGAGGTAAGCAGAGAGAATAGAACGCCACACTCTTCCGTCCCTGACAACTCTTGTCTCGTCTACTTTCGTACATCTTCTCATGCACGCTCTTCAATTGTTGAGGCTTTCGACAGGACCGTTCTAACATTATATCTATCTTCTCTCTTCCTGTTGACTTCAATACTCGCCTAGTGTGTTTTCTTTATCACCCTTTCCTCGTTCAAATGTTCCACATAATCAAACCATCTCAGCCAATATTCCCTCTATGGTGTGCAGGTGTGCGCGCGCACAACAAGTCTTCTTCTTCATGTACCGCCTTTTATTGAAGATTGACGACCATGTTGCAGTGTGTTGATGTGAAAATAACATATGAAGAATGGTAAGGCTGCAGGGTATGATAACGTTGCTGCTGAGTATATCAAGTATGGTGGCTCATTAGTTATCTCGTGGCTTCATACGCTCTTCAATCAATGTTTAGAGGAGAGCCGCACCCTGTTAGATTGGAGTAGGGCTGTCATTATGTCTCTCTACAAAGGCAAAGGGTTGAAAATGGAATGTGGTAACTATAGAGCTATTAGTCTACCGAGCTCGGTTGGTAAACTATATGGAAGAATTTTAATGAAAGAGCAAGAACGATGATGAAAGAAAAAGTAAGGGACGTGCAAAACCAGATACTGGAGGATGATCCTATTAGAAGACTCAATAATTGGCGAGCATGTATGAATGTGGATGAGGCGAGAACTGTATGTCAGGACAGAAGAATGTAGCACTCTATCCTCTCTACCCCCACGAAGAAACAGCGTGATGGTAAGTTAGTTATTCCACAAAAAAAGTTCACACATATACATACAAGTATAAACAAAATATAAATACTTAATTTCGGTCACGGCTATTATTGTATGTGTAGCTGTTCTGCAGTCGTTACCATTCTCTGGTCAGGGAGCCAGCTTTCCATGAGAGCGCTGCTTGCACTAGAGTGTTGGTGCTGAGCTCCAGCCGCAACTTTACGCCAGCAAGTAGATATCTCAGAAGTGGAACGACTCCATGTATACAGCCTTCGGCAAAAATTGTGGAAACGCTACAATAACGCTCCAACCCGAACAGTATTCTGTATGAGTTGTTGTACTAAATTCGGAGACAATGGTACGTCACTTGCTGGTATTTTGACCAGAGCTCGCAAGTATACATGCAGGTGAAGAATGATTTATCAGAACAGAATCCTCTTCACCTCCTTACTGCATTGGTAAAAATGCCGTGACAGCAATTCGCACGAACGCTTAACTGTTTCCTCTTTCATTCTATGTCATCATTAAATATATGACCAAGGTATTTGACCTTATTTTAAACGTTCAGTTTTGTCCCGTCCGGCGACAAGGCAGGGATATTATCTGGCCCTTTTCCATATTTGAACGCCATTATGACCGATGCCAGTGAACACAATATTTGAATAAAATATTGTGTTCACTGACATACGTAAAAACTTTATTATCGCTTTTATAGATGGCGCCAGTATAACCATATCATCGGCATAACTAATGTGGTTCACGTTCATCCTGTCCATATGACAGTCAATTTTTGCATCGGATAGTCGCTCGCTCAATTCATCCGTGTTCATATTGAAGAGGATTGGCGACATGCAGTCGCCCTGTCTTTCCCCAGTGCACAGGTAAAATGGCTCGGAGTCAGTGCCTTCCTATCATCGCAGTGAATTCTCTCGCTGCCTGTACCACCTTCAAATACGTCTACAACTGGTTGGGAAGCGTTTCGCTCGCGCAGTTTCGTCCATAATTTGTCGTATATGACACGATCAAAGATTTTGCTTAAATTTAGAAAGCACGTATACATCGTGGTTCTTCGACTTTTGAAATAGTCCACGATTTGCTTTACGACAAAGATCGCTTTATCAGTAGACAGACTCTTTTTGAATCCTATTTGGTTGTCTCTAGTGTTCACGTTTATAGAAATCTGATCCATAATGATTCTTTCAAACAGTCTTACCATTATAGTGGCTAGCGATACTTATACAAGTATGATAATATTTTTCTTAGTTTCTCCCCCAGCGCACGTTGGTCCTTAAAATTGATATTACAAAATAAAACTAATATCGCGCCGCGATCCAAACCTTCTCAGCAATTAATTATATTTTGAACTACAGACTCACATTCGCTCCAAATGAATTCATTATTTACCCTATCGTACATAGATTTCCACACATGCGTCTAAACAACCTCATTTACTCTACTTTTGTTATTTTATATTTCATTTTTATATTTCAAAAAAACATAAAATATGTCAAATTACAAGAACCCATTGCTGAGACGCAAAAAAATAAATGGGAAGCATGTGTGCACCACAACATTAATCACCATTTTGTTACAATATGGATCGTGGGACGTGTCATAATTATTATTTCTCGTACTGCCGATATTTGTAAGTTTTCCTCATTGAAAGCGATCACAGATCATTCTTTCCTTGTAGGTACTGTTAATGTGCGAATTCATTATAATAATATGTGATTTCGTGGAACATCATTTTATGCTCCTTGTCCCATTTACATTATTCAACATTTATCTACGGCACAGGATCACGGCCAGGCCCGGATTTACGGTGCAGGTCTCGATGGACATGTTATGGGCCCTCGTTTTGTCTTGAAACACACTTGAACCGCAACACGACGTTAAGTACGAACTGTAACAGGTTCATTAATTTGTCTTCTTTTACGTTCTGTGTTGTTCCCGGTTTTATTTCCCCTAGGGGGATTCCTCACAATTGCGGCTCGCCCCCATTGATCACGGAATATTCTTCGATATAGTTAATATTATCAATATTTTCCATCGTACCCTCGGTATTAACTCGTTTTTATTCACTTACTCCGAAGGTATCATGCTTTCGACATTGTTCATTAGTTCCTCCACAGTAAATGAGATCATAGAATATTATAATAAATAATAGTTTCTCACCGTTGACAAAGAGATTTTGGTGATTTGTTCATTAATTATTCTAAAATGTATTTACAAAGTCACATTAACAAATCCTGTCTGTCTGCCCAACCTCGGACGAAGAGTGCATACTCTTTGCGGAGCTGGCAACCTGGACATCATCGGCACCAGCAACTCTAAAGACAGTTCTTCGGAAGTTCCGATTGTGGAAAGTGACGGACTTCCCGCGTTGTAAAATAAGGTGATGGATGTCCCCTTCATTCTTGCTTTGATGGATTATGACACAGGGATGATGTAGAAACAAGCGGGGTACTGCAGAATCTGAGGCGATTAATTAAAATTCATACTATTTTGACAATTATTTTTATATGCACAATATTCCCAACTATTCTGCCATGTGCCTCTAATTAGTAGTAGCTTCTAACGAATAGCTTGTCGGTCTAGCGGTTAAGATGCTGACCTAGTGATCTAGTGGTCGGGGGTTTGCGCCTCGTTCTAGAAGACCACCGAGTTAGTCCTATTTTCATAGTACAAGCATTTAGCTTAGTTTGAAAATAGTAAGAATATTATATGACATGTATTCCGTGTACATATCTGTTTATTTATAAAAAAACAACTTTCTTGGTCAACATTTGGGATCCCATTACAGGGGATAATGTGATAATGTTGGTGTTATATTAAAGTACACACTGGCTTGCAGTAGCCAGTTGAAAACAAGGTGTTTTAATATACGTGTCTCGTGACAATACATTTGTTTTATATGTCGGTACCCCTTTGACAAGACAAGCGTGATGACACTTAGGCCTTCATAAAATCGACTCAAACACGAAGATTTTTCTGGATGACCGAGCTTGCATCCTCTCTTTATTAAACTGTTTGTACAAACTATCTATTCTTGGCAGTTGAGTCTACAAATGAGGCTGCACTATCCATAAGGGCACTATCCATGAGGCTCAAGGACATAATGGCTCGCTAAGTTATTAAATCTAAAATCCTGCCTGTCAGGTCAATATCACCCATCAGTCTACATGGACTGTAGCCAGAAAAACATCATTTTGAAAAACCTCTTAAATTTTTGCAATACTCCACTACAGTGGATCCCTCCCTCTTATAACTTGAGGGCATATTCATTCTTGATGCGGCTCTGCCTATAAACATTGTCCGGTCTCGATCCTTCACTTATCGTGCCAGGTACTTTAGGGCTTGTCCCAAATAGACTTGATGTTGCGTTTTTTAAGAACTTGAGCAATTTTATCTACAGATTTTGTATGAGAGGAATGAAGACGATGCCTTTGACCTCTGTTTCAGTATGTTTGTAAGATTCAGTTAAACTTTGTTGGTACGTTGATACAATGTGCTATACTGCTATTATTACATGCTAATATTATATTGCAGTGGCACTGAACATGTTTACTTACTTTAGTATGTACCTCTGAGCTATTAAATTCACATTATATTAGTACTTTTCAATGTAAAAAAATGACATCTTTATTATTTTTGTGTTATATGATTAATTTTACATGAAATGTGTGACTTTTGACATAATTTAATGAACAAAGTTCCTTAAAAGATAATTCTACATCACCTAGGTAGTATTAGTAGTAGTATAGAAACATTGCTTGATATGTTCAGTGATCAGATCCGATTTTCAGGAACCAGGTTATACTCCTTTTCATACCTTCCATCTTCTTGCAAAGTATCTTAATAGATTACAATACAGCATATCTTCATGACATAAAATAGTGAATGTTTGCTATTTGATCTGGTCTGATTTCAGTTGCATATACTTGATCATTTGATGATCAAGTAGATGCAAGACTTCTCCTTTAGTCACAAGGTCGAAAGAATGAAAAAAAAAAGCTTCTTCTTTGAACACTTTCTTGTTTATTTTATAAAAAATTTCAATAGAGCATCAGATGTCGCCTTGTACAAACTAATAAAAAAAGTTGCATAAACATATCCAAATCCAACTTGATCCTGTCTAAACAAAGTGACAAGATACCGGATGATTCATAATCAATTCGGTTTATTCTTCCTGGGATTTTAATGTGATGATACGAGGAAACATGAAAAAATCTGATATAATAAAATTGGACCTATCGCGATATTTAAAAAGAAGAGTATTGTGCCATCATAGACATGGACCCTGACAACTAGCATAACGGAAGATTTCAATTTGCAAATTAATAAGGAACGGTTGTCATTCAAAAACGAACACAGGCCACAGATAATTTTCATTATATCGCTGAGGAAAGACCAGAGTACGGAAGAATAAGGAGGATTAGGGAATAAGGAGACCCCTGGTCGATGTACATATGACATTAAGTATCCAGGTAGAAAGGAATTAGCCCGAAAGTGAGGGGTGTATAAAGGAGCATAAATAAAAGAGTGATGTAATCAGCTGAAATTGCTTTATTCATCACCACCTCATAATTTCAGATAATCCTGGGACCATAACACAACACACCTTGCCTTGCTCATATTTTAATAATCCTGAAAATTCTATTAAATATAAATGTACCTATGTATGGTCTATGTTACAATATCTGTTACTAATACAATAACTCTTTAAATCTATTTAGAAACAGCTCCTTCGTTCGGGTAAGTAATCGTAATATGTATTATTTTCTCGTTAAAACATTGAACAATAAATGCCCGCTAAAAATCAATAAGATGGTGCTTATTAAATAATCATTTTAAATAAAAGAAAACAATTATAAATCAACGCGATGCCTCGACATAAAAGAAGAAATAAATAAATCCAACTTTCCATTTTGATAACTTTGAATTAGCCTTCATTTTAAAAGTGCCGGATTAATAAACAATAATATATACAATAAATCGGTACACGGTACCACATTATAAAAACATCCGGTGAAAAATTGCATTTTACGATATAAAAAGATGCAAAAAGGCATAAAATTTCAAAAACACTTTGACATGACTAGTCTCGCCGCAACAGGCGCCAACAAAGCAGTTCAAGAAGAATGAAAACGTTACGAACCGATTATAAAGAAGTAGAAGTAGAAGTAAGAAGTATAAAAATGACACATGCAAATAAAATTTTTCATAAAAACAAAAATAGTTCAACTGATAATAAACAATCAACAATAAAATATTTATTTTCCCCAAATGCGGGAATTGCTTCGCCGATTTTCCCATATCTTTGGTTAGTGTGTGGTAAATGTTTCATAAACACATTTAAAAATCCCTACTTAACATTATGTACATTATAGTCTTTGTAGAGGGCTTTACTAATAATATATTCATGATGAGACGGAATGAGAATAATCAAATTAATAATTATTATATTACACGTAACTCTGTATTAATAATGATGTTACAGTGATTAAAATTAGGAGGCGATTATTTAATTCTAGATAGCTTTTGAAGTTTCATCAACAATTATTCTGCAGTCAGTGCAATAATGAGTGAACTTAAATCCGTATCCCTCCCAAATTAGTCTTTGATGCAAATGCGTACTTGGACATCACCGCAGACGTATCTGAAACAACGAGGCGATGACCGTTCAACCGAGAGACACAACTCAATAACAGTTGCGCTTATTAAACTAAAAAACAATCACACAAATTACAAGAATACACATAAATTATTATTTGTTATCGTGTTGGTACCATTGTTAAATTAAATAATATATAATATAATTATATTATATTAATTTATATATATATATATATATTCATAATTAAAAGCTAAGATTAATGACTTGATGGTTCCTCTCGCAAATATACACTTGTTATATAATATTAATTATTGTACAAATCTTTAGTACAGACACGCTCTGAGGAAACACTCGACGTTTAGACACCGCTAACAGATGAATTTAGCAGCCATATTTAGCAACGCCTGAAGTATACAAAGGTCAAGAATTTTGTTGGAATATTTCCCTCAACGTGCATTAAAAAACAGAACATAGTGACAAGACTGCCCTTTAGAGTAGTTATAGATATACATTATATTTACATATTAACAAACTAAATTCCAATATTTTATTTATCCTTGCAGTGCCAACAAAACAATACACGGGCCTAGATGTTGATGTATGTAGTCCTCTTGAATGTACGTTAAATAAAATGTCCGGCACGTTACGGGTATATTTCATTAAGAATGTTTTTACCGGCATCATGTGTTAAAAAATTCAACAGCGATTGATATAAAATTTAATTTCAAAGTGAATTTGAGTATAATTCAATGACCTCGTTGCTCACTGCTGTACAATTTGCTCTATGTGTAAGTCTTTCACATGAAACTGCTGAACAGGCAACTGTGCACTGCATCCATTGGTACAAACGCAGTTATATTAATGCAGTGTCACAGAGAAGACTAATTTTTTCTACGCAGTTTCGCAACCGAGTTTATTTTAGGGTGTAAACGGTAAGCAACAAATGATGATAATATTAAACTGCGCATATTCCATTTTTGGTATATGTATCCCATTTTAAAAAGGCAATCAAAATTGAATTCAACCCTTATGATTCAAAATTTAATGACATTAAATTAAAAAATACAATTTGTTCCTAACTAATTTCTAAACCCTTTCTATCATAACATAGAGAGAAATAAAAATATACATTTTATATATGTTATGGAATACATTTTCAAGTCTAAGAAATGCTTCAAACGGAATCGTAGCGTGTCTACCTAGCTACCGAGTCGGCTAATGTGTAATGGCTACCGTAAGGGGCGATGCAAATATTAGTAAACATCAAATAAGGTCTCTATGTTATATTGTCACAGACCAAATTATTTATTTTTATTAATGTTACAAATCTAAAGGAAAATCACCGTTGAATCGAGTTTTTTTCAAAGAACTAACCTCGCCGTTTCGTTGATTGCACATTTTCTTGAGTGACAATCTCGAAAAGCTAAAGTTCATCTCGTTTCGAAGACTTTAAAATTGCAAATATTTTTGGTGATTTTCAAATTTTTTATATTATTTATGGAAAAATATCAACAATGTTATTACCTACGTAATAAATTACTTACATATTAAAAAATCTAAATAACAATACATAATAATTATCATTTCTCCAAACAACATACGTATATACATGACTAAAGTTGGATCAAACTATGAATAATGTACTTCTTCTGGTTTATATACAATTTATTAAATATAACTGTATATTCAATTTGTTTTTATTAAATTCCGCTTCGAGCGGCCTTTTCTGTTTATTCAAAGATTTTCAGTACATTTTCAGAAATATTTTCACAATGAAATTATGAGCTAAAAAATTAAGATGCATGAAAAATGACGCAAAATTATGGACGCTTGGCTCAGGAATCTGGTATTTACTAACTTTTGTTTTTCAAGAACCACTCATGAAAGAATGTTCGAAAAACAATTCCAAATTCAAGAGACCAAAATAAGAATATATGAATAATACAAAACCCCGTTAATTCAAAATCCTAAGAAAAAAAATTTTGAAAATTGTGAATGAAAGATATACATATTTTCATCTCTTCAAAGAAAATCACAAAAAATGTGTAAAAACTATTTAATCTTGATATCCATAATGCATTTGTAATCACTTTACACTGCCGCCGAGGTGATGTCAAATTGTACGTGTGTGATGATCTGAGATGGCGAAACAATTTTATCGAAACGTCAAAACCATTTACCAACCTCCTTTGGTCTATTTTTTAAACTTAGGATCTACGAGATTCCAACAAAAAGATTCATATTACTAATAACACGAGGAATGACCTATTAATAATATATATACAGTAAAAGCTCGTTAACACAAAAAACTTTATTTCAAAATTCATTATATTTCAAAATTTTATCATATTTTATCCCCCTCAAATGAATTTTTATACAAAATCCTACCTGTAACTCGAAAAACTCGATAATTCATAACATAAAATAATTAAGATAAAAAAAAAATTTTTTTACCTATAATCATTATAAATGTGATCATTCGCGGGTATTTGTATACCTGCGCCAACATATTGGTTCAACCAACTTTATAGGTAACAGTAAATACATCCCCAAACGGCTAGCAGACTGGCAAGATGGAAATCCTGCCAAAACATGAGTTTAGTTGAAATTGTCATCTTGTGCGCCAGTTTCTGAATTTTCATTTTTATACGGCTATCTTTGTGTTTTTCTACATTTAAAACAATTCTTAGTTATTTTTGTGTCAAATAGTGTGAAAATACTACTGTCATCTAACTGATATTGACTTTTTTTGTACTTTTATTTGTTAATTTTATGAAAACTGACCCTCTTTAGAGATTTTAGACTCTTTATTAAGTGTTATTTGAAAAGTTTAAAGAATATTGTGTATTTTTGTTGCGTCCTTGTGTTAAATTTTAGTCTTTATCGTATTTTATATTGCTTGTAGTATCATTTTAAATTTAAACTCAGTTCGCAGTACATATACAACATTAGCAATTCTTAAGAAAATTGATTTAATTAAAGATATGGACAGTCAAATTGGCAATAAGGGAAATATCGTGAAAAAATATGATATCACCAACTCAACTATTTCAATAATTTAGAAAAATCACGCCAAAATTGAAGGATCATACAAGTTGAAGGAAAATAACACGTGTCGGTGCATTTGCCCGGCAAAACACAAAGAGCTAGAAAATAGGCGGTTTGAATTTTTTTCTCAAATTTGTGCAACCAATACTTCAATTTCTGGTCCAATTCTCATTGAAAAATGACATTTGGCCAATGAATTGGGGATTAATGATTTTGAAGCCTCCAATAATTGGCTTCACACATTTAATTCAAGGTTCAACATAACATGTTTGTCAACAGGTATATGGCGAAAGTCAAAAAGTTGACGAAATAGAGGTGGGTGGCAAAAATGAATGCAACATCGGCCAAATGCACATACAGTAAAACTCCGCTAATTCGTAACCATACATTTCGTATTTTTACAGAATTTGCACTTTTTTCAAAAAAATTTGGTCCGAAAATAACGTTTCATAGTAATTTCTACCGATAATTTGTAAAATCTGATTATTTGCAATTCATATGCATTTTTGACACCTGAAATAAATAATTTGTTCACGTAATTCACATATTTGCAAATGTTTTTAAATCTCTAAACTCGTGCAAAGGCATTTGACCTTCATCTCTTCGTAAACATCTGCAACTAGCCCGGCCTACCGGCCAATCACGATGCCGCGCGCTGGCATGACAGGTGCAGAACTGATTTTTGCCATATGGCAAAACTCATGTACGTAATATGATATGTACATCAAATTCCATAGTACATTTTATAAGATTTGTTGTTAAAATAATGTTTTTATTGAATCACTTAATCTAGTTTCTATGTTTATAAAATGTTGCAATTTGCATATGTAGGTACTAAAGAAACTATATTTTCTTATTATTAACTTTCATATTTAAATACGTTGACATATTTTATTTATTTTTTTCACATTTCGTTCTCTAAAATGGCACCAACATCTTGTAATTCGTATAAATCCTTGACCATTTGGATAAATGGAGCTTATTTTTAAAACTGACAAAAAATTTATATCAAAGATAAAATTGGCGGAAAAAAATTGAATCCTGAATACCTCTCTGGGTTCGAACTTGAAAAATGGCGGGAAAATGAAAAGCCTCAACCAACGAGGCCAGCGAGACATGAGGATTAAAAAGTTTTAAATTATTTTTCACGCGCATTTTAAATATTCCAATTCGGATGAAAAAGGTAAGTTCGACCGTAATGTGCTTGATTTTGTTACCTTGTCACCACTCACCGCACACCTTTCTTATTCAGGAGAAATACGTTATTTGATAAACATTTCGACACATAAGAAACTGAAATAATGGAGTCATCATGTTTCAGTATGAAACTCGCGATGTCAACAGCGGCAGCGCGCACTAAATCATGGATGCAGTAAACTAACGCGTTTTTATAAAAATTTCTTTCTAATATTGCCTTTAAAAAACTTTGTTCTCATTATTTGTAATTTGGATTTTTTTTTAAATTTTGGTCCTGTGAGTTACGAATTAACGGAGTTTTACTGTATTTAAAAATGTTTTGAGAAAATCTGAATTTGAAATACATCTATGAATGTTTAGAATATATGTTAACGTTTTGAAAATATTTTATTAAATTCTTTTCCAATTCGAAAATCGAATTATTTTTTTAAATTTTGATCCTCCCAATTTTGTATTAAAGAGCTTTTACTTTATTCATATTATTAAAGCAGGCTGGTTAGTAAATTGTTTTTTATTTATTTATGGTAAAGGCTAACGACGGTGATGATGCAGTAATGAAGCCCTTTCAATAATAACATAGTGGTTGTTTTTTTCCATAAAACAAATTTTTACTCGCCAGTATATCAAAACCGAAAAGGAAAATACAGTTCTATAAAAATACAATCAGGGTCTCGCCTCGATCACAACTGAATCAACGAACCGAGCACTCGGTCTTTCTACGGAATGCCATCTAACCCGCAAACAATTCTATCTTCTAATCGACTCGCACCGTCGACTACGTCACAGCCAATCATTTCTTATCATCACCGATCTAAATTCTTAGCGATGTTTGACAACTTGAGGTAACAAAAGCTATCAGCAAACGGGTAACAACGTTACGGTTACATGTTTGCTTTTTTAAAATAATCATCCAAACTGATGATACCGTATTGGCCCAAATATAAACAAAAAAAAATACAATTATTGTTTTTTACATAGTAAAAGGGGGTCGCGTGTCATTCATTTTCATGAAATAGGAGAAGTTGTTTAGCAAAAGACTATTTCCAATGACAGTTCGAGAATTCAGAGACAGCCATTCCAGTTCTCACAAATTTTTATATATTGTAATTTCATTTTAATTATTTCTTTAATCATGTATATATATACTTCCAAAAAGACTATAATTTTAGGGACAAGATAGTTTACTAATTTTCTCTTTGGAAAAATAAGATGTCTTCTTATATTCGGGTTATACAGTCATTCAGAAAGGAGTAAACTGATTTACTTCAGAGGTAACAAGATCGTTGGACATAAACCTAATATGTCAAGATAGAGGGAACTAATTTCTTCAGACTTCCGTCATCTTCCCCCCGTTCTTCTCCTGCCCGCCCACACTACCTCCTCGCTCCCGCCGCACTCGACCGCTTCCGCCGAGCGCTGCACCTAGAAAGTTGGTGGGGCCGGAGGGCTTGCCGGGCGTACGGACGAGCACTCCGTTGCTAGGCTTAGCGGGCGCTCGCGGGTAAGGTGCAGGCTGAGCGCCAGGCGGGGGATGCGGTTGCGTGCCAGGCGGGTGCAGAGTGCGAGCCGACGGTGAGTGATGGAAGGAAACAGACATGCCGCTGTCCAGAGAGCCGACAGATCCGCGGCGCTGCAAACGCTCCTGCGCCAGGGCCACTAAAACAAAAATATAATTTTAAAATCTCGCATAACATGCGACCCCGGTTTTAGCTGTCCCTGTGAAATGAAGGGAATCCTATCCAAAGTCTAAATATCTTATATACTTATTTGATGCATATACATGGAGTATAAAGGGATTTTTTTTTTTAAATTAATTTTTCATCAACTACTTAACCTTACTGATGAAAAGAGAGATGAGGTTTAGTGAGATAATAAAGTTGTAATGCTACAGTACCCGGATCATTGATGTCCACCAGGGAGTTACTCAGCACATTCCTCTTGATGACCATCCCCGGCGCGTGTGGGTGGGGCGCGGTGTGTGACGGGTGCGGAGGGTAGGTCTGCGGGTATTGCATACCCACCGTCACCTCGCTGAAAAGACAGCATTATTTTAATTGTAATTATACATACCTAATATGTGTTACTGAATTTCAAAATCCGCTATAACACTTTTTAAACAAATTTATATATCATTGGATTCGGAATAAATTATTTTATTTAAAAAATGTATGTTTCATTTTCAAAATATGCTTTGTTAGCTATCAATATTAAGTATAATGTTAGATTGAGTAAAACCCGGTACAGTAAAACCGCGATATAACGAAACCCGATATAGCGAAAAATGACGTATATCGAAAAAAAAAATCGAAATTTAGTCCCTAAAACCAATTTTTCATACAAAAATGCATTTATATAACGAAATCCCGTTAATATTTATAACAAACTCATTTTTGTCCCGTATGAAAAAAAGCCAATACATTTACGTAAATTTATAACGAAATAAAAAAATGTTAAAAGATGAAAATATTATTTCGCATTTACAAAGCCGCGCCAATGCATCTGCCGTATGCGAACGGTTTTATGGCCTTTTCGGCGGTGCGCGGCGGTCGGCCAACAAGGTAGTAAAACAATTCGAACTTTTTCTTGGGTTCATAGTAGGCCCATAAAACCATTTGACATAATTCTTGCGGCGTTCACTTGGACGCGTTTTACGTACTCTAATATGTATTGCAATCCCAGACAGTTGTAAAATACAAAAATTAACAGGAACCCCCCGAAAGTTGCAGTATGTACTTATTGTAAATGTCAGTCTCAGTGTAACGTCTGTAGAGTTAAGTTTGTTCAGCTTTTAACGCGATTATTGCATGACCGAACTGAATATTTACATAAATTCATTTTCGTTTGACAATTGTTTTCGTGTGAACTAGTCAATAATATAAATAATTCGTTAAAATATTTTATGGACTATTTTTGTACGGCATTTTGTATTTCTATTAACTATTGTTTTCGTGTATTTTAAGTGAACAATGTTGACGATAATTTTTAAGTGAACAATTTTAACGATTATAAATATATTTTGAAGTGGTTGCCGCCGTTACCGGTAAGTACCTTCGTAATTTATATACGACTCATTTTATAAATATGCCGCGATTCAACTGTAAAATTGTTATTTTTGAATTATTTTGTATGTTTCATGCCCAAAACTATGTTTGAAGCGGCTCTACATTTAAACACAATTAAAATATTGTTTTGTGTTTGCAATATTCTGGAATTTACAAAAATATCTTCCAATTGGTGTTGAATAAGTTCTGTTCTTAATTTAATTCCTTTGATTATCCATTTGCTTATCTGTTTTAATAACAAAACTACTAAAAATATGTAGGTATTCAGTTCCCTATGGCCTTCTTTCTCCTTTGTTTGCAGAATTTGCGATCTTTTTTGAAGCCGCGCAACATTTTTTTGCGACTACGCGTAACATATAGTAGGTTTTTTTTTTTTTTTCGTTATATGTGGGAATTCGTTATTATGAATTTTTATTTTTTGGTCCCTTGGATTTCGTTATATCGCGGTTTTACTGTATAACACAATGTGACTTTCAAAACCTGCCGTGTTTATTTTATCATTATAAAATAAATATTTGGATTTCAATTAATACAATTATTACAGTAAATACATAATAATTTTATTTTAGGTGAATGTAATAATGCCTGTCATTAAAGTTTGGCAGTTTTGCTTGATTTTCTCAAAATAATGAAAACGTGTCATAGCGGGTATTAAAAATCAGCGACTCATATGTCCATATTCCAATTTCTCAAACTACATATGTTGTTGAACAGGACTCCAGGAAATATGATAATAATACAAATTAAATTAATCAGTTAGAAATATATACAGAAAAAATATATCTATTTCTGTATATCTTTATAATTGATTAATTTAATTAAATTATTAAATAAATACCACAGATTGTATTAAAATTGTATTAAAATACCACAGAACTATGTTCTGAAAATGTAAGTTCACAGCAAAAAAATGTGTTCTTTTAATATATTAATATAATACTTATATATTCCGCAGCACCCTATAGAACAGATGAATTACAAATTCATACGTGTACAGGGTTACCTCTTATATTCTCTTATAAACATTTAACTCGCTAGCTAGGCATCTCATGCTCACCCGAGGGCGTGCTCGTGGGGCTGCTCCAGCTCGACATCTACCCCACTGTCACGATTCTCCGGCAGAGCGCGCTGCTGCGGCCCTTGCCCTCTCCCCTTGCTGCCCCCGCGGCCCGCCATCTCGGCCTCGATCCGGATGGCCTCCATCTCGTCCATCTCGGCGGCCGACTCGCGCAAGTCTTCGGCAAATTTAGCACGGTCATGCTCGTTGCGCGCATTAAAGGCCACTAGAGAGCGACCGTCAACGCGACGCGTCAACCTTATGCCAAATGGATAATCTGCAATAAATCATTTATATAAGAACATGTTACATTGACATAAGGTTTTTGACTGTCTCGATGGCAAGAAACTATTGTATGTCAATCGAGAGATGAAGAATTTAATATATGTAATTAGTGAGAGAGATTACAAGAAACACAGCTAGACATGTACTCACGAGGAACAGAGAAAAGCGAGACGTTCATCCCACACAGGGGAAAGGATTGGCGGAAAGTGTATGTCACAGAGGACTTTTTCTTGCTGAAGATCTTGGTCACCACCAGCAAGTCATTAAACAGGAACACCTTGAGAAATATTCAAAATAAAAATAAATCCACTATTAAAACATTCAATGCAATTTACAAGGTCTTTTCGAAAATAAATTATTAATCATTTCTCTACTGTTGGACACAAAAAGTCTGTGTTTATTTATACAAAATGTAATGTCTTATGGAAAATCCTCTAATTTTACAAAAAAAAAAAACTTGAATCGGCTTATTATAGTCATTGCTTCATTGAATTTTCAGTATATTTATGAACAGCTGTAAGGACGTGGATACTGTTAAAAATAAATAATATTGTAAACAAAGACAAAGTTGTAGTCCAATGAAATAATTATATAACAAGTTATCTATTTTGTTTTATCTCATTTTACAGATTCCAACAGTTCATTTGTAGAAATTTTTTTGTCAATAGATTGATTTTTAAATTTAACATGTACATCTACAAGGGTTTGTAAAAACCTGAGGATAACCTTTTTCTGCATACAAAATTTTGCAAATGTTTGATCTAAAAACTTTCAAATCTTCGCTGAAGAGTTTGTTGTAGAAATTTAAAAATAATTTTAAGCAACATTGAAAAAATCATTGAACAAACCAACTCATAGAGATTGTTGAATTTTGTTCATTTTTATAATAATAATAAAAAACACACTTCTAAAAAAGAACGTATTTATTTTCAATAAACGTTAAAATAAAATTATTAAAATTTCAAGTCTTTATCTTGTTAAAACTGACTACAGTAACAGTATACCTCTCTCTGGTGAACTCCGGGTCTCTCCTTCTTGTTGACGTCGGGAATCTCGTACAGGCGGCAGTAGCACACCAGGCGCCGATGGGGCAGGGCCAACTGGGGCTTCTTTCCCACTATGGTAGCCTGCACCTTCAGAACCTGCAAACACGACACGACCTTACACAATGTTCTTAAAGTACGTCGATATTCAGTTCTGTCATGTACACAAGTGAATTGAATTTTCTTGTGATTATTGCTATGGTTCAATATTAGATTGAGTTTCAAAATCCTCGACACACTCAATGTTCAGAATAATTATTAGCCGATTACTTGAATTTGCATTAAAGCATCGCAATGCATTGCAATTTGCAAATAAAGATTTGCATTAGGGAATGTTTTGGCACTAAGTGATTCATGTGTGGTAGGTGGTACAGAAATATGACAACACTTCTATTCATTCATATATTGTCTTATCTCATAAGGGCCCACAAAAATGAAGCACATTCTTCAAATGCAAAAATGTAAGACTTCCTCTTTGAGTTCTACTACAGTGTCGGCTGAAGGGTAAATAATGGGCATAAATGTTCTCAGATTTTCACGGACATTACAATCTTCTGTGTGGAGTTTTCTGTGATACAAATGTTGGCTAGACACATGGCAGAATAATTCAGAAAACTCTACGAAGAAGGCCACTACTGCACTGATACAAACAAGATGAAAACAATAGTAATGTTGCTAGAAAAATAATTCAAGATTATAACTCCTACATAAGTTGAGAAGATAACTCGATTTTGCATCATTACCTGCGTGACATGGTCGCTGGCCGGTTTGAACTCACTGGCCTTGACCCTCTCGTATATACCGACCAGCATGTCCCGCTCGATGTCCCCGCAGTCGTCGATCCCCCGAAGGTTCTTGATGAAGTCCTCCAGGGACATGCGAGATTCGGGCTTCAGGCTCGGGGTATGCAGATCAGTGTTCAACATTATGATGGCAAATGCCAGAACAAAAATCTGGAAAAGAAAATAATATTTAATATGTCAATACAGAAAACTTTAAATTCGATGGTTAAGATGATTGTAAGAATTTCTTTGTAACCAGTTATAATTGTAATTGCAAATAATTTAATTTACAGAGTCACTGCACATGGTATCATATTTTTTCATGTCCCAATAAATAAAGACAATATTCACATCATGTTCTCTGTATATGGTCAGGTCTACGGTACTTCCTGGCACTGACAGAAATATTCCACATTATTGGGTATGGAAGAGAATGAGCTTGTTGATTATCAGATTTAACGGATCTCAGGGTCCAGAGCTTTAAAGAGACCCTCTCACACACTTGATAAGTGACTTCTTATAACCATGTCTAGATCCAGAATACAGTAGAACCGCGATATAACGAAACCCGATATAGCGAAAAATGACGTATATCGAAAAAAAAATCGAAATTTAGTCCCTAAAACCAATTTTTCATACAAAAATGCATTTATATAACGAAATCCCGTTAATATTTATAACAAAATCATTTTTGTCCCGTACGAAAAAATGCCAATACATTTACGTAAATTTATAACGAAATAAAAAAATGTTAAAAGATGAAAATATTATTTCGCACTTACTAGGCCGCGCCGATGCATCTGCCGTATGCGAACGGTTTTATGGCCTTTTCGGCGGTGCGCGGCGGTCGGCCGACAAGGTAGTAAAACAATTCAAACTTCTTCTTGGGTTCATAGCAGGCCCATAAAACCATTTGACATAATTCTTGCGGCGTTCTCTGACACGTTTTACGTACGCATACGCCTCTAATATGATTGCAACCCAGACCCAAACAGCTGTAAAATACAAAAATTAACAGGAACCTCCCGAAAGTTGCAGAATGTACTTATTGGAAATGTCAGTCTCAGTGTAACGTCTGTCGAGTTAAGTCTGTTCAGCTTTTAACGCGATTATTGCATGACCGAACTGAATATTTACATAAATTCATTTTCGTTTGACAATTGTTTTCGTGTGAACTCGTCAATAATATAAATAATTCATTAAAATATTTTATGAACTATTTTTGTACGGTATTTTGTATTTCTATTAACTTTTGTTTTCGTGTATTTTAAGTGTACAATGTTAACGATAATTTTTAAGTGAACAATTTTAACGATTATAAATATATTTTGAAGTGGTTGCCGCCGTTACCGGTAAATACCTTCGTAATTTATATACGACTCATTTTATAAAAATGCCGCAATTCAACTGTAAGATTGTTATTTTTGAATTATTTTGTATGTTTCGTGCCCAAAACTATGTTTGAAACGGCTATACATTTAAACACAATTAAAATATTGTTTTGTGTTTGCAATATTCTGGAATTTACAAAAATATCTTCCGATTGGTGTTGAATAGATTCTGTTCTTAATTTAATTCTTTGATTATCCATTTGCTTATCTGTTTTAATAACAAAACTACTAAAAATATGTAGGTATTCAGTTCCCTATGGCCTTTTTCCTCCTTTGTTTGCAGAATTTGCGATCTTTTTTGAAGCCGCGCAACATTTTTTTGCGACGGCGCGTAACATATAGTAGGTTTTTTATTTTTTTCGTTATATGTGGGAATTCGTTATTACGAATTTTTATTTTTTGGTCCCTTGGATTTCGTTATATCGCGGTTTTACTGTATATTGAAATATAATTGAGACATTAAAATCAAAGAGGAATGCTCTCACCGTGTCATGCGTCCTGAGTCTCTGCACGAGGTCGGGGTTGCACAAGCAGTAGCGGCGACTGAACACCTCCACCAGACGCTCTATCTTCTGAGCTTCCCCGGGCAGACGGAAGTAAGCCTGAAACTTCCTCAAGGCCACGTCCACCTGCATGCCGGACAGGTCCAGCTCGCTCACAAAACATCTGCAACATTATAAGATAGTGAGTATTCTCAATCGAATATCAGGCACAGTGACAGCGAGTTACCACAGTGTAATTATAAGATTTTACATATTTTTACATCTTAACTACTGCTATTTTTATTTATTTTTGGATATCTATTTTATATTTACAACTCATCAAAAATAATATTTGCTTTTAGTTTTTATGTAAAAAAAATAATACTGATTTATGTTTTTAATATTTATTATACGAAATTTTCTATAAATAATCTTTCTTATTGTGAAGTTTACCTTTCTGTAAACTCTTCTGTATGTATGAAGGTGAGTTATGTAAGGTTATGTATCTCTTTCGGCAAGCTCGGTAGGAGAGAGATATCTTATACTCAGTCGGGCTGTGGGTCAATATCTTCATAGTGGGAACATTCCAATAAAAGAGTAGTTCAGATTTTATACGATTTATTCAGGAAGGTTAGGCAACATACAAAAACGGAGAATATAGAAAATGACTTGAAATGAATGCAGGAACAGAATATAATCAGAAAAATAAGAATACAAATAGGTATGTGCGTTGCAAGTAGCCGGAAAGTTTAAATTCTCTTAAAATGAATAGTTCATGATTTCAACCGATCACCGTGCCAGAATGGTGGTGACGCTCAAGACACCTCGTAGGCAATCAATTTATCCTGATTGAATGTTCAATAAATACCTTTATATTTAATAAACCTGTTGTTACACGGAGTACGCCTGCACAGAGACGGTATGCTACAGGTGGCGGTGGAAGGACCCCTGATTGAATGAAATTGACAGGAAAACAGGAATGATGGTTCAGGCGTCAGCAGAAACGTCTAACGTGATTCCGAAGTGGACTGATGAGAGTTGGAGTTCATTTGGGCAGATCGGCTGATGCAATTTGGTTGGAGAGAGATGTTGGTGTACTCAGGATTTGACGAATGCGCAGCACGAGAGATGATGTTGAATACGAGCTCTGAGTGATTCCACAGTGTGGCCGGTGATGGTATAGTAGTAAGTTCATTAATGACGATTCGATAGGACCGCGTGGAACATGTAATGGCAGTTGCTTATAATTACACCAATAATAAGATATTTGTAGATATCTCTGATCACTCACGGATTAACAGTGACAATTTACAGATGAATGTAGTAAATCAGATAGAAGATCACGATGCATTATTCCAAACTAATGACTCTTTTGAATTGAGACAAATTATTTAACGGAAAACAAAATTCACTCCAGAGACTATTTGTTTTTAGAGCGTGAATGACGGTTGGGATTAGCGTTGGTCGGGCGGAAGCGGATATTTCAAAATCTATGACCAAGGGAACGGGGGACTAGACGTATTTCGCGACGTTTAATTATCTTACAGCGGTAGGTACTTTGGTTTGAAAATAGACTCACGACATCATGCTTGTTCAACAATCTATTATTGTTTCTATAACATTTTTGTTAATGGTACATCGTACCATATAAATATATAAATAAATAAATATGAAGTTTTGAGTTGTAATTGGAAATGGAAGTCATTTTCTTTTTCTGTTATTCGCTAAAAGTATATAAAACCTTGAAGGGCTACAAAAAACGTAAAAGTTTAAAAACTAAAGATTGGACTCCGCGATAGGAGATAGAGATAAGAAAAAAGCTCTTACTCTAGCACAGCCATATTGAATGCACCCTGGATGTTACCCAGGTACTCGCCGATCATCTGCTTGGACAGGCCCTTGCGAGTGATGAGGAAGCGGGCCACTCCCCGTGGACTGTTCTCCAAAAAGCCCCGCCGAATAAGGTAGCCGATACCCCGCTCAGGCTTCTTGTTGAAGAGATTGAGGCCCACGCGGTACTGGCGTTTGCGAACTGTCTCCGATACCTGCCCAAAGATAAAATGATTAATCAATCACTATTATTATTTCTTCAATATTTGTAAAATTACTCTGTGGCCTCATTTTATATTAATAATTATTATTTGCAGTTTAACTGATAGTCTGATCTCTGTCTTCAATATTTTATTCTGGTTTCAAAAAATATGAAATATACAAAATGAGATTACTTAATACTTTAATGTATTTTTTGTGCACTTCATAAGAATGACATAATCTAAATTTTTTGTCTTTTTAGTCTATTCCTCCACTGTTGTAAAATAAGTCAAGTGTAAGTAGGTACCTTGTTCATGGGATGTAATATTTTTATTTTCAAGGAAAATTACAATAATAAAATATTTTATAATTTGGTTTTACATAGATGGAATTCGTGCCAAACAACCAGTTTAGGTCACAAGTATGGAATAATTGGCACATAGTTAATAACATGGCATATTTGTAAAATTTAATTAAATATTGATTTATTAGTATGCTGAAATTACTTATATTTGAATATTTATATAATTTAAAAAAATAAATTTTATGTATATAAAGATCATCCGTGAACCTGCAGACGAGCTTTTAGAAATAATGTTTGTGAGCTTAGTAAAACTTGTAATAAATTATTGTTAGATTTGGACTACTCGCTGCCTGACTTCAAACTGACTCCTGACAATTATTTATGAAAAAGTAAAGCAAGCGCACCAAACATTTGATACATGGCAAAAAAATTTTGAGCCTTCTGCAAATACTTGTAAGATACTGACAACATCAATTGATGTATTGATGTTATAAGGCATAAATCTCTTAGCGAAATCACTCTTAACCAGTTTCACATTTAATAATTTTGTTATCTGTAATTGTCATTCATGTAGTATAAATATTCAATTACCTTGAGGGCCTGCGCTTGTATGTGTTCCTGGGGCTCTCCCTGCGGAATGTAATACTCCCTGGTCACACTGCTGGTCGCCTGCCTCTTCCACACGGCATTGCAGTACCTACAATCGACATTAATCCCTTTACCAATATCAAAAAAATTAGGGTGCCGAATAATGGTTCTCGTACCTCTCCCATGCTAAGCCAATGCTTTGCTATCTTAGTTAGACTGTAGTGCCAAATTATTATATAAGTATAAAATGCTGATATTTTTCTCTTAACCCATCGGCACACCAGCGGCCAAGATTTGGCGGGTGGAAATATTTTACTCTCGCATATCAACCGCCAAACGTTGGCGGTTAAAGCTCCGACCTCACGCGTGGTGTGGTTCAAATGACAAGGATACTTGGCATAATAAATATAATAATCAGTAAACAAAACGATTTACCACACACTAACTACTCAAACCTAACTGTCAATATAAGCACATGGTTGTCCTGTCGCAATTTAAGTTTAAGTTTTTTTTAAGATTACATCGCCGACCTAGTGTGTACTGAGCTACTTTTTTTAATTTTCGCATCAATTTGGTGACTATTCTGAAGTATATTGTACCATAGATGCATAATTAGTTATATGTAATTAATTTTTTTGGTAAAACGGTATTAGTTTTGTCCTATTTGACGAATAATTTGTGATTGAACTTGAACTCCCCATATTCGCAAGTATGAGTCATATTTGAGCATTCTGATTTATCTGTGTACTTTATATTTAAAAAATCAAACTTTTTAATGCGCGTTGCCTTTTTTTATTATTATTTTTCTATATTATATAATTTCGCAATATCTCATAAACTGCTGAATATTTTTCTGTTATTGGACTATTCGCTAGATATCTATACCATGAAAAACAATAGTTATAGTCGAAAATACCTACTAGTGAACCCATAAAATATCACATTTCAACTGGAGTTCTTCGATTCCTTAAATATAAAAAAAAGGTTTTTTATCTTTCCATATTGTCATAAAAATACTAAAAATATTTTTTTTACACATCCCTAAAAATTTTTGTACCCATACAATTGAGAGCGATAATGATGTATAATATGAAACAAAGGACTTCATTGATCAAGATTATTATTTTGATATCTTATTTTTATACATCATGTTTATCAGTCTTAAGCACTAAAACTATCTTTTGTGGACCAGTTGTGTGAGTCACATCTGTAAATTTAGGAGATGTATTCTGTATATAATAATTTGGCATCTTATCTATCTTATCTTAGGATGCAATATGAGTTTAATCTCTGCAGTTAGACACTAATGGAGTGAACGGGTTTAGTACCTTTCTCGCTGTTAGTGTGTTAGCAAGTATTTTTTATTTATGTGTACATTTTTTCATAATATAGAACTTAAGCAGTGAACACGAAAAATCTTTAATTTATAAAGTTAACCTCGAGTTTAATTGAAATTATGTTTATTAATGTGTATTTTTGTGTTTTTACTACATTACGTTTGTATAGTTTTGTGTGTGAAAAACTATTGTATCTAGGATATTTTTATTTATTTGTGCTTTGAATGTACAAGATTTTTAATGAAGATTTTCTTATGTAAGTGTTTCTTGTGTAACTTTTTATATTATTTATTTTATGTTTTTTCCTTCGCTTGTTTTTTTTGCTTTACATATAAATAATCGAGCGCGCCGCAGTTTGACAAACCATGTCACCGCCCCTAGGGGCGGGTCAACTTGTCAACAAAAATATTGAAATTTAAACAGTATTTCTGTGCACACTTTTTTTCAAAATATTGATATGCGGATGGGTTAAACTTGAATACGCTGATTTATATTATTTACACATTCTTAATATCAAATTCTAATACTATTTTATTTTTAAAAAATACTTACTCCTATTGATCTTTGAAATAAACCAGTATTAATAAAGATCTTAAGACATTTGTAAACTGGACTTCTCAAGTTTTGATCCCTCGGCAGTGCAATGGTATCATATGTGGGAGTGGAGTTTGGTCCCCCGCCAAGGAGATTTTTATTTTTATTCGATTTATTTTACTGAATTTATAAATATTTTTTAAAACAAAAAAATATATCATATGCAAAGGTGGTATGTATGACGTGGAACACTTTTTTTAATAAATCATTTATTGCATGTTTACGAATTGATGTACGAATTGATGTACGAATGTTGTCTATAAATGTTCTCATGCACCAGAAAATAGGGTGCAATATATGTTATAATAAAATGTGGAGAGTGAGGAGTGAGGAGTGAGATGTACCTGTCGGGGTTAAGATCCAGTGCGGCCGCTCGGTGGTGCTCCACAGAGCTCGAGTCGGAGCCCGAGGATTGCACCGAGCTCATGGAGCCGTGCTGGTTGCCCACAAGCCCCCCGCCCGGCCCACTACCCGGTTGTCCGCTGTGGATTGCGGTTAATATTTAAAAACAGGATAAAGCCTAAATTATCTTTATAGAAAAATATTGCAATGGCAATGGTGTAATGGAACACTGTGCATTAGTGATGCCTGTAAAAATACCTGAAAATGTCGATACTCTAGAAATTTTGTAAGCCAACATTTGTATGAATATCAATAACAAAAAGAACATAACTCTATCATTAGTTATGCAACCTTACTGTACTGACTCTTGTAAAAAAACTCTGGGAACTAATATTATAATGTTTTGTGCATTGTCAAATAAAATATGGTAAGGGTACCAAAAAAGGTTGGTTATTGAAATGAAAAGCATCATTTTCAGAACAAATTTATTTTATCATCATTATTCTACTATATATTCCCCATCGTTCAAGCAAGTTTTTCAATCTTCGTTTAAAAAACTCGTAGGCTTTGACGCAAAATATGTACTCTGTTAGGGCCGTTTCACGCTTCACTAACATTATTAAATCTTCTTCCATCTAAATAATGCTGTACATATTTAAACAAATGATAAATAATCAGGTAGTGCTAGATCGGGGCTATATCATGTTACGTTTCCATCTACTAAAGCAGTTTTTTTTTGTTTTTAACAATTGATGTAATCCATCCAGCTTTTGCTATCATACAGCATCCACTTCTCGTCCCCAGTTATCTTATGATGCAAAAAAGGTGAATTTGTTTCCTCACAACCAAAATGTCACACGTTCATATGTGTGCCGCTTTGTTCTTGATTCATATTGTACCAATATTCTTCACAATTTTTTAAATGCATCTTTGGACATGGACCATTAGAATCCAGTTTTGTTAACTAATTTTTGAATAGACATCTCTGAACTTCAGCAATAATTCGATTTTCATAGACAATTTTATGTGTTCCACTTAGATTTATTTTCAGTACTAAGATCTCCGAATTTAAATTTCTTAAACCATTTGTGGCATTGCGAACATTCTGTATGTTACCGTAAACTGCACAAATGTTTCTAGTCGCTGTGGCTGCTGAATATTTTTAGTGAAACTCATTCACCACGCAACTACATAATTTAATTTTTTTAAGGAAAAAATTGTAAATGTGCTTTTTTTATAAGCAGAACGAGATGTGCTTGTAGATCTAGTGGTTACGACACTCGCTTAGAAATCCTGTGGTCGAGGGTTCATTCCAGAAGACCAATAAGTTAGTCCAATTTTCATAGCACAAGTGTTTAGCTTAGTTTGAAAATACTATAATATTGATGTAACACGTATACCATGTATGCATTTCTATTTAAAAAAATTATACAGAATATGTTGAAATATGAAAAAGAGATGCAATCAAGCCGGCAGGCAAGTCACTGACTGACAAAATTATTCAGGTAAAAACCACAATGTTTTTGGATATCCCTAATACCATCGTACAAATGCTTGACATATAAAGTGCTGAACATATAAATCCCACTTGTATAAATATTTTTGTCATATACATGCATATTGTAATATTTCTGTCACCATTGATAATATTGTTGGACAAGATGAGGGGATAATGATTTATTATAACTTTTACAACTTTACAGCTTTACTTTACAACTTAACTGCAAAAAAAATGGAGACAGGGTTGACTGTGAGAACTGTCACTTGTTGTGTAAATATGTATGGGTGTGTCCGCCATGAGAGTGTGAGTGTATGGGGGGCAAACCTTTATAAGTCACCTGCCTGTGAGAAGCTCTCTCTCATCTAAGTGACTTCCAATCGTAAATACTATTTCTGAAGTGTAAATCTTTTATAAATCCATGTACCTTAAAGTATTGTAATAAACCCAGAATTGTTGTAAAGAAGGCAGGGTTTTACTGCGATAATACTCACCAAGATACACCAGATACAACACAAGAGGATAGAACGCCAAGATCTACTACAGTTGACTATAAAATTTCTATGACAGTATTTAATCCCTTTACGCTGTATGAGAGAAATGCGTTAAAAATGACTAGTGCTAATAATGCTAAGAACTGCTACCTGTTGGCAAGTAACTCCTATTTGAGGTATGTGCATTAAATGATGTGAATTTAAAGATATTTTTAATAATCGCACCTTTAAGGTGATCATTTTTCAAAAACGACACCTAAAAATTATACTCTTTGTTTGTCAATAAGACTAGAACCAGTATATTATTTCAGACTGATCTAGATACTTGTGATACAAATTGTAATGTATTTATATGTTACAAACATAATGCTAATGATCTTTCAATTAGCATCAATATAGAGGTGTTGTGGTGTTGTAGTACCAATATATACTATTGAATGATAATTAAAGTCATGCAGTGGCACCGTATAACAGATAAGTTTCTTTGCCTTTTTCTAATATTTTTTTATCCACTTAAAGACATAAACTTCATAGATCATATATGCATAATATACGGTAATAATTCAGTAATGTTTAAACCAGTGTTGAGATAACCCACCTCAGTGTGATGCTGCTGGTTCTCTTGGGAACTTCGGGCGGGACCCTCCGACTGTGTTGCTGCATGGCGGCAATCTGCTGCTGTTGACGGAGACTGGGAGAACTCAACGGTTTGCCACCGCTTGACAGAATATTGCCGTAAATGGGACCTGATGAAGAATAACCACAATTTAACAACAACTCTTAAATTTTACTATCCAGGCCATCGGCGAGCAAATTCATTTTAATTTATTTTTAAATGTGTTGTACCCGCAAGAAATTGAACTTTTTAAAACTTCACCCGTGAGTGAAGATATTCACTTGGTGTCATATAAAATCATCAATCAGGTACTAAAACTTCGCCATTAATGGATAATTGCAAAATTTCTCTAATATTTACAAAAAAAAATACTAAATACACAAGAAAGATTAAATTGTGAGATTCTAGATTGTAATAAAGCAATCAGAATGCTGTAATCAAATATAATATTTGCACAAATTTAAGTTAACTCCATTCATCAGATGCTCGGACGGTGTTAAAAGCTAGAAAATAATTGTGGCTTGTCACCGAATGGTTAAGAGAGGATTAAACGCCAACAAGCAGAAAAAAATTTTAGTGAATTAGTTGAGAGTCAAAGCGGAGAATGAATGTGTTAAGGTGACAAATGTAACTTTCAACAATGAAAATGAAGGGGTCTTACAGGCGGTTCAAGTGGTAACAAAGAGGTGAACTCAATTTACACTTATGGATGATTAGGTTCAAATGTGCGGTGACGGATGATGATCATACATGGATAGCCAAATTATTTTATAAATAGCTCAGTTGATATTTAGGGTTTTCCTTGCACACTGGTGATTGTCAACAGATTGTGAGTTTTCTAAATGCTTTTGAAAACTGTCTCACCAAATTAAGATGGAGGTTTTTCAAGACATTTTACTACTCAGATCCAAAACAAGATGCCCACATCTTGATGACGATAGAAAATTGATGAACTCAGAGAGAGGACTTATGTTTATAGAATATTATCATTTACACATGTAGAGATGCATAAATAGATGACAATTCTGTCATTTTTTTGATTTGAAATTATTTTTAATAAAATTGAGTTTATAAAAAATACTTAATATAAATAAATAAATACACAACATTTTCACGAAAACACATTTAAAAAATGTAATAATTTATTAGGTTTGGTTAGGTAAGGTTAGTATACACCTAACCTTACCTAACTCGAGTTAATAAATAAACTACCTAAGGTTAAACTCCTTCCGGAGTCAAATTCACATAATATGAAAACATTATCAAGGATATTCTCTAGGTACAAAAACACACATAGGTAGGCAGAAGGGAATAAAAACTGATACACAATAACAAGTCAGCAAAAGGAGCGGATATTTTAGCAAGCTGGAAGTGCAATCCAAGAGGTGGGTCGCTGGGATGAATGCTTGTCCGCTACGTCGGTTCGGTCGGTCGGGCAGTTTGTCAGTCGTCGGTCGGTCCGATCTGTCGGTGTCTCTCACCTCTGTCGATGCAGTATGCGGCCGATATGCTGCCATTGGGGGAATAATTGCTGTAGCAACTATCGACCGAGTTGCTCTGCGACCACATCAGCAGGCTCGGGTTGGGGCTAGAGTGCACGGAACCGGCTGCCCGCAGTCAAAACAAAATAAAATAAAATCGAAACAAACGATAATGCAAAAAAAAAGAGAAATTAAAAACAATGGAAGATCTCCTAAAAATCTGATAAGTGTTATAGAATAGTGTACATTGATCATGTTAACATTTTCTTCCAGGTTATGTATCAAATCTGTAGTTTCAGGGTAAAGTGAATTTGTCCAATTTTCTAACAAGTTACAAATATGTAAAAGACACCAGTACTTTTGACCAAAAAAATTATAAAATCTGTTGAAAAAATAAAGTTCACTTTGAGTACGATTAAGTTGTACCACAAGAGACATGGTATACGATGATGCTTTGAAACATCCTTACACGCATCCTCCTACTTTTGGGCACCGAGTGCACTCCAGTAAGAGTAAGAATACAAATAATTGTTGACACATTTTTCTCGAAAATCAGGCAAGGTGTAACAACGTGGATGAAACGTTACCCGAGTTATTGAGATGATGATGATTGAGCATAGAGTCGTTCTGCAGCGAGGAGGTGGAGATGTTGGTTACGGATCCGCTCACGGAGCAGTTACACACCTGGGGAGGAAACTATTTTCATAAGTTTAAGCATCCTGACAGTTTTCGTCCAAGGACAACAATTCTACCCACAAGATTCATCTTAAAAAACATTATTAGAACATATTATAAATAACCATCTCAAGCAATTTGGAAATATGTCTGGGTAATGTACCTGACGACGCACCTTGAAAATCTATCTCTATCACAGACCAGTAAATGAATAGACACAAAATAAAGTATATATATATATAGGAGAGGTTTGAAACATTAGTTGCGGGACAAGGAGCACATTTATGCAATAGTAAAAGTATTTACTCTTCGAAAATTAAATTTTTGTGTAAACAAGATGTATTTTTTACATTAATGCATATAATATTGTCAGCACTAAAATTTTCGTTCCAATCATATCATATACTTACAAAAGGTCATGAAGCGATTGCGTAAGTGGTACCAAAGTGATCATGTGAGTGACACCAAAATACAAATATTGAAACAAGGAATATGCGTTAGTTCATGTCTATATATTTGGTAGTCTGTGATTTCATTATAATTTTAAGAGATTTTAAGTTTTTACAAACACATAATAGAAAATTAATTGTGTGGCATCAGCCAATGCATGTAACAATTTAAAAAAAAAAAACATTTTTTGTAAAATAATATACTTAAATCTTTCCAATGTTTTTTTAATTCATGTGATATTTGTTAAAATGGACAATTTTGTGGGCGGTATGTACCGTTAATCCGTATTCAGTAGACAGACAGGAACAAACAATCCTCTTCTCAATCTTCTTGTTCGTTGTCAACATCATACATGCACATTGGTTGTTTAGACATGTGATCCTCAGATTTTTTATTACGCCGGAACATTCATAATCGCTTTCAATTTCTTACCAGTCATACACGCTATGTATTATAACCCACATAATACGCGACAAACAACCAATTATTTTTAGTTGTCTCCAACACTAACATTACATATATGTATATTTTATTTACCATCTTCTCCTTACCCAATCTTAATTCTGTCTAAAATCAGTTTTACATTCACTTTTAATTTGTTTATTATTCACTATATCATACATACACTTTTCACACATATCCGAACAACCACATTTCCACCGCACTCAATACAAAATTTAAAAACTAAAAATAAAAACTGAAAATGAACCAATTTGGGCTAGACTCTTAAATTCATCTCTATCAAGGACATAAATGATGGTATCAAATCCCTCGTGGAGGGGTATTCTGTTGGGCATTTGTATTTGAAAACATCTCTACTGTACATTTTATCAACATGGCGATAAGCCCGATCCATCCAACTTACTCCACTGTCTCCATCGCTGCGGTTAGAGGAGGCGGGGGGTGACTCTTTGTGACCTCCCGCGGTAAGTCCCATCATATTGAGCTGCTGAGCCGATTGCTGGACGCGCGCCGCCATCACCTCGATGTCGTTCTGATTCGGGGACTGTACCCTGGACCTGCGTGATAAATTCACAAAGATGAACATATCATAAAACTTTTTTTTGTAAAAGTTAAATATGCTTATTCATGATATTAGGCTAAAAGGGGAAAAAATATTTTTTCAGTTATAATTTGTAATATTAAAATGAAATCAAAACTCAAGGAACAAAAATATCACATCATTCATTGTCATATGATATATATCGCTATACAAAGTACTTCTGTTTACATTATTGATGACTCACATTCCATTGACATCTACATCATGCCTCTCCCTCAGCGACATGGATCTCACGGGCCTAGAGAGGGACAGCTTGTCGGAGTTTCCATTGTTCTGGCACTTGGAGTAGATGTCATCTGCAAATAATTAATTTAATGATGGACTGCAACTATCTCTGATGAAACACAGCATCAACATTACTTTATTGATGGCTCAATACGAGCTAAGAAGTTATTCAAAGCCACCAAATTATTGCCCAAATATTACTGAGAATTATAATTATTTCAAATAAAGATTGTATTATTTTAGGGAGAACATTATTGAGAATTATTATTGTGAAATTGCAGTTTTCCCAGAACTTTATTCTTTGATATTTTAATACAAAATAAATGTATCAATTAGAAAGATATACAGAAAAATTCAATTTATTGAAAAAATATTTTTGTCAATACCAGGATTCGAACCTAGATCATTTCCTATCCGGTGCAGCAAAAATATTTTTTTGATAAATTGAATTTTCCTGTATATCTTTCTAATTGATACATTTAATATGTATTAAAAAAATATTTAGTCGCTTACTTTATTTTATTAATTCTGGCGTCTCCCAGCTGATTTTACTCAAAGGTATTTGAGATTCACCGCAATATAAAGTTGATTGCTTTTAAAAATGAAATAATAGATGTATCAATTGGAAAGATTACAAAATATAAGTTCAAAATTTGCCGAAAATGTATTTGATTGAAAAATATAGCAAAAAGGTGAATGCGCTTCCCCAGCTAAGAAGAGTTAGGTTTGAATCCCAGTAGCAACCAAATATTTTCTCGATAGATAGATTTTTCCATATATATATCTTTCTAGTTGGTTAATTTAATTAGTATTAAAGATATTATTTAAGCTCACTTTGAGGGTCCACAGGGATGGTAGTGATGCACTTTGTGCTGCTCCTCTTCTCTGCCTTGGCCATGGCCGTGATGGCGGAGAACTTCTTGAGTAGAGTGTACCGCCGAAAGGCCCTTTGAATGATGAGCGCGGCCTTGCGCGCCCGCAGTCCGCCGTACTTGCGCTCTAAGATCTCGATCTGCTTGTCCAGCAAATCTTGAGACATCTCATATCTGAAACAAAAATGAGAATGCTTTTAAAATAACTGCTACTTTATATTTAAATGTTTAACTAATTAATAAAGGGGCACCATAAAAATATAAATCTGTTTTATAAATATATTAGCCAGAATCTCATATTCAAAAAAATATATTAAATCCTTTAAGTATCCAAGCATATCTGTAATCTGTTAAATACAAATGGTTGGATTTGTCTCAAATTTGATACGTAACATATTCATTTTTTAGAACAAAATTTCCCTATGAAAGTTTTTAAACTACCTCTGACACTATCAAACATTCAATATGCTCTAATAAAAATCACTAAATGTTTTTTACTGCAGTTGCATTTTTTTTTTTAAATGATATTAGAAACCCCTCCTGCAACAATAGTGTATACCGGTATTTACAAAATTGTTGATAGGTAAACAGAGCGTCGGCCAACTTGGATGATGTACAGTGTTGTTGCAAGTAAGCTCAGTTATATGTGTAATAGTATTTATTCCATATGGTTGTTTAATGTACCATTGGATGTCCAAGAAAATATACAACAATATTCATATTCCAATAAAGTAATATTACATAAAAATATTTTGACTAACCACTCTTATTTCGATGCATCATTCTTACAATGACAGTAATAAGTAATATTTATGGAATAAATACACCTCACACTGTCTTTAAAATCAAAAAATATTGATAGAAATCAGTAAAATTCTTTTTATCATTTTTCAACAGTGAAAAATTCCACACAATTTGTTAATATGTATATCGTCTGCTGTAAAATCAACAAATTCGAGAAGCGCTACTCTTTAAAAGATGAATGACGTTTTGTGTACATAATACGCAAAAAAAATTCTGGCACAAGTCCCTTAAGTGTATCAACTGTCTAAAAAATCATTTGAAAGCAGAACAAGCTAAAAACCAAAACACAAGAGATGTTTAGAAAGAAAATGGCATTTGAAAGTAAGGTTCAGAAATTTTTCAGAGCAGTGTTCACCTGTTGTGTATGTTGATTCCATTCTGCCCTCCGAAGCCCTCAGACGGAGCCATGTACTGCAGCTGGCGTGAGGAGTCGCAGCCCACCGTTACGTTAGTGGAACACGAGGAACTGGAGTGAGTCAATCCTACAAGAGAATCGGACTGTGAAACAATCTTCCTTTTTCAGTAGATATCTTATATTGGTTCAATTACATCTGGTTGATGTAAGGTCTCTCCAATAGATGTCGCTATGCAAAGCGAATATAAAATACAAGGCACGTCAGATTAAAAAATTACATTGCAACGAATTAACACGTCGCTGGGGCCGTAGTGAAAAGGTTTTGCGATAGATATATTTGGCACTGGGCCATTTTCTTTTAATATATTCAGTGCAATTACATTACAGTATGAAAATATCTGCCTGCAGTTGAATATTTGCCTGCAGTGAATGATTCTTGAATATAATTACTCAATCATTTCAGCATTACAGTTCAAAACAATTGTATACTAAATATCGGATTCACTTGAGATTTTAAGTAAAAAAATTTTTTACCTGTCCCTATTATTTCAAATCTTTAATTTCACTATATCCTTCATGTTTATGTTTTTATTAACATTCTGACGATAGACAATTACTTTTCTGCTGATTTAATAAATTCATTTTTCCATCCAATAGTCACTCATAACCAATACATTCTATAATATATTGACTCATTGGGAATTCCAATGTAATAATGGAGACTGGAATAATTTATTTATTTATTAATGCCCCTTATGGGCTTTTACAAAATAGGTTTGATATAAAACATAATAAAAAAACGCATGAATACGTATAAGAATGAAGTAGCATGGAATACGTATAAGAATAGAATAGAAAAAATATATAAATTAAAAAATAAGCAAAACAAACTTTAAAAAACAAAGGTTCAAGGCGGAAAAAAATAATAAATTTTAGGTTTGACACAAAATGGCATCGAAATCAGTTGTATCTTTGACTTAGAACAGCATCAAAAACATCACTCTTATATTTAAACATAGAATATTGAAATATATCTACAAGACCAAAATTGTTCCCAAGCCTGTGAAGTCTTTGTGTGCATTCCTATAAAAATTAGTAAATGATAAATTTACATGGAAAATCACCGACGACCTGGTACTCCACGCAGGAACGTGGTATATAATCAGTTCAGTTAAATTAGGGGCATCCAGTATGCCATTTACAATTTTAAATAATAATAATAATAATACACTTAAAGTTCTTCTACACGACAAGTTAGTTAATGTGGATTCACAACTTGATGAGAGAATTAGATTTTTACACTTAACATACCGTGATAGACAGTAATACCGGTAAGCAGTCGCGGTGTGAACCGATATTCCCTCTAATTTTGGATCATGGTGTGCGCATAAAAAATCTTTTGACAATTTTAAGAAACAATGCTATTATTTGGCCTGGGTTGACCACATTACTAATGAAGATGTTAAAGACACAAATAAGTCAAGAGAACTATTAACAACTATCAAGGAAAGCTGCACACTGAGGACACATTCTCCGCAATGAAAAATATCATCTTTAACAACTCATTATGCAGGGGAAGATAGAAGGCAGCAGAGCAGCAGAGTAGCAAAGCTAGTAGTGTAGGTAAAAAGAAATTATCTCGGCTCTGTAACCTGAGTAAATGGTTATATGTCCAAAGCGGTGATGAGCTTATACAGGATAAATCATTGTTATGTAACACTCATGTTACTGTAAGGAATTTGCAAGTTTTAAACTTTTTAAATAGGAAGAACGTGTGTTCTTTTACTAGTTTCAATGGGTGTAAAATAATTGCTGTCGTACACTTTCTCTAAATATTGAGTATTTAAACTGAAATATTGATAGATATGGTAATATTATTCAGTGTTTCTCGAGGTCCATCCAACGTGACCGCAGGCTTTTTTGACATACGATTACTGTTACTGGAATGAAGGATAAAGAATATGACACTGGTGGGGTAGTTAGTAGTTACCTGTGGTAAGATGGGCGTGGCCCCCGCAAGACACGGTAGTGGCGTGGTCGCTCACGTACCGGTTCCCCTCGATGTAGCTCTGCTGCTCGAAGTCCCGCTCGTCCATCTGCTGCGAGAGGTCCATGCCGCGGGGCTGCTGCTGCTGCCCGCGCTGCTGCTGCTGGGCGTGCTGCTGCTGCAGCTGCTGGTGCTGGAGCTGCAGCTGCTGGTGCTGCAGCAGCGCCGTCTCCTGCTGCTGCTGATGGTAGTGCAGAAGCAGGTGGTGCGCAGGATGCGCGCGCGGCCCGTACAGCGCGCCCGGCTCGTCCGACACCTTCTGCCCGAAGCTAGATATGGACATGATATTGTCAGTTTTGTGCACAAGCATAATATACGAGGTGTAACAATTTAATTCCCGGAATGTGACATAATTTTTGGTGTTTGAACTAATAGGTACGTAAATTTCAAGCTGGTTGCCAGTTGTTAGCTATTGGGAAGGTATCTGCGAGTGCATTTTGTCATAAAAATGGGTAATCGAAATTCAGAGCAGTCACAGTGTTCTCTCCCGCATGAAGTAATGTGCAACCATTTGTGAATGAGAGTGATGCCATGCTACATATTCCCTGTTCATTTATGTGGAATGAACATTCACTGAAACAATGCTAAAGTTTCAACAATGGATGTGGATCTTGAACTATGAGATGTGGATTTACAGACGACTTCTAAAAACAAGCTGATTGACAGGGTCACTAATACCAACGCGCCGATCCGGTTGTGAAAGCAAAAGGAAATCCTTAAAACAATTTTTTTTAAACTTAATCCTGCGTCTCATCCTTCAAGGCTGAGGGCCTTGCAAGTCAAAGGACATCCTAGCTGAAGAAACTAAGGCAATGGTTCGGGAACTTTGTTGTCCAACTATCACGAGAAGCTGTAAATAAAATAATGATAACTGATATCCAACAGAATGTGAGATCTCGTAAAATGTTGCCGCTCACAATACAGAATTCTTCATGCATCATTCTGACAAAAGAACTGAACAGTAATACACCCCTCCAAATTTGTCCGAATGATTTGCGACACTTCACAACAATTAAACGAACCGTTTCCAAGAATGGAAGTGCAAGAAGCTAGACCCTCGATTGGTACTTGCAATACCACGTAAAAAATATTTTAGGAGTTCGGTACCTAATAAGGCATATTGTTTATTTTATTTGCAAGCTGATATTTTTTTTAGCAAAATGAAAGATTGTAAATACAAATATTATTGGCCATAGCTAAAATAGGGATATAATAATTGTCCATTGTACAGGCAGCAATTTTGGTATAAAAATCGCCATTATCATTACTTTTATATTCATTTCATAATATGTACACGTAATAAAATTGTTATCAGCGTATTAATTTTATCGGCAGTTTTCATTTCCCGGTAATAAAATTGTAATCAAAAGTTTGGTAAGAACAACGGCAACATAAATTAATGTTTCATTAGTAAATATTCTATAGAGAAGTGGGTTTTGAAATGAACACAAATTAAAAATAATAAACAAAATTGTGATAACAGTATAGTAGAACCTCGATATAACAGACTAATGCGAATGAGGGGGTGTCCATTAAAGCCGAAAGTCTATTATATAATGAGATAGTTTTCCGAATGAGCTTTTTTTTTATTGAGAAAATATTCATTCATATATATACAAGACCAGTGGATGTTTCTATGAATAAATTAAATATAATGCGATTTTTAAAAAACTGCTGAGGGATGAATGAAAAGATGAGGTTAGAGTAAAAAGTTTTCTGCTACCACATTTACAACACTTTAATTATATGTAGGTATAAGGTAAAAAAAAATACATAAAAACACAAACTGAATTCTATTTATTTTTGGTAATCCTTTAAAAAAACCCATGAAATTTTGTTAGAACTTTTGAATTCTGCTGTTTTAATAATTATAATTAAAAGCTCTCTAAAATGGGTGTGGAAATTTTGTCCGGTATATCCGAAGTCCATTATATCGAGATTCTGTGCATTCACATAATATACCATTAAAAATTAGGTACCCGTGTGGTGGGTCTAGGGGCGTCCGCTAGAAGTCCATATTCTTACAGACACTGTGTGCACACCCAAGGGACACAACGCTACTACTCTCAATAGGACAGAGTTCTCACGCTTACGTAACAGGTACTCAATATTAAGAAATGTATTCAAAATTCACTCAGCGAAAAATTATTTTCAAGGTTTTAGATTTGTTTCACTCGTTCATTTGCCTGTTCTCCCATTTTTTGAGAAAGGAAGATGGCCAAGCTGCTCCAGATCGTGGTGGACCACCGATGAAGAGGAAGAAGAAGATCGGAACGACTAAGTGAACAGCAACAGACACTTTATGGTGAATGCTCTCCGAGGAGTACAGTCGGGGGACGTGAGTATCGCAATCCTCAGTCATGAGACCGACGAGAAATAACCAGACAGAAGAAGGCCGAGATGGATGGAAAAGTCTCATCAGTCAATAAGGATACAGATAAAGATACATGAATAAAGGGAAATACTTAAAACTACTCGATGGCAACAAGAAATTACACATTAATACAAATTAAAATAATCAACTACAAAGGTATACAAAAAAATATTATATACATATTATTATAATAATAAATAGTTGCTATAGGAATTCGAACCTGGACCTCTTCCTACCTGGTGAAGCGCGTTCACCATTTTGCTAAAGCAATCGAATACATTTTTGACTAATTTTGAACTGTACGCTCTGTAATCTTTCCAATGAATACATCTATTATTCCATTTTTAAAAAGCAATAAACTTTTTATTGCGGTAAAATTTTATATAGTAAAACTAAATGTTTTTCCGATAAATAGAATTTTTCTGTATATCTTTCTTATTGATTTATTTAATTTGTATTAAAATACCACAGAACTGTTCTGAAAATGCAACTTCACAACAAAAATGTGTTCTCCTTAAAAAAATACACATTCATTCGTAATTAAGATTTTTTGAATTCTGCTTTATTGTTGCGATTGTTGAACTTTTCAGTAATGCCGCCCCTCCCTGGGATCCGTGCCCCGGGGGTGCCCCGGGGGTGCCCCGGGAGTGCCCCGGGAGGTAAAATAGCTACATACGTCGCTGCTTGCCGCACTGTCAAACGACATGCGATAACTGATTGTTCTACTTCACGATTCACGATCTAGCTGTAAGATTCGGAAAATTTGAAATTTGTCGCTTGACTGGTTGGTATACATATAATAAATAAAATATCCCTCTAAAAAATCGCTTCTATATCCGTCGGACCCCTAAGGCTTTCTCGCTACCATTTACTCGCAGGGTGACCCGCGGCATCTGACGGTTGATATTACGGTCTGTCAAAACAATAGAGCCGTTTTGTCGTGTCGCGTGGAGCAACGCTCCCAGGAGCCGCGGCTCTGTGGGTCAGGTCATCCTTCCGCCATTGTTCCCGGCAGGTGGACAGCGATCAGGTGGGCAGCGGGCACGGACTAGAACCTCGCCGGAGGCCGTGTGAAATCTCGACACACTCATTCATCAAAACAAAAAAAAAAAAATTTTTTTTTAAATATTAGCACATTTCAAGACGTGACACATTGTCACGGAAATTTGATGCGAATCATTGTTACAATATATGTAACCTTAGCTCGCGTCACTAACGAATAATTTCAGAAAAATATGTGACAAAAAAGTAACGCAAACAAAAACTATTTATATAATATATTCTATTCAGTATTCGTAAACACCAAATGCTCGAAAATTAAAAAGTCCTTTCACGTCGCGATAGGAAAAAAAACCTTCAATACCTACACGATGTCTACTGATGAATTTGAATTTGAAAAAATAACACATACCCGTTATCTATCAACACAAAATACAAAGTATAATTTTTAAAAGTCAAAAATAAATATAGTAAAATGTAATTTTCTTCCTTCCCAGTGAACTGTACACACAACGATGTTTGCACACGTGTATTATAGTTTTTTTGTTTTTAATTCACATCTACGAATACATTATTAGTATTCCTTTATTCAACTTCCAAGTCCGTTAGTTATTTTTTTATTTTTTTATTCCATGTACCTCGGTTGAATTTGTTAAGTCAACACTTTAAATGGAATTTGCAAATAAATAAGATTTGCTCCAATCTAGAAAGATTTTACAAAATTCATTACGTAATCCCAAAGCCGGTTTTACGAATAATTTATTTGTCTTCGGTCGAGTCATTATTAAGATATGGGATCCGATCGTGGGGTCACTCCTGTAACAATATAAAACAAATACAAAATCTTCAAACAGTCATTGTGAAAAAAATTGTAAGCCTGGAAGCGTTTAAATTGGGGCATAATCTAAAATTGTTATATTCTTCACCACATGCCATAACACCAATGCCAAACAGTAATTTTTTCAAATATCAGAAAACGACCAACCGTTTAAAATGACCGGAAATACCTATACTGCACTGCATATGTATTTACATAACAAATAATACGATGACAAGCGCAGTTAGTGGAGTGTGCACAAGTTTTCGTTCACATCGGACGTACCATTTTATACATCTGGCAGTGAGAAATAATTGAGCTTCCTTCAGCGCCGGACCGAAACAATGGTGTTCCCGCGGCCACGTGGCACGTGACACGTGACAGGTGACGTCATGGCGGTCCCCTTTTGTTTTGATCAATCCGCTCGGAGAACAGTCACGCGCGATCGGCTATTACTCACTCTTAGTCACCAGTCACCACAGTCGGCCCATTCGGACTACGGCCCTGCGCCGAATCCCTTGTGCTCTTTGTCGTTAAATCTCAATTAAAACAACATCCAATAGGGTGGTCGTCTGGCCAAGCCTCGATCCTACTACCACTTAATCACGCCTCGCCTCGGCGAGAGTGAACTGCTGGCATTAGACGAGTGTCTTACCGATAGACCGCTACTCGTACTCTCCACCGCGTTTGGTGTTTATTTTGTCGCGTGCCTCACTTCACGCTTGTTTGTTGTTCAAGCGTTGGTTGTCGATGTTCCGTTCGTCCGTTAGGTCAATTTGAATCAAACCGTAATTGTGAATAATGTCGGTAAAACATACAAAATGTTTATGATAGAATGCCTGTTTGTAAAACTTTTCGGAATAAATACGGATACACGGGTTTTAGTTTTGACCCGTTCTACCAATCTCAAGCAATGATCTCAGAGTTAGTCTCAACAAGTGTACGCAGTAGAGATTTATCTCAACTAAATCTCTGATACATATCTCACCGCGTCTCATTCCGTAGACACGGGCCATTTAGAGCCCACAAAAATAAAAATAAATGAGTGAGGTAAACTTGAACCAGTTATTTTTTTGATTAAATTATTTTATTTAATCAATTAATTTAATCACCGGGTAAAAAAATTTGCATATTTTTGGGTTATTTATAACACTATTATTATTTTATTCACAAAAAATGTAGTTATCATAATATTATTTTTAATTTCTACGTAAAAAATGAATTACATTATAACTCGTTATTTTTTAATACATGTACAACTGAATAATCTATATATATATATAAAGTGTCTGTTGGTTGTTTTATTTGTTTTTTATACAAATATACAATTGTATTCAGAGCTTGAAACTTTGCACACTTGACCTTCAAAACAAGAGGAGGGTCATTGTCTACATGAGATTTCGAAAAACAACTTCCATGCTCCTTTCCCACCCTTAAAGCAGAATTGTTGGTACTTTTTTTATGAAATTTTGTACACTTGACTTGAATAAGAGAATATTACTGACGATGTTGCACATTCAAAATGTTTATGGCTGATTCAAATCTACTTTTGTTTAAAATTATTTATTGCAATATTGTTGATACATTGACATGTACGGTCGCGGAATTGTGTATGTCGAATAGTTATTTATATAAAAAATAATGTCCGCGGGCGTGTTTGTTTTTCAAAACGTTTTAACTGTAAGATAAATGAATTGTTACTAAAAGTGCAAGATGGCGCCGTGTTCGTTTTCTCTTTAGAACAGTATAGAACCTTCCAGAACAGTGTTAACGACGTAACCTATAACAAAGCAAAACTCAAATCTTCAAGACGACAAATAATCGATCGACGGATAGATATTAAATCATACCTATCAAAATGCCCCCGGAGAAAAAAACGAGTATTGGTCAGTAAAACCCTGCAGCTAAAAGACAAAAAGCTATTCGGGCGTCGGAAATTACTGAACGGGAGCTTCGTCTACAGCAGGAGCGTACAAAAGCTTCTACATCTGGGCAAGGGAAAATTCGGAGGAAAGAGAACTTCGTCTACAGCAGGAGCGTATGAGAGCTTCTACGTCTAGAGCAAGGAAAACTTCGGAGGAAAGAGAACTTTGTCTACAGCAGGGGCCTATGAGAGCTCTACGTCTAGAGCAAGGAAAGCTTCGGAGGAAAGAGAACTTTGTTTACAGCAGAAGCATATGAGAACTTCTACTTTTAGACCAAGGGAAACTTCGAAGGAAAATGAGCTTCATCTACAGCAGGAGCGTATGAGAGCTTCTACGTCTAGGGCAAGGGAAACTTCATAGGAAAGAGAGCTTCGCCTACAGTAAGAGCGTATGAGAGCTTTTACATCTAGAGCAAGGGAAACTTCGGAAGAAAGAGTACTGAGTGTACAACAAGATCGACGTAGAAAGGAAGAATCAAAATTGGTGAATCGGCATTCAGATCTAAAATTAAGGGCATTTAAATTAAGGGGGACGGATGGAAGTTGTATTTATGTAAACATTGTCTTGCAAAGAAATATAAATGCGAACCAGCAGGAACGTGTTGCTCTAATGGAAAAATGAAACTGCCGCCTCTTAATGAGCCTCCAGCCATACTAACTTACAAAATAAGAAGAAAACTACTCTCTACATTTGATTTCGAAAAAACTACCCCCAACCCACAAAAATGAAGCTTCTTCACTCTGCGTGAAATTCGGACTACGCCGGGTACTTCAGATAGTTTGAAATATAAATGGAAAAAATATGAAATTAAATTTTTGTATTCAGGCGCGGTGTCTTTATTTTATTTTATATCGTCAAAAGGTGGAGGGTGGAGGGCGGAGGGCGTTCCTGTTCAACGGGGAATGGGAGGAGCAGGGGAAGGGAACTGCGGGGAGCGGGAGGGGATCGGAAGGGGAGCGAAAGGGGAATGGGAAAAGAGCGAGAGGAGAGCGGTAAGGGAGTCGAAGAAGAGCGAGAGGGGAGCAAGAAGAGTGCGGTAGGAGAGTGGAAGGAGATCGGGGGGGAGCGGGAGGAGAGCGAGAGGGAGGAGTAAGAAAGGGGTGCGAGAGTGCGATGGGAGGGGTGCGGAAGAGGAGCAGGAGGTAAGTGGGAGACGAGAGAAAGATGAAATAGAGGGGAGTGGGAGACGATTGAGAAGGGAACGAGAGAGGAGTAGGAGGGGAGTGGGAGGCGAGACAAAGATGAAATAGAGGGGAGTGGGAGACGATTGAGAAGGGAACGGGAGAGGAGTAGGAGGGGAGTGGGAGGCGAGAGAAAGATGAAATAGAGGGGAGTGGGAGACGATTGAGAAGGGAACGGGAGAGGAGTGGGAGGGGAGTGGAAGGCGAAAGGGCGACAATAGGGAGACGAGAGGGAAGGTAGCGGAGACACACGGCGGGACAGCCCAGAAAAATATATACAAAAGATAGTTTAGCAATTGTAAGCTTTATTTGAATATATTAGTTGGCACTGAAAGTCTGGCGTAAGTACGCCGATGTGATTGCCACTTAATTATCTACAAGTTTCTTTTCCTATCTCTTCGTGTACAAGATATTCAAGAATGACGGTGAAATAGTTGATGTGGCTATCGGGGTAGGTCAGTTTGCTCTGATGTAATATTCATTTATTGACAAAAAGATAGCTGAATTGCTAAATGAAACGAGCGCATTTATTTATCTGTCGCTGACTCCCGCACTAGACTAAATTTGTCCGCTGACTGATACTGGCCCGCGCACTCTGGTCGAGGCGATGAGGAGTCTCGTCCTCCAGCGGTAGAGGGCGAGCGGCCAGGCGTTAGGTACTAGGTACGCGACCAGGGGCGCCCGGGAACATCCGATTGTCGGTGGTCCCCGAAATATTTTTTTTCTTCTTCGACTTTAATTAATTATTCGTGTTAAACATGATGTATCCTCTTAGAAGACAGTCGGTATGAAATTAATTAAGTTGTAATTTTATAACAATTTTTGATATGAATACTTAGTAAGAAATAATATACGTCTCACTAAAATAGAAAAAACTCATACGAAGTCGATTAATTCGACTTGAATGCTTAACATAGTAAAATTGATAAATCATTCTCCCGGCAGGGGGAAGTCCCGGATTCGAGTCCCGGTGGTAATAATATATTTTTTCGTTCAAATGATTCATCTAATTTGTTTTAATTTAGTTTGAATACAAATAACATAAAAAATAATAACACGTTTGTATGTCTGTAATACCGATATAGTCTTCATTCTCAGTCAGATTGTACACGGATTACTTTATGTGGAAATACGTGATGTATTTGATATATTTAAATACTGATTTTGTCAATAATTAACAAGTTGGACGATTTCAGAACATTTCCAAAAGAAGTAAAGGATATATACAATTTTTATATTTTCTAATCTGCTTCAAGAATCGAATCTATACCCATGTAAAATCAACAAAACTCAAAAGACGGAATAACTAATCCCACCGCACTCATTTCCATTTCCCACACATGTATTGTAATATCATTTTTAAATACTATATTATACAGTATAAGGTGTATCATATTTCATTTTGCTAATTTAATTTGAATTAATTTAAATTGCTGAATTTAGAGCCCCCGGAGGCCCCGACAGGTAGAGACGCGCCGCTGACGCGGAGGAACAAAGCGCGTGTGGGGGGGCTATTAATAATACAGGAGTGAAGGACAGCTGGACCACCGCAGAGGAGGTATAAATAGTGGACAGCGCTGGCTACTGCCGACCTGAGACCGATCTCTGTCGCTGATGCTTTTAGCATGAACAGACTTACGGGCACTTCTGGTGAATATAAAATGTCATCAAAAGAATCGGGATTGCTGCATTATTTGATCCTCGCTTACCGTACACCACTTAATTAATTTGATCAATTATGGTATTATATTCTGTCTTAATTTTTCACTAAATCGTGAATAGATTTTCACGCGAGCGACTGCTTTCATTTATTGACAAGAGTCAAAATTATTCGACATCTGGGAGTACTGATCGATGATCATCTTAACTGGAAAGAACACATATCGAATCTAGCAAAACGCATAAGAAAACTAATTTACTTTTTTAAAGGAATTCGATGTATAGTTGATTGCAAACTCTTGAGATCGGTGTACTTTGCACTGTGCTACTCTTTAATCAATTATGCTATTTTAGTTTGGGGAGGAGCAGCAAAAACAATATTGGAGTCGGCTAAAAAAGCACAAAAAACAATTCTCAAGGTAATAATTGGTCGTCCCTTTAGATATCCATCAGACCTTATATTTAAAGAGTACAATGTCCTTGATATAAGACAAATCTTTATGTTGAGACTCGTTCAATACTTCCATACTAATAACAACTCTCCCCAAGCAATAAATCATGGACACAACACTAGACAAACAACAAACATCTACACACCAGTTCCGAGAGCAACAACGACATTTTATCAAAGATTCTACCTGCCTTCTACCTACTGTACTACCTCTGTTCCTAGCTCCGAAACTATACAATACACTCAGTACCAACTGGAAATCGTACAATTACTATAAGATTACACAAATATGGACCCAATATATGATTCAATCAGGTAGAGATGAATCAGAAGCATGGATATCCAACAATTTACTATAATGTATACAATTCTTTTACTAATAACTCACTAGTCCTACAACACTCCCACTCCACATATTTTTATTTTATTATACTTTTATTTTTTTAATTTTATTCTTACTTTTTTATTCATATTTGATTTATTTTTTTATTCCAAATAACACCACAACAGCACGAAAAAAAAAAAAAAAAAAACTGGCTACTTTAACACAGACTTTAGTCTAGCAAAGTAGCCAGGACAACGCTGTATATATCAGAGGTGAAGTCTACTCCATCCCACACATTAAAATATGTATTATGTATGTTATGTATCCACCTCTGTAACTACAAAAATATGGATGTCAAAATATATATAAATAAATAAATAAATTTTATTTTATTTTGTAAGTTCCAGATTTCACTTTCTTATACATATCAATTCAGAAGTTCATTTTGTTCAGCTAATTTTGCCTCTGATGACAAATTCACTTTGCTCAAACAACCGTTCACTTTATTCCATCCGGTCACGCTTCTTTCGACGATATCTCATCACTACAACTTCTTCTTAAGGTACTCACTTTCTCTTATCGCCGCATCTCTCCCTGTACATTCATTTTACTTCTCAGTACCTTCTGCATCTGCTTCGCTCCAGCGACGAGTCGTGAATTTATTCCTCAGCACTAGAAAACATATTTTCCAAATAAACAAAATCTTCCACTTATTCATTCGTAGCATTTACTATTTTTAATCATATTTTAATATATGTCGAGTGTATCATATCACCGCACTCCGAGCACACAGCGCACATCCAATTCGAGAGTGCGAGAAAATTCTATTTATTAGTACATACAAATAAATAGGGACCGGTGTAACTACACCCACTTGGAATCCCTCGAATCGTACAAGACATCCATTCAAAAATAAGGGTACCTTTCACTGACCTCACTGTAGATAAGACATTATAATTACGTAATTTTTAAGACATTGTCCCTCAAGACTAAGGCTATTATGAACAGGGATAAGGCACGAGGGCACCAGCCGCTCACCGACTTTATTCATTTTTCACTTTTGTACATCGTTGCTTAATCCCAGTGAAAGCTTTCAAGTGTCATTTTTTATAAATTGCGATACATCCCGAGGGAGTAGCGTCCCCTCAGACCTCCTGCAGTGGACTTAACAGGTCTACGAGGTCCGTGTTTCCGAACAAGGGACAACGACTAGCAGCGAGTGACTTCACTTCACCCTACTTTCTTCCAAAATCGAAAAGAGACGGAATTACAAAACGGGTTCCGTAGTTTAAATGGTATTTCTAGCGAAACAAGGCGAAGAAGACTTACGTAATTGAAACGACGAGTCTACTGTGGAATGAATAAAAGATATCCACGACTGTCCGTATTTTTCTTCCATCGCCTTCGGGCATTAAGGCTTCCGACATTAACCTTCTTCACGCGCAGAAAATGAGGGTTAACGGTACGTGCGAATATCGGTTTTGGCAATAAAACAAAAATAATTCACACACTGATTCGAAATATCGCAGACAGGCCGGCGCCAGCGCACTCGCAACGATAATAATAATAATAATACACCCTCAGCCGTGAGAGTTTTTTCTCCACCCTCGCTGTATCCGTACGGCGCTGACGTCACCGGGCCTCCCCGTCCTGGCCGCGAGCCGAGTGAAGCGCCCGAGCGATGAAGGGCGCACCCTTCATCGCTCGGGCGAGGGGAGGAATTACACAGACTTTTCCGTAATTAAAAATAACTAACTAACCGGCTGCTCGTTAAAAATCTAGGGCGAGATGAGGCAATCGCCTGCCTGCTGCCTACCCCCCGCCGCGCATGGCGCGGAACTCGAAATTCTTTTCTCACCAGTCAAACCTGCGGACACAGGCGGGGACTCGGATTTTGCCTTCGCATCCCTGCGTTCCTTTTTTTCCAGAGAATCCAACACAAAATGATTTTTGTGCTCGGTGACTTGACAAATGAAGGACGTTAAAATTACCTGGTTCAGATATAAGTTGAAGATATCCATCGTGACGGACGATACAAATGTTGCTGTTCGCGTTCCCTGAGAAGCGAATCCGACTACATGGAATACGAGCTGATCTCTCCAAAGAGAGATCTGACGTGTGTACGCGGACAGTTGGTCAATCTGCTTTTCGATAGACTACGATGCTCACCACGGCTTCTGAGCTGTATTTTATGCGATATACGAAACCAAAATTTAACTTGCTTACAAACCGAAAGAGTTTTTCAAATCTTGCTTTACCTACCTTACCTCTATAACCTGTGTACGGTCAATTCAATGAAATAACTTAATAACACAGAAGTAGAATTTTATGACACCGCTGTACATGTTTATAGAACGATCCATAGCTAGAGATCACTTAATTTTATTTAGGATATTTCTAACTCTTTTCAAATTACAGCCTAACTGATGAATGAGATACGTACATCAGTTAATTTATTTAGTTCAATCGTCGCTCCGTCCGGTCCTGCCGAAGAGTAGCCACCACTCCATAGTCCTGACCAGACTATATATCTTTTCAGCGCTTTCCGCTTGTCACTTTTTAAAGCCATTTCTTATATTTGGTCGCGCCAACTTTGACTCGATTCCTTCTAATTTACATATTACATATTAAACAATATTAAAATAATAATACGTGTCATTTAGCCGAGCAGGCCCGAGCCAAGGTGAAATATAATCCCAAATAATGGTTTGTCAAGCGCTATAATCAATCACAATATGATGTTATTTGTGATCCAATCATAATTCACAAATGGTTGATTATTTATCGGCAGCGAGAAATACCACGAGTTATCAGAGTTAACGACGATCATATTTTATGATTAAAGTATACAATTATTTCACGATATCTTTTTTACCATCGCCCATGGTAAAAAAAAAAACGTTTGCGGGTTGTTCGTAAGTCGAATTAATCCCGCCTAATAGTGTGGCAAGGTGAATACTCATAAAATACATACCGGTGAATTTTACCAAAATTGATTGGTCCATACCACCCTTCACCCCTGCGTTCGATATCTATCACTTTGCTAGCGAAGAATCTTCGGTCTGTGCTAAAATAGCGGGATATTATGAAAGACCGTCGTAGATATATTGCAACTTTAAAGTATCAATGTGTCAAATAACTTTTGAAACAGCTATGAAGAGTCCGCCATTTTTAACTAACGATTTTTTACCATTCGATTTTGGATGGTAAAATTAGTTTAGTTTTACACGTACTTTCGATGAGTAACGATCGAAAAACCCGTTTTCGCAATTTTTTTTACTAAACACTTTTTACAATAGTAAAATATTACTACAGATCACACAACCGGGCTTTAGACTCTGTAGATCAATGGTTTCCAAACAATATGTTAAAAAATTTGTTACGTCCAGTAAAATTCAAACGTTTATTGTGAAGACTGTTCTGTTCAATTTAAAATATGTTTTTCTTTACTTCAAAATAAAGTGATAATAAACGGTATCACCTTCATCCCAGGAAAAGTCCGATGCTGTGTGGGAACCCGTTCGCACGGCGCGGGTTTAAGCCGTGCATTCCCGGGACGTCCTCATCCTAGGAGAGTCGGGAAGTAAGCCAAAGACTCGACAATGCACTTTCATCTTTCCCTATCTTGCGCCACTTCGGAAGTTCAGCAGTCAAGACCCGGTCGTTCCAAGCAAACTTAATTGAGATCTTTATATGTGTACAAGTACAAGCCTCCCCTCTCCCAATAATGTTACTCTTGTCATTCTTCTAAGGAAACTCATTTTAGCACCCTGGATTATCATTAGCACCATCAATTTATTCGTTATTGTGGAACATGCCTATAGATGTACAATTTTATTCGTTTCTAAGGCTTTTCTATTATATATATATATATATATTGTAACGTTATAAATTTTAGGATACAGATAGTAAATAACGGTAGTACCTAAATTAAAGTACGATCACCATGGCTGGTAAATTTTACGCGCAGAGCGAAACGCCGATCACCGGCGTTTCGCTCTTTTCAAAGTTAGTCGCTAGAGCGACCCGGGTGTACGTATCGGACCAGCGTGAAGCAGGAGCCCACTTTGCATTTCCGTGTCGAGCTAGAAGTACGCGCTATGCGGGCGTTTGCTTGAAGATGGAGCCTGAACGGCGCCAAAATGGCATTGCAAAATTCTAATTGTATCGTAAAAATTTCTATTGTTGCAGGAAATATTGAAATTTCCCTTCTTTCTTTTTTATCTTTTCTTCTTTTTTTACCCTTTTTCTTTCTCCCCTCTTTCTTTTTTTCAAATCTTTTCTAATTTTTTTTATGCTTCATTAAAATTCTTCCTACCTTGTGATCTTCTTGTAGAAGATATTGATTTTTGCTACAATTTTACATAATCTTACCACGCAAAATCACGGTTCATTCCCAACACCTGTCGACATTATCTTACAATGGTCCACCTGGAGGAAGAGGACGCGCGCACGTGCCGATGGTAGAAGGAGTACCTAACCGAAATTACCAGGCACTCGGATACCTCGGCAGAAGCTGCTCTCAGGACACCGCGCGAGACGAATGCGGGAAGATGCCGTGTTTTGCCATGCGAACTAGAAGAACTGACGCTAGTGGACGCATCGTTATCGTCATAGTCTTCACATGTTAAGTAGATTCGTACCTACATTTTTTTTGTGTTGAATTTTTAATAGTAGTTATGTTCCAAATGACATTTGAATAAATTCAATTAATATTTATTGACTTTTTATTCTGAAATATCACATCTCAAATCTCAGTTTATTTTTCCCCAGTGGATAGTCAAGATGGATCTACACACCATGGTAAGTAGGTAGCATCTGATAACGAAAAACTCACTACTCATGTTTTCCGTTGTAGCTAGGCGGTGAAGGGGCTGCCGTGGCCAACACCTCACAATATATATTGCGCTTTGTAACCATTGTATCCTATGTTAGTGTCCTTTTTCTTTAGAAATCCACTAAATTGTAGTAATTATTAGCGAAAAATAATAATGAATATAAATATTCATTTACAATCGTTCCGCATCGTGCAATAGATATCACTCATGTCTAATATTATTATTAGGGTTTACACAAAATTCGATTCATCATCACGATTTTGATATAATTTCTTAAAATTTCTTTACGTTCTTTTAATTTTTTGTGATTATACTTTTAATATTTTGTTTTTCTTACTGGAAATGAAGACAAAGTACGCTACATGTTGCATTTGTAAAGCAACATAATAAGGGATTTCCGCATTGAAATGTAGATTCCGCGGAAATCATGGCCGCGCGCGCAGCGGCTACAATAGCAGCCCGCACGGCCTGGTAGCGAGCAATCGGCTATCGCCAATTGCTTTTCTGCTAGTGCAATATATTACCCTATTACTAAATACTTTAATTACAAAAAAATGCATATGGTTATTTTTTCAGGTGAAATACGCAAGATATTATGTTAATTTAAGAGTTTGAAAAAATGGTTCATATTATATATAAATACGTAAGTATTCTTCAATGGGACGCAAGTCTTATAATTTATAAAATGACGTGAAACAGGTTGAGAGAATCACTCTGCCGTAGATTGTACAATTTCGTGGGAACAAACACTTGCAGTGTATAATGTTCTATTAATGAAAGTACACGCGCATCCCAGCTGCCATTCATTATCACGTTGCATCATTATTACACTTCAATTTCTTCAGTGCGTCGTTAGAGAAGTCGTTTTAACTAGCTTTCTTTATATTAGTTTTTCGTTTATTATACTTTACTTTAATACGTTTGTGAGATAACCATACAAGACTCACAAAACGTCCTGTTTCATTTTTAAAAATTCGGCAAATAATTTTTTATCTTATATAAATATACATACACAATGAAATTTTTGCGAGACATAATAGGTTAAAAATTTAACTTTTCGCAAAACACAAGACACGCGACTAAAAAGTTTGCTAAAAAAAATCTCACTTCTGGGAAGGATCAGAAGATTCATTAATAATAATACTCAGAAAAAAAGATATACTAGGATCAGTGTAATGCTAAAAGGTCTGAATATGATGACCTTTAAGCGGAAAATATATTTCAATGTTATGGTGCTTATTTATAAAATTCTCAATAAGAAAATATCGGCAGAATTTATAAGAAAAATGGATGCATATCAATGTGAGCACTAACATCACACAAGAGGAAGAGATAGACTGAGACTGCCATTCAGGAAGAAAACTAAATCTCAGAAATCGATTATATAAAGTGCAATGAAGATCTTTAATGAAATACCAGAAGATATAAGAAAGGAGGAGAAACTACACAGATACAAATACTAATTAAATATAATGATATATATATATATAAAATCAATTTTATCGAAAAATATTGTTCGTAAAAATATATAAATATGATTCGAACCTGGATTTTTTTTCCAATCCGGGGAAGGTGCAATACCAACTATGCTACTGCGACAGTATTTTTGTCGACAAATTTTCGAATCTATATGTTACACTTTTTCAAATTAATACATCTATCGTTCCATTATTTGAAAGCCATCTACATTGTTTTTACAGAATCTCAAATACCGATAGCAGACGCCAGAATTAACAATTAAATTTTGGACACATTGATACAATTGATATATTATTAAGGAGAACACATTCTTATTGTGAAGTTGTAAGTATTCAGAACATAGGTCTGTGATATTTTAAATGTATTAATTATAAAGATAATTAGAACTGCAATAAGTTAGTAGTAAAGAACATTTTGATCTTGTTTATATGAGCATTTATAAATACACTTATAAATTAGAATTTTAGATACATAATATCAATCAGATTAAGTTCTTTTACTAGGCCGTAATCCAGCTTCAGTGAGCGATGAGAGCCTTTTAGTGATTTAGTTTGTAATCCCACCCACTACACCCACAATCATTTAATTCGTCAAGCCGCCTATACCTATACCTACATAGACGTACACCTGCGTACATCAATCATATATCATAAAAAGAAAAGTACCCACTTGAATTATACTCTTCAACAGATTCGTCCCCCACTGCCTTCATTAAAATGTGTGTACGACATAGATGGAAATCAAACGAACTTCGGAGTGCTTTACTCCTTTGTTTTGAAAGAACGAGATAAAGAAACGGATTAACCGAATGCACACGACCTGGAGACATGACTATGGCAGTAGTTGTTTCCAGCGAGTGAACACGACAAAGGTGTGTACAATGTACAGCGTGCATCCTGCATGGCGTATGCTATGTGTAAACAGGATGCAAATGTCTCCTTTGAGACGATCGTGTTCTTGAACGAATCAAAACGATCGGATTGTTGTGAATTTCAACATGAATATGACATGTCATATACATAATTGTTTCGTTTCTAGCGTTGCGACGATGGTGCCTGCCTGTCCACGGCCAACCGTCACTATCAATAAAGAAGAATTGTAGCAAATCAATATTGAATAATTTTATTTTACGGATGAAATAAACTACTAAAACAAACAAGTATGGAATTTATTGTTCCCAAGTTGAACAATAAATTACCAGTGTCCGCGCGTCTTACTTTACTTTTTCAGTCGGTGGGTCGTGGCGCACTGGTGAGCCGCGAGTGTACCGCCAAATTTGCTTAAGGTTTTGACATAACATCCGACCTTCTGACAACCCAAAAATAAAATATATACATAAAAATATAGATAATCTTACAAGTGATAAATAATTCCTGCAGTCTACTATATACAGTACTATACTACTTTAATTCATTTTTTACAATACTTTTAATGCATTATTAAAATAATTGCAGTTTACTTTTACTTTTAATGGATTATTAAAAAAATGCAGTTTAAAACACCTTTTGTTTCTTTTTTCAGTTATTTTTTATAAGATGTACTATATTTAAGTTTATTATGTGTAGGGTTATTATGAAATGTAAAAGTCTTTTTGTATATCAGTTTGTTTGAGTATACTATTTTTTAGTTTCTTATGTACTAGTTATTTAATTCCGAAGAAACTTCACTGGTGTTATTTTTATATATTACGCTATTATTGTTACACTGTTTGTTTCTCAAAAATAAAAAAAATTAAATTAAATTAACTATTTTCTATGCCCGTCCTGCCCGTACTCTACCGCCGAATCGCCGCGAGCTGCGCGGTTAACCAAAGCTGCGTGCGTCGCAGAATGAAGTAAAATGTTTGTAAATCGCGTAGGATATTGTGAGTGTCATGTCTGATTGTTATAATGTAAATGCACGGTGTACCGCGGGAGTTTAGCAGAGGGTCTCAAGTCTCTAAAGGACACTGAGTTTTATTATTTTAAGATAGGTACTGTATATTTGTAATATTGTATTAAAAAATCAATTTTGTAAAAATTCAATGAATATATGAACCTGCAGACAAGCGTCTAGAAGAGCCTAGTAAAAAAACCTGTTGCTGTAATAGAAATGTTGAAATCCAGAGGAAAGACTGAGGCTCCACCGGGAAGACAATGTGAAGAAAGATGCTGAGAATGCGATGGTGAATAATCGGATGTGGACAGCAGAAGAGCGAGTATCGTGAAGTTGGAAGATTGAGGAGGCCGAGAATCGATTTGGGCTATAGCGCAATTGAGGAAGATGTGAAGCGATAGTAGACATATTTAATAGACATAGATAACATCGCAGAATTGAATTAAATTGATGAAATTTATTGTTTCACTTGGAAAGAGTGGTTATTGGCGATAAAAGTGTGCCATGCACATAAATTTCCCTCATACTTAATACAAATGAAATGAATCAACTGGAAACATAATTAAATTCTTTTGAAATCAGCAAAATTAACTTTCTGGTTAAAATTCATATTTTTATTTGTTAACTTTGTTTTATTAACCACTTAATTGAGTTTAAATACATCTATCGGTTTCGAAAAATATCATTTCCTTCTTCAGGATGTTATTAATAACTAAAATCATATATTATTATTTCTTTACCAAAATCTATTAAAAAATATATATATTATAAAACCGGTACATGTACTTAAACTCAATTAAGTGGTTAATAAAAAAAAGTTAACAAATAAAAATATAATTAAATTCATCTAAAAAGTATTATATGTGCATTATTTCCGTACATCTCTTATAGAGACTAATGTGCCGCACGATTTTGATATATTTCTTCACTGATGTCGTACCGTGATATTATGTCCCTACAGATAGTCTGCAATACGCCGGCAAGCAGCATCAGAATAGATTCATCAGACACAACAACAGACATACACAAACGCATCAATGATAAATATGCCGTTTACGTTTAATTTGTATGTTTAATACATTTTATTATATATCATTATAAAACAAAAAATATGTTAAATAGCTTTATATCACTAATCTATTAGGTATTAAAATGTGACGAAAAAGTGTCCAAGCAAATATGTCATACTCGTCACCACGGCGATTACATATTTTATTCAATACCCATAAACTATCTTCTTCACTATCCTATTCTATTCTATTCTATTCTTACTATTCAATACCCATAAATCTAAGTCAAACTTACATTTTGACTTAGAAATTCACGTGTTCGAAAAGCCACAACACTCCTAAATGTAGTAATTTCATGGAAATATAGGACGTCACGGGATATATAGGACTTTTGTGAATTTAGTACATACACGGTACCTACCTAAAATCGTGAATTCAAAAAATTATACATACCAAGTACCTACCTATATACATATGGTACAATACTAAGACATCGTTTTCTAACGTGCGATGTTCGCATCATAATCATGAACATTACTAATTATGTTCACTCGAATTTCGTTCATTTCAAATCCCAAACGACAAAATTGTTTCCCGAATAATTTATACCTAAAAATATTTTTTGGCACAAAATAAGGAACTGACAGATGAGATACGACAGAGCGAACGGGGAAATATCAAATATCCCGGATGAAATTATTACTATATTGAATTTGAGAGATATCTGCTCTAGACGAGAGGTTATATATTATTAAGACATATCATCAATATTCCTCGTTCTCTCGGGTCACGTGACGGAGATGATCGTTATTTCATTTGTTCCAAGATATTTTTTATCAAACTCAATTCGTATATATTCTGCGAATATGCCCGATTATTTCTTGAAGTGCCCGTTTATTAGTTCAATATTTCAAATGCGTACGATGTGATGGCCGAGTGCCGAGAGGCTTTTCGCCTGAAGATGGAATACCCTCGCTCTAACTGAGGGATATATTATTGTCACCTGGAGTTCTACATAAATCGCATGCTCATTAGCAAACAGAACACAGCTGACAATGAAGGTCTTCATCTTGCTGGAACAAAATTGGAGAAAATACTAAATATTGTTTGTATACCTGAGTTGCAATATAAATGAAATATGGAATCCTTCCGTTGAAATCAATTGCCACATTGAACAATCTGGTGCAACCTTTTTCTGGGTGAAAAACATATTGTCCCGTTCTCAATCTTAAATTACGAACGCAAATGGTCAGGTGCTATACGTTTTCGGTATAATTGGATGGAACGGAAGCGCGGCAATGATAAGGCGGCTCGATGTGTGGATCTACAGAAGAATGCTCAAAACATGCTGGACGGATAGAGTTACGAGTGAAGATTTTATGGTTCGGATGGATAAAGAAAAAGAAGATTTAAAACAATAAAAATCAATAGATATCCGGAGAAGTACGAGATTTTAGACCTCATAATGCAGGGAAAGATTCCTAGAAGTCAGGGCCCTGGATGAAGAACATCATGGCTAAAGAACCTGAGGCGATGATTTGGCAAGTCTACTGTAGAACTTTACCGTGCCACAGCAAACAAAGTTATGATACTAACTAACCTACTCGTTTCCCGCTCTGGTCAGCTGAGAGGAAAGAGCGCCACACTATCCTAACACAATTCTCGCCTCAACCCGCGCATGTTCGTCAATTTTCGAGGCTTCTAACAGAATCATCTTCCAGCATTCGGTTTGTCTTCCGTGAACATCCTCTATTTTTCATGCTTTCAAGACTAGCGTCATGTGTCTTTCTTACCATTCTTTCCGCAAGCATTCGTTCCACATGACCAAACTACCTAAGCAACCCGATTTTAATAGGCTAAGATCAGCTTTACATTGCTATAATATAAATAAAATAACGGGTAATATTAGGTACCTACTCCACACGGAACTATAAAAAAGGACATCCCAGAATTAATTCATACCAGGACGAGTTAAACCTTCTGAAGGCAAAGGGGACAAAGAGATTAGCGGGTGTTTAGGTACATGCCCACAAGAAGCCCATAGTAAATTCACATCCAGCCATATCTATGACAGGAATTTTTATTTTCTTAGTAATGAATTAATATAAGTACCACAGTAATTGGCGGTTTCTTCTTTTTATCAACGTTACCAAGTAAATAAAAATATTCCCCTATAATTGACCATCTGTCGGCAAACTGGTGGAAACAGACATCTAAATGTCAAATTAAGTATCGAAATGATATGAAATATTTTGGAAAAGTAGGAAGAGGGAGGGAGACACTAGACACTCGGCACGGAGTCCCCACTTCTACATTTAAAAAAAAATCTTAATTGAAGTGACTTAGACACTTGCGAAAAGTAAACGAGATATTAAAAACCAGCCTAGACCAGCCGGAGAAATAGCCTAGACTAGTTTTGTAGGTCTGTTATAGTTTTAAGTCTTAAAATAATTTTGTGCAACGGGAAACCGAGATAATATGATGTTTTAATATACGCTTTCAAATTCAATCTCTTTGAAGAGCGATGAACATGGCGTCACTGGAAAAGTACATAGTATTTTGGTAGATTTTAGAATAGAGATCAAAATTTAACTCTACCCTTTCGTCAACAAACGCGGTTTGTTATCCCAGTGGTTATTCCCACAGGGGCAGGCGAACCAGCGTGAGGAGTTGTAATAGTGGTTTTCCCCGTGAGTGTGGAGTGAGGAGTGAGGCCTTTCCGCCGGGATCTGTGAGACTAGTTCCCGCGTGACGGTCGAGCGCCCCACAGAACACTTCCTGTCAAATCGGCTGACTCATGCGGTCTATTCTGACGGCTCAACATCATCTGTACTGTGATAAAACGGAATGTGTACACTTTTATTTGTTGATCAAAATGCGTCACGAATACAAAACTTTCATATTGTATTTTCAGTTGATAATTCCTGTAAGAGTACATAGAGCGATGAAACAGCGTGATATATTCGCCTAAGCCATGTTGGTGAGGCGCTGGTCATCTATCATTGATGGAGACCGTCTCTCCGAGATCGCTGCTCTCCTAGATATATCTGTCTCTTCGGGCAATATGTCCAAAGTACGAAAGCATCTTTTTACATGCGTCTTACTCTTCTCCATCATCGCATCTTAAATGATCCCTTTATTCTTTCTTAATGGCCCGTGTCTACCTCGATCTCTGAGAGTCGCTCAAGATACTTATCTTCAAAATAATATAATTGAATGTTCACCTTACAATTGCTTTTCATACATACACGTTATGTATAAGGTATAAACATATTTTAGTTTTTTCATTGCAGGTAAAACGAGACCAATATTGACCAAGAAACAGCATAATACTTAATATATATCGTATATACAATTCACACGCAGAAGCCCATTTTTTCCATTTTTCTAGTTGCGCCACTGCAATTCTTCCTACTGCGGTGTAGTGCCTACCCAAGTTATTTACCAAACTGTCGACAAATAAGCTAGAGGGTAGAGAGCGAACGCGCCGGTAAGATCGAGGCAAGACGCGGGACGCGGGCGAGACATCCCTCGTTCCACAAACTGTCTAGAGCAAAGCACAATTTATGTGAAACAACGTCGGCAGAAAATTCTTTTTCATACTCTGCCAAAAATGTGGGCTATTCATTATGTTATTTTATTAAATGTCTGCGAATTTTCTACACCACCGAGCTTTGTATACAACCTTCAATACAATATTACGTACATGAGATCCGCAATTCTTAACGTTGCTGGCTCCGCTTTGTATACGACAGGGCTAAAGTTTAGTAGTTTAGCGAAAAGCTAGCTAAAGAATGGTACACATCAGTACACTATACGATCTGAAGATGCGGCATTCAATACAGTGCTAGTGCCGATAATCTCGGGCAGAGACTCGAATGGAATAAGTTCTTAATTCGTCGTCCATCTTTCAAAGAGGCGTATCTCGAATTTGTTAATTTTACACCGGACGATATATTAACAAATTGTGTGGAATTTAAAAAATAGTAATCTTACCGATTTCTACGGATATTTGTTGATTTAAAGAGGTTTTGATTTAGTGTATTTATTCCATAAAAATAACTTATTGCTGTCACTTGTAAGAATAACACATTGAATGGTTATGTAATATCACTTAATTGGAATAAAATGGATTGCGGACATGCGTTTGGGCAATGTAGCTGTATGTAATGTCGATGACTTGTGGCAGCAATGCATTAGTTTATTCTGTAAAACTCTTCACTTTCACAAAACTATTAATACTAAATGATTTCATTATTGTAACTTTTCATCATTGTCAGCCATTTTCTACCCACTGCTGGATGAAGGCCTCCCCAAATGTCACTGTTATTCATTGCAACGTGTTTCCGCAGAATTAGTTAATTTCATCAGTCCGGCGGGTTTAAGAGCGAGCGCACCGAGGACAGCGGTCGTACTACAATTCGCCACCGACTGTTCTTCCGTTTGAAAATGTGATCGTCGGTGCGCGCACTGCCATACACTCTTATAGTTCTCGCCATCACGACAGAAAGTCGTCGGTGTGCGCTCGCACTTATGGCGGCATGTACCCTCGATTACCACCGTATGACTGCGTTCGTCCGACGATTGTACGTCCTCCGAGCGTGTAACCAACCTATTGTCGCTGATGATGTATTTAATTACACACGTACCGAGTAATCTTGTGTTTCTTTTCTCCACACGTTTCTTTTCCAGTCTCTTCGTGTGGTGTATCAACCCCACACCTTTCTTTTAATAAAAGTCCATGTTTCGCAGCCATTTGTGAATGCTGCAATTGAGTAAAATGCAAACGCACTTTTACTTTTAGACACAATGGGAGATCACTTTTGAAAATCATATTGAAACGTCCGAATGCACCCCAACTCGGCTCTGATCCGCAAACAAATTTCTTCGGCTATGTCTCCTGCCACTGAAATTTGTTGTCCTAGATAGACGTACACTATATCGATAATATTAATAATTATAGCAGCGGTGGCGTGACTCGGCCCATATGTTGCTCAACAAACAAATAACAAAATATTGAAAAGAATTCGAAAACATAAATATTATTAGCCTAAGTAGAAATTTTCTTCATTGCAATTAACAACTTCAATAAAAAACAAAAATTTTAAACAGAGAATCGATAAACTATTATATTACGAATGTATTCATGTAACGGCACAACAATACGACTTTAAAAATAGACACTTTTAACAAGCCAATGTCACAGGATTTCCGACAGATGCAATATATGGTAAATACAAATATCTGGAAACCTTAAAACTCAAAAACGGTTAAACCGATTTGAATGCAGTTTGTCTCCAACATATTATAGTTACTTCTGGAAAGATTTTAAGCTATACATGACCACGGTACGACACCGGGAAGCTGAGCAGTGAATAAATATGTTGAGCGAGTCAGAAAAAATATACGTCGAAATAATGTACGAGATTCTAATTCGAGAGCTAATAAATAGATAACTCATCATTTAATAAAAATGGTTTCCTCTAGTAATTTATAAAAATTAAAAAGCAACGAAACAAAAAATGCCAGTCGGTCTCTCTCTTCTTCCGTGTGCTTTTATTCCGATGCGTGTTAAAAATAATCTATCGCAAAACACAGGGGGGCTCAGCAATTTCTAGCTACGCCAATGCTCATGCGCACTCGTATCACAGGAAGCCCAATTTTAGGATCTCGGTTCGATGAACTGTGATGACGCTCGCTAAAACATCGCAGAATTTGTTGAATATTCATAGTCCACCGTACAGCATGCGAAGCGCTGAAATTGCGTTGCCGGATAAGGACAGTCCTCACCATTTAAATGTTTCAAAGTCAGAGTGCGCTTTGTATTCAGATCGCAGCTTCTATTCTCATTACAGATTCATATTTTGCTCGACAGTTGACACTGTCGACAGCAGATATTACGTCTAATTATACAACGATCGGTGGAAAACTGAATCATGTAAGAAGAACACAGTTCAGTTGGTCAAATACATCTGTTGAGCGGATGCGGATCGGAAATCAACCTCTACTTCGACCAACCGCAGAACGGGTTTGGCGTGAGAGAACGAAAGAGCTATTCCAAGGAAAGGTAACAATTCAGAATTTATCCGTTTGCGCGTTATGCATGCTTCGGTTGGCAGTCCTGGGTTTTTGAAAATGCGAAGTATGTACCTCCAGTTTTGCGTAGGGATTCCGCACAACCTGAAATGATAGAAATAATCTAGCTGACATCGGTGTCGGACCTGCTAAATACGCTCTCAGAATATTAACGGCGGCGCACGAAATCCGTTTTATCGGCGGTTGAATTGTCAGAGACCGAACAGCACAGAGAATAGCTCCATCAGCAGAGCGGACCCAGGAGATACAGAGAAGATCACCATAATCACCCAAGAGATCGAGGCTAGACAAAATAGGTTAGTGGCTTTATCCGCATAATTCTTGGAATTGCATATTTACGATACCAATAGAAAACCCAGGACTGACTACTAGCTATCGAAGGGTGTTTACACAAACACTATCGTTGTATTTATGTGATATACAGAAGAACCAAATGATTGAAATACAGGGTCGAAGAGTTGCGTGGTCAGACCAAATCGAGCTTCGGCTACACTCGCTGTGTTTGAGATAGAAGAGTAAAAATGTCCTGGCAGTATCATATGTATAACAATGTATTAATATTGTAGGTGTACCAACTGCTTGCAAATATACGTTATATTTTTAATGACAGTAGACATTTGCTTGTTAACAAAATGACATCAAATCAGAAAACACTAAATGATAATAATATATCAGATTTTAATAGATGCTCTCGCCACTGCACTAACACCTAAACAATTCAATAAAATGAAAAATAATTTGATAACCATGCTTAAGGGTGAAAACATTAGTGTATTATGTGCAGCACAGGGATTGTGTTCATGTGCCAATATCTACCGGACAATGTTGACAAGGTTTTAGAATCACATATTTTCCCATATCTAGAAAAAACCCACACACCGAAATACATATGTACACATGCGAGACGACAAATGAAATATACATTGAAATCCAATGTGACAAATAAATCATTGGTTCAGTAAGATGTATCGTGCAGTCTCATAAATTATTACATTTTACAAGATAATAGATTGATTTAAAGATATCGATATTATTCACTGGAGAGTACAATGGGGCTGCTTAAAAGGGGAACAAGAGCGAGTCTAATGGGACCACATTAAAAGATAAGAAAAACATGATTAATTGGATTAGAAAGGGAAGCAAGAACGAGGTCACCTTGAAAGGATAGGACGAATCCAACAAGACGCATTGAAAGAATAGCAAGAACGAGTTCAATAAAACGCGTTGAAAGGATAGCAAGAATGATGTCCAATAAGACGCGTTGAAAGGATAGCAAGAGCTAGTCCAATAAGACGCTTTGAAAAGATAGCAAGAATGAGACCAATAAGACGTGTTGAAAGGATAGCAAGAACGAATCCAATAAGACACGTTGAAAGGATAGCAGGAAAAAAGGACAGTCCAATAGGATGCCTAGAAAGTATTAAGAAAGAGTACTTGAAATTATAACGAAAAACGGGTATTCGATAGCACTTCACTAGTTGGTACGAAGACAAAAGTTGATTACCTCAATGAAAAATTTTTCAATGAATAGTATTTGATATTTTTAAAGACCTGGTCTTCTAAGCAGTCGGGTCTGGATGGAAACATCACACAGCACGATTACAACAACGTTAAGAGTAAATCACCTGTCATCCTGCAGCTGCCTGAGCTCACTGATCTCCAGCTCCCTGCGCAGGCCGGACACCTCGCACAGCAGCAGGTCTCTCTGGGCCGTCACTGCCTCCAGCTCGGCGCGCAGGCGCACGATCTCGTTCGACAGGTCCATGGTCGCCATGATGCCCTCGCTGGGAACACTATCGAAAAGTCTCTTCCGATCCCGTCAACATCTTCCACCACAAAGTTAATTCCTTCGGTGCTGGCTTAGACAGTATATGCAAAGAATCTTTATTGGTATGACCGCCGCAGCCAATATTAATCCGATTGTGGTCCAGCCTTTTTTTTTGAGATTATCTACTCAAAAATTGAAGGCGTCAAAACTCCCAGGTTACTTTCTTCTCGTCTTCTTCATCGCCCCGATTTTAGGTCGTTATTAATTTTGATACAGTATTACGTGTGACTAAATATATTTTATTTTAGAATTTTTAATCTAAAAAAGGAAAAGGCAATGTTAAAACTCTAGGATTTTTGAACTCTTTCGTGATCGGTTGTTGAATAAAAAAATTGGGTTAAAAATAATCCTTCAAAAAAGAAATAAACAACTCTAATCAGTCTGAGTTCTGCCTGAATGTTAACATTGCTTTGACCACCGCATCAAAGGTTCCCACCACAAAGCCCAAAACACCAGCTGCAAACATCCCAACATGTATATACACAATCATGTATGCACTGCATCGCCCCCAAAACTCTCTTCACCGAAAATGATAATTTACACTTAAAACTAGATGTGCTTGACAGGGAGCTGAAGAGAGTTGTGTGCAAAGTTTTCAGAAGCCCTTCACGAGATTATTGAAAAGGTAATGTTATCTACATTCGTTCTGCCGGTCTTCTGAGGTCGGGTGGCCGGGTCCGCGGAGCGCCGAGGAGCGGAAGAGTCTGGAAAGAGAGAGAGAAGCGCAAGTCAGCAAGATGTTCAATGAGTATGAGAGCATTCCGCGCCTGAACGTCGGCTCCGGTGCGCGTTATAGTACAGTATGAAATGAACGTGGCACGCTTTTATGACAGCATCTACAGCAGGGATATGATCAAGGATATCTTCATGCAAAAACGACCATTGTCTGTAAATCCTGAATGAATACAGCCTATACAAAAAAAACATCAGAAGATATGAAAAAAGTCAAAGCGACGACTTTATCTCAAAAAAGAAAAAACTTAACTGGACGGGCAGGAAGATTCAATCAACAATCATGAATTATTCAGCAACATTCTAACAACAGTCAAAACAGTGCCTGTATTAACTTGACTTAACAGTGTTTAAATCAAGTTTTTTATTACAAATACAGTAATATCAATGCATTTCGCGTTATCAATCACCATCTAAGTATTCTAACGCGTCTGACTTTCCCTCTGGAAGCGTAGATTCAAATTCTACCAGCTGCGAATTTTTTTAAATTTTATTTTTCATCTAAATATTTAGCCAAGACATGGCTAAACCGAGAATCAATCATACCGTCTGACGAGATAAAGGGTCTATGTCTCCTACAATTGATTTTTCTAACCTAACCTAACCACATCAGTTTATGATATCAAGAGTAACTTCCTTAAGATGTGTTTATATTCATTCGTTTTCAAGATCTTACGTGATCACTCCTGATTTTCTATACCATTCATATTCTCCATTCTTTCTCTTACAGTTATCTCGATTTTACATTTTTTCTTAGTGTATTTCGCAGTCTCGTTGTTGATCGGGCTGTAGGTCAAAATAAAACAAGTTACGCGAGCCAATCGATCAACGGATAATACGTGGCAAGCAGTGTGAAAAATATAGATAATATGTTACAGCCATGCAGATAGAGTAAATATAATGTACACATACGGTACATACAAATATGTATAATAGATCAATTTCGTGCAGCTGCTCAGGAAAGATAGAGTGGGTACAGTTGTGTACAGAGTTATATATGGAATACAAATAGTAATACAAGGCGATTTACTCCGAAGCCATATTTCACTGGATACTGGGTACATAAATTCGTTACTAGATAACAGCGTAAAGTTTTGATCGTACACGATTTCCTCACATTCGTACTCCATCCACCTGCCTCGTGTTATATTACTACTAAAGGTGGGCGTTCTTTTTCAATATTATTTACCGAGGGCGTGCACTCGATACGTTTCTGGGAAATTAATCATAATTGTCTATATTGTAATATTACCAGAGCGATTGTATTGTTACATTTCTGTGTATCACAATAATACATAAATATGTCACCTTGATATAATCGCAACTGCTTGCTGTCCAGAAATACCAAAATAATCAATATACAAAACTATACCAACATACGCGTCTGAAAAATGGACACTGATCTTTGAGTCGATTATAGAAAATGGCGTAGTCGCTCCAATCTAGCTGAGCGTCTTAATGTTTACAATAATAATAGATATGACTGTCTATGTACCACTCTCCGCTGTAACCGATAATACTTTGAACTCTAAAATTGTATATCCATATGCTATGCAATAAAGAAAAAAACCGGTGAACTGTGAAGGAAAGCCACAAGGTATAATTTTATTATTTTTATTTATTAACTTTGTACCGGTTTCGAAAAATACCATTTTCTTCTTCAGGATGTCAATGTCGAAAACATATGTTATTGTTTCTTTAACAGAATCTATTATAAAAAACAATAATTATTTAAAAAATAAATTTAGTACCTAAGTCAACGGCAATTTTAAAAGTATTACAATTGAACTAGCTGACGGGACAGAGCTCATTTTATAATAATGTGCTTTGGAGATTTTGATAATGAATGTGCGCGTCGCTTCGCTGGAACTGAAACCGGAATGCATGACTCCCATAACGGTTCCGGCGCAGGGCGAGACTCTTCGGGGTCTCCTTCGATAAGACTATGACACTGCTGAACACCAGAAGGTTGTAGCGCTGATATTGATGAAAATGTCATTAAGATGTACTTCCCAGAAATGCTAGTTATGCCCTTATTTAATGTACGAGATACCTGATTTCTCGAGTAATTGATAAATAGTCTTCACATGACCAAAAAGCCTGACAACCTGGTTCACTGTGAGGATCTACCAAATCATCAATTATTTTATTATGCTACAAACGCTACTAATACCGCGTCACAGATATTGCCGATCCATCGCCGGGCGGAACCGCAGTTAGCCATCGGAAGGTACCGAACGAATCGCCGGAGCGGTAAATTAAGTATTAAGATCGTTTTAATAATATGTCTGGTTGAGTATTTATTTCCAATAATTGATAAAATTAGATTGTGCTGTGGTAAATCACTTTCTTTTTATAATAAATTATATTTTCAATGGCCGCGCAGCGAACAGCCTAGTTATTGATAATTGTATTCTTAATGTCGATTGTTATTTTAAAGTAATGATTGGGAACAAACTCCTAGCAAACTAGTGTATTAATAATCCTCAACAAACTTGAAGAACAAACAAACACTATAAGCTTTACTCGTATGAATTACGCGTACTGTTTTTCAATAACTATGTATACCGGGAAAATCCATGACTTATATTGACAAAGAAGAGCAAAGTTACAAAATCACGATGCGGCTGCAAACCGAACCCTAAACCGAGCACTGAAGTTAGAAGTACATTTTCAACATCAACAGAAATAGGGTCATAAAAATATTAAAAACATTGTTTTCCATCACACTAATACATAGACAGAATATTTATTTTAAGAGGCTACTTTCATTTTTCCAGTTTGAATTTCGAGATATTTTTGCACTTTGCATACCCTTTCAAGACGAGACTAATAGTTAATTCATTTACAATATCAAGTAAACATAAAAGTGCGTTATTTTTTACGTAAATATTGCTAGAGTGAAAGGTATCAATAGAAAAGGACAAGTATACAATTGTTGGTTTTCTTAAATTCCTAGGTAATAAAGCTATCAGAAAATAGGCATTTCTTCAACATTCACAATACATATGTGTTGCCATTTGAAATTATCAAGCGAAAATTAAATAATTTGTTAAAGTTCTAACCTAAGAATTTGTTATGTTTATGATAAAAACCATTGTTTGTGTCGATAAACATATGATTATAAAATACTACAATTTTGCCCCGATTTATAAAGAAAAAATTGACGTAAATTCATACTGATAAATAATATTGATAACTTTTGAAGCAGCTGTATTTGTGAAGAGAAAACTATTTATGATAATATTGTATAATAATCATACTCCGGTTGTAATAAAAAAAACTGTTTTTTTTTTTTAATATTTATTTATTGTTTTAATAAATTACATATATATTTAATATTAAAATATAAATGAAAATATGACAAAAGTATTATTATTCACTGTTAAATAATTAGTTGTTCATCGAGCATATTATCGTTCTTCAGAATTTCGTTGTTTTTTTACTTTACACGTATTGAAAACAAAATTTGGTCAACACAGATTAAATTTTAAACTGAATTTAGAAATAAAACTTTGTTCTTTCACATATTCAATATTCATTCATGTGCACCCAAACATCGATTTGTGGGAGTAAATTTGATTAATTTGAGAAAAGAATTGGTGTATGTCGACCACTCTTTTGCCATCCAATTTACGAAGTTTACACGAGTCCACACATTCAATGCTCAGTTCGGGAACATCCTGAAAATAATTTATAATATTGTTATTCAGTATTTTTATGTACAAAATATTAAAATACGTGTTTATTCATTTATATGACTATAATAAATACATTTGTATCAATGAAACATGTCTGTCATGTATAATTCTTTTGATAAAATAATTTATCTTTAAGGATATATATTTCCAATAAAAAATAATTTATCTGCACTACATAATATATGTATATTGAACTATGTAATTTATATTGTTAAATCAAATAGATAATTGTTATAGAAATGGTAAAAATTATCAACTTACGTCGCGATTTTTTTTCAAGAAGCTTATTATAACCATTTAAAATTTTATTGGAACATTTCCTAGAGCGTGTCAATGGATACTTTTTGACCTTAGGCATCTTGAGTCACAGGAGGCAGTAATTTCAGAACAATAATGTATATAATAATATATTATTGACTTTTCATTTCATTATTAATTGATTCACGCGCATGCGCTGGCTGCCATGCACTGGCCGCGAATTCGTTAGCCACCACGCACTGGCCGCGAATTCGTTAGCCATCATGCACTGGCCACGCATTCGTTAGCCATGTATGAGCTGTCAGATTCTAAAACCAGGCAAATGACGAATGTTGAAAGTTGAAAATTATAATCTGTTTTCGTATAAAAACAGCCCAAAACCATACAATTTACAAAAATAAGCAATTGATATCAAGAATAAGTATAATATTCATTCATATTGTAGTCAAAATTTGTATTAAAATGTGTTTTATGGGCAAATTTAATTAAAAAATTTCGGAGCGCGGACATTAGGACCGCCATCGCCATATTTGAATGGCATACTGACAGTGTGAGATATAATTAATAATATCGTATTTCATAAGACGGAAAATATATTATTTAAAAAATGATTATTGTGTTTCTGATATTAAACTTAGTTTTAAATAGTAGTTGAAGCCTCAAAGCATGTGAGTAAATATAGTTTATTATTTAAAAACGTATGTTTTTACTAAAACAAAGTATTTTAAAAACGTCAAAAATTCATTAAATGTACTGCAAATTGAATGATTTATAACTCTATTCATTTTTAACATTTTGCTAATTTGGTTTCCTACAGATTTGTCTCCGTAATCTTGGCTTCAAGATTATAAGAAAATATATTTAATTTATACATACATTCAGCCCATCGACTCAATTTCGTACCATGCCTAAAATGCATTTAATGGTCGCGGTCTTTCTTATAATATTTGTATCGTATTAATTATGACAAATAACATTCAGTTTATTAGTTTTATATTAATGTAAAGGTCCAATCTAAGTAATGGTTGAAAAAAAATTCAAATCTATTGAATAATTTCTGATATAAATGAATAATAAAAACCCACATTTTCGTAAAAAACGCGAAAATATGAATTATTATTGCAAGTCGCGCCTTAAGCATTTTTACTTTTATATAACTCTAACTTTCACTTTTCCAATAGGAAAATCGTTATAGGCCAACAATTTGCTCTTGGGTCTGGGGTCCCTTAATAATAAAAAATATTAAAATATTACCATCATCAAATTAAAGTAATGTCATTGGCGAAGGCGAACGACAAAAATAAATACTGCGGTATGTTTCTTCCAGTTAAAATCTTTGATCGCGATCAACTTCATGACTGACTGAAACATACAGGAGATATTGCTTGACGAAATTATTTATTATTTAGAGATTAGTTTCCGTCCTAGAAGCAAAAAATGATATTAAATGATCAACAATTGAAGAATCCTACGATAGAAGAAGCTTTATTTTTCTCGCTAAGTGGCAGCTAAGTGGCACGATATCGGTTAGTTGTCGGGTATGTTTCTTTTCAACACTCGACCATTCTCACGAAAACTTCCGACCCCTTTCGTCATGGTAAAAATGTTTTCAGTACATAGACCTGACCTACGAACATCAGACTTAGTGACCGACTGAGGGAAACCGATCGAGAGTATAATTGGCGTCAGAGGGACAGCTGAAGTAACACTCGAGAGTCGAGTGAGGAGCGTGAAGAATCGCGAGTCGCTCAAAATATAACTCTTGCTGCAACGTACGGTTTGGCTATCGAATCGGCTCGGACAGGCCCTTCGGATATTGATCCTGCTGTGGTGACTATGGACTAAGACCGACAACTACCGACCGGTAGAATGCATCAGATACCGACTGAGCGAAGATGCAGATGCGTTCATCGGAGGGTGGCGCACCGCTGAGCAAACCCTCACCCTTCACACCGTTTTCAATCTTCGATCAGACAGCAGCAGCCAGGATCTAAGATGTAAATTTGTGAATGCATCCGCAACCTTTCATTGATCATAAACTACTAAATTGTACATCTGAGATTACATTTCCATCCGACGGTGAGTGACCTCTGCTTTAATTCACATTTCGACTCTTTATAAAGATTCCAAGAGGGCGGAACCGAACACGGTGTATTAGATACATGAACAACAATTACTATTAATGTTGTCAAAGGAAAGATAACCCCCGGGAGTCCCAGCTGCGAGAGGGAGATTTGGAGACAAAATGGACCTTCAATTCGAAAAAGAAGTAGAAAATGAAGCTATCTGATTATAAAAATTCAACTAAATAATTTAAATTCACGTGTATCATGAAGAAGATAAAGTTTAATGTGTAATTCTTTTACACGAATATCACAGATAAAGGTCGTATCCAAAGATATACATTTCTGGCAGTACATCCTCTTCGCCACGATGAACAAGAACGTGAAATGGAGATGGCAGTGCAGTACCACTATACTTTTATTTCCCTTTTGTTTGATCTGAGCCATTTATATTCCTTATTTACATAACGTAATATCCACAATATACAAGAAAATGAGCTTCATATGAAAGTAGACCTGGGTAGCAGTGTACCGTTGAAGTACGAAAGTGGTCATTTCTTGAAATGTCTAGCGATTCGATATATGTATTAAAAAAACATAACGAAGTATGATATGCAATAATGAACGTATGCCAACTAAAGTAGGAAAAATTTGAATTCATTCTAGGATTTGACCAGCGCGAAACTGATAACTATGTGCGAATCTCGACATCTTATTCGTTCTCGCGTTTTTTTCATTTATAAAACAAATTAGATGAATCACTTAGAAAGTCACAGATAATAAAATCTATAGTTACCACCGTGACTCGGAAGCTGTATAATGAAAGGAACTCTTCCCGGGTATATTATTATTATTTTAAACAAACAGTTCAATTGATCTAGACATAAAATCGATTACTGCATTCTCAACATTTTAATAATTTTAACAGAATACGTGAAATTTCTAAATGACCAAAACAATATTTAATAAAACTTCACAATAACGACGTGAGTTTAATATGAAAAACCAACCAGTCCAGGAAAAAATTGTTTCCTTCACATATTTCAACGTCATACTAATTTTATATTGTATACAGTCAGGAGGTAGATTTTTTATTAATTAACAAAAGACAATAATTACATATTTAGTTTTAATTGTAATCATCTTTATACAACAAATACTCAGTGTTTAATTTTATTAAACCACAATGTTTTTGCAGTAAACATTTTAAAAAGGCAGCATTTATTTGAGAGTTTATTTCAGATTGCAGGCTGATAAGCGATTCACACAATGAATACATACAAATCATACAAATATTAGAACAGTTGAAATAATAATATAGAATCAAAATAACCTTATACTGAGTAACAAATAAATTGCTCGCTTAAATCAGTCGACATCAAATACAATACACGTTTACTAAATAAAAATGCATGTTTAAATCAGTGACCCCCCTTGAATACCCGGCTACTTCGTGAAATGCCTGAATTATACGATATAACGGTAACACATCCTCCCTCTCAGGGTTTTCTTACGCTCTTGCCTGTTTGGTTCCATTACTCGGATGACAATCACTCTCCCCCCCCCCCCCCCCCTCTCACTACCCCTCTTCTGCCGGGATACGAAAACAAATATTTCCTACATTCATATGCCTTAAGGATATGCCGTAGGGAGAATCTCTTACACTTAACCCCTAATATAAAACAGGAAACCTCGTTTAACGCGAATTCGATTTGCACAAAAATCAAATAGCGCGCTCAAGCAAAATGATACTACTTATTTCCTACTGTAAGTGGCTGATCAATCAATCACTCACTTCAGAAGAGCTAAGAAGAAGAAGAAGAAGAACGTAAGTGTGAACAAGAAAAGATTGTTAAGAAGTTAATCAAGAGAACTCGAGCGACCATTCGATCACATCGAGCGCACAAAAGAAATTTTATTCGATGAAGACCCGAATCTAGTGAGTACAATGTGCGATGTATGCAAGGAAAGCGACCTTATTATGAATGTCACAAAGTCGAAAGTGATGGTATTCGAGAAGGAGGAAAGCAAGACACTGTGCTAAATATTTGTAGATAATGAATGTTTGGAACAAGAAGATGAGTTTGTGTATTTGGGAAGTATGTTTGATAGAAACGGAAAGGCTGTGAAAGATATCGAAAGCAGGGTGACTGCGGGGAATAAAGTGAACGGCGCTATGAATGGAACTAATGGGAAGACTAGCGGTACACGGTGGAGTCCTAGTACTGACAATGATGTATGGAAGTGGCCTGGAGCTGGCAGAAGAGGAACGAAAGTAGACTGAATGCAGTGAAAATGTGACAGATTCATTTATGACAGAGTAAAGAATGAATAAATAAGGAAATAATGTAAAGCTAATCTTAGTATACTAAGTAAGATTAAGAACGAGGAGAGAATAGTATAATAGTAAGAAAGATATATGACGCAAGTGTTGATGGCATCAGAAGTAGAGGATGTCCGCGGAAGACGGAAGCGGCACGACGGATACTAAAGGATGGTTCTGTTAGAAGTCACAATAACCGGCGAGCTTATATGAGAAGATGTATGAATGCGGATGAGGCGAGAATTGCGTGTCAGGACAGAAAAGTGTGGCGCTATGTCCTCTCTGCGTACCCCCGCGGAGAAACTGCGTGATGGTAAGTTGTTAATGACCCGAATATGGAAATATGAATAAAGCAATCACCAGCTATCGAACACTACTATTCATAAATCGACGGATTAAATTCAATCATATAAGAATCACCATTATATACTTATATGGCACCGCAGTCCACTAGGAGAATATCTAAGGTGGCAGAGCATTGGCCTAATACTATTATTATACTTATATACCACAATATATAAGTGAGCGTATATCAAATGTTACAATTTTGTAACGCAGACCCGCTGAATAAACATATCCTATGTTAAAATATGTTATATAACATTGAATTATTTCGCGGCACAGTATCCAAAGGTATAATAAATTAACCTTATCAAATATCATATATATCGTAAAGCGAAAAATAACATATTTAGAAGGGCAAGATAAAATTAGATCAAACTCGCAGTGGGTGTAACGTGTATTGTGTACGTTCGTTGAAGGCTAGTAGCGCGGCACTGTCTAGTGGGTTTCAAATTTACATAAATAATAATAATTTAAATAAAATATTTTTTCAATAAATAGATATTTTCCGTATAACTTCAAGTTGATTAATTTAATTTGCATTACGTATTTATTTGAAACATTGAAAAATAGGTTTTATAGAAATACTAGACTAGGTGCGAACGCCTAGCCAACTAGATGAAATAGCATTCAGGCATGAACATTAACGGGCGGAATTAACCCGCAATATTGTTCTTACGGAGAAATTTTCTTTTAAATCTCCAACCGACGAAATCATGTTGACCACAAACGGTGCGGTGAAGAAGAGCCAACTCGACGTCCTTCCTACCAAGAAATGGAGAGTTAGTGTGATATAAATATTGAAGAGAATCCAGAATGTGTGATCCCAAACAAGAACATTACTTTTTACACGCGTAAATTCCCCTATTTTTCTTAGTAGTTTAGCTGGGGAAGGGGATTGTACTTGTCACACATTTTCTAATAGATAACAAAAATATGTCGGCTAGGAAAATATGAAAGAAGGGCTAAGATCGAGATAGTGTCAAATAAAATAGATATGTAAAAGTGATTTAGATTGCTGGATGGGAAAAGTTCAAAGATAAAACAATAGAAAATGTAGTCTTATAAAAAAGTAAGTTAGAAAATGGCCCAACAAGGCAGTTAAAGAATATAATTTAATATTTAATAAATATTATTTGTCGCTGATCCACGATAATTACTGCTATGTTGTAAAATAACATTGATAATTCTAAATATTTTAAAAAAATCGAGAGACTGAAACGTCACGCCGTTCCATAACACGCTCAACCGATGACATCTCGCGTTGAAGTCAATTTTGTTCCATCATTGTTTACACAAAATAGATTTGGACGCACGGTTTACGCTGTAAAGCTATTCAAAGTTAAATATTAAAGAACGAAGATATTATTCAGTGCAAGTCTGCTCGCACCTAGTTAAAACATCCAAATTTTGAATTAATGATGTAGAAATCTGAAAAAGATACTATGTTTCTACTGGAAGGGCATTACAACTTAAAAAGAATAATTTGAGAAGCATATAGTGTGTAAATATAAAGAATTACGTAAAATACTGGTTAAACTGTAATTAATACTGGTATTTTCAAATGAACATATTTTGTACCTATCTCTACTTAATGATAAAAGAAAAGAAAGAGAAAGCTAAGTGCAGCACAAGTTTTCTAAAGAATGTATGAAAGCGACAAAACATTTTCTTAGTTGTTAGTACCTTTAACCAGAGATGAGCACTATTTAGTATCGAAATTAATCTGGTTAGCTACATCAATAGCCAGATCAGTAGTAGTAAGTAGAAATGAAATGAATGTATGATCCTAGCTCATATCACATATTGCCTACCAGGTGACAGCAGATTGTGCGTGGATTCATAGAACACACTTTCGATTTATCTGGACTTTTGAGCCAATCCGACAAAGTTGTATCCGAACAAATTCGCATATTTTTCTTTTTAAATCAAACTTTTTTGTTGTATTATTGAAATTGTGCATTTTCAAAATTACTTTATAAACTACCATTTATCTAGCCTGAGCACGGGCTCGGCTCAACGAGACTGGCCCTATAAATGCAACTGTGTAAGGCAATATATGTATAAATAAATAAATAAAATATACTCCCTTTCATACATTTCTGTATCTCATATTCTATTACTTTCTACGGCAATTTAACAGATGAAATATCTATATACTACCAGATGGATAAGATGACATCCCCCAAAGAAGACGTCATCCAAATATGATGAATATCCTCTGGGAGACGATATCTTATCTTACCCTAATGACTATGATATACTTTAGCATCGATACATTATTATTAAGTACCTATCAGAATGTAAAAACTTTAAAAAACTAACATAACAAATAAATCAAAATAAAATATTCAATTCGGAAACGTAATTTTTCTTCAGTTGAAATTTGAGACAATCGTTTTTAAATGTTTTATGTATTGACTCGAATGGCTCCAGATTTAACCGGACAATGTTAAACAGGTACAAAAAGGACTTACCGTTTTGGCTGAATGTAAAAACCGCGAGGCAGTGATCGCGAGGGTAATTAACGGAAACAGACTAAAGTCACAACAAATAATGTTTTGATAATTTATCAATATGGGCGTAGAACGTATTGAATACCACGCGATATAGCACGCAGAACCGGAAGAACGCAGTCAATTTTACAATAGTTTGTATATTTTTATTATTCATCCAAATACAACCTTTTTATATTAAATAAAATAACATAACTTTGTATGAGACCACAAAATTTATTATACGTCAACCGGTTTCGCCTATCTCAAGCTTCGTCACGACGTATTTAAAACTGATCATAAATACAAAAAGAGTGCACTACAAGTACACTCTTTTACAACTACAAATACAAAGTTATTGTTATTTTATTTAATATAATATGTCAAACCACAAAGTGATTGCTTTCTACGAAAATACAACCTTTTTAATATGTCGAGTAAACGGTGAAGAATACAGAAAGGAATAAAGAAAAGACTTCAAAGATTTTCGTAAGAACGTGTGATTCTGTTAGAACTATCGACAACTGTGATGGGATTTGTTAAGTCAAAAGTGTGTGGCGTTTTATCCTGATCTCCCTCCCTATCCCGCAGAAAATCAGCGAGCTGCCATGATGATGGCCATCTCCGACAGCTTCTTCCTGGTCATTTTGCTCTTAACTGAGTGTCGCGGTTATTCATCAGTATCATCATGCAGTATTCGTCTCCAAAAAGCAAAATAAATATCTCTATCAATAAAACCAAGTATTCAGACAACGGATAGTACCTATGTTTATCCCCAAATCATTAAACTATCTGGGAGCATTGCTTCTGAAAAAGTTATATATTCTTTTTAAATACCTCTTAAAACCCAAAAAAACAGGAAAAATTATATAGGTACTTAGCATGGTTGGAATAATAACCAAAAGTTTGTTTAAAATATGCGAGGAGGGAGTTACACGGGCGGGTACCAAAATTAGTTTAGCGGACCGCTTGGTAATTTTTTTATAAATATATTTAATTAATGGCAGATGTGACATTTTGCGAGAAGAGCGGCGGCACTCGGGCAGTGCGCGATGGAGGTACGTCGTACTCGTTATACGCCTCCATACAGATGGTATCGCCGTGGTCCCTGGCGACGTGGCGCCCGACCAGGTGACGCGGCGCCCGGCCAGGTGACGTCTGCAACATTTCCACAGACGTACAACCTTCTTCCATGTTCTCGTTCAATTACTATTTATACGGCCTCATTTATTTAGCTTGTATTGATGCAATATAGTACATGTATACGTGAATCAGTTCAGTTTGCACGTATATACAATTCATACAACCGTCAACTTTAGATCAAGGATTGGACAAGAGAGGAATCGGAAGAGAATCCAGACTAGGGGTAATCATCATTATCATTTATATAGATTCTATATTGTTATTAAAATAAGAATACAACATGTAATTCGGTGGCCTGTCTGCTACACTAGTATTTTACTGTACTATAGCAGACATGAGATGAAGTACTTGAGATGTTAAGAGATCAAATCAGGAACTGCTCCAAATTGAGAATCGCAACTAAGTTGGTCTGGACATATCCTCCGCATGGGAAGTTTGCCTAAACATCATCAGTGCCCGACGGAGATGGAAGAGGAAGAAGAGCCAAGAGAAAACGGAGAAGGCTAATGGAGAGAGTGCAAAGAAAGATGGAACTATTAATGATCCCAAGTAATCAACAAAGCGAGTGCTGTCCAAGCTTTAGCCTCGACCCATTTAGGATAAAGGGGATAAAAGGGAAAATATCGTTTGTGAAAGTGCGATACCGCGTATGAACCAAAATATTAAAAATACATTTTTTGCCTCTTTTAAGGTGCAGCACCGGTTGGGAGCGAATACAAATTTTAGTACGAAGCAATAGAAAGAAACATTTTCCCTAACAGTTGTGAGTTACAAATGGTTCATGCGCGATATTGCACTTACACAGACGATATAATATTATATCCTATGAAATTGAACAACTTGTTAGGGTGTCACGAGTATACTGGACTTTGTGCGCAGCCACCCAACAAAGAGGGTGATATTGCAACCTTTTACGAAGATTTAACCGCCAACCGAAGCGAGAAGCGAAGATTCAAATAAAATGTGCGTTAAGTATAATATAATTTATTTTTTTAAATCATATCAAATTGGATGTAGACTTTCATATGGAAAATATGATGAGATATGTTTATTTCACGCTTTATTCATAACAAATGAGATCATTCGTGTAATAATGGATTTCTGCTGTGTGCGGGCGCGGTGCGGGTGCGGTGCGGTGCGGTGCGGTGCGGTGCGGGTGCGGTGCGGGTGCACCTTGCTACAACTCGACTACAATTCTCCCAAACACGCTGATGTTTGGTCACGCAATTCTCGCTTTTCTAGCGAATCACGCACGAAAATTCCCTTCACAACGATCAAATTAACCACATATCATTAGGACTAGGGAATCCAACCCCGGAATTAGAATGAAACATTCAGTATTGAATTGTTTTGTCAATTACATTCAATATTAGACGATACAATATTTAGAATATCGAGTTGATCTTTATCCGGTTTAAGTAAATAATCGAGGCTGACTTTAAAACGTCTGGTACATTTATCATGCGGAAACAACCTCTTCTTCGTACCGGTTCTTCCAGTACCAGTTGCAATGTCAGCAACGTCCATATTTTTTTATTTGGAGAAAAACTAACGGGAGCTTGAATGACGATATATTTATATTAGTGCATTAGATAAATCTATAAGCTGGTTTAAAATATTAAATAAATTAAACACCTTCTTCCAAAAATAAACCAGTTCTCATACTGGCGGCCATTTAAATATCGGAGTAGCGAAAACTGCTATTGGTTGAATTCTAATATAAATGATAGCGGACAAAAGAAAGTGATTTTGCAAATAACAGTGATTTTGAAAAACCAATTTATATAAAAAAAGAGCTATGTTTTAGTGTTTCTAAAGTAACAAAATGTGTAAAAACTATACGAAAAGACGACTGCATTAGAAAAAAATAAAAGAATAGAGGTTTCTGACATTCTAACAAATATCCTCAATTGGTCATTCTGGCCTTTTTTGTAACATTACCGAGCAAATAGCATTTTCTTATCTCGAAAATCCCGAAATTACTGGATTGCGATTTTGGCTCGCTGTTAACATTAAAAGTACCTACTAAACAAACAGGATTAATTAATAAAAAATAATGTCCCTTGTTGCCACCTGTCATTCGACAACTAATTATTCTAGTTTGTATACAGATGTAGTGAGTAATTCAATATTTTGCTTTCGACAACTGTGTCAACACCGTTGCTGCCAAATTTGTGGGCTCGGTGTTGTCTCGTCGTGTTGTCACGCGTGTCATGTGTAACTTGATACGTCTCACATTAAGAACCTTGTCGTGCGGCTGCCAAAGGTGGAGAATCGCCTAACGCGACAACTACCTTCCGCAGATGAGTTCACTCTGTCTTGAGGATCTTACGTAACCCGAGCAGTGGAGACAGCGATCGAAGCGCGGAACTGGATTACGCTCCGACAGTTCGCTGCCCGATTGTTCCGAAGAACTGGATCAGACGGCAGCTCGGACGGCGCCCACGAACTGACCGCAACCCGATACTGCATAAGTGAGCGTGCAGAATGCAGATAGTGCTGGCTACAACGGGAATTGCATACGGGGCCAATGAAGAAGCAAGTAAGTGCGCTGAAATATCCATAATTTAAAATGGACGCGTTTGCTAGTTAATAAATTGGTCTTGGATCTCAAAGACAACCTACAGATAACCGGAATTGCGCGGGATAAGCTTTTAACCGAGAGAGAAGTACATACTTCTAGATTCGATCGAGACAGGATCACTTAATATAATTACTTGGCGCAACCTATTATATATGTATTTATTTTCATAACCGTAGGTATTTACTATATCGTGCCTTTGGAACAACAAGGCATCATCTGACTATTAGTTTTGAATAATCATTTTTGATTTCTTAATTTCATACTTTTGCAAAAATGTAAGTCTATAATTCAGAGCAATGAAGTAAAGTGATTCCTGATTTCGGGAACGTTTCATATTATAACTCACTCATTTTGTTGTATTTAAATCAATAGTTATAAAAAATATTACGTACAATATATAATTAGGTATAAGTTATACGTTCTACTAAAAATAGCTTTGCTTTTTGTTATTTCCTAAACTACTAGGAAATTTGAATGATTGTAACACAGGAAAAATTATTGTTAAAATTTCAATACAAAAAAGTAAATTCTGACCAAAATATCAGATGGTGCCTTGCTGTTCCAAGATCGCGATGTAATAAATTATTTTACATCATTTTAACGAATGACACAATATTTCTTCATATAAATATACTGCACATAGTAGGCAAACTGTGAGCGTGATGGTAATGTGTGATTTGTGAACACTAAAACGTTAAATAAGAGTAGTTAATAATTATTGTCACAATTGAACACCAATCACAATCACTTTATAATAACATTTAATGTGTAACACAACACAGTGTTAAATATATTTTATATCCATAACCAAATCGAGAAAAAGCAAGATATTTTCTTTATAGGTACCTAGTATTTTTGTTTTCGTGAGAAAAGCCATCCCCAACATTTTTTAAAACATACCATACTTGAAATAAGTATATCTGAATTCGCAACGTAAATCCGGATCGATAAGATCTAAATGAACGAATTCCGCGATCTCCGGGCAGCGTCCCGCAGAATGTAAATACGACAATTCCGGTCGTAAATCGGAATCACCGCAGGGTGGGGAAGAAAAGACAGGGAAACCTTAGAACAAAATGAGATCGATGAGGGGATAAGGATTCCAGCCGAAGGACCAGTGACCTCGGGGAACCGGGATTCGGAAGGACCGTTCGCCTGACCTTGTATAAGACGCCTCCGTCACCCCTACAGTCGCCGCCGAGATCACACAAATGGCATGCGGATGAGCAGATCTCCGATCGGCGATGTCACAAGTTCACCCGCGGCACACAAACAACAATCAATACGTGATCAAAAGACAATATCACAAAATACAGTGCTGGTGCACTGGAGCTGACAAGTCCACACCGCGAATGCTATCGCGATGTCGAGATTGAACAAATATCGGTCAAGTTGACGTCTGCTGACGTCAAGGTCACAATTCCCACTGACAAGACGAACATAAGGAAATCTATGGATGGTAATTTGAACGGGGAAATGTGTTAATAACATGGGTCGCGACCGATTCGAAAAGACGCGCCAAAAAGGTGTTTACGAATTCGGAACAATATCTATTTGATTTTCTAAATATTTATGTTTGTGAAAGGAATTCACCCAAGCGCCACTTGAAACCTAGTAAAATTGTGTTGAATATATCTATTTCGGAAGTGAAATCATTCGCCAATCGGTACATTCGAGGAACGCTAAACCTCTCGCCAGGTGCTTTTGATAATATCAAACTTTTACAAAGCGATTATCATGCTGGCACCATCCACGCCACGAAGAATGAAGTTAAAGGATATTTATTTTAAATTCAGAGGTCAATAACTTCGGCGCTGCCGTCGTCAACTTTCATCACACGCCAATAATACGAGGGAACAATCGGTTATCGATTTCAGCTTGGCTCGGCCGAGATGCTAATTACTGCGGGAGGGGCCGGGCAAGATGGACCGGTACCTCCCGAGGGTGGAACAAATCAGGAGGGATGGAGGGGAGGTAAATACAAAGAAGGTGCCAGGACGAGAGAAACTTTAAATTTACCCTAGATACTTTCACTTTATTCAAACATTAAGCAAACAAAAGAAAACGGAACAAAGAAAACCACGCAGCTTGAAAAATAATATTGAAAAGGGTAATCTCAATTCGTAAGGACTGGGGGGCCGAGCGTTGAAATTATATTTATTATGGATACTTAAAATATAATAATGGATCCATTTGGCGCACATTTCAATAAAATAAATTTTAATAAAATAAATTGATTAATTAAATAATAAATGTTTCATTGAAAAGGGTGGAATTGATGATAGGATGATTCCTTTAATATAATAGTAATATAATGTTATGTTTTTAGTATATGTCATATCTAAGATGAAATATTTGAGACGCACCTTACAATTTAATATGATAGGCATTAAAAAGAAAATTTATTATAATTTATTTTTAAAATCCTCACTAAACAAATATTAATAGGAAAAATTGAGGCAAATCAGCATGAGCGCGAGCATCATACAAAAGGAAGGGATAGACTGAGACTGCCATTCGGTAAGGAATCGGTGATGTACAGTGCGCGAAGATTTTCAATGAAATGCCAAATGATACAAGAAAGGAAGAGAAATTGTGTAATTTTCAAAATTAAACTAAGTAAATATGTGCAAGACAAGTTATAGTCTATATTGATATTGTTAATATTAGAGCATATATATATATGTTTTCACTCGATTAAGAATAAATACATATTTTGGCATATCGTCCACACGGAAAACAACCTGGAAACAATAATGGTGACTAGATGAGCGGAGAAGAAGAGAGCGATCTCCGATCGGATGGATCGACTGATAAAGACGCTATTAGCATCCGATTACAAGGGCTCTCCGACCAGCGAACTGCTGATAAATGTGGAGGAGAATCGTCAACCCCGGGGCGGGGGTCACGGTACTCAGTACACAGAAATATAATATTTTATATGCATAGTTCTTTCCCAAGGTAATTAATTAGTCATTGTACATAAATATAAATATCATAACACATTCATCATAACTAACCTTAATATTACTATAACACCCGCAGCCGTCTGGAGACCGGCCCGCGCGCGCCACTTCTCTCTCGGCCGCAATCCCGACGAGTAGACCTAGCATTGCTTATGCTTGTATCCGTAATCGTGTTTCATGTATCAATAAACATCGTCTATTGTAAGTAATCTTTCATCGCTCATCCTGCTCTAGCCGCTCTCGCACCCGACCGCCCACGCTCCGCGTTATAATTCAACCTTCCGATGCATCAACATTTCGACTGTACACAAACATGACATCTTTTTCCCTATAAACAACGATAACTCTTTGAATAACCGAATTGCACTCGTGGACACGAACTAACGTATGCTTGTCCACTGCCCACGGGTTAGGCGGTGAAGTATTTTGTAAATAAAGAATACACTATCCCACAAAGATATTTGATTGGAATGTATTCAATATCGCCTTCCTTTCTGTTACCTGTCTTCAACGTTTTACATTTGGTTTGATTTGAAGGCGACTTCCGATTATGTTTATTCATAATAAATAATTCTGCCAGAAATAACCTTTTTTATAAATAAAAATTCCACGGATAATTTTACATGACTAGTTCATAGTAGTTTGTTTTATAGTATCATCGTTACGAAGTAAATAAAAATGATAATATTTCGTGTGTATTTTAGAAAAAAATTGGTTTAAACCCTTACTGGAAGTAGTGTACTGGCAGTGGTAGATGTTATTATTTTTACATACATAAAATTTGATAGAACGTTAGGAACCCTTTGAAGTGTTTCTGAGAACGAGCGATTTGTTTACAAAACTGTCTCTCACTAAACATAAAAAGAGTGGCCGGGATTTTCAGAAGCCATTAAAGCAACAACTGTTCGCAGACTGCGGAGGCAATTATTTACTTCACATCAGTCAAGGCAGAATTTAAGAGACCGTATTATACAACCGGCCAAATAAAATACTTAGCGTAAATCAACGACAGATCTAATCGAGCGCGGGCGGCTGCGCGCGTTTCATGCCGCAAAATTAAGAAATACAACCAATCAGCGTTTCATTGCATCACTGAGCTGGACGCGCCAAAAAGCCCATAAATAAAAATAGCAGCACCATACGGGGAGGCTCCAGAACCAGTCCGCAATCTACGGCACCATTAGCAGTTAGCGAGAGAGAGGTATCGCCTACGACAAATCAATTAAATCTCGAACGTAATCGATACAGGATGTCTTAAAAAAATACGCAAATGAACTTGTCAATGATTATTGCGAAACGTTCATTCCTCGCGGGACGTGCCACCTGGAGATTGCACAATATTACTTCGGAAAGAGATCTCCATGTCACACAATATATTAATAAATACTTAACGAATCATGAAAATAAATTTTCTAGAGACGTCAAAAACCACAATAAACAATCTAAAAGAGATAACTTCAGAACAGCAAAATACGCGAGATCGACCAATCTTCTACTTATTAAATTTCATTAAAAACAGCCTTAATTGAAAAATTTACAAATAAACCACAAGAAGAAAGACAGTCAAAAATGTATCACCACAACTTGACAATCCAGAAACAGAAATTGAACAGATTTGAGACACCCTGTAGTTGTGGAACGTTGCAGAAGAAACCGGCTGACACCAGCACGTGACCGAAGGGACCTTCAATCGGTTTTTCATATTGGAGTCCGGCCGGCTGACACTTTTTATTTCACCACGCACGACAGGTGGTGTTGCGGAAGGGGGCACCGTATGGTCGACGGTCGACGGTCGACGGTCGACGGTCGACGGTCGACACTTATCCAAGTGGAAAACAACATCAAAAACGATATCAGTAAAAAACGTCGCTGATTTGATATTCGAATGACATTATATTTTTTTAGATTAAACTCAATGGATGTAAATGTGACGTGCATTATTTCAATACACATACAATAAACATACACCCATCACAACAAAAATAGCCGCACCCCCTAATTAGGTACAAAAATTCCCGTGAAGCGTCAATAAAACTCAAGTAGGTAACGGGAGAAAACGGTCCGCTTCCAGGAAGGGCAATTGCTTATCAGGTACCTGAAGAACCCGGCATTTCTTCACTTCGGTGCCCGTTTTTGCAGTATGTGGTCGTTTTATTAGTTTTTCCAAATCGCAATATCTACGAAACTTCAACTAAGTGAGCAAAAAAAACAATGATAGTTGCGTTATCAAAACAAAACTTTTCTAATCGTGCTATAGCAAGCCAAATTCAGTGGAATGAGTCATCGGTAAGAAGATTTCTCCAAAAACTCCAATCACATTTTGAAACGGTTTAACGGTTAGTAAAACACAGCTGAAAAAGTGAACGACACTGCCGAAATTATATTTTCAATAAGTGCAGCTATTTTCGTTGCGCTGTGTGTAGTAAAGTAACCTGGACTCTGAAGATAGAGCTATCTTAGAAGCTCCACAACACAGCGTAGTATGGAAAAAAGTATGATGGGGATATACTAATTAGTTGTGTTCGGCTCCTCCCGGGTGCTTCCAGATAGAATATTTATAAAGGCCAAAAGGTTGTTAAAGCAAACAGATCACTTGCAGTTGAATGGAGGTATGTTCATGGTTCTACAATGATATGCTGTGCTTGATTAGAAAGTAAACACGGACCATAATTGAAGACGCAGGTGGATAAAAAATATTTTTGAATAATATCCACAACACAAAAAAAGACCTATAGGTGCTGAAAATCTTGATAAAGAAATTAAGTTATCGAAGCAGTGGGAATGGCATGGCAAATATTGTCCGGAGAACAGAAGAGAGTAGCAGCGTAAGAAGGCAGCAGTGGATCGATAATAACTGATGACGATGAAACAAAAGAAAAAGAAGGAGATAACGATTTAATGTAGGTACTGGTGAACTAGACACAAATTTTTGTAAATGTTTCCGTACTACAGAAACATTTCAAGTATGCTGCGTTACAGAATGGCACGGTTGCCTTAGAGAATGAAAATGCCAACCTGGCGGCGAATAAGTAGGACCGATATGAGAGCTTTTGCTAATATCCTGGGTAAGCGCAGAGTCGCCATTCACTGTAATACAAAAGCGCCATATAAAAATTATTCTCACATTAGAGGACTGTTCTAGAATAGAGAAGACATTTTTTATCTTTATTAGTTTTTTGATTGCAGAACCAAAACCGATGTCCAGTCATGGACGACAGATTTATAATTAATTAGTATTTGTATTTCTAACTTTCATTTTAACGACAATTACGTGTGACTGCGGAACGATTTAATTTGATTAGTGGACCTGAGCAGTGCGTCGTATGTAGTATGTGTAGGTGTGTAGGTGTGTAGGTATGTAGCAGGCGGATCGGATTGATTTAATTGAATTGGCAAAACGCAAAACGAGCTGGTCGAGTTCAGGGTTCAGGGTTCGGGGAAGCCTCAATAATTCGGCCGAAGGAAATGATGCCAAGCAATTTAGCAAGCGGGCCACGTTTTTATAAATGCCACCAAAATGAAAATGACAATACACGAGAAACGTGATCAAATGACTAAATGTGACGAGAAATCGAACTAACATACAAAAACAACTTGTCAGCCTTTCGGTGAGAAAATTAGTACTCTCGTGATTATGTATATATACATGTTATTTCTACGGTTCACTGGAAGAATGAAACAAATTAAATTTTATTCAATTTATTTTTAACAATCGAAAATTTGTTAGAAAACAGTTGATTAACATTGTATTTTGTGTAGGTACTGAATTCACCACGTGCGTATGCAATGAAGGCAGAGTGGAAGGAAGATCGTCACCTAGATGAAGTGTGCAATCGATGGCTCATCAGATATCATACAGATGGTAGTTTCCTTTCATATTACAAGCGTTATTTCCTGATTCTCGTAGCCAGTACCGTAAAGGCGGCTATTTCTAACGTCTTCGTCTAATTTTGTTGTGATTTTCTATTTTTTATTAGAATTCAATCAATTTGTTTTATACATATTTAATGTTTATATGCCGAACTTATCAATGGCTATATTATATTAAGTGAAATGAAATTAAGATTAAAAAAATATTATAAAAACCATATTGGTAATTAGACTGTATTTATACATATTGTATATGCTGTGACTTAATGAATAATGTATTTTAACGCCCACACGCGCATTAAATAAATAAATAACTACATCTTAATCACTTAAATGAGGCTTGAAATGTCGACTATGACATAAATTCAGAAAAACAAAATATTATTTGCTGAACAGATCATCCAATTTTTTTCAATATAATACAAGTACACGAAACTTATATTACTAAATTGCCAAAAGAAAAACATTACCGCGTGGGCAAAGCGTGTTGGCGGTGAACACATCGCTTTGCGCAAATGTGGATTCAGGGAACTCCCACGTCGTAGTGCGGAAATGATAGATGACCCTTCGGTGATCGCGCGACTTGACATCTGTGACGCAATACCGTAAGCCCTTCAACGAGAATTTTTAAATATACCAAATATTAGAGAGGCGTTATTCTCGGTGAGAAAATAATAATGGGCTAAGGTCGGGTTAGGTTTATGTATATACATATAATATGTGGCAAATACACGGTAAATCCATTTATGATGAAATAAAAAATGGAAAAATAGGAGTAAATATAAAGTTGATATGAACATAGATTATTTCTACAATTATTCCCTTAAATTTTACAGGTTTACTTTTGATATTTATAACATTTCCATTCCATTCTACGTCACATTCTATGTTTTATTTCAATGTTTATTTCTTTGATTTACTTTTTCTCGGTACGTTGTAACATTTTTCTATATTTTACTTGTATAAAATGCTTTATTCGTTCCTCTGTTTTAAGAAAACCTTAACAACATTTGACCTTAAATAGATTTAGTGTATTTTTATAATAACACGGCTGTCAAAAACATGCAGACCACATAATATAAAAATTCATAATAATCGCCTTTTGAACAATTTATTCTAAAATCCTCTTAAAAGTTATACAAAATTTGGTACATGTATAATATCCATTATTCTAAAGGAAGAGAACATTAAAGTTGTGGAGATTCGATCAGTCGCACTTTTCACAAAGTGCATAAATCCCAATTTTACAATAATTTTCTACAGCTGCATGACTGCATCAACGATCTCCCTACCCCTCTCGAAGTAGGAGATTTACCTTGTACAGAGATGTAGCATGTCTTTTAACAATATTGATTAATTAATATACATATTACAACAAATAAACAATAAAACAGGAGCATTAAGAATAGCGGTTCGGTCGTGTGGAATGGGGAAAGTGTAAAAAGTATCCGACACGGGTGGTACTGGAACCAGAAACAGAGAATATTCACAGATAGTGGACGATGTTCCTGTTAGAAGCGGATAGTAAATAAAAAACATGACGGTCAGATCCAACTGGTGATTTTTCAATTTCGACTTATTTTCATATTATTATTTACAATAAAAAAAAATTAATAAAGGGGTACACGGAATATGTGTCGTGTCAATATTCTTACTATTTTCAAACTGAGTTAAGCGCTTGTGGTATAAAAACAAGAGTAACTTAGTAGTATCCAGGGACGAGGGTCAAACCCCCAGACCACTTGATCACTGGGGTAATTAATGTCTTACCACTAGACTTTTGGGCTCGAACGTTGTTGTCGGGTAGACGTCTGGTAGCGGGAGACGTGTTCTTTGATAACTCTAATATTAGTGAACGCTGGCGTGTCGCCCAGAACCTTGTCCCAGTCACCTTTGACAACGCTTGTCATATCCGCCATCACTGCACTAGACCAACAAGTTCGCGATTATCATATACTATTTGAAGTACCCGGCGTTGCCCGAACTTTACGCGGAGAGAAGAGGCTTCATTTAAGGGGGTGGGGGTAGATTTTTTTTCTAAATCAGATGTAGACAGTAATTTTCCTCTTATTTTGAACGTCAAGTGTGGGAGGATGTAGACGGTGACGTTCCTCTTGTTTTCATCAAAATTTCATCAAGCTCGGAATAAAAGTGTAGATTTATAAATATAAAAAACAAACAAACCAACAGACATATGAACGGAATCATATGTGGTTTAATAGTGGGTCGCGCCGGGCGTTCTCCGGGATTCATATTCGGTTGGAAGAGGACGTTGCCTTTTTTACGCGGCGGGTCCTCGAGAGTAACTATGTATGCAGAATTTGGTTTAGGCAGCGGGAGGATGAAGTGTCCAGGAGATCCTAGAACACAACGGAGCAAAATTTGGATCGGATGGTAATCAATATTATATACACTTATATCGGGGAGAGGACACATTTACATAGGGTTGTGTAGAGAACAGACAGGCGTACATTTCATTTTATATCAATGATATTAGCCATCCACTTCGATGCTCCAGTAAGCATTCCAGATCGAAACTCTTATTTATTAAGTAGATAAAAAATACAATATTATGTAAGTACATTACTACACTTTTTATATGATATTTAACATTCCACGTGCGCAGGTTTCTCGTTAGACACGCGGGCATGACCGATGGAGGACCGGACAGCGTGAGCGGCGGCCGTGGGCGGCTCGGCGGACGGTCAAAGGCTATTCTTACAAAAAGTAAAATGCCACTCTGCAAGTGTCCGAAAACTAAACAGCTATTAGTATAATAACGAAGGTTGTTCTTCGCACGCAATGCGCAGAAAGGGAATCAAACGAGAATCTTGCGGGGATGTCCGAGTTCATTTTTAAAGGTGCACAGCAGAAAAGGGGGCCGAGAGAAGGGAGCGAGTTAACAAGAGCATGCGGAAATACTCTGACTCGACAAAAAGGTCAATCGAGTTGAACGATATGCAATAAAATAAAGAGGGGGACAATTAAGAAAATACCCCGTGGTAAATTGACTGTGAAAGTCAATGTGCCAAAAAAGAACTTTTAGCTAAAAGTAGGGTAAAGAAAGATGTGTGGAGGTGTACCGCCTCCACTATCATCATCACCGCCGATCCTGAACGCACCTTGAGTATACCGGTGCGTAAAACAGCCATAAACACACCAGATACCGATGCCGGGTAGCAATAACCGTGCGACCAGCAGCCATCTGGAAGACCATTTTTGTCGCCGCCGCCTCCAGGAAACACATATGTAACTCTTCGTGTGTAGAATTTTATTACGCAGCTTTATCACTTCTCTAAATCTGTAAATCGTACCTGTCTAACTAAGTATCAACATAAGAAGTTTTTCGTTTTCTAACCTGATCTGGCCACACACACTTACACAATACACTTCGCGATCATCAACTACGGACACGGGTCTAGTGATGGGTGATTATTGGGACACCCACCACTCACACAAGCAGATTCAAACAAATTCACTCAATCTGTCCAATTCTTCAGATTCACATTCAACACGCCCGCACAAATATCAATCATAATTCTAAACACTCTTTCACAATCTCTCTTTATAAACACCCCAAAGATTCAAATGGAGTGAATATCTGAGTCTAGCACAGTTGATACGAAGGTGTACTTGGGTGTATATAGGATGGCAAAAATTAATGTAAAAGTAACATGCAATGTAACAGTGAAACAGGTTATATATATATATATATATATATATATATATATATATATATGTCACATAAAGCGGTGCTCTAATGACGCTCCCCCGATGAAATGTGTTTAGGCGATTTATACTTCGATGGATAGGTCTGGTATTTAAAGTTTGAATGTGTGCATTCCATTTGTATAGATTGAAAACAGAAAACAAAAGGTAAACTGCTCGTGTTCGTTCGGAGACGGTTATGTTCAAAAAACATATTTGTGTATCATATTTTTCGTTTAATCGGTTGTATTCAAGTTTCGGAGGCTGGCCAATCGAGTTTCAGAAAATGAAAGACTGCCAGCAGAGTTTGGAGCATCGTAGAAGAATCGGCGATTACGTGAAGGTTATTATTTACATAATTTGAATGGCCATATTCAACAAACCGATAGAAAACTCAGAACCTAGCTATCGAAGTTAATTACACTATCAAAATGAAGCAATTTGAGTGAGCAGTTAAGGTGAAGGTCTCCGCACACCTTTCAATATTTCTAAGGTAAAGAAGAAACAAAAACACATCCTCAAGAATGATCAAGAAACGTACGCAAAGACAAAAGTGATTATATTGACAATATCTGTAAGGATATAGAGATACAACGACGAATCAAAAAAACGTCTTTCAGATAGAAATAATTTTTTCGATACATTTTAAAGAAAAGTCATGTCAAACAAAAACAAACAGGGATTGACGAATTCGTGGAGATATGGGAGGAATATTGCACAGAACTGAATAATGATGAAGGAGATCCACCAGCCATAGAACCGAACATAATGATGAATGATATTCAAGATGCTATTAAAATACTTAAACATGACATCCTCTCAAAATGATGGTATAACTGTAGAATTGCTGAAAAAACTGGGCAATGAAGGCATCAAAGTTGCAATAATGAATCAACTTTTATTCCATTACACGAGAAGGGGTCTATTAGAAAGGGCCGTAATTATAGAACCATTGCATTCATATATTACAAGAAAAATAGTTTTGCAGATTATAAGTAAACGTTTGAAGCACTACATAAGGTGGCAGATAACCTCGAGAACAGGCTGGCTTTGTAAAGGAACTCGAGAACAAATACTTAATATTCGACAACTCGTGAAGTAAAGCAGAGAGATCCTATAGCCAGTCGTGTTATGCTTCATCGACTAAAATTAATCATTTGACTGCGTAAAATGAAATGCGCGCAGAAAGTACTTCGTAAGATTAAAAATCGCAGAATACCTTGTGCGTCTCATTCGCAATATATATTTGTATAATACCGCCACAGAAAAATTCAATTCTCTAAAAAGTTTGAAGTGTGTAAAGGAATCAGACAAGAATGTATATTGTTTCTCGGCCTTTTAACATATATGTACATCACGAGAAATGCACTCGAAAACTGGAGTGGTTGACAAAAAATTGTAGGCATAAAGATTTCCAATTTCAAATACGCGGCGACTGATCGCTACATCAGAAGAATAAATGACTACGATACTCGGTCGCATCGAAAAGAAACTACAAAATTGAGCCTTGAAATAAATAAAGAAAAATTTACTACATAATTGTATTTATATTTAATTTTGTTTAAACCACTGTTATTTTTACGTTAACCGTTTTCAATACTAAAGTATCTTCGTCAGTATTATACGTTAGTATCGAAACCGATTGACATAAAAATAACACAGTGGTTTAAACAAAGTTAAATATAAATACAATTTAAAATTATGTCTAACCACAAAGTTAACGCTACAAACGACAACAATTATTATTTAAATTAATTTTTATTTAAATATATTTTTAAAAACATTATAATGGCGTGTCGTATATGATTTTAATAGGTCAATTTGACATCCTGATGGAGGAAATGGTATTGTCCGAAACCGGTTGGTGTATTAAAATAATTCATTAAGTGGTTAAAAACAAAGTTAAATAATCTACATTAATATGAAGATGAACTTCAAAATGTAAAAGGTGATAAATAAAATGATAAAGTTGAGGTCTTGAAGAGTTGCTTGCATGAGATGAATGAAGAAGATGCGAAGACAGGCGGGATTAAAAGAGGCAGTCGATGGACTAATAAGCAAAATATACTTGTAAATTGCCAGATATACATTTACATTTACATATATATACAGATATAAATTTTCTTTTATTTCCTACAACTGACGTACTTGCGTACTACCGGTGCCGATACCATAATAATCTGAAAATTTTCAAATTCATTAGAATATTTTTTCGCTTATCGTAGTCTCAAACTCAACAGGAAAGCGGCATTACTCATCCACAGTCGCGAATGCAAACAAGCAATTTGTATTTACAGGTAAGGCTTCACGGTGACAATGCCAAAAACGTCGAGGGCACAGACAATGCTCGGAGACAAAACATATAATGAAAGGAAATGCCTGACATTATAAATCATTGTACCCGACGAGTGCAAAGATTATTGCCGACTACCGTGCCTAAACCGCTCGTGTTAACTTGGAAAATGAAGAAGGATTTTCTTGATTTTTTCAATAAAATTACCAAATTTCATGGATTATAAAATTTTGTCAATGTTAGTTTAAAAATTCGATGACGTCTCACAATCGTTGTTAAAATGCCATTGTAGTTCTTCACGGACATTTAACTGAACAGATAAAGGTGAATTGGTTGTTATTGTATGTTATCGGTGGCATGTCTGGCCAACTGTAAGCCTTTAAGGTTTCACTTAAAAGATATTATTTAAGAAAGGAAATACGAGTCCCGATTATGAACTGACAGTCTTCCATCGGGCCGGCAAAAGTGTCGGCACTAAAAATTGCAGAATGGATCTCAGCTGCTCGGAAGAAAATCCAGAAAATAACAGAGGAGATGCGTGCCGGAATACGTGTCATATCAATGTTCTTACTATTTTCAAATTAAACTAAAAGCCTGTGCTGTGAAAATATGACTAACTACCTACTCTCCCGGAAGGAGGTTCGATTACTAGGCCAGCATCTTAACCACTAGACCGGCAAGCTACTCCTTACACGTTAAATATAATGGTGTTGATGAATATGAATAGAACGTTAGAACGTAACATAGAAGTTATCCTTTTCTAATTGACACACCTACTTTATAAAGTGTTAAATGTATATGTATGTTGACTGTTTCTACAAAATATGGCAATATGCACTACTTTCAATGATTTTTGTCATTTTATTACTTCGTTTGTTACAATAAAGATTTTATTATTTTTGGAAATGTTATTATAAATGATGAAATTCGATAAGTCTTTCACGTCAGGCAGTAAACTAACTGTATTTAGATTATACTACTAGATAACTTACTACTTATTGATAAATCAACCTACATGTTCTTAAGGAAACAATGTATACTATACTAAAATTAAAAATGCAAGCATAGATAAAAACAATATTATAAAAGTACAAATGGCAGATAACTAATTAGGAACTAGTGTGAAAATAAAGGATTTGGTTATTTGTCATATGATTTGTATATGTGGCCCCACAAAGTAATTTAGCTAATATCGAAGAAGTGTATTTAGAATATTTACCATTTACACCTAATAATGAGAGAGACTGCAACTCTGATACTCGACTATTGTGGTGTCAAAATACTAAACTAAACATATGTATAGGGCAAAGTTTAATTTGTTGAAAAAATTAAATAATCAATCAACGTAAGAGCCAAGCCAATTAATTATATTGAAGAATGCTTATTTATTCAAACTCCAAAGTTCATTGTTTCTAGAACCCGCAGTAGGTAATATTCGGTTGTGTTTAGAAACATTACACGCGTCATTTTCTTCTTCCTGTACATTTATCAAATCATCGAATGTATTACATAAGTTTAGACGGCACAAACACCTGTGTAAGTTTTCTTGCTATCCTATATTATATTGTGCTACAATTGCGAGTCACGCGCCAGTGCCGTACGTCACTAATTATTAATATGTTCAGTCAATCATTTAAGGCATGTACAATGAAATGCTTTTACAATATTTTTTCCAATAGTTTCATTAATTTATAATAGTTTGTTTTTATAAGTGCGTAAAAAATGTTGTCTTATCACCTTAACTAGAACGAAATCTATGCTCATCCGTTATTTCCAACAGTGAAATGAAACAATAATAGGATAAGAACAAAGATAAAAAAAAAAAATTGCAATCATTTTATATAGGTAAAACTTGTAGAACTTTTGATATTAGAATTAAGGAGCACCTGAGATGCCTAAATAGGAACAACTATTCTGAATTCGCCAATCATCTTTTGGAAACAAATTATTCATAACTAACAAGGATTTAGAAATTATACGTACAAATACTAGGGGTTTAGAGTTAGATAAATGTGAAATTTTAGAAATAAGAAAAAGTGTTAATAGCAAGCTAAATATTATAACCAAACCATTTTTGCAAATAATCACCTTTTAAATTTGTTTTCATAGTAGTTCCTACTTAGTTACCCATCACTTATATTTTTATCTATGCTTGTATTTTTAATTTTAGTATACATTGTGTCTTGAAGAAGATGCCTATGTTAAAACCAGTGGTTTAAACAAAGTGTTTTATATTATTATTTATGTAATATGTGGCCACAAAGTAATTTTATAATATTGAAGAAATAATAATTTTGATGTAAATTGAGTAAATGAGTAACCATAAAAATAATATAATTTTTATATATTTTAAATTACATTATTTTTATGGTTACTCAGTTACTCAATTTAGATCAAAATTATTATTTCTACCTAATCTGCCTATTATAAATAAGGTACCATCGACCGGTTACTGGTCGTACTCGTGAGAGCCGTGCTGGCCAGTTTATCTAAATGTAATTTAGCCAAGGCACAAACCATTTTATTTGACAAAATTCCGAATTAGCGTCGGAGTTATGTACCGGATTAGGTACCATACATACACGTTTAAAGTGTTGAAAAATAGATTTAGCATATACATATATTCGTGCATGTTGGTTTATCAGAAATTACGTCTAAACAACAATTACCTACATGCTATTTCCACAAACAATTAAAATAGAAAAAATATTTGTAAAAATATTTTACTAAAAACAAATATTTTTAGCACTATTTGAATATGTCCAAGAACCCACAATTACTGGATTTTCGCCTACAAAGGCGGCACTGTTATTAAACAAATAATAAATAAATCTCATAGAGACGAAGCTATTTTTATTATATTTTATGAGATATCTATTAATTGTTTAATAACAGTGCCTCTGTAGGTGAATATCCAGTAACTGTGTGTTCTTGGACGTATTCAAATATGTATTGCTAATAATATACTGGTCAAAATAAGAAAATATATAAAAATTTAAAAATATTTATGTTTCAGGCGTATTCTAGTATGTGTTAACATTCCACAGATAAATAATATTACTTTAAATAATTTCAAAAATAATTGGATTCTCATTATGACATATACGCTGTTTCAGGGAAAATGAATATCAAATAAGTCCATAGATGGCAATAGTGTGGTGGTACTCGAAGCGTTTCCACATATTAACAACTTTCAAAAAATTTATAGATATAGAGACTGTTTAATGGGTGAGAACGGTGAACGTTATATTTATATAAAGTGATCACTCAGGCTAGCCAACGACCGGTCGTAAGCCCTGTAATTACCCATACTCCCGTATTTTCCCCTTAAATATAATAAAAATAGTTTCGTCTCTATGAGATATCTATTTTTGTTTTCTACAAATATTTTTATTTATAATTTTCAATGATCGAAACGGGGAGTCATTGTCCCGTGAAAAATAACGTTATGTTATGTGATGTTACGCACAACAATAGCGGTCGCCCAGTCACGCCGCCGCCAGGGAACGCTCAGACGTCGCCGAACGCACTGAAAAGTGCGGGCTAGTCCGAGCGCTCCAATTTCGCCGGCGGTATTACTCCGCTTTGCTATATTCGTACAAATGCGAGGCTCGCAGGAGGCGATGTGTGCAGGAGAGAAGTAAAACACAGAGAGATGTCGCTCCGGAAGGCCGCCGACGAGAACTGACGTCTCGGCCGCGGTACCCCCCCTATTTATTTCATATTTCATCCAGTAGTGGTGGGGGGTTTCACAACCCCCACCACTTAACCACTGAGACGCGACCGCCGCCATGCGGCGGTCCGTCGAACTACAATATACGGAGCCCGACAACGCACGGTTTTAATACCGTGCCAAAGTCGAGCTCCAGACATAATACAAACAAAATGCAAAATAGTTGTGGATTATCGCGAGCAATAAACAAATACCAATAATACCCAGCTCGCGATATCCACAACATAATCAAATTAAACAGTATGGAATAAACAGGGGGTGGGGGTAATCACCCGTAATTTACACAATTATTTTCAATGGGTGATCACCCCATACAAAACAATACAAGCATGTGTGGATATCGCGAGTATTAAACATTAATTACCAAGCTAGCTCGCGATATCCACAACAAAAGGTTACAAATGTGGGCGACCGTCCGAAATCTAAATTCACAAACAATTATATTCGGTGGACGGTCGCCCCATACAAAATACAAGGGCGGCCCTACCGAGGGCCGCCTGCGGCCCCACCATGTCCCCCCAGCGGGCCCATGGTGAGCGACAAACCGCTTCTGTACCGCTCGCTGATAGCTCCGCCACCTCGAGCTGGTACGTGGTGGCTGGCCCCTTGCGGAGCCCGCCACTACCCGCTTGGTGCCACTGGACCGAATAAGAAAAGGCCCTTTTCAGGGCCGCTGAATCGTAACGATTCGTCCAGTGGAATTCCAAGTACATCTCCAAGCGGGCCTTTCAGAGTCTGGCCCCCGGCGCTCCGCGCGCGGCGACTCCTCACGAGAGGCTGCTTCCTGAGCCTGTCGTGAGGCGGAATCCTGTGTGCAACATGTGATATTAAATGTTATGAAACCATCATCATCATTTCCATATTCCACTGTCTGCGCCGCCTCGGTACTTGTTGACCTAATCTGTCTTCGTAGTCTCCATTGATGTGTATCCTGGCATAATTCGGAGCGCCTTCTCTCCGGAGTTCCCGAGAAGATCTCGGCGGTCGTTCCTCAGACATTCTCAAGACGCCCCCTCAGTCGAGACCTTACTTATTTAAGTACTCATTGTTCCGTCAAATAATTTCTCATTTATTTTCATCATTTTATAAAATAAATAAAAAATGTCAAAATATCCTATTAATATGCTCAAAGCGGAATAAGAATCGTAATACGTTTTTAAGCGAGTTATTTAAAATTCATAAAATAAAGGACATATTACTTATGCAAACCATTTTGGAAACAAAACTTGGACGAGTTTGACTTCAAAGCCGACCGGAGAAAGCGAGACAACATAAATTATGCAACTTCGGGCGAAACGAACTGCGAGCGATCAGAAATACTAGTCGAGGGTTACGGGGTAATGGTGGAAGTCTCGGCGTAAAAGTTAGCATACAATTAGGCATAAATTATAATACTTCGCTCCGAGTAAGGTTTCGCCTATCGCAACCTGTCAAGGTTTATGTTTAAGAGGATTATTTCTGTCTGGAGATGGGTTTACCGGAGATTCCTGTGTCAAGCCGCGGTGCGCGGCCACTAGGTTTAAAATTCCTCGGCCTTACATAGTCAAATAGGTACGCGGTGGCTGCATATTTAAATACGGATGAAAAGCTGGAAACTAAAATAAAACAGAAAAAAATATACAATTAACATCTAGCGAATACCACACCAATGATACAGGTGTTATGTTGGGAGACACCTGGCGCCCTCTTCTGGCAGTATTTGTAAAGAACCAGAATAAGATTTCATTAGTTTGTTTTGTAATAGTTAATAGACTAAAAGGAAGCAGCATCTCTAACACTTTACTTCAATTTAACTACTACGATCAGATGATCCATGCAAGGGATCAGAGCAAACAGAATAAAGTTTATTAAAAATGCCTTTAGGAAGAAAAGCAGTCAAGATCCGATAGTTGAACCAGCAGCTCCCTAATAGGTGCCTAAAAAGACACCGGACCATAGACTAACAAGTGCGACACGTCAATCGGTCAACCATTTATCGTGTTTGTTTTTAAGTACTGCCCTTTTTTGTTGACGGACTTGACAGATGCTAACGTAATGGTTACGAAGTTATAAAGTTGTAAGTTATTAAGTTAGTCGGTTAAAAAAAGTTTAACATATTTATATTAAAACGTTAGATCTATCAGTGTTGAAGTCCCGAAGCGTTCATCGCGAGGATGAGTGAATTAATGAATTGGAATTCAGACGTCGAACTATGGAAGCCTCTGAAACACTCGAGCAATTTCACAATGGCAAGAATCTCGAATAACAATAAATCATTTAGAAATGTCTATAAAATAAAACCATTCAACGTGATAACCGAGACCTTTTTACACTAAAACCATTCCAGACATTCGGGTGCCTGCGCGCTCGGAAGCGGGATCGGACGCATTCGGCTTTCTGTCCCGACAGGAAACAAATTGTACATTTGGTATACACCATGATATTTGAATATCTATGTGCATATATAATATCGCCCGCCGGGCTACCGGTGGCGCCCGCTCTACAAGAGAAAGACGAGCGATTAGATTGTAATATGAGGTGCCTACCCACACGAAGCTATAATGCTCCGGGATATGAACTGAACTTAAATACGTAGCGAGATGCGCACAAACAAAACAAAAGTGGGTAATTGCGCTCACCTCCATCCTAATTATGCGGCGACCGCTAAACAAATTAGGCGCTAGCCCCAGCGCGTATTACGGGATAACCGTGATCCAGTTAGTAGGCGAGTCCTAACAGTTTATCGGCAGTTTATGCATATATTGGCGTGCAGGTGCTGAATGTTTTCTGACCGCGACACGGTACTTTCATGTAGAATAAAACTATAGACTTTACATTGGAAATTAGCCATTGCACAAGTGTACGTACCCGCCTAGATATAGAACCGATCAAACATCTCCCTCATCAGATGTAATTGATAACTAATCTAAATACAGCATGGTGCCGATCTATTCGCATAACGGGGCGGGGTATGAAAGGGGAGAGGGGTTTTTCGGTCCTTAATAGGAATATGTACATAGGACAGCAGGGGTGCAGTATCAGTATTGTCTCGTATGTAAACGCCAATAGCTCCATCCGAATTATATACAAGATGACAAGTATACACAATCAATACAACCCTTAAATTATGTCATCTGTATATTGAAAAATAAATTAAGTTTTTTTTTCACTTTTTTTCTTTTTAATATTTTTGTATATGCTTAATCGCACTGTTATTGCTTTTATATTAATCTGTAAAGATAATTGTTGTATTTATATCTTTTAATGGTACTACATACCGTATATACACATAAATAAATTACAAATCCTCTATACCTTGACATGAAATGAATTAAGTAATTTAGTTATTGTTCCCGACCATGGCAAGAACGTATGATCTTCGTTCCTAGCAATCTGCAGCGAGGCCCTGCGAGCTCAGTGAGCCGATCGGCGGGCAGACTACGCGCGCACACCGCGGACACCATCACGCCCGACCGGGTGCCGCTGTCCGCTGCCCGCTGCACTGGAGCAGTGGTATAACACGGTAAACTAGGCTCGCTGTTACGGACGGTTTCACATCGGATTAGTCGAGCCCCGCTTCACAATCGGGCGCAGTAGGTGCGCGGCTATCTATCGGGAAGCGGGGATTATTATGATACCCGAGGTAGCCGCCGACCAAACATTAATATCTCTGACTTTTCTTAATAACGTCGCTTTATCTTCTCGGGTCAAGAAATTCTTTCTTCAAAAATTCAATCAAGTTCTTGTAGATGCAAAAGATCAACTTTTTCAACACTTTTTGCAAAATTCCCAGTTCCCAAAATAGAGAACATTTATAAAAAAATCGCAATTAATCAATTAATTAAAGAAAACAAAACTGTAAAATTTGAAACAAGCACATAAAAATAACTTTAAAATCCCTAAATGTAACACCAAACATTATCAGCAAAATTTTATATAAAATATGAATTAAATATATTAATTAGAAAGATACATATAAAATCAATTTTACCGAAAAATATTGTTGTTGCGCCACCGGGATTCGAACCTGGATCCTTTTCCAAACCGGGGAAGGTGCATTATCCAACTATGCTAGAGCGACAATATTTTTAGTGATAAATTTTTGAACCTATATGTTACCCTTTTTGATATTAATACATTTAATCGTTCCATTATTTGAAAGAGCTATCTACCTTATTTTTACGGAATCTCAAATACCTTTGAGTAATCTGATATCAGAATTATCAATTCATTTTTATTAAATTTTGGACACATTGATACGACTTTATTATTAGGAGATCACATTCTTATTTTATGTTGTAATTATTCAAAACACACGGTTTGTGATATTTTAAATATTAATTAAATATATTAATTAGAAAGATATTCATATAAAATCAATATTATCGAAAAATATTGTTGTTGGGCCGTCGAGATTCGAACCTGTATCACTTTTCAAACCGGGAAAGGTGCATTATCCAACTATGTTACAGCGACGATATTTTTAGCAACAAATTTTCGAACCTATGTTACCTTTTTTTGACATTAATACTAAGGAATAAAAAATTTCAATAACCTCCCTACACAAATTAAAGAAATAAAAGAGTTTAGAAAGAAATTAAATGAACACTGTGATACACATAATTAGAAAATAAACAATATTATAGAACACTTCAGAAGCACACAAATAGACAAGCACAAGAGCTAGTCTCTTTTTTGGAAGTAAGCAAAAAAAAAAATAGGTAATTTAATAATGTTGAACATTCATGTTATAAAAAAAATTGTAAAAATCCCAAATAAATAAATAAAACTTATACGGTGACGTATCATACAGTGACCATTAATTAACACTGGTGACTGGGTAAGAAATATCGGAAGACAACAGATTGTACACCATTTTTAATTATGACATCAAGATCCGAGCGTAATTACACACGAGATCGACCCTTAAAGCAAAAGCCTGTTATATACTCCATTCGCAAGGAGTTGCCGAGTTCATAATACGATACATAGGAGTATACATCGTTATACATAACATGTTGATGGTTAGGTGTCCCGTACCTGTCGCGGACCCGTCTCACCGCGCTCAGCCGTCTGTGCAGGCGGTGGTGATAGTGGGTGCTCGATGACCGGAAAATCCGTCCGTGTTTTGCTTTGTGTCCGCCATGGCGCAGAACTACTATTATTCCAATAAACTGGACAACGTGATTGGAGCAAATACGTCCACGTTTTATTATCATAGTATAGTCGGATCACACCGTTTCATAGAAAAACATGCGTTTATTTCAGATTAATACGTATTAAATGTGTGTGAAGGCATATGTTATCACAATGTGAAACTGTATAGGACATACAGGTGAATATTACGTTCCAGGCCGACTTTATTTGGCCGTCATTTTGGTTTGACAGACATTTGTCAGTTCGAATTTGGTAGTCGTAGAGAGAAGTTGATTATAATTTATTATGGAGTATCTAACGACTCGACAACGCGTTGAAGTCATTAAAATATTTTATTTAAATAATAATGGCAATGCTGTGACCATTAATTGTGATCGCTATCGTCACGTGTTGTAAACCTTCTCGGTGGCCGAGTTGGGTCGAGCTACGCTTCAAATTTCGCGGGTAATTTTTCCGGGCCGCATAATGCCAAAAAGTGTTTATATCGACTGGCCTCCTCGATCACCTGATTTGACGACTTCCGACTATTTTCTGTAGGGGTATTTGAAAGGAAAGGTCTACGCCAATAAGTCAATAATGATTCCAATGCTACCGGAAATTAAATTGTTGAAATAACAAGGGAACCATGCGAGAATGTTATGAAAAATATGGTTAAAAGAGCACGCATTTGTGCCGCTGCCAGAGGTATATTTCATATATAACTGTAATAAACCAAATAATCTATAAATAAAAAGCAAATTCATTTCCTAGTTATTCAAAAACAACATCGGCCTGGAACATAATATTCACCCTGCGTTTCTTTATATTTTTCTTCAGTCATTTTCACTTCTTAACTGGAGCAGATGACTGCCGTAAAACTCCTCCATCGCTGCGGTCCGCCGCCAGCCGTTTGACTACAACCTGAGGTTTGAGAGAGGATACTAGGTTTAGGCTTTCCGCAGAAAACCGTAAAACGTATCGCAGACGTGCGTATCTAAGGCCAAATTCAGAAGGTCGGTGTCCAGAAGGTTACGCGGTACGGGTGGGAAATTGTAGAGTTTAAAGCGACGTATGAGAGTAGAAACGGGCGAAAGTACTATCGGTAGCCAACGCGTGAGATGGCCTGGAAAATGTGCGAGAACGCACTCGGACCTTAATGATCCGCGCCGTCTTCACAAGAAACGTTGCTGCGCAAACAGGTTGAATTTAATTCATTCAGATAATCCATTAAAGCATTCTCCCCCTCCAAAATACTTATTATTTCTATCCATAATAATGTTTAAAGGTACCGTAACAATAATAACATACTCAAACACGGGTGAAGTGAACTTTACAACGGTTTCATTTTCCACTACATCCGCAAAAACTAATATATTTTTAAAGCGTTTCATGTTCATTTAAAGGGACCCTTATCTCATTCTATTTTAGTTCCCGCTATGGCCGCCCTACACAAGAACTGCGTCGATCGTAGATTGAAAATTCGATAAACGGCATCAAAGGGACTTTAATACAGTGGACTCATTTCGGCCAATTTTAAAAATTGCCCACCAATAAAGTTCGGACGGTCGTTCAGGATAACACGAAAACACAATCATTCTAATAGAATACAAGACAATGCGCCAGACGTTAGAGCCCTCCGTATTTTTGTACGGTGTGAAATCATAGCCAAGCCACAAGATCGACGCATTCGAGACACACACACACAGATAACACCACACAAGTAATAGGATATAAGGTAGATTCAAATGAGTTACCTAACGATAGCTTATATATATATATATATATATATATATATATATAGGTTTCGTTAAGTTAGATTAAAGCTAACCAGACCAGGTTGACTGTATGCAGTTGTCTATGTGTTCATCTGTCCTATGTGCTATTGTCATGGAATTGAGACGTAGTGTTGCAGTCCATAGAATGCCCGGAGACAATATTATATTATTCGAGAAATTAAAATAATGTAAATATTGCCTACTATTTTCTTGTCTTACAATTATTACGCAGATAGAATGCCGCACACCTGGAGGAGTTATCAGCTATTATTAGGAGTCACTCCGGGTGAAGTTACGGGAAAACTGTCAATCGCCGACACGTTGGAGTGACCAAGCGAACAAGTTGACGGGGATTAGCCCGCGCTCAAAAGATTACAAGGGATGGAAAACTTCGGTCACCCGGAAGACTGCTGCGAGAGGATCACAACCCTCAGACGCGAGGGACCAATGAAGAAAAGAATAAAAGTCCCTATCTATAAGGTATAATATAAAATATTCTTCCTAATAAAAGTCCTTCATCAGAATTGCCGACTAATAAAAAAATTATACAAATTAGTCTATGTTTTATATTATTGGCTGTTTTAAGAGTGACCCCACTGTAGTTATTGGATAATAGCCTTACCGAGTTTCTCATATTTTTAATAGATAAAAATATTGACCAATAAAATACAATAATTGGTAGTACTAAGGACAAAGGACTATTATCGTTTGTTGACGTTCAGATATGGACAGTATTTGTACACGGCCATCATATTTGTACACGATACAGTGATGTACTCGATACTGCAAAGCGGAATTCCCTCAAGCACCAAACAATCCGCTTCTTCCAACATTTTCTCTAAATATTCCCGAGAGACTTGCAGCGTTCTGCGAGATCAGAGCCAATTTTAATGGAGATCCTTGAAAATGGATAACTGCCAACGATACGTTAAATATCTCTGATCTAATATTCGCTGCACTAAATAATTTAATATAATACTGACTTCTATATAATAGAACACTTCTAATGTATAATTTGGAAGTTTTGATCCTTTATTGATTGATTAGAAATTTTCTGATAAACATTCAGTATTCCCTATTTTCTGCGAGTAACCGTTTTCCTAAGCCCGCTTCCTTTCTTCCTTCCTTGGCACGCTTCTCCGATCTTCTCTCTAGTCAAACATCATCCATCAACTTAGAAATTCATCTATATAAATAATGTGAAATCTACAGCTCGACGACAGTAACAGCATTTTCAAGATGTACTTAAGATATTATTTTAAGGAGACATAAAAATAGAGATGAGTATCTAAATACGTTCAGAAAGTTGGTCCCTAACCAAACATCGGGAGGAAAGCACAACCCGTATGACCAACCTGACACCGAGGGCGTGCACTGCGTAGAAGCAAAAATGTGCATTACTGGAAACTCGATGAAATAAATATAAAATAACAATGACACTTTTTCAGTAATTTTCGAATTTGACTTTCTTTCTAACTTTCTAAACGTTTCCTTTTCATTTCGTTGGAACAATTTGGACCAAATTTGTATATAACATTTTTCTTCTTCTTCTCTCCTACGTATCAGTATTGACATACAGTGACAGAGTGAATCAGATGAGACTCGGCTCATAAAGAATCTCCCGAATCCCGGTTCTAGATAGCCCTCGCGGCTGACTCCGAGGTCTCTCCAGTCAAAAGCGACGCATCTATCCAATGTTGTGGCATTCTTGTTGTGCGTGAGATAATCTCCTTTTCTAGGCTATCACTTTAATGCACAATGTGGCCGACGAATTGAAAGAATCTTTTGTTCACTGCTGTAATAGGGCGCGCTGTGGTTGGATTTGTCGTAGAATTGAGGCGTTCGTGCGTCGCGTTGTCCACGGAATACTGTAACTTCCTTTTCCAGCAATACATTTCGAAGGCGTCTATTTTACGCTTATCGCTATTGCGGACTGTCTAAGTCTCCGCTGTGTACACGAAGATTGGGAAGACAAGAGTGTGAACCGACATAATTTTAATTGCTTTCTCGATGTCACTGTCGTTGCATATTCTCTCCAGTCGGTTCATTCACAGCCACTTCATAGCGAAATAATATATATATATTTGTATTCAAAGTTACGTTTAGTTTAGTACCCTGTATATTATGTCGATCTGATCGACGATCCCTCTCCAGGCCGGTATAAAACTAATTCGAAGCATACCACCCGGCGTGACGTCATCTCTTTGAAATGACATGTATATTTTTACGCGGGGCATTCAAATCGTTGCAAAAGATTTAATGCACAAGGTTAGTACCATTATTTTAATCACAATCTAAATCACCGTACTGTAGAAGGCTCCCTGATCGGGAACCAAAACCGCCAAAGTTCATTTTGTCCATATTACGCAACACATCGAGTCGGTGACTTTGTACAGCCGGACGAACAGAGTACCCAACTCTGGGCATTATTATCGCGGAGGCGGTGAATGGCGGTCGCAGTTCAAAGGTGAAAAGCGTAATCATCCGTCGGGCGGATGTTCAAACATCAATCATCGATACAATTTCATCCGAAATCGGAATGTCGTGTCGGGGTTCCGATAATTACACACGAACATGTGAAAATGCGTTTAAACGCTGGCGTAATCGAATATCGATACAAATTTCCATAATGTACCTTAACGCTCGCAGTGGCCGCGCCGAGTCAGCATTGTCACCGCTAGGAGCGCGGTGAGATTCGGGCCAACGTCTAAGTTTGGCCCGGTGACAATGCTCTCGAGTGAAAATGTACGTCAAAAGAAATGTAATGAAATTATAAAATATGGACATAATGTATTAATATAATCTATAGTATACTGATATATTAATGGAAACCATTTTTAATAATAATACATTTATTAGATTCACTTTTTAGATGTATAAATAATGTCTAACGGTCTGACGTATTATTCTTCCAAATTAATATTCATTAAGTATACATTTTCACCTAGTTCATTACTATGAGTTGCGTAATATTTCAAATATCAGACAAATATACCGGGGGTATGCATATAAAATTTGACAAAGTAAATACAACATATCAGTAAAGAAAGTAAGACATATATTTGGGTACCCTGCCTGCTAGACTAGTAATTTTATTGTATCATAGTAGGCAGTGTTCCTCCAGTATAGCAGTAAGCAAAGTTGATCAATGTATAAATATATACATATATATAAATATAAATAAACAGTTAAACAAGATGTCATTAGATTAGATAAGATATATATGTAAAGAGTAAAGCAAGATACAATTTAATAACATACAATTACAACGTAAAATCCAAAGTAAGTCCAATGTTCAGTGTAAAAAAAAAAAAAACAAATACCTATGCGCTGGACTAACGATATTGACCCTTTCCTAGCTACGGAAAAAATCTATTTATAAAATACCACAGAACTGTGTTCTGAAAATGCAACTTCACTGAAATTCACACGAAATGACTAGTGAAAAACCAATTATATACGAATATAATTATTTATCAATTCAATGTGATGTATGTAATAGATATTCAATGCGATAAAAAAACTATTTGCAATAAAACATGACACATTAATCTCACAGTGAAATGGATAACGAGCATACGAGTCAAAGTGTTTTTCTCTCACTAACTAAAAGAAAAGATATAAGATACAAGGTGGAAGATTGCGCAAGATGTGTTGCTTCATAAATCCTCGATATCAATTAGTCACTGTTAATATTACCTGTATTCATTACAACATCATCCATTTGTTTCCATTTAAAATGCTAAAATAGTCTAGTTTCTGACGGTAACACGGTATGGTACGAATCTAGAGAATCGTCGGAGGAAGGCCGCGTAAAACCGGGGATCGTGGAGACCAAAGAGGGATGCCTAACAATGGACACAGACAGACTGAAGAAGAAGAGAAGATCTGTAAAAACTTGTAAGTTAATTTGCTTCTAAATGTAATTAGATTATATTGTATAGTTACTTTCCATAGAAAATATGTGAAAACATTTCATTCAAAATAATAAACTCATGTGATTACTTGTATAATATATTGAGCCTAATCTCCGCCGTGTGTATCCGACGTTTCGGATCACATTGTAAGGTCCATCATCAGGGCTGATATCGCCGTTACGATGCGTGACTAGTATTGGTGTTATCGTTAAGAATTGACTTGCAATACCGTAATACCTGCAATGCGTTCAGAAACGTCGGTCATAGAGGTCTAAGACACACGGCAGAACAGGCCAGAAAATTTTACACAAAAGAAAACCAGAGAATATTTTTATTCGTATAAATTTATTAAAATTTCAGCTATTTGTATTAAATGATCGTGATCTAATAAATAAATAAAACAGCCTCGAGCGGAATGGCATTAGACTCGAATAGCAGTCACAGAATTGTCTAGAATGAACTCGGTACACCACTGTGCGTCGAGCACGATAACCGGGCGCCTAACAATTATGTTGATGAAATACCGGTCAAGTGCGCAGGATGCATTCGGAACAGTGCACTGATAGTAGTGAACGTTCATGACTGAGGAGCTTCCAGACGATAACCTCGCTCGCACCATCCCACATCACTAGTTTGGTGGGCGTAATCATTTGTTTATCAAGTATTCATTATGGTATTTATTTGTTTATATAACATTTTGTCTCCTAATGGTAAATTGTATACTAAGCTTGCATAAAATAATTTGCACTTAAAATGTTCGTCATTTTTCGAAGAGACAACTTTTGAATCGGTTGAACAGTTTAAATATCTGGAAAGGAATGTGATGAGAAATAATAATACATAATATAAAGGACAAAAAAATAAATAGCAGGATAGAATCAGGAAATTCTTGTTGCTTTGCTTTACAGAAATTGCTGCCTTCGATCTTTTTGTCACAGAACTAAGTATTAAACTTCTCTTACCTTGACGCAGAAATGCTCAACGTGCCCAATTTTAAAGACCAGTGCTAATATTAATAAGAAAAACATTGCCATACAAGTATAAGGATACTGGGAGGGCCTGGCTCCATCGCATTACTAATGAAGATGTATTAAGACGAGTACATAAGTTAAGAGAACTAATAACAACTTTTAATTATTTATTTTCTTAAGAAAATCTGCACGCTCGAAAAATATTATGCAGGGGAAGATAGAAAGAAGCAGAGAAGTAGATAGAAAGAGATTATCTTGGCTGTGTAACCTCAGAGAGTAGTGTCCAAAACGTTGGTGATCTTTTACAGGATCAACTTTCGATTTATAGCGCCGCATGAAGAAGTCTTGTTAAAAATTGTGTGCGCGCTATATTTTTTTGTGTGCGCTATGTATGATAAGCGAGCATACTCGCACACCCTAGAGAGAATATCGGTTGCAGGTTTTCTAAAATAAAGCCTGGCGCAAGATTTACAAATCGAAACGTGATAACCTAACCGGAAAGTGGAGGAATGCATTAAAGAACTTGGAACTACGGGAACAGTATGACAACCAGCTCCAGCTCTTCCCCAATCCAAAATACTCCTTAAAATCAGCACATGTTCGTCATGTCACTTTCGTACATTACATGCGCCAGTCACTCTGTAGCGTTCAAAAACCAAATACTTACCAAGGACTAATAAATACTAGCATATTCACGTCGCACAGATACGACGCACGCAACTGTGCTGCAGTGATGAATACCGTGTTCAAGACGGATGCACTGTTTTTGGTATCGCCGTTTGGAGAAAGTTGTTAATGGTTGTCAAGCTTGATTGGTTTAGGACAATAAGGTCAACCGAGCAGGGACTGTTTGCTTTCTATCTAGTGTATCAACGTACATGATAAGTGTAAAAGAAATGCTATCGAGGAGTAATTGAACTGAACCAAAAATTATTTACCCTTTATTAATTGCAATTTGGGACACCATATTTACTAGCAAGCAGCACAAAATGTATATGCTTGCAGTGTTATCGATAGTAAAAATGTTGACCACTTAACAGGTGTCATTTAGACATAGACGCTGTGACAATTGACCCGCACAATTAAGAAGTTAAATCTCTGAACTTATCATCGTAGCCGAGAAGTATTCTATCAATACTTTATTTATCACGGTAAATGAAGTTACGCCACTAGTTAGAATCCATACTATAATACATCGTCAATAGTCGTGACAACGAGAGATGATCTTTGACAATTTTTAATTATTTATTCTTTCATTTTACGAAAACACGATGCATGATGACTGCTTGCTGATATATTAGGCGATTGCCTGTACAGATTAAGCCACCACCAAATTATACAATACATTAAATTCTAAAAACAAAAAAATACATGTTTTAAATAATTATAAAAAAACAAATATAGAAGAATAATTAACTAACCATCACGCCGTTTAGGTAAGCAGAGGATAGAACACCACACTCTTATTATTTATTTTCTTGATAAAAGGTACAAAATTAAATAACAATTCCTTAAACACTTAAATCTCCCATGAACAATCTGTAACTGTAACTGTAACAAATGAAACACTGTCACTAATTATTGACAAATTCAATCGCAGTTAGCATCACTTTAATCATTTTAACAATATGTCTAAATTTAAGATAATGTTCATTTTCAAACATTGAAAAATTAGTTTTACAGAAACACTGGTCGCGGCTACTATATTTGCTATACAGAGTGTAACACGTCGGTGTGAGGTCAAGTATTTCATCGCGACTGATGCCAGTGAATGAACATTTATAATTCAATAAATGCATATACAAGTATTGACAAAATTGCAATTAAGTTTAGTTAGTAGTTAAACCAGTTTTACTTTGTAACATTATATTTTGTAGAAATATGTAAGGTCAAACGCGAGGTGCAATTCACCGGGGCCCCGAAAGGTTAAACTTCCGATGTCAAGATTATGTTTCGCATTAATTATTGCAACATTTTGATAATGATTCATTCTAAAAAGTGGATGATTTGGCCCTCGCCGGAATGGTGATGGCCGCCCATAACGCGATGGTAACGAGCGGTGACAATGAATCCGGCGGTGATGATGACACACGCCCAGGGTTGCCAGCCGTATTGAAGGTCGAAATTAAAAATATATATTATTTATTTTATTTTATTTCAAATTTAAAACTACGAGTGATAAGTCGCATTTATCAAAATAAATCTGGGGTTTATTGATACTCTTACCCGTTAAAATGCTTAAAAGTTCCATAATTAGATAATCTTTTTTTATTTCAATTAATAAATCAATATTAATAAAAATATTTTTTGTGTCTTGTTGACCTATCGCTTGTTGCTGAACACGAGGTCGGAGGTTCGAGCCTCACCTCGGGAGACCGGCAAATTATTACATATTTCATAGAACAAGCGATTCGCTTAGTTTGAAAATAGTAAGAATACTGATATAACATGTTTTACAAGCACACATTTGTATATATAATCCAGCACACATTTGCATATAAAAAAAATCTAAACGCAAATCATACATGTCATAATTAGTTTTTTTACTAGCAGAAAACAATCGGCGAACCAAATATAGCATCATCGGCGGTGGTCATCTAGCGGCCACTAATAACTAGTTATGATTACAAACAAATCCCCATTCTTAAAAAGGTTTAAATACGTCATTACTTCTTTCGGCAATACGACCCGACACAAATTTGCGGAGCAACCTGGCGACAGATTATATTCGGGATTTCGCTAAATAAAGCGCATTGTCTTGGTTTAAAAAAACTGCCCGAGGATTTGAACTTGCGCTCCCAGTATCCGATTTCTGGTCAGAAGTCTTAGCCGCGGCCGGGTATATGAGATTCGTCGATATTACATTTATGTGTGTTTCTCAGCTAAGTGTACATTTGTGGTGGACTAACCCTGAAAAACTTTGTTTTAAATAACAATGTTTTAAATAATATATGCAAAACCACTGCCATCTAGTGAACATTTTAAAAATCAGGATTAGCCACTATTGCTATTAAAATACTTTAAATTCATTGTTATTTAATGCCATTACTGATATATGGAAAATTTGTGGATAGTCCGCTTTCGCTCTTACTGTCTCATTGAAAATGTATTTTTTGTTACACAAAATAACGAACTCACGGTATCCAAGGGTCATTCTAGTTGTATAAATGTACAGTGAAATTCCAAAGTACCGAATCTCTGAAGTAATAACTGTCGAGGACGACAAAGAATCAAAGAAGAATAATTTGCCCCGGGCCAACGTGACATAACAAGCCGGTTCAGGTTCAGGTTCAGGATGCGGGCGAGCCCGGCCTGCGGAATAGTTGGCCAACATTTCTCATCGACGGCGACAAGCGTTCTGCAGACCCGCCCCCGCAAAGGGTTCCAGGAATTCGGGGCTCAAAGGCGATGTACTGGAAGATCTCTCGATCGGACTCGGGGAATGTTGCGGGACAAAATATCTCGATATTATTAAGGGTTCATTTTTATAACAACTTTAACGTGTGTGTAGCTCAGTTTTAATGTATTTGTGAATCTTTCAATTTACATTCGGAAAGAAAAAAACTTTTTTTTTTTCCAAATATTGTCAACAAAGTAAAGTAAAAATAATAATTAAAGTAATATAGATTCTTTCAATTTGTTTTTAATCACGTAATGAGTTATTTTAATACACCAACCGATTTCGGAAAACACCATTCCCTTCATCAGTCGATACGTGTGTGCGCGAGTCGCTAATCTAGGTGGGCATGAATACAGGATAGTGAAGAAAATATTTGAGAAGTGATTTGTAGTGACCCGACGACGCGGCACGTCCGGAGGATATCCCTGTCAGCAGAGGCTTCAACAATCAACGAGCTCGCATGTGACGCCGTGTGAAAGTGAACAAAGCCAGAGCAGCACGCGAAGACGCAAGCGCGCGGCGTTCTATTTACTCCGTCTGCGATAAGGCACGATGGTAAGTAACTAACGTTCAGTGCAATGCGACTGGACCCATCCACGTCCATATGGACCGGTCTTCTAAACCCAAGTGGAAAATTGTCGAGACAAGCCTGGTGGATTATCACCTTTCCGGACCAGACCGGGATATTTCACTCTACAGTCAATTATATCAATTATCTAGATCGCGCCTTGATTAATCCACTCTGCTGAAGGTAAATTTAGTTAGTTTTATTATGAAGCACTCCTTTGTTAATTTAGTATAAAATTGTTTGGAAACTACGGTTTGACTTAATGTGGAACTTGCGAGATAAACTTGCAAATTCAATTAAGTACCAATTTTATTTGACAACAAGAAAAGAGTCGTTAGCGAAAACTTTTACAGAATCTAACTCAGTTTTGATTTACAGCAAACACCTGGCTTCCTCGCCAAATTAAACTTTAAATTAAATTATTCCATTCATGGTACAGCAGAATCGATAAACAATGAGCCCGTCGCACGATGATGAGAATCGAGTGTTTTAAGTTGTGCCATTCGACTATTACCGACTAAATAACTAACTCGCCGTTACATTAGGCAGAGGATATAATCCCACAATATTTTGTTCCGACATATTCGTATCATCTACTAGTTCAATAATTTTTTTCGAGCCATTTTAATTTTTTTATAAAAACGCAAACAGGGAAAACGTGTCAAATCAATGTTCTTACTATTTTCAATCTGAGTTAAACGGTCGCATTAAGAGAATAGGACTAATTTGCTGGTCTCCTGAAATGAGGCTCGAACCCCCGATCGCTGGATCGCTAGGCGAGTGTCTCATCTTCTAGACCAAGGGTCGGCAGAAGCGGCTCGCGAGTCACATGTGGCTTTTTTCATGGACGTTTGCGACTCTTCAGACATAAACTCCGATTTCACCTCAACTCGAGCAGCCTTATAACTTACGAGTTTACGAGATAGAGCCGCCGAACAAACATTGATCGTAAAGAATACTCTCTACCACACTTTAGCCCGGCAGCACATGACCATATTCGGGTCGGTCAATATGAGCCGTATGCGAGTTTTACCATTTGAAACCTACGGTGTAGTATCGGACTCCGCATTTGCAGAAGATATTGCGAATGCTATAGAAACACATCTGGAAAACACTGGAATTGACCTAATTAAAATAATTTACACTGTTACCGATAGAACTAAAAGTATGACGGGTGTAAACAAAGGAGTAATTTTAAGGAGAAAAATTGACCATGAAATTCTCACGATCCACTGCGTAATACGTCAAGATATACGTAATACTTTGCGCTCAAACATTTCCCTAAGAAATGGTTACGGTAATGAACTTCGTTATCAAAGTAACTAACAGCATCTTGGCCAAGCCACTATCATCGCCAAGTTAAGGTAATCTTGAACGAAATGGATAGTAAATACCTCAATTGACTTCTGCACAATGAGGTTCGCTGGCTTTCTAGAGGTAACGTACTGATGTTCAGAAGAAATAAAATCATTAACATCAATCATCAAGAATTGTAAGAAGACACTACTACTACTTCACATCTTAATACTTTTAAATATATTAATAATGCAAGGGAAAGGAAACGTCGCATATATGGTACATTATTGGAAAAAGTAGAATACTCTGAAAAAAACTACAAGTTCTCACCGAAGATATAGAGAGGTGAATTGCTTCACTTGAAAAATTTAAGACATTATCGTGACGAAAAAAGCACTCGTTTTGATGCGATTTATTTCAGCAGCGTATTAGGAAAAATGAAAAATAATTTTGGTGAACGTTTTCAACAATTCAGAACAAATAAGACTACACACACTACTCTCAAAACAAATGTCGATACAGCTACAGCTGCATCTGCTGGTTCACTCCAGATGCAGTTAATAGATTTGAAAAGCGAGGAACTGTGGAGCGAGGAACAGATCCACAGATCTGACCAGCCGCTCGGAAGAACTCGAAAGAGAGAGATCCAATTTGATTTCTCAGCACAACTGGACAGCTGTAAAACAACTGCCTAAAATAGAAACAATAATATTTGATATGGAAAAGTTTGCCTGAAACACGTGACGCCTTAAAAAAACTAGCTTTTAGTATTCTCACAATCTTTGGCTCTACATATATTATCCTTTGTTAACCTTTTTCCTTGACAATTTGCCTCTTCTCACTTGACAAACTGCCGACCCCTGCCCTATTTTATATTGACTACTCTTGTTTCTCGTTTCTTTTCCTGTATTCTTCGTGTGACGTCCAACATATATTTTTCATTATTCTTCTAGTGCTTGACCGGTTATCGACCGTTATCGATCACGATGGCAATCATTATACTGTTTGCAGCACTTGCAGAAACATTGCCAGGTTGTCCTTCGTTCTCCAGTCTTTTCTGATTGCAATTTTGCCTTGAATTATGAGATGCAGATGCTAATACTTTTCTGAATGTCTCATGAAATGGCCAAAATATTTCAGTTTCCTGGTGTTTATTGTTTAAGGGTTATAACATTATCATTTGTAATCCGCCAATCCACCCTACCTTTAGAAACCGTATGTTGATCCAAGTATCAAATCTTTAGCATTGTTCAGTAAATGTCCACGATTCCATTCCATATAAAATTACAGGGAATACATAGCATCGAATCACTCTCACTCACTAATTTAAGTTTAGATCACAGCTGCACAATACTTCAATATCGTTAATTAACAGGACAGTTACACGTTTCACTAATACTAATACTACACAAATAGATTATGACGTTATAAGATGCATGCGTCCACGTGTGGGACTCACCAAACGTCAGTTATATAATATCATACTGTGCGTGTGACTTGCCGCAATCCAGCCACCGATGAGGAACCGGCACATCGGCCAATGAAAGCCGAAATTTTTTTTGGTGGTAGATTGAGACTGGAGCTAGTGACAGATGAAAGCGAGGGGCTGTACGAGGCTGCTGAGTGAAGACTTGTCAATGGCATGAGAACAGGGACGTATAATAAGTGAAAGCCATGAGAAATGTGGGCGGGTTACTTACGCTCAAATATATAGTTTGTAAAGTGAACCGATCGGTTATTATTGCGTACCCAACCTTCCCTATAGACAAAGGAGACTCTCATGAAGCGGCCCATGGACTTCACCCGATGAGAACCCGTTGTAAGAGTCGATGTAGCTAGCCGGTGACGTGAACCTCGGGACCTTCGATTCGATTCGATCCACGGCATGTACATATAGGATGCCCGGTCAGCCCGAGCCGAACGTGACAAGGTGTTAGTTATTACACACCTTAGTTAACACCTGATGATGAGAGTGACTACAGTAGTGACAGCACAACCCAACATGTGCGCGGTTCACGCTATCTTCATGCGGGAGAATGCCCTCGGTCTCGGACTGGCTCTGTACGACATTTAATTTCCAGTTTTTGTTTAATCTGCATTTCAGGTACACTACTTACTATATTACTACTTTCCTTTCTGGTTGCTCGCTACTTTTGAACCTCTCATAAAGTCTCTTGTTCAAAGTCCACGTTTCAGTGTCAGTATTTGTATAATACGATCGTAAGTACGGCAGAAACAGTGTAACAAGAGTATAACATCTCATCAAATTGGACACATCCTAATATTGTTTTATTAATAACAGGACCCCGATTCAATTACGACCGCTGAAAGCCCGCCCTCTTGCAGGACGGTGACGTCAGGCACCACCCCGAGATGTCTCTGAGTCTCGATACAATCTAATTCTGAATCTGATCCAAATATAGAACAGTCTACTCTCCGAGCGCGCGAGAGAATGATGACGAGGAAGCGCCGGAAGATCCACGAATGTGATAAAGAGTAATGGAGTTGTATTGTGAGGAGTACCTTCCTGTCGACTCGGACCGGGGGCGCTGTGACCAGAGTCGCTTGAATGCTTAAATCATTGTTACAATATGGGATCGTGATGATACCATTTTATGTTCTGTTTGTTAAACTCCACCAAGAGAAAATATACATACGAGTATATTGTACCGAAATAAAATAGAACCAAGTACACTAACAGAAAATATACACGAGTACTATTCTGCATGAAGAAAGTATTGCGCAGCCGCAACCTAAATTCATTATTTGCATATGAGAATGATACGATGCTACGAATTCCCCATGCACGTATGAAATGTTTCACATTTAAACAATTCTAAAATGACTTGTAGCATTTGAGATAAAAATTAGCTTAGTTGACAGGGTCACTAATAACAATGTGTTGATTCGGATGCGAAAGGAAAAAAATCATACGACAATAAAAACGTAGAAGTTATAATATTTAGACCGTGACATGACGGAATGGTAATCCTTTTCCCCGGATAGGAAATGTTCCAGGTTCGTATCCCGCCAGCAACCAAAATATTTGTTCGATAAATAGATTTTTTTCTGTACACATGCATATCTAAATGATTCAATTAATTTATATTATAAAAGAATTTATGTATTTATGTATTATAAAAGCAACATAATTATTTTATTCAAATCTTTTGTAAAAAAAAACATAATAATAGTACACTATTTTATCGCCAAAATTATTACAATATCATTATGATATTAAAATTTTAACAGGTGTTGGAATACAAATGGAAATGTGATTATGATGAATGTAAGCGCCTTATTTATCATATTGTAAAATATGCTAAGTTCTGGGTTGCGTCATAAACAGTGAACGTTGTGAAATAGTGCACTCGTGGGATAAGAACCGACCCAAGGCAGAATAACCCACAAGAAATTCTATCATCAATAAATAAATTACTTGTGATTGCAAACATTACGAATGCTGTTGCTGCAGAACTACAACTTTTATACCTGTAACCTCGACGTAAACGTACACACAATACGTGTGATTTTGGGCGATATAATTCGACGTGCTAATCATAATAAATCAAAAGTGTATAAAACACATCTCAATAGTTCACAATGTAAAGGTGGTCAGTGGAAAAATTTCAGGATTAAATTGTAATTGCTAAAACCATCAGTTCGACGCGCGTGATTTGCGGATTTGCCAGTTACAATGAGTCACTGGTCGGAAGCGCACTGCGCGTGCGCGGTTGAGCAATATTTAAAGTGCGGTGATTCATTGGTTCGTGCGCGTAGCGCTTTTTGTACTCACTTTAATATTTAACGAGTAAGTGATGGGCCGAGCACGCAACTTATCTGGTGTTGGGTTCAAGTGTTCAGACAAGAAGGGACAATGGTTAACCAAACTCCTCCGGGACCATCAACGTCAGCAGCGACGCCAGAACGAGTTCGACGTGAAATTATGCGCAATCTGGGTAAATCAATAAGGAAGATTGTAGCCTAAAAAACTACAGTTTAACCCATACAAACTGCAAATCGTACAGTTTCTCAACGAAAATTACTATTCTTTACGTGAAACCTTAGCGAGAACGATGCTAGAACGTTTTGGAATAGCACGAACATCTGCATTGTCCAAAAACAAAAACGTTTGCATTGTCCAAAAATGACAGTGTTGTGTGAAATTTCTGCCCGAGGGATAATTGGCCCTTATTTTTTTAAGCAGCGAGAGACAGTCACTGCTGACGTGTATTGCTGAATGATCGACGAGTTTTTGGTACTGGAACTGCAGCTGATTCCCGGGTTTAACAACAGAACACAATTTCAGCATGACGTGGCCACTCCACACACAGCTAGAGTTTCAATGGAGAAGCTGAGGGGAATTTTCCCCAATAAATTAATCAGCAAGTATGGAGACACTCTGTCACCGAACCTTACGCCGTGCGAATTTTATTTTTGTGGGGACACCTTAAGTTGAGAGTTTACAGCGATAATCTTCGAACAATTTAGCCCCTACAAGAAAATATCCGTCGTGAAATTGCTGCCATTGAACCGACGTTTTGCTCTAGCGTGCTCGCAAATTTAAGAGTCCGATTGCAAGTATCTTGAGAGAAATGGACGGCATTTAGACGACATTGTTTATAAAACGTAAAATCCATGATGTGTAAATAAAATATGAGAATTGTAGTTTTTTTATATTTAATATTAAACTTGAAAATTTTCTGGATACCGTTAATGAAAACAAAAGGAAAGGTATGAAAGGTTGTGTCGGATTCTATTTAACCACAGCCTACCCCTGTTTGTCGATTGATCGATTATTAAAAATTGATTGAAGTTTTCGAAACACTTTTACTATGAACTGGATAAAAAAAAACCATCCCAAATAAAAGCAGTGAACTTGAGTTTATTAGAATCCATTGTATAAGAATTTTATTATATATATTACCAAGAGACTGATAGATAAACCTTAGATTACGAATTCGAATGGTCAAATGCTATGCGTTCTCTAATGATAATGATAAAACGACTTAAAGCAATTGAGATGTGAATCTTTAGAAAAATGCTCTAAGTAAGGTTGATAGAGTTACGAATGAAGATATTATGTTTCGGATGAGTAAAGAAAAATAAGTATTTAAAACCTGAAAACTTCAATATCTCGGACACGTGACATCCAGAAAACTTGCACCTCACAGTGCAGGGAAAGATTCATAAATGGAAGGAAAACCTAAAGCCACGGTTTAGCTAGTGCATCGTAGAGCTTTTCCGGGCCAAAGTAAACAAAGTGACGACGGCTAACATCCGTTGAAATGATAAGGCACAAGAAGAGTGACACTAGATGCAGCCCGACAGTGCGACAAAGAAGAGGAACGGAAAGATGACGTTTTATCAATTTATATTATTATACTAACGCGAGTAATAGTAAGTAGCATTAATTGCACTTATATGGGGACAGATTTTCAAATTGTGGGATGCAGAAAAACCAATCGAAGCTAGTTCAAAGCACAATAGTCAGAGTCAAGTGTAACACTTGGAAACAATGTTTAATATACAATACATTATCATTAAAAATATTTAAAAAATAAAATTATTGATTCTGCCTATTAGGTATTTATTATTGTCACATTTCCAAACATTCCGTAATTTAATAGTTCCTCGTCTAAACGACGTACCTACTCAGCTTCTACTCAATTAACTTCAACATGTTCTGACAGGATTAATAATAATAATGTGTTTCTTCGAAAAGAAAGGGCAGCCGAGGCAGAGAGATGAGACCGATGACGAATCTAGAAAGACTTTCCTTATTCCTGGTCGGCATCAGCTGGCCGCATTCCTCATTTCGATAACTGACACAATTTACGTCCAGGTAGAATATTAGTGATCTGTTGAAGGTGGTACCGAGAGACACGCGGCTTTGATGGAATTCCGTTCCACGTTCAAATTTCGGCCGATGAAATATTTTGTCACTCGAAAATAGCCTTAAACTTCAAATATCGCCAGCATTGCGGGGCTCATTCTAGCGTGACGGCAAAAACGCCGCCGGGACGCGGTCGAGTGCGTGCTATGCGATGAGATAAATAAAAACGGAGATGAATGGATAAACGACATACGAGAACAGAAAAAATCAACTAATTGCGTCCAAGAGTTCCAGCGGCACCTATCTGGCGCTTCGTACGAGGATCTAAATATCCCTAGCAAAATTAATCATCGAATAAAACTTGTTAACTAACTAACCTACCATCACGCCATTTCCCCGCAAGGGTAGGCAGAGAGGATAGAGCACCTGACTCAACATTCAGGCCTCATCCACATTCATACATCTTCTCATACAAACTCAGCGATTGTTGAGGCTTCTAACAGAACCGTCCTCCATTATCTGGTTTATCTGGTCGTGCCGAGTCTTTCGCGGACGTCCTCTATTTCTGGTGCCATCAACACTTGGGTCATATATCTTTCTTACCATTCTCTCCTCATTCATCCGTTCCATATGACCAAACCACCTTAGTGATCCTTTCCTAATCTTACTCACTATACTAACATCAGCTTACATTCTTTCCTTATTTCTTCATTCTTTACTCCGTCATAAATAGATTTGTCACATATACGCCTAAGTGATTTCATTTCCACTGCATTCAGTCTACTTTCTTCCTACATTTCCTTTTCTGCCAGCTCCAGGCCTCACTTCCATACATCAGTGTCTTGCTTCGGTTGACAAATTCCCGTTAGATATAATTCTATTCAAAGCGCCGTTCACTTTATTCCCTGCAGTCACCCTCCTTTCGATATCATTCTCAACCTTTTCGTTTCTATCAAACTTACTTCCCAAATACACTAACTCATCTACTTGTTCCAAACATTCATTACCTACAAGTATTTTGCACGGTGTCTTGCTTTCCTTCTTCTCGAATACCATCACTTTCGACTTGTTAATATCATAAGGTCGCTTTCCTTGCATACGTCGTACATTCTACTCACTAGATTCTGCAGTTCTTGTTCATTATTCGCCATTAGTACTGCATCATCGGCGCACAATACAACCAAATCGACCACTTGTGCTCCTACATTCATACATTCCAGTTCTTTCACACAATTATCCATATACAAGTTGAACAGCCATGGAGACATTACACAACCCTGCTTGACACCCTTTGTAATGTCAATCCATGGTGTGAATGTTCTATTGATTCTTACATACGCAGAACTTCCTTCATATTCGATGGCGTGTATAAGTTTACTATTCACCCCGTAATCAAAAAGCCATAACCATAATTCCATAACCTTTCTCTTATAACTCTGTCATATGATACGCCCCATACTTTTTCTTTCGTCACCGTTCTTACTCTTTCTATTAAAATTCTTCAATACAGTTTACCAACCGAGCTCAGTAGACCGACATTACACAGTTACCACATTCAATTTTCGACTTGTTAATGCCTTGATAAAAGGACAGTTATGGAAAGTATTAGTAAGCTAGTACCGACAATAAAAGTTATATTGGTTCGGGTACGGGGCGAACTTAACATGCAATTCCGTCCCTTTACGAGGGAAGCAATGCGCGGAAGCAATGCGTGAACAACAATTAATGGATCAATCACACCACGGTTCTATGTTACCAAAGCTGTCAAATAAGGCTGCGTAGTGTCAGCAGGCAGTCAGATAGTATATCGTTTAATTGTATATAGTTTAAAGTGTTTCAAGTATATCTGTATCTGCCAGAATGTTTCAAGGAAGGAACATAATTATATCAAAAAGATCAAACTTTTTAATTTTGTTATATTTTTTGTCACAATTTCATCTTCTAATAATTTTCATGTGATTCTCATCGTTTTTTTTATAATATGAATACCTATATTTCTTTGCATAATACACAAGCCAATAGTATCAAGACCGAGGGAGAGCCGTATAGTATCGAGACCGAGAGACAGGATGGGCGAATAATGTCAAGACAGACTTGCAAGAGGTAAGCGGATTCCCGGCTGGGACTGTGGTCATGGACTTCCAAATCTCATGAGATCGTTAAAGAATAAGAATTACGAATTTACGAAAGAATGTATACAAAATTAAATCAGTGCTGGAAATTGCAAGTCAGAATGCTGAGTCAGGATTTTACCCCATCAAATATCCTCGGTAAATTGAACCAAGATTTCCCCCAATAAATGAGCTAATAACGGATTAAAATAAAGTATGAGAAACCGCCAGAAATGTGTGTTAATTACACGACTAATTATCCGCAGATTGACGAGTAGGTGAGGAGAGTAACAGGGGAAGCGCGGGAGATCGAAGACGGATTACGGATCGGTCTGATAGGTGAAAGGAATGTTTAGGAAATGGGTATCTGGTTCAAGTCTAATTACTGAAAAACTCGAGTAAAAAAAGTGACTGGGTAGACGATGACCGCTTCAGACTTCAAAGATCAAAAAGAATTTAATTCAGAGAGATTCCATTGTTATCTTAAATTATAAACGTTGGCCATAATAGAATCTCCAAATTCATTTAATTCGAGTAGTATAACCGTGCAATGACATCCATAGTCAGGCAAAATAAGTAGAGGCCGACCAATAATGCGCTGAACTGATGATATAAAGAAGACCGGTGGAGTGTTGGACGAACCGAGGAGCGTGGAGAGAACCGAAAAAAGCCTATCTTCAGCAATGAACGGAAACAGGCTAAAGTAATATAAGTATGACACAATCGGGTTATATGGATCAAGTTTACTAGTCACCGCTTTAAAGTACCAGAGGTATCTAAAATATTCGAAAGTATTTTCAAAATCTATTGTTAGTTTTGCAGACTTCTTGGGTTGAAATTTTTGATCACAGCCAACTTCGTGCTTTTTTTTGTAAATTACTTTTATGTAGGAACCAAAAAGTCGACCACTTGAAAACACACGGTATTATAACTCAATGCACCGATCCTTCCGAGGCGCCCGTGAAAACTTTTAGCATTTGAATTGAAGGAGAATATTAATACTGATGTGGCCATGGTTGGTGATGCTGACCGCTCTTTATGGATACCATAATGTCATGGCTAAAAAAAATGAAGAAAACAATGTGCGATATGGGGTTCGAAACAGGTAGTATTTGAAATCTTGAAACTTATTCCGAATTCCGTTTTAGCTAGGCAAGTCGTTAACATTACTTGATACGCTACGTTTGGACTGATCACGTTAACCATCTGCCGAGCTAAAACGGAGCCCGGAATAAGCCCGCTGAGTCTATCGGAGAGAACTGTCTCTGCGTATCAGTTTTAGGTGGTGAGCGAGAATGGATGGGCACGCGAGCAACTGTCACTGCGTGATAGTCGCCCGTAACTAATTCCGTCCCGCGGCGTGACGGGGTGACGGGGTGACAGCGTGACGGCACCGGGGGCGCGCCGGCCGGACACACGAAAGAGGGTGGGGGTGAATTATTGTCGGTACTTATCGCGCCTCAGACCTGCGCCAAAATGTTTAATACCGTAGTAGGTTTAAATATACACAGTAGGTGCTCGCAACTGACGCCTTCAAGCGGTCAAGAATGGAGCGAGACGGAATGATTTTCTGGAGGATGAAAACATTTCATCTAGATATTTCTCGAGCTCCTCAGTGTGTTCGTAAAGTTCTTTACAAAACAAGAAAGCAAACTAAATTGTAGCAGTTTAATCTTAACCTAGAAATATTAAAAACCCGCACGTTTTTGCCATGCTCGCGTTTTACAGATCTGACAGTTTAATCAAGCACTGTACAGTCATAATGATACTACCGATAATGACACCACCGAAGCCGCCACACCCAAAAAGTCATAAATATTGACGGGGAAGTGTGGATAATAATAACTTTTATAACGTCATTTTCGGAAAAAAATTACTTCAAGGGCGCTTCACACTTCAACTGTTTACAGTCGCACTCTACCTGCGTATCGTATATTGTAGCTATCCTGTAAATGAATTAGTTTTTAAATCCATTTTCAACGATAAAACGGGGTATTTTATGCATATTATAGCATACCTTCTACTTCTAATAATGATTATTATTAGAAGGCATGAAGAACATTTGTTTAGAAATATAGCAGAAGCGGGGAAACGAGAGTTAACTAAAGTACACGAGGCAAATCCTTCTGAGTTCATTTCAAAAGTGTCATAGGTCTATTGACCCATGTTGCTGTTCAAATGTCAAAATGTCTGAAACAAAATAATTAAAAACATAACTGACAAAAAATGTACATTTCATATGCTGGTAGGGTCATATGGAAGGGAGGGTTGTGTTTGGACCCCGATGCGCGTGCGTGTCACACGCTCGCTTACATTATAATCAGATTTATCTCTATATTAAAAGTGAAAAAGTATTTCACGTAATAATAAAGCCAGCCGTCACCCGTCACGCCAGACGGGAGATGACATTTCGGAAAGGTCGAGTAGGTATTTGAACGAAAATATTTGGATGCTCGAACTATGATATTATGTGGGTAATATTTGAAATGTTAATTCTTCTTATAAAATTGTTATATAACTAAATATTTATATATCTAAAGGGTGTCCAGCGGAAAATTTTCAAGTTTAATATTAAATATAAAAAAAACTACAATGTTATTCTCATATTTTATTTACACAAAATAGATTTTACGTTTTATAAACAATATCGTCTAAATGCCGTCCATTTCTCTCAAGACACTCTTGCAATCAAACTCTTAAATTTGCGAACACGCGAGAGCAAAGCGTCGGTTCAATGGCAACTTCACGGCGGATATTTTCTTGTAGGGCCTGAATTGTTCGAGGATTGTCGCTGTAAACTCTCGACTTAAGGTATCCCCACAAAAAAAATCGCACGGCGTAAGGTTCGGTGACAGAGGTGCCCAGGGTATGTCTCCGTATTTGCTGATTAATTTATTGGGAAAAATTCCCCTCAGCTTCTCCATTGAAACTCTAGCCGTGTGTGGGTGGCCCATCTTACTGATATTGTATTCTGTTGTTGAACCCGGGAAACAGCTGCAGTTGTGGTACAAAAAACTTGTCGATCACTCGGCAATACACATCAGCAGTGATTCTCTCGCTTGTTAAAAAAAATAAGGGCCAATTATCCCTCGGGCAGAAATTACACACCACACTGTCGTTTTTGGACAGTGCAAACGTTTTTAATGTCACATTGTCGAGGCACCAGTATCTCATGTTCTGTTTATTAACATAGTCATCGATATGAAAACGTACTTCGTCAGTAAACAATATGTTTCGAAGCGTTCGTGGTATTCCAAAACGTTCCAGCATCGTTCTCGCTAAGGTTTCACGTAAAGAATAGTAATTTTCGTTGAGAAACTGTACGATTTGCAGTTTGTATGGGTGAAACTGTAATTTATTTTTCAAAATAACGTGCACTGTTGTTTTTTTTATTCCAATATAGGCTGCAATCTTCCTTATCGATTTACGCGGATTGCGAATAATTTCACATCGAACTTGAGCCACATATTCTGGCGTCGCTGCTGACGTTGATGGTACCGGAAGAGTTTGGTTAACCATTGTCCTTTCCTGTCTGAACTTTTAAACACAACACCAGTAAATTGCGTTCTCTGCCTTTCACTTACTCGTCGAATAGTGAGTACAAAAAGCGCGATGCGCACGAACTAATGATCACCGCGTTTTAAATATTGCTCAACCGCGAACGTACGGTGCGCCTAGTGCGCATTGTGACTGGCAAATCAGCAAATCACGCGCGTCGAACAATACCCCTCCCACTTACCTCACCCTGATGCTTTACGAGCAATTACAATTTAATATTAAATTTTTTCCGCTGGATACCCTATACCTTCTAAAAAAATAAATACTATGTAAATATACATAATATTATCATCACCGTGACAATACTTAGAGCTGTTTTGATTAAATTGATGTGTTGTTCGCAAATTGCGATTAGAATTTATTATACGAATTCCGAAAAAAGGCATTAAAAATATACAAAAATAATAATCAGAAAGAGCTAAAAGATCGAGTGAGTCCAATTAGTATTCTCACGGTTATGTATAAACATCGCGGGTAGTATTCGCATATACTGTGTACAGTTCACTGAGAAGGAATGGAAAAAATGAACCAATTTTTGACATTATAGAATTTCACTTATTAGAAAACGATCACTTAACATTGAACTTTGTGTAGATAAGTACTAGGTATATATTATTAGGTAGATACCGTTTTAATTATCTCGGGTCCATAATTACCGACGACAGAACTGCGAGTCAGAAATTAAACGACTCATAGGTATGGCGAAAAGTTCCATGTCCATGTCCAGACTTGACCAAATATGGAAAGATCGCGCTATTTCCAACACAGCTTGTACAGTCTCCGGTGCATTCTATATTTTTATATGGTGTGGAACCGCGGACTCTTAAGATGTGATGCTGGAGACACACGTCGTGCATACCATGGACGATAAGACGCACGAATACCTCCATTCTGCAGAAACTGAACATCGAGAATAGACTCTCAACTTGTAACCTGAGACGAATCCCTTCATTTTTTGGGCATTGCGAAGAGGGAAGATAGCTTGTTGCGGTGGACCGCGTGCAAAAGGCACTTCACTGGTGATAGCCCTAGTCAAGAGGGCGTGAGCTCACGGAGATCGCGAACCTCAGTCGCGATGGACGCTGACATGAGATGCCGTTGAGTTACCGAATTCAAAGTTCCGGAGCCTACCTACTGGAATCTGACCAAATTTCTAAAAAAGTGTCAAAACGTAAGTTTGACATTTATGGGTAGGTACTAAATGAAAAATGTAGTTACCATTGTAACCGTCATAACGTATTTGGTTGGTCCGTTTTGGTTACATAACACGTGAGCTGAGATGCAAGATATGATATTTACTGTGTTTCCTAGTTTCACTGTCTTTCCAAGAATACCGATAATAATAATTCGTATTGCTACGTAGCTACCGCAGCCGCCAGACTCGAGGATCGGGTTTTCAATCGTCACTACAAGTGCGCATCTGCGATTTTACAACTTTCAAATTGATCAAATAACATGCAGCCATTTCTGAGAGCCAGGTTGTATTTTACATAAATTCCGCGTTAGCCTGTCAAGCCAGCTCCGTACCGCGGTAGCGACCAGTGAACCGCAACTACGCAAGCAGTAACGTATGTCTACACTATACTATAGTATAATAATATTGCAGAGCGATATCAATATTATACAGAAATAGCTGTCAGCGAGGTATCACACCGCGGATGTATCTAGTATTTACGCTTTCCATTACTAGTGTATTTGCGCGTCGTATCAACGCGTAATTTAAATTATCATAAGTGTGATCTGTTCACCTCATCTCAAAGATGTGTCTGTAAATGTGCACACGAAATTCAATATAAAATAATAACTCTATATTTGTTGAATGAATTACATATATGTGATGTTCTTGGAATGGTAAGATGTGTGTATGTGTGTCGCACCGCCGGTGCGGGTATGTGTGGCTATAAAGACAGCGCGCAGGGGTGCGCGTGTCTTTTTTATCTGCGGTTCATCGGCTTAATAGTTTGACCTATACTAGTGATGTACCTTGTACTAAATTATAGCTTCTTGTAATAAAAGATTAATTGTTACAAAATCTATTTCTCGGACTTTCACATTACGGGGTATACACTAAGTCAAGTACTTAACAATATATAACTAATATGTTCTATTCATATTCAATTAAACAGTTGTTCTAAATAAATTAAAAATATTCTCTGTATATTTTAAACTAAGCTAAGCAATGCCATGAATAACTGCGGACTCCCGGGACGAGGCTTTATTTTCAATTCGGGCTATAATTTTTTCGACGACCCCGGATATGATTTAGAAGTAAAAATAAAAAATAATAATAGAGTGCTTACAAGTGAAAGAGTTAATGTTTCTCAAAAGTGCGCCCGAGCGAGTGTAAGGAAGAGAAATAATATCGATTACGAGAGAAAGGACATCATGGGAAGACAGGTTTTTAAATACCATCTACAGGGGGATTGTTTGCTGACAATAACGAGTAACTATTCATTATGTTAATAAAAAAAAGAAATTGGAATCATCTGAATGCCTCCTGGGTGGTCGTGGAATTCAGCTCATGACTTTACTTCCATATCAATAATTATGTACGAATTAACCCGGGGATGTTTTCAGATACGTACGAAGTTATGAAAACAAGAGTGCAGTGTCATCTTGTGAACTTTTACGGAGCCAATTGAAATGTGGATTCGTTTGGGGAAAGAAAGATCACCGTCCTGAGAAAATAAAGGGCAAAAATATGAGATGCCGCTAAAGAAGGATCAGGTTCCCCGCGCTGACGGCCAGAGAGGATCGGAGACCAAAACCCCTGCCACGTGCTGTAGGTGCCGTCTTGTGAGCGTACGTCGCGTTTTCAACTCGTGCGCTTATCGGTTTCACGGTGATGTCGACTGATTTCGGTGATCCGGACTCGTCTCGGGGAAGTGGTGAGCAGAGTACAGTAAAGAAGAGGATGTTATGAAGAGTGACGTGCAAATAGTCCCGAGATCGGGCGAATGTATTCGCTTCAGGTGTTTTCAAATCATCAGTTCCGACGAACGACAACGAATAATTTTTCATTTTAATCAGTCGGGCGAGTACAATGCTCAGAACAAATATGAGCTAAAAGGGACCCTATTTCACTACAGAAGCTGTGTTATGGACAACTACCTATCAAGGCTGCAAAGTTGAAAGACTTACTCTGTCTCGGTTCTTAGTAAATATTGAAGCTCAGTTCTTCTATGAAGCACTTGCTTCTGACGACAGAAATAATGACAGTGATGAGGAATTCATGGATTACCCAGCCATCGATGACGATATTTAAACTTATATATATTTTTTAATAAAAACTGTTTTTCAAATGATTATTTAAGACGATTTTTTAATCTCCTTGAACCAAAGATAAAATGACCATGAAGATAGAAATTAGAATTGTTCAAAATAAGCAAAAAAACTACTCTGATAGTTATTTCCCGTCACCCTTCGTATGTATTTAATACACCACCATTCTGAAAAATGATATCAATGGACAGCGAATAATAATACTTTTGTCATATTTTTATTTATAATTTAATATTAAATATTTACGCAATGTATTGTATATTAAAACAACAAATAAATATTAAATATATAATTACAGCTCGTATATTACGAGACTCTGGAGAAAGTTTAGGAGACACGTCTCATTCGTGCAATATTAGTTATGACAGTACCTAATGTTTGTATATTTTAGATAATGTTTATCTTGTTCCTAATAATTTATTTTTGTAAAACTAAAAACCCAGTTAGGCAAATGAGATATCGCATACTAGAAATGATAATTTGACTGCATATCGTCCGTATGAAAAGTAAAGATCGGAATATTTTAATTTGTTCCTTTGAAGTTTATTTCAAATAAATATTCGCTACATGTATCGACGTCATCATATTTGATAATTAGTCGCTGCATCCGTGAAAGATCTGACACTATCAGGTAAACCAAATTTACGAGGACAGCGCACTTTGAAGAGCCAACGATCGACGAGAGTACGTGGAAGACGTATGAAAGTGAACAAAGCGAGACTGAAGAGTGTGGCGTTACTTCCTACCTGCCTAGCCCTGCGGTGAAACAGCGCGATGGTAAATAAATTAGTTTACTAGAATAATTTGGAAAATACTAAATGTTCTGGGTCGTGGACGTGAAATAATTTAGCAAAACGATAATCCCACTTCAAATAGTGTAAGATGAATCATGTCACTCCCAATGACTGAAGGTACAAACTCTCAAATTATACAACATATAAATGGCCGTAATATTTGGTAATATAAATTCTTGGAAAACTTCTCAGAAACTGTTAAATTTGCTATTTCAAATGGGATAGTTCAAAATAACTTGGTTGTGAAATAAATAACTTGGCTTTAAATCTTGGTGTTTAATAAAATTATACATTAACATTGTATATAACTACCCTGAATTAAATATATAGGTACCCGCACCAACCGATTTTGAAATATAATATTTTCTTCATCGGGGTGATAAATAAGCATTTGTCAAATTATTCGTATTTTATGAAATTTAAAAAAAAATAATAATTTAAAATTAAACCTAGTACTTAACTAAAATTGAAATAATAACCGACTACATAAATTTAAGCACAAGTCCTATCGAAATATTTTTTAATGTAAAATTTATTTAAATTAATAACCACAACGTACGTATTATATTTGCATTAAATATTAAAAATACTTCGTAACTAACGAACTTACCATCACGCGCTTGTACTCGTCGATTATTAACTGGATCATCTTCCAGTATCTGGTTCACCTGACCGTGTCCTCTATTTCTAGTACCATCAACACATGAGTCATATATCTTTCTTACCATTGTCTCGATTATCCATTACATATGACCAAACTACCTGAGTGATTCTTTCTTAATCTTACTCACTATGTTAAGATCAACTTAACAATGTCTCAATATTTTAAACAATATTAAATGTTTTATCGACATCGTCTAGAATGGACCGAGTGTGTCCACATTCCAACAATCTTAAAATATTTGATCCCCTGCATTCCAACGACTACATTAATTAACGATCAGTATTGAGTATTGAAGTTCCATCACAGCTGACTAATGGAAGCGTTATCGGCAGCCGAGGGGACCCGGTGACACGGACCGAGGCTCCGAGCCTACCGGGTCGTACAAGCGGAATACTGCGGCGCGTTAGGGCCATTGGCATTGAAATTTTTAAAATAAGATGTGTGCCGAAGACAGATTTTAATTGAATCGAGAACTTTGAAGCGTATTTTTCGCCTGAAATACTTTTTCAGAGAGACAAAAGAAAAAAATAATGAATGCAGAACAGGCCTACCATTTATGGTACAAAATTGTACTTCGGTACAAAGGTGGCAACAGAGCCAGCGATAAATGTGAATGGTAATTATTTTGGAGGTATTTTCGCATCCATTAACAGAAAATGTTAATCTAATATTTAAATGTGCTAATTCTACAAATGAATTCATGTTTTTCTTTTAATCTGAGCCGACAAAAAACGACGTAGGGTTTCGTATTTAATTTGCCTCGCGCCTCATTTTACGCTTGTATGTCAAACGTCGGTCTGATGATATTCCTTTGGGTGAATTCGAATGTTAAAAAACAAATATACATTCTCTGCAGCTGTTAAAACGAAATAAATTACTGTAGCTATCTATGGTTCCTTCTCGCTGTCTACCGATTTAAAGCGGTGATCTCCGAGTTTGTCAAGATCAAAATCCCAATACGCGTACACGATTCTAAACTTCTAAGGCTTTGGTGGATGAAGGTAGTATTATTATTATTTTTAAATAGAGTTACGTATACGGATTACATGTCACAACAATATTCTAACAATTTAAAAAATAAGCTAAACGTTTGTGCTATGAAAATAGGCTCGAACCCCATCCCACTAGATCATCAGGCCGGCGTTTTAATCACTAGACTGACAAGAATTAATCGATTACATAATATTGTTTCGTAACATCTCATATCTCCGTATTCTGTCACAGAATAACTAAATGAAGGTCATATGTGTCAGACACGACTCACTTCTTTACTAAATAATAATTATTTAAAAAATACAAGAATAACACCTTTTGAACTCAATTACTGCAAATTTCGTATAACTTTCGTCCATTTATTTCAACCAAATCTCTGAAACATATCTCATTCCGTTTAAAAGCGTCATCAAGGTCCCAAAATAGAGGAAAAAAAACAAATATTTTCTAAACACATTTTCCACGCCGATTCCAAGGTTGAAGAAAAAAAAAGGTAAGGGTGCTTGCTTCGCACGCTCAGATAAATGTCCGCTTCCTCTTTAAGGCGCGCGGAGAGGTAGAGCACCTGAGCACCTGAGCACCTGAACATCCAAAGACCTGAACGAACACGCAATACCCTGCCGAACGGTCTCCGGCGGCTTCAGCATGCGGCCCGACGCGAACGGATCGCATTAACAACGTAATTACGCCCAAGGCTGGCCACTAAATTATTTCATCTAGTTCCGACGGTTCGCTGAGTAGGTCGGCTAACTCACTTAACGTCGCGTCGTTTCCTTCACACTCTTCTGTCCTGACACACAACTCTAGCCTCGTCCATATTCATACATCTTCTTTCGTATGCTCGTTGATCGTTGGAAACCAGAAACAGTCCTCTATTTCTGTATATCTTTCTGGTTGATTCATTAAATACAACAGAACTATGTTCTGAAAATGCAATTTCACAACAAAAAATGTGCTTTCCTTAATATAAAATCCCTTCACTACTACGCATTAGTGCTAATACCGTGACTCCATTATATACCGGTAGTCTTGCCTCGACCGACAAGTTTTTATCAGAAATTATTGTATTCAAAGCACCATTCTCTTTATTTTCTGCAATCAACTTTCAATATCTTCCCAAGTACGGTCGCGCTTGTTCAAAATATTGTTCACCTACCAGAATTTCCCACGTTGTTTTACTTGTAACCTTCTTGAATGTCAACACCTTCGACCTGCACTGACAAGGTGACTAACTAGACTCTGTAACATACAATAAACAAAATAGCTCGGGCCCTTCTAAATTTCTAAATTACGGTCTCTACACCGTGGCTAGCGTAATAATTTTAAGGACCTTTTGTACTGGAACCGGTGGCGTCTTAACTACCCCGGCAGCCTAGACAAAGGGTTACCTGAAAGCCCGGATTCGGTCCATATATTTCACTAAACAATACACACCTACCCATAAATGTATAACACCATTGCTTTATTTAGCAGTGGGTAATCCGCTGGCTACACTGCAAATTACTAAAACATATCAATTATTTGCAATTATTAAGCAAATACACAAATCGACATTTCTAGCGGTCAGTGCCTGCGTTCAGGCGCGAGCGTTCGTGTATTATAATACAGTTGCAGGACCACCATTATTATTATTACCAAATTGGCGATAATCTCCTCGACTCCGCGACCGGTTCACTTCAATTTCCGAATATGAACACTAATGGTAGAATATAATATTTGCAAGAAGAACGCGCTGTTGCAGATCCGTAAGGAAGGAATGTGTGTAATAAGTTATCTACCGAGAGAAGATAAGGATTAACAACAATATGCGGGTGTAAAATATATCAACGAACTTCCCACTTCCATAACTCTCTCGGTCGATGTGCTCGTGACTGAGCATCGTGGTCTTCTGCTTCCACTGCGCAAACTACTCGCCTCTAATCTTCGCGATCATCTTGGGCCTCGTCTCCGGTCATAGGTTGTCCACCTTATTGGAGATCGACCTCTTCGCCTCCCCCTTGTACGTTCCCCGTGATCGCCAATATCCTCATCTCTTCTGGCAACATGCCCAAAGCAAGAAAGATTTATTTTCCTGCATGTTGTGGAAGATTTTTCTTTAGTGCGGATTCAACACCGCGTCTCGAAGATGTTGAGCATATTTGTTTCTTTCCTTCTGAGGGTCCATGTTTCGACTTACATAAGGAATGAAGTTAATTAGATGAAATACAAAGAAAAAATTAAATGTCGTTTATTGTCACATGACTTATCATATGTATATTTTAATCATTATATAAAATAAATTATCTTTGCACGTACATTGCTTTTATATAAACGTTATGTTTTATGTAATGTCTACGAAAGGAGGTCGGATGACAGGCGCACGCGCGTACGGGTCGAAAGGATCTGCGTGCACGTGTGCGTATGAAGTGGTACATCAGAATGATTAAGTATGACTGACCGCGAAAGAACGTCTCTTTCGCTCGGAACTTGAACTTATTGCAATCTGTAATATTGAGTTTTATTCAGGTCACACATAGCACACTTTAATTTTTGCTTTATTTATCTATTTGACTTATTTTATCGTGTAAAGGGTCTCCTCTAACCGCGAGTTATTTATAATATAATAAGGTAGAACGTCACTTGTATATAATAAACACTCTAAGGTGAAGTGATATTTCAGCCCACGAATTACAAACCCAATATTTTTATTATATACGTTATTTTTCGATTTTTATGGAAGTTATGGATTACTTATGATCTGAATTAGGTCGATTATTAACCAGATAAATATTTCCCATCTCGGTCCAATGACGCGGACAGGGTTACGATGGTACAAAATAATTTAGAGAAAGGTTTCCCGTAAATGAGAAAATTGCATTTTATTGATCGTACTGAAAGGCCGCTGGCTATCCGTGTCGAGCTGTGAAAAAGAATATCCAATCTCGCGCGTTATTGAATCGGCCATTAGAGGCGACCCGGCCGAGTCCAGCGACGGAGAAACGGACCACCACAAAGGTTGTCACTTGTCACCCGCGTAGAAAGTTCCCGTCACCGTGAAAGTGTATCGCCGGCAGAACTGCCGAGCGAATACGCCGACTGCTAATACTGATAAATTATTATTAATATTGAGGTAGGCCGTACCGCCAGAGCCTCGATCGGGTAATCAAATATAATTTACGATTCCGGTATTTAAATTAATTGTTTTCGCTGTTCGTGGAAACTGACTATATATATATTTTGTTTTTATGAAGGTTATAAAATGTAAATTATCTCAGAAACATCCTTCTATGTTTCGCGTACAAATTTTAAAGTAGGAAATATCACATTGGATTCAAGTACTGAGAATTTAATTGTAAGCCAAGAGGATTTAATTGTTAATTGTAAATAATAAGCAATATTGTTACATTTCATGAAACCGTTCCATGGATGTCTTTCGCATCCGTTCTAGGACGGGTTTAAGCACCAGTTTAACTATAACAGATGAACTAACTTGTGACAATAGTCACACCCCCATCACTGCTACGACATACGACCTCCCCGCGAGTCTTGGCCTTCTAAATAATTTTTCTCATGATTTATAATAAACAATATTAAACAAACATTAACTAAACTATTACAATTATCTGATATTCCTTGAAACGACACGAATTGAGGTAAAACTTAATATTAATCGGACGACGTCACAGTAAGTCAAATGAACTGTGAAATTTTCACAGAGTGATGTATTTAATCAAAATTTCAAAATATTCTTAAAATGAATGTCGAGTAATTTAACAAGAATATTATTTTAAATATGAATTAAATATCACAGACCGTCTGTTCTCAATAATTACGACTTCACAATAAGAATGTGTTCTAAGAATATTATTTATTTTCTACTAACATTAATGCACTCGACTAAATCGCGGACATTCCTTTTGTAACGTTGATAAATCATATATAACCATTATGCACTGCAAATTAGAGAATTTCTATATTTGTGTGTAATTCTATTATTTAGAGTGGAATTTCAACTAAAACAATAACAAATTAATAAATGTATTCACATTTTACGATACACAATGCGACATATTCATTGCATGGAGCGCAATTGATTGGAACCGGTTTAAACTACGTTATCTAATAAAAGTCATTTAACTGTTCGCGTTCTAGGATTATAATAATTATTACTGTTTCCATAAATTAATGAACTTAATTAATATTCAATACATAAACTATTTTGTATGTATATATAAAGGGTTTTTCATTAAGGGCGCTCAAACTTTTTTTTAAAATAAAACAAAAACGAATGAATATATCTAAAAAAAAATTATTATGTTTTGAAGTACATTTAGTGGCAATTATGTATGAAATTCAATTTCCCTCGCATGACCACCGCGGGCACGTTTGCAGAAGTCCAATCGTTGAATCCAATTTTCCACCACTTTTTCACATAATTCGGCCCGAATCGCATCAATTTCGCGTTCAATATTTTCTCTTAGCTCTTGTAACGTCGCCGGCTTGTTGGTATAGACCAAAGATTTAACATAGCCCCAAAGAAAATAGTCCAATGGTGTTAAATCGCATGATCTAGGCGGCCATTGAACTGGTCCATTTCGCGAAATAACACGCTCACCAAATTTGGTTTTCAATAAGTCAATTGTTGCGTGTGCCGTGTGACTGGTAGCGCCGTCTTGTTGAAACCACATATTGGCCAAGTCCATACCTTGCAATTGAGGCCAAAAATAATCAGTTATCATGGAGCGATAACGATTACCATTCACAGTAACGTGACGATTAGCATCATCAACAAAAAAATATGGTCCAATGACACCTCCGGCATGTAATCCACACCAAACAGTGATTTTTCCGGGATGCAATTGTGTTTCGTGAAGCACGTGTGGATTGGTGCCTGCCCAATAACGCATATTTTGCTTGTTTACATATCCATTGAGCCAAAAATGAGCTTCGTCGCTAAAGATGATTTTTCAATGGAATTCAGCATCATTTTCAAATTGTTGTGCAGCCCAATTGAGGAATTGGCGACGCTTCAAATGGTCAAGCGGCTTTAGTTCTTGTGTCAACTGGATCTTGTATGGATGTAGGCCAAGATCTTTTCGCAAAATTCGCCACAATGACGTCACAGAAATGCCCAATTGTTGAGAACGTCGTGTTAGTGACTCATTTGGGTCATCAAGAACAGATGCTCTAGCGGCGGCAATATTTTCCTTACTTCGTGCATTTCTTTGTCTCACTGGCGCTGGAACATTGTGTAGCGACAATGTGCTTTCAAATTTTTGCACCAAACGTTGAATTTTTGATGTGGCAGGCAAGTGATGACGACGATAAAATGGTTGTAATGCTCTTAAAGTTGCGGTGAGCGAACGCGAATTTTGGTAGTAGATTTGAATAATTTGCAAGCGTTGCTCCAGTGTGTACTGCTCCATGATGATTTGCCAACTAAGTACGAGTGTTAACCTCAAAAAAAATTGAAGAAATATGGCGTAGTTTCTTGTCCCTGTTGAAAGAAAGTTTGAGCGTCCCTATTGAAAAACCCTTTACAATATACACCGATACAGCTGTTCGCGAGAGACAGTCGGGTGTCCGGTAGGCAGATTGGATCACGCAGGCGATGTATGGCGCGCCGTTGTGACTGCGGTCACGGGTTTCCGAGTCCCGTGAAACCGTTCAAGAAGAAGATAATGATATATTGTTATGCTTTAGAGAAATCAATATATATATTTTAAAGGATCACACAGAAGATGTAAGAAATAAGGCTGAGATGATTTCGCCACAACTAAGATACGTGTAAATACTGGCAAAAGACGACGAGCGGACGCGAGTCAGGCGACCATCCTGGATAGAGCATCCTAGCGCTATCGTACAAGGAGAGCCGATCCAGTAAACGAGTAAAAGAGAAAACAGAAGAATAGAGTTATTTTTTAACCGGTATCAAATTTGTAATTCCTAGTACACGTGTCCTTGTACATATCACCTTAATAACGCTGTGAAAAGCGACGATTGAGATCTTATGAGGGAAGTAGAATATTATCATTGATGACCGGCGCGTGTAACACTCTGCAATCTGTCCGTTCTCACCTGACTATTACTCCGAGTGTCGGCTGCCGCGACCGAGGCTCGACAGACGGGCGACTCTCGGCGGCCAGCTGCCTCCTGGAGGACTACTCCAAACCCACCGGCAGAGGAAGTCCACCTTCCCTCCATTTAATCATTTATTTCTTATCGGCAAAGCTAAAAACGAAATGACTGATCGGTCCAACACTGAAAACACTGTTTATAGTCTAATTTTGAATAACTATCGTGATGTTTCACCAACTACATATATTAAGTATTGATATCACGTATTAGATAACATTGTGCAACCAAGTTATAGTGTAGAACGTAATAATAGTCGATTCCGCTTAATTGGGACTCATCGGGACCAGGAAGTTTGCCCCGATTAAGCGGCTTCCCCAATTAGCCGAAGCGAACTTAAAATTAAACGATGAATATTTTTCTTTAAATACCTAGGACTTCCTTCATCGCCTTTCCGCATAAAATAAGGCTCTAACCAAGCTATTTTTTTTTTCTTCTGGTTACACACAGGCACAGTTGGATATTAATCATCAACGTCTTCTTCATCTAATTTTTAATGTTTCGATTTAATGCTTCAACAATTTTGCATCGTCATTCTTTATTTTCACCGTTACATGGTAAATTGTTATCTATTCTCGAAAACTCTCGATAATTAACAATAGAACTTCTAACATGTCTTCATTTCATTAAGCAAATTATCGCAATGTTACTTTAGTTGCACGTACAGATTAGCTACCAGGAGCACAGCTGTGTAAAGCGATTGATCGGTTGATAGTCCAAGACATTAATATTATTATGGCATTATTCGAGAAATCTGCGTTTTTATTAATATATCGTCGATAGGTATGTGGACGTGGGTTTCTAAGATTTATGGTCGGAAGTGCTGGGATGGGTGGGATGGCTGGGATGGGACCTGTCCTCCTTCCTGTATTCCTGTATATTAGAATAAGATCAAATTAAACAGAAATATGGGATACCTACTCCAGCCAGTCACAATATTCAAGAGTTAGTTGCATATTAAAATCATGAGTCGTAAATGTTCAAGCAACATGTGCCCAATCTCACATGTCAGAGATATAAGCATTTCAAAAGTAACGTAGTTATACGATTATTTTGATATATTGAAATATTCTATTGATTCCATATTACATATTGAATACAATTATCTTTGAGCGGACAGGATATTTTTTAAGATGATTCAGTACATGAAGCGAAGATATATAATTATAATGGGTCAATTTTGCAAATATTAAGCATGTAGACTTGATATGATTTTGTAAAAAATTGAATAAAATAATATTTTCCATATTCAAATTCTCCTCCATCCTTACTAAGCAACAAAAAACTACAACACTACACTTTTTCTTGAAACTATGTTTGTATATATTTAGCATTTTAATTTGTTCGGATATACTGTAACACCTCATTTTTATATACATTATATTTCATTGTCAAATCACAATTCATACCCCTTACCAGCATTATCTCCAGGCTACCTTGACACACAATCCATATTCCTCGTCCATATTCACACATCTTTTCAATAATCACACATTTTCTGCTCGCCGATTATTCAAGCAGCTAACAGGACCATCATCTACCTGGTCGTGCCGAGTCTTCCGCGGACGTCCTCTATTTCTGGTGACGTCAACTCTTGCGTCATATATCTTTCTTACTATTCTCTCCTCGTGCATCGGTTCCCTATGCCCAAACCGCCTGAGCGTTCCTTTCTTAATCTTACTTACTATACTAAGATCAGCTTTACAGCAGACAGAGTAACCTCTTTGTGTAAATTAAATGCTATACAATAATTGAAAGCGACAAAAAAACAGCCCCGCATAGAATAATGATCACAACATAACATCTCGACCGCGGCCGGTCTTCCGAACATGGTATTGGTCCAATTCATCAATACGAACAGGTATCCTATCCACTAATAATATAATCGTTATTAACTAGTTTTTAAATTGTGGTTTAGCCGGGACAACTAAGATTAATGAATGGGCGAGCACGAACGCAGATTATCGACAGCAGCTGCGGTAAATCCTACATTAAATAAAAACGTCATTTATGTTTGTAAATCCGCCCTCATCCTGTAAGATATTTGTACAGAAAAAATATATACAAATAGTTTATTTCGCACCACCCTCTGCATGTGCCCCACACGGAACTTCGCTTTACTGGTGGCGGCGGTTCCCAGTAAAGCACAATTCCACAAAATTTCGCTGCTTTTGTGTATAAGAGCCACTCGACGCCGCCAGTCGGTCTTCGGCCATAAAACTTGTTACAAATATAGCATGACATGCGACAGTTTGTCGTAGCTAGGAGCAGTATTAATAAGAATCAAATAGTCTCGGCCAAACTCTCGTTTAAAATCCGCAAGCTATTACCATCAGCAGAAAAAAACCGGTCGACCTAGCGTTTCACTTTCGGCAGGTGCTGCAGGTCCAGCTCCAGCATCCAACCCGACTCTGCTTGTGACACCGTGACCGCACGGCCAATGGATCTGAATAACCCGTTTGCGCCAAGTCGCGAACGTAACTGTTCTACACAGGCACTATTATGAACGAGCCTTACCGAATATGTCATTTTGGGTACCACCCCCTTATATTAGAGCAATATCTCTCTTTCATTCGATGAGCTCATTTATAAGCAGCTTATTCTATGCAATCTCCGGGATGCACGTCCCGTGCAGGGGATATGATAATTCCGGTTGTAAGTCGGAATTACCGGTAGGTGGAAAAGGAACATCGGAAGATGGAATGGGAAAAGATTAGTAAGGACCACTAATCTCGGGGAACCGGGATTTGGGAGAAATGCTTGCCTTACCTCGAGTGTGACGTCTACGAACATCCTTTAGTCGCCGCCAAAACCACACACTGCAATGTGCGAGAATGTCATTAATGAAAAATTAATAGAACTGGACTTTTTCAACATTAGCCTTACTACGCTTAAAGAATTATTTTTATGAACCACCACAAACTCAATTTTGACCAATCATTCTACCTACAACATCTTGCTCTCCCTTTACCACAATAACAGTTGCAACCTCCCCACCCTTTCTCCCATCTTTTTCCTATTTTTTTATCTTCTGCTATATTATGTACCTAAACATTTCTGTGGATTTTCATAATTAGCATCACATGTTAAATATTTATTATGTTAATTCTATTATGTTAATTTACAATGTCAAAATCCCTAATAAAATTACAATTAAATTAGAACCTCCGCTCCCAAATGAAGAGGATGTTTTCATCCGTGGCACATACAAATAAAACAATAAGCCACAAATCGACACCAAAAAACAGCGCAACACAGCACTGGAGATGACTGGTCCACAACGCCAATGATATTGCCGTTATCGAAATCAAATTTCAATATTGACTTAGTGGCGCCCGATAGCGTCAGGAGTCAAACTCAAACTGAGGACGAGCAATAGGTGTAGGGTTGAGGACCGGAATATGAACGCTGACATGTGACAATAACATTCTTCGCGGCCAATATTAAGAGCGTGTTTTCATTTTTCCAGTTCGAAATTCGATATATTCTACCTGAATTTCATATGCTTTCAAGATAATAGTTAATTCAGTATCAAAGATATAATTAATGACGTTATTTAAATCATGCGAGAGATGAAGGTTTGAATAAAAAGAGACAGTAAGAGAGTAAGAGACAGCAGTGCAAATAAAGTCAAATAGAGTTATATAATTGTTTTATTTATATCCATCCATTTTGATGATGAAACTCTACAAAGTTAACGCCGATTCTATCAATAATATGTGATTCCATTTTTGTGTAAGTTTAAACCAAAAACAAAAGCGGATCCTGCATCTGTTCGGACGCGCTCGAGGGCGGACATATTTTTCGGCGGTACACACCAAGTATAAATCTTCAAAAAACAAGAAAACATCATGATTCTTGTCTGAAAATATTGTCAAATACGATATAGTATATATTTATTTTTATCACACAATTTAATTTGTTTTCTGTATATATTTTAATTTGACTTTCATTTACTTATTTATGATTTCCTGCAACATGTGTGAATTGATTACGATTATGAGTAGTAAGTTAGTTAATTCCGATATTACGATATTATCGTAAAACGGTGATCACAATCACAGTTTTCAAATCATTGATATTATTGAATACCAATCACGCTCTCATCACAATGAATCAAAACTGGAAAATTATATCTTCACCGGTTCCCATGTCCCACTTCTCTTTTTACACAGTACAAGTGTTCAAATATTTTGTTTGTTGATCCAACGTTATTTATTCAAACTGATTATGTAAATTTCTTCACCGAAATTACTTTCGCTGTTCATAATAATTATGATTGTTTCGTATAAAATGAGAACACATTACACACATCAGTTCAGAGCCAGTCGTTTCAAGATACACATCGTGTAATAAACGATTCGTAAGTCTAAAATTCATGTTAAGGGAAGTCCAAACAACTTGCGGTCGCTGATAAAACGAAGACAGAAAAACCAAATGGAGGTCACCGATGCGCTGAAGTAATCGATCAGTAATAAATAGTATATCTACAGCTGGTGTGTTGATGCCAGTGGCGAGGGAGTCTTATTAAACAAAAAAATAACGAGTGTTCCATTGAGCAAAAAAAATAATAATTCAGACAAATTTTACATTTTTACAGAAAATTAATAATTTATCTCAATTTTATTAAAACAGATTATTAATAAGTAATTTAAAGACTTTAGATACTTCTGTAATAGACAAAAAACTTATATGAAGCGAAAAATATGTGATTAAATAAAATACTCTAAATATAATTAGTGCAATGTATAGTACATGACTTATAATAGTGTGTCACGCGACAGTACGCACGCCGCAACGCGCGTTTATTACGGATTGGATACGGAATGGATTGCGACCAAAATCAATATAATTTCGCTTTGATGAAGAAGTCACTTTAAAGTGAGGGACATATTTTATATTGACTTTTGATAGATAACAGATGAAATCTAAAAAGATTTGAATGGTATATTTTAAACATTTTCAAATCTACACTAACACATTATTTTAAATCTAGTCAACCGATTTCTCAAACCAATTCATGACATACCAGATAACTAAGAAATACTGAAACTATACTATAAATATACACGTATTAAGGCAATATTGCAACAGTACCTAATGTCAATAGCGTAAAAAATGTTGGACGTATTTTCTCATGAAACTATGTAAAAATGAATTTTCTTTTTACATTTAGTAGGTGGTATGTGCAGCAATTTTTTACCCCCAAAATTTTTTTTTAATTACTTTATTGTTTTTAATTTTTTACAAGATTATTATTATAATAAAAATTAAGTTAAAGCCTTTTTTGTGTTGTAATTAGTGTGATTATATTTGAATAAGCTTCATGATAATTTATATTTTCAATCTTTTAAAGGTGTTTTAATATAATACTTTCTCTTTTTATATGGGTTTATAGAGTAAACATTTTTATGGATTCATACTTTCTGTTGTTATCGTGTACTCATTGCGTCATTATTAAACAAGCACAATCTTAAAATTTATTTTTATTTAAAAAAATATTATTTATATTTATTATTTTTTATAAGTTTCTTTAAAGTTTTTATTGTATTTTTATAAATCATTTATATTTTTTTATAAGTTATTTATTAATTTATATATAATCATATTATAGGTATATTGTCTATGTAATTCTAATCAGTCATACTGGATGCGTTGTTAATATTTGATATATCGGTGATCGAAATCGGTTTTGTAAATCGTGATCACACTCACGACTCACGTTCTGCGGCCGAACTGATATTTCGATATTTGATATTATATCAGTAATTGTTAACCGTGACTACCGTGATCGAAATCGGATTTGTAAATTGTGATCACACTCACCCACTCACGGCCGTACCAATATTTCGATATTTGATGTATCAGTGATTCTTAACCGTGATTCCGCGCATGCGTAAATAAATAGTGATCAGTCACAATAATATTTGTTTATATTTGAATGTGAATCGTGATTTGGCGCATGCGCATTTGAGACGAAAATATTTATGAAGGAAAGAGATTGTAACTCGTGATCAGCGCCATCTAGTACATTCTGTCAAAACGTTTTATGCATATTAGGTGAGAATTTTAACGAAAAATAAATAAACATTTTTTAAAGCGTTTTCATTCTCTTTGTGATGATATTAAATTAGATTTATATTAATTATTTATGCTGGAATATTTTTTTTCACGCAAATAAAGTTTTAATATTAAAAAATACGCAATTTATTTTATTTTGTGTATTGCGATATCGCTCGGCGCATGCGCATTAATAATGAAACTGTGATCACAGTCACAGTTTTCAATATTATTATCGAATACCAATCACAATCACAGCAGTGAGTCAAAAGTAGCATTATTTATTCATCACTAGTTTGTACCGCATGTATATATACACGTACGAGTATATATATGTCGGAGATATATATCTATATACCATGCTTTCTAAATAATCTGCGGGCTTTAATCGATTTATTGTGACCTTCAATGTAACATTATTTTTGTGTAATTAATATCAATGAACAATTTACATCTATTGAGAGAGAGTCCTTATAGATTTTGTTATAGAGTTTGTATCACCATAGTGGGTAGTCAAATTGTGATTAGGTGTGGTGAGCGGTTTTATGATTACATTGCAATTAATAAATAAAAATTATCAATTTTTTCAGATTTAATTTCACTACAAGCCTAGAATTTAAAAATAAATTCGTAATCAGCAATCGTGTTAATCCATTACGGCACGTCGCGGTCGCTAACTTTCTACACACCGAACAATTTGGATTAAATATGAACATTTCACTTTCTCGGACCTAGCACCGCTCCGTGTCATCGCTGCTGAGGAGTCCATCGCTCCTGTCACCGCAGCAGCCCGGGGCTGGTGGCGCGTTCGGCAGATCGCCGCCACTGACTCGCCCGCGGGCGTTATACAATCGTTCATCTCATTTATTTCACTTTCGTTTGTACAACACGTGTATTATTTCCGGCGATTTGTGGTGTAAAAAATGTAAGTTGACGAATCGCGTAACGAGTATTGTGACGTCGAAAAGTAATTATTACGACGAAGATGGATGGAGGAGGAGCAGATTAATCTAGTCTAGCGTTCGAGACAAATATTTGACTGCAGACTCTTCGGAGAGTTACACAAGGTTTGGCAACGTGCCCTCGTCTGTTTGTTAAAAGAATGGGGCGAAATACTTGGATCAATATATTATAAAAAAAATATTATTGCCACGCCATCTTCTTCTGAATTAGTATGGACCGGACCGACCGCATTCGAGTTTTATCTAACTGGAATACATGCTAACGCAGCATCATGTGGCATATTCTTATGACAAAATGGAAATATATTTCTCAAATACGGTCATTTTCTGTCACGGACAATATGTCGCACCATCCATACGCTATTATAAAGCTTCTCTGGCGCAAATAAAAATAACTATTTCGCTCGAATTTCGTATCAGCGTGTGAATACAAGGTGATTGATGTCACAAAAGAAAAATTTGTGATTTCTCTCGGGAGTTGCATGAAATACGCTACCCGAAAGAAAAAGAAAAGAGGCGAGTTCAACAATTCCAAATGTTGCTAGCTTTAAAATTGCCATTAAATGAAAGAGAAAAAAACTTTCATACGTTTATGGTAGCAGTTTTTTTTCTGAATTTAAACTTTTAGAAAGAGATCACAGTATTGTTGAAGTAAACGACATTAAAAGTTTAGATAAATGATTTCGAAATTCTAGAAATTAAAAAACTAAATAAAATATAATAAATCTGACGTATAAACCGTTATTTAGAATATTCTCCAATTCAATTCCTGTACCTCTAACCCCTACTACCGCAATCTCCACTGCAGCCACGCCTACGACAGTCAATTTCGTTTCTTATTTTATGGATCAGTTAATGTACCTGTCTTGACGAAGATGCATTCGAAACCGGTCGACATCAAAGTAATCAACACGGTTAGTACATTAATGACCAATAATTAATTTCAGCGCTTACATAAATCTCTAACGAGCCGCCCTTATTACAGAAAGTGTACTTAACGGTCATATTATACCAACCTTCGTGTAGGTAACCGGTCGACTCGGGATTTCCACCAAGTACAAGAACAATTAGTAGGTGACTGCGGCAGGGGACAGATCAGATTATAAGATGAATGCAAGATATATGAAGGCCGGGTAGGCCCGGGACTCGGAGACCTCGTACAGAATTAAATCAGATTTGACGGGATAATACGAGGAAGGTGACGGAATCGTGAGAGGGACGTCTGGGAAGAATGAAGTCCAGGATAGCTAATTATCTCGTGTATGGTGGTGCCCACACTTACAAACTTTTAAATACTGTTCGTAATCTTGTTTTCATTATACGAGTATACAAAATGGAATAATCCAACTGGTAATATCGTAGAAGGTAAAAAAAAGGATCCTCGGAGGATCTCAGAAATACAGCCGACATTATTATTTCATAAACTAGCCACTGAGAGGTCCACGAGGTTCCCGATGTAATATGTCACAAAATTGCGCTAAATAAGTGAACATTTTATAAAATAATATCCTAAGTATAAAGTAAAATAAATGTACAACGTTTTTATTTCCCACAAAACAAAAGATTTCCATCTGAATTTGAAATCAAATTCAGATGTTCGAAGAGACCAAAACAAAATATTATAATTTTTCACTAAACTAAACTTTGTACAGTTGATATAGGTATCTACTACATAAAATAACTCTAACTAAAATAAGTTTTATGAAAAATTAATATAATCATGTTACACCACAAAGTAACTGCCATGTCAATTAATTATATCGACATACAATAATCTGTATACGAGGTGGAGCGGGGCGAATGACAAAAACATATTCTATACAAGGATGGTTATGATACGTGTAACGCGTCATTATTTAACTATTAATTTACCATCACGCCGTTTCCCCGTAGGGCTAGGCAGAGGATACAAAGCGATTTTCAAAAATGCGCCTAAGCGACCGCGTTACCGTTATTTTACCTCTTCTGTCAAATATAATTTTTATTTCTGTATATTTATGTCGTTTATTATATTTTTTAATTTTGATTACTTTGAGATACTAAGACTTATTATTATAAGATACCTACATACCTAGTACAATACTGATGTATATTAAGAATTTTTTATATAGTGTTTGTGAAAACTTATAAATTGTTATAATTCGTTAATAACTCATATATTCTGTACCTTTACTTTCCATAATAATAATAAATTTATAAATATAAATAAATAAGACGGTAGACTAATCTTACACTGACGTTTGAAAAGCGCGACGCGTGTGCAATAGTGTTTAAAACAAACAACGGTAAGTACTTGTACGAGTACATGTGATTTTGAGACTAATAATTAAGTAAGTTAATTACGATGGCGCAATCGTTGATAGCGTTTAGACAAAACGAGTTTCAAGTATTTAGTTTGCTGTGTCTAATTTTATAATCGCTACCTTACATTGTTGCTGAGATATCAGCGTATTGTTGTACAGCTGGAAATTTTTGCGTGGATATCAAATAAATAATACGATATGGAGCTAAAAAAAAAAACAAGTAATATTCGCATTTTTTTTCTAGGCTGAATTTTATTCATCTTTATCTGTATGTTTAACATGAATGTCTACAATACGTTTCATGCATGTTGAATAATAAATGAAATCGGTGTATAAACATTTTTGGAGTCGTAGCTTCGAGCTCAAAGGAACTAACAATTACTTACACCATTTTTTCAATGACATATTCCGCGCGATTTAATTAAGCCAATGTCACCAATATAATCGAGCTCGATAAGCTTAAAAAACACTTTAATAACGTTGGGTTAAGTGAAACGGTTAAAAGATTAACTAAACGACAATTTACTATTTCACCGGGGTTGAATCGTCGTTCTTTAAGCGCGTTCATTTTACGATTCCTTTTATTGTTTTAGATTAGTCACATTCTGCCTCTTTTCGACGGGAAAAAAATTAGACCCGGAATAAAATAGAAAAAAATATTAGTATAATTGTATTCTTTACAAAAATATCGGGGAGAGAGAAATTCTTGTTTTTTTTTAAAAAAAAAATGTATAAAAGCCAAATTACTGCACTTCAATATTAGCTTATTCAACATTAACCCATTACTGCACAATAGAGTGCCAACTTGCTATTTACAAAATAAACAAAATACCGAAAAACTGAAAGTCGGCAGAAAAAGCGAGTCACCTCAGTGCTTCCCCATCGGTGTGCGGTCACTTCCTCTCCATGGCGACCTTCCAATCTGCGGACAGAGGGAAAACATTACATTAGTATTCTGCAGTGTCAAGTCGAGTGATCATCATAATTACAAAGATAGCGACCCGGGCGCGAGGGCGCGAGGGCGTGAGGCCGTGAGGGCGTGAGAGCGATGCGCAGATAGTGTCCAACAGCCGAGACACGCCGCAATAATCACGTTCAAAACGTCAGCGACAGTTTTACCTGACTTACTTGCCAGTTTTAATGTATCAATAATTTCAATCTATTTATATCTATCGACCGCACGTGGAATTTTCTTTCACTTTTGACAGCTGTTTGACATTTTTTATCAAAAAACACAAATCTTTGAAGAGATGTCGAAACCATTGTAAAAGCCTGCTCCATACCCGATGATCAAAATCCGAGTTTAAACCCGGACGGCAGGATGGTGACGACGACCCTCACCGCATTAATTGCAGAAAACAACTTTTGGCTTCACAGATCGACGAATCCTGTAGTAAAACCGGAATATTGACGAAGCATCGTCAGCAAAAGTGCACTCGGCTTCAAGGATAGATAGTAGAATTTGACGGCACAAGGAACCTCTCCTTCCTAGAAAATTTCCTACCGCAATAATCTTCTCCAAATGTTCAATCCTTCGTCTTAAAAGAATGCAAAACTCTTTGGAATCGTGAGGTAAAAAAAATGTATTTTTCATAAAGTGTATAATGGAAGTGGAATAATAAGTCTTCTTTCATAATAAAGAACTACGTTCTTGTCAGCGCAATGATCGTCATACGTCTCTGTTCTGGACACTATCCAGATGCTGCATTTAGATATCTGCATTGGCCTTGCTCATTATTTGGTGAATGTATTTTTGTCTTTCTTACAATTATAATGCTATTCTGAGGTAGATACAAATTGCATCTAAGAATGTGACCTAACTATTGGCCCCTTCGATTTTCAACAGCGTTTATTGTGGTCATATTTTCTTGCACTATCCTTAGAACCTCCTCATTTGTAATTCTCTCGGTCCAGCTAATTCTTTTCATCCTTTTCCAGCACCACATACGGAGTGCTTCCAACTTATTTCTCTATCTGGTTAAATGTCTAGGTTTCCCTTTAGTATAATGACAGATACGATATACACGAATACCTCGCTTTATGGCCTAGATGCTTTCCGGGAAAGTTGACAGTAAAACAGATAATTTATTTTGATACACCCATAGAAATTCCATACAATCCGTGTCAATTTAATAGGAAAGTTCAAAATTAATTTTTTACTTTAATTTTCTTTAATTCCATTACAAAAATGAGCAAAAACAAAATAAGAATATTAAATAAATAATAAATGCTGTCATCAGCTCGACCATGTGTTAAGAAAAAGTGACCTTTTTGAAAAATTGATCCGACATTTTGTTGTTTTGCCTTTCTTTTTGCAGTTATAGAAGTTGATGGATGATTAATGGTCTGCATTCTTCGTTGGGATCATTGAAGATCATCAAACAGAGTGTTTATTCTCTGTTAAAAGAGTATTTTACGTATTTTAGGCATATATCGAATGTAATGGAAGCATGGACACTTACCGAAGAACGATCTACAGAAGAACGTTCAAAATAAGCTGGATAGATAGTCACGAATGAAAGTGTTATGGTTCGGATGAATAATAGGTATTTAAAACTTCAATATCTCAAACATGTGATGAGACACCCAGAGATGAGATCTTGCACCTCAAAATGCAGTGAAAGATTGCTGGAAGTCGGGGTCTTGTAGAAGGAAAACATTATGGCTGAAAAACCTGAGGTCTGGTTCGGGCAGTCTACCCGTATTAGCCGAGCTGCAGCAGGCCACGGTAAACAAAGTGATGGCAGTCAACGAATAGAGGGTAAGAAGAAGATATCAAAAACTCGGGCCGCAAATCGAAAGTGGTATATTTTTCATATTTCAATTTATTATTGATGATTTGTTTCATCGTTAAAATCTGGTTTTACTATTGTTTTGTTTTTGTGTCCAATTAACTTCTGGCGAAATGTGTTATTCTACTAACTAGGTATTTGTAGTTTTCTACTAGTTCACTTATTTTTAATGCTGATTTAATAAGTATAAATAAATACCGTAACAACCATAAATCTTCCTTAGGGCGCTTCCTGCTGCAGCCGATTCTCGGTGATGATATTCACAAATATTATTCCGCAGCGAGAGCCCTTCGGCTCAATACTATTACACAATAATATCCGGATACGAGTGGAATAAATTTCAACGGACAAAGCGATCTACAGAACCAAGTTAAATACCGTATTGTTCGAACAAAAGAGGCTGCCGTACCGCGGTACCAGCTTACCTGCTCAGTGTACAAAGGCAGCAAGTCCTGGCCGCTCGATAGACGAAACGCTTCGTTCCGCACAAAGGAGTGCGTGTGTACACATGATGTTACAAAACCGTGTTTTACGGCCGCGGTGGGCGCCCCGCGTCGGCCCTCGCTGTTAACTGTTCACTCAGCGGTCCGTGGGTTAACTGACAAAAACACTAATCAGAACCAACGGACTACGGCTCCACCATAAACGGGCACTGACAGAACATTGTACTTAATCGAGTTTTGTATATTTTGTTATGATTAGTCTCGGCAATGTAATACTGTGTATATATGGACGAGGTACGTCTCACCAGCCCGCGAAGCGACACTGGCTCGGCGGAAATGGCCCGCTGGACTTTGACGTTTGACAGATACGATGGCATTGTTTCCTTATTCGTTCTGATAGATGAACGACAGAATGACAATTATTCAAAAATGTTCTCATGTTTCCATGACCGTTTTCCGGGCCATTCTGCCGCGCATACCCAACCTCTCTGCCCGACGTTTCGGAACCTGGTGTCTCCGAGGCTGATAGTTTAGGCTGATAATTCACATAGAACTATTAACCGACTGTAAAAAGTTCAATGTGAATTTTTATTTGTTGTTTTTACAAGCATTTTATTGTCAATTTTGTCTCATTTAAAATTAATTTATATATAAACGTCTGTGTATATTGATACATAACCGATTCGTGGGAAAGCCTACGAAGGGCATTGATGAACAAAAATTTAATAAAAACTTTAGCACATATTAAAATAAAATAGGTAATAACGAGTTGAATATTTCAGACACGTGTATAGGCACTTCATAAGACCAGATATTGCAAATAAAAATATAAATGCGAGGATCCAATTGAAAGAAGGTCCTCCGTAAGCGACAATACCAAGCGTTGGCGTGCGAGAAAAAGTCAACTTTAGACAAGAATACAAATTGTAACCTCGGATCAACGAGGATCATTTGTTAACTTCATTTTTTTGTGTCATAATTACTTATTATGAGGACACCTTGCAAACTGATTAACATTTTAGACACACGGCGTTCACAGGTTGACCAATAACAAATTTCAACGTGTTGAAGTACATATTTCGCTTTTGACATACGTTTTAGAAACGTCACCATAAATCACCGAGGCCGTTTTGCAATTCTGTCACCGCAGTAATTAGGAAACGTAACAGAACCACCTCACGTGGAGAAAGCGACCAGCGACCAGCGCCGGTGTCGGAGTCAATAGTCAACAGTCAGCACGGACACCGGAGTGCGTCACGTGCCCTGCATGCCCGACTCCTGGCCGCTGTTGCGTCATCCGGCTCGTTACCGTAATACCATTATATTAGTCCGGTCAGGAGTGCGGCGGTGGACAATTAGCTGCCGTTCTGGTTTGCTCTCCGCTTGACGACCGGTACAAACGTCATCCACATTATAAAAAAGCTCGTTTCTATATATTCTTACGTTAAACCGCAGAATGGTGGTGTAGTAGTATAACCTGTCTGGTAATTTGAAGATTATGGAATAAATAATTGGTTGGAATGTTTGCTTTTAATTGCTTATGACTGGCTATTAGGCTAATAAATAATTATCGTTTTACAATTAATATGATCGGTGCTGGGCGTCTCGTCTTGTACCGATTGTCGATTAACCGATACCGCATCAATTCTGAATCATTATTATTGTATATTAATTAATATGTAGCTATTATTAGAATTTATGCTAATTAGTGTAATGACAAGAATTCGATATCGTTGATCTCGAAAGCCATGATCCACGAGCCACGAGCCTTGTACTTGAACGATATATATATATATATAAAATGTAACATTCCTGTTTTAACATTACTTTTTTTATTTATTTCACATTTTTACAATTTTTTATAAGATGTATTAAGTATTTTACATTTTTTAAATATGGCTTTTCTTTCGCTTACCTCTTCATACTTTATTACTGTATATGTATTAGTATACATAAAGACGGAAAATACTAAAAAAAATAAAAAAATAAACGTGGAATTAAATTCGAGCAAAAAAAAAAATTTAATTATGGAATAAACAAGTATCGCATCTAACAAATAGGTAATGTTTTGTTTTTCTAGTATTTCGCGTATATCTGATAGATATTTTAAGTGGCACAGTGAAATTGCAGTTATTTCAGAACATAGCTCTATGGTATTTTTTTACTTACTTACCGTCACACCGTTTCTCCGCAGGGGTAGGCGGAGAGGATAGAGCGCCACACTCTTCCGTCCTGACACACAATTTTCGCCTCATCCACATTCATATATCTTTCGTACAAGCTCGCCGATTATTGAGGTTTCTAACAGGACCATCTTCCAGTATCTGATTTACCTGGTCGTGCCAAGTATTCCGCGGAAGTCCTCTAATTCTGGTGTCATCAACACTTGCATTTTGTATATTTCTTAATATCTTCTCCTCATTCATCCCTTCCAATGGTATTTTTTAATTTGTATTATTACGTTCTAATAAACACAATATATAAAAAAAATACTGCCACTTGCGAAATATAACTATAAATTACCTATCTAATTAAGTTCCTTTATGTAATATTTTTAAAATGCAGCTATTTTTTGAAAATGAATATTATTGTAAGTACGCGCCTTAAATCACTTATTAATATTTACTAAAATGATTTTATTTTTTAGTTAATCGTTTAAGTTTAATTAATCGGTACAGCCTTACTTTCAAGTGTCGTTTTAAGGTACTCTATGTAGAACCCCACGCAAGGAATGCGAGCAGTGGCTCATGCACCATACAAACAACGCAACAACATTGTATGAACAGGTCGCACTGCACTGTATCGAGATGCTGCCGAAGTGATTTTGAAACAAATAATACATAAAATAAAATTTCTTTGAATTGAATCAACAGACGGAATTATGAAGACAAGGGCGAGGTCGGGGAACTTGTTATCGTTTGGGAGTAGCACGCTTCGTGACCTAGATGAATTGGCGCCGGCAAAGCGTGCAGCCGTGCTTCTATTAGTTCGTTTTGTGGCCAACTGCGCGGAGAAGAGATGCCGTGCCCTGATCGCCTCTTCGCGTCTTTCTTAAATTAAGTCAGCTTTTGGATTTACAGTTGAGCGTACGGGAACATCACAACCAATAAAACACAAGAAATTAGACATTTTATCACGGTGCTGAAACGCACACTATAATGGCTTTTGTTCGGAGATAAATAAATCTCAGAGATTTACTTGAGATTAATCTCAGAATCTAGTCAGCTTGACATTGGTAGAAATAGACAAAAACACATTCCCGAGTACCGACACGATGTTCGATTTGATAGCGAGAATTGACAAAAATTTCAAATGCAACTATTTATTCTTATAGATATTAAATTATAACTAATTTGCATTTTACTTTAAAATTGGCAAATTTGACTTTGTGGTTAAAATTATTATTTTTTTATTTGTTAACTTTATATTATTAACCACTTATTGAGTTTAAATACAACTACCGGTTTCAAAAAATATCAGGATGAAGAAGAAAATGATATTTTTCGAAACCGGTAGATATATTTAAACTCATTAAGTGGTTAATAAAATAAAGTTAACAAATAAAAATAATTTGTATTTTAACTGCAACTGAGGTGATTCAAATTCACCCAACTGATGAACAAAATATCAATGGTTAATAAACGGACATTTAACGTTTGACGTACAACAAGTATGAAGTGAGGCAAATCTTTGATCGATGAAATTGTGAATCTGAATTGACTAGAAAAGCCGGGAGCGTAATCCCTGTCTCAGAGATTGTCTCGATTCGAAAATCCCATCCATGGATACGACATGTGGAGGTCCTGAACGCGCCTCATAATTACCTGATTGGCAACAGACCTCGTATCAAGGTCCGCTTGGTACCGACCCGTAGAACCAGACAACAATACATCGCAGCGTAACCGCTCTGGGAGCTAGCCTTAAGAATTAACTTCTCTCTCAGCCGGTTTCTAGAACGCCATAGACCTAATCTTCAATTTCACCTCAACTTGTGTGCTGTAAACTATGTTTATCTTATTTCATCTACCTGTTCCAGCCACACACACACAAACACATATCCGCATATACAAGGAACAGAGTGATGTCAGCCTCATTCAAACAGATTCATCTGCCAAACGCGCATAAACATTAATATCAATACAGGTTACAAACAATAAATACATTCACCAAAGATCTCATAAAAGTATAAAACACCATAAATAACATTATTGTCCACTTACAGTAACGGATTACAACGTAAACACTTTTATTTACATAACCGTAATGAACACAAATAGGTATTAAACCGGTAATTTAGCGAATTTTTGCACCTGGCTAATTAATTTTACTAGATAAGGAATAAATTGTGTAAAAATTCATAATAAAAATAAATAAAGAAACGCGTTCTAGAAATATGGTGCTAGCGACCCAAGTCGCACATATCGTGGACCGACCGGCTCTCGATTAACGTCGTCTGCTGTACAAACGCGCGCCTAAATCTTGAGCCACATCGCAAGGTTCAAGGCATTGCACTGCACTGCTGCAATCGAGCACTCTGGCCTCTGATAAGAGCGAGACAAAACAAAACTTCGCGTAAATATCCAAAGATGGCGAACATGTCAGCTGTCATGGTGACAGAGGCGCGCGACAGCCGAGACACATTTCCGTATATGGAAACGAATCTTCAGCTGACATCGCGATAAATGTTTTATATTCACTAATGTGATGTTTCATCATTTCGGTCGTTTCGCTACAAAAAGTACTGCAAGTGAAAGTGTTATGCAACAAGTATTATGATCGCAAATATGTGACAGCGAGCGTATCGAGACTGTCGCGCGCTGGAGGAGAATGGCTTCTTCTTCTTCCTGCGCTTGAGCCCCATCTGATCGACGGACATGGAATGACGGTCGCCGTTCCAGCGTTTGCATATCTTCACCATTATTTGGCTGGATAGGTAGAGCCGACGGGTTACCGGGTAGAGCTTCGCTTCACCACATTAAATATTGTTATTCATTATTAAAAAGAACACGTGATTGCGGGATTAGAAGGAATAGGTCATCGGATCCCCCGGAACGATGACCTATTAAGAAATGAAAGGAATCTCGGACATTAAGGTCTGTGTCTCCCGCTGGGGGTTGCTGGGATGGGCAATGCCTGGAAAAGCAGTTGCTAGAGAGACATAACGGAGCATTCTACTAGGACTCCCTCGCACTCTTGCGACCTGGACAGGGGGAATTTCTGCCGGACTGTGTCCGAGTTCTGCGACTGAAATACATAAATGTGACGTCTACCCTTCCCTTTTGGGGGTGTGTGATTTCAATAGCTTCTTTCTGGCTGCCTTTTGAAATTAATGTGACAACAAGTCTCTCATATTGTACAGGTATGGTTCTGGTACGACGATACTGGAACCAACCTATGATGGTGTCGTGATGATATGACTAAATGTAATAAAATAAATAAAAATATATGCAATCATGACGAATCGAAACGAGGGTAAACAACTCTCAAAACTATTCGGGATTGGGTGTACATAAATAAATAAATAAGGAGAACACATTATTATTGTGAAGTTGTATTTTTATCAGAACATAGTACTGTGCTATTTTAATACTAATTAAATGTATCAATTAGAAAGATATACAGGAAAACTCAATTTATCGAAAATATTTTTTGTCGCTATCGGGATTCTCGAACCTGGATCGTTTCATATCCGGGGAAATGCGTAACCGATTACACCACACCAACATATTAAGTTGACGACAAATATTCGAACATAAATGCTGCGTTCTTTCAAATTGATGCATCTATTATTCCAAATACCTTTGAGTAATATTCGCTAGGAACCGCCAGAAATGAAATATAAAACCAACAAAAATATTTTTTCTTTAAATTGAATTTTCCTGTACATTTAATTTGTATTAAAATATAGTGGTTATTTCTAATTAGGTATTTAGTAACTTTTTTTAATAAACCACATGAATAATAGCAAGTATATTTTACTAATGTCTACCTTGCCAATTATCTAATTCCTCTATGTTTGAACTAATGCTAAACGTGCAAACTTTTGAATGCGAATAATCGGTTGAAATTGGAAGCAATCTGCGACTACTGTAACCTCCTGAGCACCCCGCCTACTCGGACACCTCCTCGCAGTGGCAACACTTCTGATATATACAAGCTCTATAGATAATAGACTGGCCAAATCTCAAAGTTCTTCAGCCATGATGTTCTTCTTCTTTCCTTTCTTCAAATTCAAAATTTCAAGTTTTTATGGTGTATTCGTCCGAATCGTATATCTTTTATTTATAAATCTATTCGTCCAGCTGATTTTAAACATTCTTCAGTAGATCTTTATCTTAAACGCATAAAAGAATTGCGGAGAACTAAAATAAAGTCACGTCCTCTTCTGTAAACAACACCTGTTTGTCCACAGCAAAGGGAACCTGCCGTGTGTGCACGATCCAGTGCAGGCTCGGGGGCTTCTGAATGATCGATTTATCTGCCGACGATAAGAACAGCTCCGCTATTCCGCTACTAGGTGCAATTGAACCGTGACATTGTAAGAGGTTAAATGAAACGAGATGAACTCAAGATGAGGACAATCACACTTTTTATGGAGCCTATTCAATTAATATTCCCACGTTATTCTGAATTAAACTTCCTTGGCTACCGTACCATCCGATTCAACGATGTATTTTGCCAACGTGTTAGATGCCACTGCATGGTCCGTCATCGGGGCTAGTGAACTGCTGGATCGCCATCAGATTAATCCAGAAAAATCATAAAAAATTATAAATGGCCATTAAAACATAGTCCAATATCTAATACAGACTCTGACACGAAATCTCCCATACATATATATCTATAACGTTTCGGATAAATTTAGCGAAAGACATTCCATAAAAATAACTAACTAAAAATTCCAATAAAAGTAGTCTGAAAATTGATGCTGGTAAACTGGTAGAACAAGCAACGTAAACGCCACTCATCGTACCAACTTACAGAGATAATAATTACCTACCTGGACCTACTCATTGATTCACTATAGTAGTGCATTCTTGTTAATTTTTTATTCTTCTTCTAAATAAGCAATCCACCCTTCAAGAGTGATTTGTGTCATTAATCAAGTTAAAACTTTATTTTATAAAAAAAAGTACAATAATATTATAGAATAGGAAATATTATAAGTCAATACCATTGTCGTTCAAAAAATTTGCTATTATATAGATTAAATGTGACGAGTTAAGGGAAAGAGATGACATAAGTTAACCGGGAGTTGAAAATTACCATTAACGAGATTACTGTGAAAAAAACCTGTGATCCGCAATGGACAGGCAAAAAAGATATGGTCAAGGATTTCCTTCTCGGCACCACACCACCACACACACATTGGGGAATCTATTAAGTTCAATCTGAATATTTTGTTAATTTGTGTTCAAATTTGATTGGCATATTGTGGACGATATGTATATTAATTTTAATTTGAAGTATTCAATGAGTACTTGACAGAGACTGCTTTATCAGAGATATTGTATTTAATAAATTCAGATTTCAAAGATCGACGTTGGGACGCATCCAATTCAGCTCCCTTTCGCTTAGAAAATATGATATGTAGTTGTTATAATAATGCAGTACTTATATTTTGTTTATTTTCTATCTATTTCTCCCTTTATTTTACTTAAAAAGTATACAACCTTCATAAATATATTTTTAATCAAATGACATTTTATTTGTGATGTTGCGATATTTCGACAAATTTCCTGTACATCTTTCTACGCGATTTATCAAAATTTTAATGTTCCTTTATTTAATAAAATATTTACACAATTGTTAATACACAGTTGTAATATTTTCAGAATAGTTTCACGCTAGCCAATATAATACATCAATAAAAGCTCACTACCCGACTCAGCGTGGGAATGTTTCTAGTAAGTGGGTTTATCATCATCATCTCGAAGAAAATAATATGCAAGTAATTAAGCGTGTAAAATTAAAGTTTCAAATAAATCATACATTTATTCATAGTTTGATTAAGTCTAATTTATCGATGACCGCCGCCGTCTGATGTTGGTGTCTGAGCGGACAATAGTTTGTGAAATTGTCTAACCTAATTATTATTATTATCGTCGCCCGTCGCAACAACGGTCGGTCCAGCGAGGCGGCCACCGGCTAACTGGCCGTACGCTCGGTGCACAATCGCCTCCGAGTGCACTCACGGCGCGCGCGATTGCACTCGGGGTAGGCGATCGGATGGATATTGGCTCATAAGGAGACATCGGAAAAATTAAACTACGATACAAACGCACACCGGTAAACTAGGTTTCCGTGGGCATTTGCAGACTGAAGTATATAACATATTTGAATCTTTCCTGTTATCTGGCCGCTGCTCTCTACTGACTCAGATGACACTGGTATCTTTTGTTCTCGTTTGATGATTCCTTATTTATAAACTCACTCGAGTTCAGCTATCCGTCTGGTTAGGTTACACAAAGTTTTAAAATGTATAAAAAATAGTGGCGAACAGATAAAAACCTACCGTCTTACATCGATTACCGGCGCTTTATGATGCTTGTACATAAATGAGACTGTTCTTTCGTCTCATGAGATTAGTCGGTAGAGGTGGTTGATATGATATAATCAATTGGGTCATTCTACTATGCACACAAAATTCAATAATCATTAGTCAAAGCTGGCTTCGCGCTCAACTCTATTGTAATTTACGTGATTTTCAAGACAAGTCCTTTCCACGTACACGAGCCATTAGCCTCGTTCAAAATAAACTGTAATTGTGTGATCGGTGCTGGATAGCAACGATGATTGTTACATATTGTGATTTAAAAGCTACGGAACTGTGTGTACAGTGATTGCTCGCGTATTACAAATAATCCCAGTTACCAATCATAGTTACAATCGAACACTAATAAAACAATTACATTCGCAATTATGGAGTCCGATCCTGGATCCTCGGATCCTGCCTCGGTTTGCAATATTTATATGTGAAGCTACAAAAAACTTTTACATGACACTTTTTATCGAGAAACATGAACATAATTTTTTTTACAAACTATACATCATAAACATTATTATACAAATATACAAAAAAGCCGAACAAGCTTCATAATGTAAGATATGTTCACTGTCTCCTTAACTTGACCGAAGTCTGTACTAAAGGGGATAGGTTCATCCGCTGTCCGTCATACAAATATGAAAACCATTATTATTATTATTAATATATATTTTTATCTAAACCAAAAGTATTTTGAATGAGGTAAACAGGGTTTTAAAAGAATTGTAATAACATAATAAATAAGTAAAATACTCTCGCTATCCCATGGTTAAAACACTATGCAAAACAGAAAAATTATTATAAAGAAATGATGTTCTGTTCATGTGATCGTTTCCATGAATCTTTGGTCAGTTTCCTTTCTGCCAACACCCAATAACCAGCTCCTGAGATGGTGTTTGAGTTTGTCCATCGAGAATTGTTTCATACTGCTAGGTTTTGGGAGTCAGAAACATATAGAAGGATTGACCAAAGCTTGTTTTCATTTTAGGCTTCACGGTGAGCCTATTCTTTTTTGCTCTCGTAACATAATTATGAGATGGATATTGATGAAGCTCTTTGTTGGAATGAAAATAAAGGATCACCCTTTTTACATAGAATTGTCGAATATCATGAAGCTGACATTCCTCAAACAGTGAGTCAGAAGACAACCCATATGGTTTTCTGTAGACTGGTTCTAAATATTTATTTATAATTATATTTAAGTTCCTGTGTGTATTTTTCATTTTTATTAGTCCAGATATATGCTGTAACATCTTATTTTTCTGTATATTGTATTTCATTGTCAGTGCACGGTTCATACTCACCGTCAGTGCAGTGCGCAGTACCTACAGTGACTATATTATTAATTTTAATATAAACCATATTCTTTTAAGTGGTGTGTCATTGAGCTGTTAATGCCTTGTCAATTGTAATTCAGTTATAAGTAGATTAGTAGATACGTAGAACGTACCAAAATTAGATCAATACTAAATGATAATACACTGGATGCTTTTCTATTACTTCGGGCATATTACGTTATTTTTTGTTCAACAATTCTTTACATATTTTCATTTATATAAAGTATTTTTATTTATTCTTTCTGTCCTCTTCTATAAATGTATAAAGAATGTTTATTAATCAACATTACACCCAAAACTTAATCCTAGACTTGCAATTTTAGCCCAGGATTGGATTCACTCCACAATTACAGTTTACTTCATCACCGCGCACTAAATACACATTTATTTTAACACGCGCCATTTATATGCTAATAAAAAATTAAAGTCAGTATAGCAAAGACAGTAAACAGTTTTGAATACGATTTCAAGCGACGATTACGCTCATAACACATTAATAATCCCGACATAAGACGGCGGGATATAAAAAATGATTAGCCTTCCGAGGGACCAGTTTACTGTGGCAAAAAACGCGGCAGCATGACTGCGACGACTGCACGCGCCGGTCACATGACAGCGGATAATGCGCTTAAGTGGCTTATTAGCATTTCTCTCACGACACGGCATGACACAATTGTACATAAACAGTAGCCACCCAGTACCTGCCGTGCCTGCGTTCGGTAGGTCGCCCTTGAACAACTTTCGAACTGCGCGGTGGATACGGGATTAGATCCTGAACTACCAGAGGCAGAACAAGGCTTCAAAAGCTAGGGTGCCAGGTGGAAACCTGTGTATTGTCGCTTTGTCGAGCTTGTTTTTTGCTACCTTTCTCAATCTAGGCGTCGCTTTTTCTGAACTGGATCATCGAGTTAATAACGAAATGAAATGAAATTGGGAGGCAAAAAATTATAATTAATAGAGAAATGCTGACGTTTCCGCGAGATAATCATTTTTAGAATGCGAATCATACGGTTACGTCACAAATTGAGAATTTTCAAGATGTAATGTGTGAGTTTTAACGAAGAATTACATCTTATTTTTTAAGCTTCAAAACAAAAAATAATAAAATAAATATTAATTAAATATATTAATTAGAAAGATACATATAAAATCAATTTTATCGAAAAATATTGTTGCTGCGCCACCGGAATTCGAACCTGGATCTCTTTCCAAACCGGGGAAGGTGCGTTATCCAACTATGCTACAGCGGCGATATTTTTTAGCGACTAATTTTCGAAACTATATGTTACTTTTTTGGTATTAATACATTTAATCGTTCCATCTACCTTATTTTTACGGAATCTCAAATATCTTTGAGCAATCTGATAGCAGACGCCAGATTTTTATTAAATTTTGGACACATTGATACAATAATACTTGCGCCAATTTTTGGTTCGAGTAGGTGGTTCAAGTTACCGAGAACACAGTCACAGTAGAGCCGGAAATGCACGAAATTGTCATGATTTTGTGCGAGACCACCATATGCAGGGGTAAACAGGTGACTCACGGCCGCCCCTCCGAGCGCGCCCTCCCCGGGGCGAGGTAAAACTTTGGGGTTCATCCCCTCGTCCTTCGCGAGGGCGCGGTCTGATAAACCGAGCGTCATTCGACTCGCTCGCTAACTCCGCCGGGATAGGCAGAGAAGATAAGATACGAAATTAGTTACGCAGATCGGCGATTCCGAGCTACCTATTAATTGTGTTATTTCACCACCTCCGGTCAAGTAGTCGTGGAGTAGCGTGACAAGTGTGTTTCGCAAGTGCTACATATAACAATCTTTCATTGAGTATTTCTCTTTTACTATGGTCACTTCACTATGTGTATGTATATTTTTTATTTAGTTGCAAAAATTATAACATTCTTACATCTAGTATGCAACAATAACTTTAAAAAAATGATATCGTATATCAATTACCATTAGGTAAAGAGATATTATAAGTACAAAAGATAATAAACACATGAAAAGTGATTAGTTATTAAACTTAAATACAACATTTAACCTATGAAAAGTAACGAGACTAGGTGCTTGCTTCACATTTGCTGGCAGTTCATCGAACAATTTGAAACCATTATAGTATAAAGTTTGTGCCAGATTTGTTTGTGTAAGTCCAAAATCCACCACTTCTCGTAGGAATACGCGTGGACCTCAAAATTATACATTATATTTTTATTCATGTATGATGGCAATAATCGATTTTTAATTTAGTACCTATATCAATACTAGAACATTTTGTATAATTTTTTGCTTAGCCGTCATCAATTTTAGTTATTTTAGCATATAATTTATTCTTATATATCTATTACATTTTAAAATAGTCCTCATTGGTCTGTTTTGAATTATTTAAATATTTTTCTACTCAGCTTCATTTTCGAAAAGTAGTACTTGCACAATAATTTATATGCGGAGTGACAATAGAATTACACGCTGACAAATTTAAACAAAACAATCTCATTACATCCGTCCGCGTCGCATTTTCTTCTACTTTTACTTCTTCGCTTACCGAACGTCAGCTATCATTATATTATTTGCAGCAACTCGAAACAGTCGGATTGTGGACTTCCTGAATCATTTCATTACCTTGGACGATTCTTCAGCCAGGATATTCAAGGCCTATTCTGTTACCGATCTTGACTCGAATGATGATATCCTCCGTGTCATCTTTTCCGAGTTTTAATCGGTTTAATGACATATTTTTCCTTATTTTTGTAAACATACTTTAGTAGTCATCTGTATATGGTTCAAGTCGCCTATATACGGTTTCAGAAAGTCCATACGACGATGCCATATAAATGTACAGTGAACACGTGCCATCGCATCATTCTCATTCGCAAATTTAGGGCACGGCTGCAAAATACTTTCTTCATGTGGAAGAATACGGCACGAACTTTCTCAATACATTTAATTTCCACGTCTCAACCGGCAACATAAAACATACAAACACACTTTGATAACTATCTCAAGTGAGTTTTCCGAGCCTATCTGCCGTGTATCTCCGACCTCGGTCAGAGAGGTCAAACTTGACAATATACAATGCCAGAATTGCCGTAGATCGGAAGAGATCGAGTTAGCTCATTGTATCTGTAATGTTGTGATGATGATACGCTACTTACCTATAAGACTTATCTGAACCATCAAAAGTGGACTGACGTGTTGTCGCGCTCTTTGTGACCGTGCCTTTGGAACACGTCTTCGATTCGTGTCGCTTGGCACAATTTCTCTAACTGTTATCTTCGCACGCACGGCACGACCGAAGCTGAGCGATTTTTTGCAACCTTATCAGTCACGGTCGAGGCAGCTCCGCAGCCGGCAATCAACCTTGTTCCGATCGTCCATTCTCCACTCTTCAGCATGCGGTCACGTTTGAGGCTTTCGACAACGGTCGGACTGTTTATTCATTTTGTGTCGATTTCAAGAATTACTTCCATAGCGTCTCGCGCGAGTTTAACGGCACACCGCCCCAGATATCCCGAGGAGGCTGCAACGGGCGGAACACGTAGCAAAAGAAGACGAGTCCCGTAACACGCACAAAGTCCATACACACAAGCCAACAGGAGATCGAGACACGAATACTGTCAAGACAGACCCGCGACTGCGCGCGTCCGGCGGACCGGACGTCCGAGGTTGTATGGCGCTACGTCGGTGATGGCGGTCATGAAATTCCGAAAAGAAGAAGAAAACTTCCACGGCGATGTATCAGTAGTATCGATATATTGGTGAAGCATTAGTGACAGTTTACTGTATCAGCTATGGAAGTATGGAAAGTACCAGATAACTGAAATATTAAAATGCATATTTGCAGAAAATATTATTTTATTTTAATGGAACACTATTATTTTTAATTTTTAACATTGGCCTGTTATAGAACAGTTTAGCGAAACTTGAGAAAGTGACAGATGTATTGTCCTCAGCGGGAATGGAATCCGGAATACGGGGGTACGAGAGGCCAGACTACGAGTACCGCCCTTTCAAAAGGTCGTTAATAACATTAATAGATATAATATAATAATAATATAATGTTATATTAATTATTAAAGTACTGCTGAAATATCCACTTTATTTGAGGACTGTCCTGAACGGTCTCCTAACTTAAGTAGGTCCTTCTCCATTTCCTTCTCATTTCTCGATGTTTGCTAGCAGAGCGTTTAAGGTCTTCCCCGTAGTCTTCTGCCAGTATTCACTGTCAAAGCACTTTCGAAGTACAGTTTAAAATTTGTAACACAACACGGACAAAGGTTGAACGCGTCCCGTCGGCATTACCAGCGGTCCGCGGACATACGGTCTCTTTGCATTCGGCGGCACAGTTTGAAGAATCGTCAGCGAAATGTTGAGAACCAAGATGTAGCCGTGCACCGCGATAAACTAACATTTACGCTAAGTAGAAATGTTGAGAACCAAGATGTAGCCGTGCACCGCGATAAACTAACATTTACGCTAAGTAGAAATGTTGAGAACCAAGATGTAGCCGTGCACCGCGATAAACTAACATTTACGCTAAGTAGAAATGTTGAGAACCAAGATGTAGCCGTGCACCGCGATAAACTAACATTTACGCTAAGTAGAAATGTTGAGAACCAAGATGTAGCCGTGCACCGCGATAAACTAACATTTACGCTAAGTAGAAATGTTGAGAACCAAGATGTAGCCGTGCACCGCGATAAACTAACATTTACGCTAAGTAGAAATGTTGAGAACCAAGATGTAGCCGTGCACCGCGATAAACTAACATTTACGCTAAGTAGAAATGTTGAGAACCAAGATGTAGCCGTGCACCGCGATAAACTAACATTTACGCTAAGTAGAAATGTTGAGAACCAAGATGTAGCCGTGCACCGCGATAAACTAACATTTACGCTAATTAGAAATAAAAGCAATAAAATACTAACGGAAAAATAAATTTCTACCTATTACTTCAGAAACATAAAATGTTAATTCGCTATCTTCGATAATGATCTGAAGACCCTAAAGCCACCGTCTTAAAAAAAATTCCGATTACACTTTTTTTTAAATTGGCCATGTTAATATCTCGGCTAAGTTCGTTAGCTAGCCTAATTCGCAATCTTGTCTCGAAACGGCGAGTATTCGAACATTAAAAATAATCTGTCAATATTATACTTTTAAAATTAGCGATATTAACTTTTTTTTTTAAATAGATTCTGGTAAAGAAACATAATATATATTTTTAGTTACTAATGACATCCTGAAGAAGAAAATGGTATTTTTCGAAGCCGGTAGATATATTTAAACTCAATTAAGTGGTTAATAAAACAAAAATAACAAATAAAAATCTGTCAATTGTTTATATCCAAGAGAAATAAATTTCAACAACTGTCAATGTCCAAGAGAAATAAATTTCACACGTATACGAAATCTACCCGATTCCTGCTGCCAGTTCTGGAAGGGATTTTTTTGTTTAATATTTGTGCAGTTGCAGTAATGAATTTCAAACAACAACCGACAAACGGAGCCGCGTAAAGAGATTGATACGGAGCGTGATATTGAACAAATTGATTTTTAGTAGAGCCAGGAACGGCGGCTTTTGGTCGGGACAGAGGTGACGTCAAGTGCAGGTCGAGCTCCCCATCTCGTCGGCGGTGAGGCGGTGTACAATATTTATATTAGATACGGGGGGAATATGGCCGGGAATCTTACCTAATAAATTGACAAAAAAATGCTGTATACCGACATTTTACGGAGTCATTGTAAACAAAGCTAAATTATTCTAGTCATAATCAGCTTCTTCCAGTGCTACCTAAACATTATGAGTTGCGTCTCAAGGCAGGAGTTTTCGGTAACAAAACATGTAGAGGATATCGTGGATAGTTAGATCGATTGTCCAGTACGACTCATCGACATACTTGCGACGTGTCCTGCAATTCTTTGCACACTGACTGAAGAAGGATGGTGATCGCCAGGGTCGAGGGACGAAGAGGAAGAGGATGACCTCCCATCCGATGGACAGATCGAGCGAAAAGAGCCACTAGACTGCAATTGGCAGAGGGTTTCGCGGAATGCTGTGAGATGAAGGAGGATGCAGAAAAAAAAGTTCCATTCTATCCTCTGGTTACCCTTTCTACCTTGTCGATCTGCTGACAATATTTAACGACTTATTGTACAACCCCCCCGACACTATGACACAACCTTCCGATTTAATAATATTTTATTTTGAAGCAATCTCCTTCAGTATCAATACAAAAATATACAATATTATATACGCACAACCAAAGCGATTCGATCGCAATTTATTTATCTTACCCTTCTATTATTTTAGTTTCAAGATTTCTTTAATATTAATGTAGAAATAAACATGAGTCTGCAGTTGATCTAAAACGCAGCATAGTTTGTGTGCTTGTCTGTCAATACGCAATCAAAAAGCGATCTAGCTTAATCAATTCGAAAGTAAATTGCGAACAGCATTCGTTGCACTTACTTTTTAATTAAAGAAAAATTATTCGCATAGAAGTAAAAAATTTCGCGTAGGCATGTTATACGATATAATAGGAAATATTCCCCGATAACGAGTCATTAAATGCACACGAGGCTGCAGATACACAAATAGGCGTACAAAAACTTGAAAAGTCTTTCATAATTGGGTTCTGGCAATCTTTCAAAGGGCTGCAATTAATCGCACAACACATTTCCGAGATTGTTCTCTACGCCTAAATTCTCGGCTTTCCAGACGGCTCAGACTCGTGCACTCGCGCGTTCCTCTCGTATCTCCTGCAAACACTCTTTTTCTCCTCCCCTTCAGCGAGACAATGGTGAGAGGCTTCCCGAGCGCCAACCCTGGTGGATTACCGACGCCCTCGGGGGCCATTATCTTCCCTCTCCTCACTCCGCAGAATTTCTCCGCCGCTTTTTATTCAGAGTGCATCGTATTTTGCATCAATTTTCCTTATTATTTAAAGTAATTTCATCAATATTTTAAATATTATTGCTTTTAGGTATAATTTTAATACTCCACCCGAACTTATAATTCCACAGACAGTAAAGATGAAACATGATAGCAATCACACCAAGAAAGCATCGTAAAAAGATAAGTAGCGCAGGGAGTGATGATATTAAGTGAAATCCAATTTCGTGAAAACGGAAGAAGGTGGAATGGCACGACTTCGAAAGTGCTTTTCGAATTTTACGCTATTTGATTAGATATTTAAAAGCTTGTAAGCTAGTCCCGTACCGAGTTACTTCCCCTCAGAGATTCGGCCCAAAGTACCTACCCTCCGAGGGTGTTGAGTGTGCCCCTCGTAGCTATCTACTCGGCCGTTACCGCCGTAGGTAGTACGCGTGTACCTGCGTGTGTTTGTACGTGTGCACACTGCACACTTAGGCAGTGCTGAGGGTGTTGTGAATTTGATAATACGAAACGTGATTAGCGTATGATCAAATTGTATATTATAATTAATTGCGAAATCGAAAGGAAATGTGCAAAGTTTTAAGATAAAAAATAAGTCAAAGAAGTATTTATAAACAAAAAAAAAATTTTTGATTCCTCTGCATTCTTGATTTTACAGTAAATCAAATTCATTATTTCATAATATTGTATATAATAGTGGTAGAAAATAAACACCGACGCTTTGGAAAAATATACTATTCTGATTATGCAGCAATCTGAACACTTAGCAGGAATGAAAACACACATGAAAGTAACTTTAAACTATTGTAAATTTATATATAAAAAATTAAGCAGCTATATTATAATGCTATAAATAACTCGTCAACAAATGACAACAAATTAATAGATTTATAAACCTTATTATTTTATTATAAAATCAACGAAAACCCCTATAGAAAAATAATTTTAATATTTAATATCGATATGTTGATTGTTAACAAATTTCTCTATAAATTACACAGATTAGATAAGAGGTACGTAAATACCTAGTAATTCAGTGTGATATCGGACGATTTTACACATTCAAAATTACTGTGACAGATTTGAAATCCGCTTTTGATTGAAACGATTCATTGAAATATACAACGTGCCACTATCCGATATCTCTGTATCATTTAGTATTTTGCTCTTATTGAAAGATAACGATGTCACATTGAGTGATTGTCAACCGATCGTATCGGTGTATCGGCAGACAGACGTAATAAAGTTATACAAACTGAGATAAAACAACTAAACTATCTTTTCACGCTGAAAGGAAGAAATGCTTAAAAGAATAACATACAAACATTTTTATATGAAACTGATTGTTGGATGTTAGCAGAAAAAATTTAGCTAAGATTTATGGAAATTCGTGCATAAACAACCGAAGATCATTTTAATTTTCTACTTCTCTGTATCGTGTTTTAAACGTGTAACTTGTACACACACATTCAGATTAATTGTTCAATATATTGTTTACATTTCACTGTTAGATAAAACGGATAAACCTGTCTCCTAGCGCAGACTTCGGACTAGTTAAGGAGACAGTGAGCATTACATACTTAAATGGTTGAATACGGCATTAGGCATCACTTCTCGGCACCCTCGCAGTCCCTGAATCTTGCTGCACCACATCCAGGAGTCCGCATTGAATAATACATCAAGATGGCGAGGGGCGCATATCCCCCATCCACACCGCCCCCGGGGGCACAGCTTCCTCCCGCTGCCCTCCAGCCACCCTCCGGTAGACGGCGCCCAGACGCCCGGGGACCGCAAACACACACACACCCACACATCTCCGCGGATAATGATGATGGCCACACTGCCACACTGCCACACTGCCATGCTTGCCATTTCAGACAAAGAGAGTTTTATTCATTTTTTATTAAGTATTGAAGCAATACCCGACGTGCAACTGGCAACGAGCAATCTTAATCTGGTAATAGACTTTATTTTTGGGAAGTACGTTCGACAGGAACGTGACCGCAGGGAATAAGTGAATTGCGCTCTGAACTTGCGAACTGAATTGCGCTCTGAACTTAAAGGAAATAAACTTCTCAGTCGAGGCAGGACAGCCGAAAATAATGAAATCCTGATACATTTTATTATACTGAATCATATCTACAGCCTTGAGCTTTTACAACATGAATATTCACATACAATACAAATGCTTGTACAAATAAAGATTTTAAAGACAAAGTAGAAGTACACACATATAAGATGTATAATTCAATAAAAATATAAGAGAAAAATTTAAAACTAGACAAATTTTTTTTTTTGGATAAGTATACTATATAAAATTAAGTAGAACAATAGAGTAGAAATGTATATACATAAGATAAAATAAAACGATTTAAAAACGGACAAAAATTAGGTTAAACACAGAACGGCTTAAATAATAATGAATAATGTATGAAAAGTAAAGTCTGGAAGCTGGTAAAAGAGTGAATACAGTGGAAATGCAATCGCTCAGGCGCACGTGTGCTAAATCTATGTCTAATATGCTAAAGTAAAGAATTAACAAATTAGGAGTGAATATAATGTCGGTAGTCTTAGCATAGTGAACAGAATTATAAAACGATCGTTTAGGTCATTTAGTCACGTGGAACGAATGAATGTAGAGAGAATGATGAAAAAAATATTTGTAGCAGTGTTGATGGCACTAGAAATAGAGAACGTTCCCGGGATTCTCGGCATAGTCAAGAAAACCAATATTGGAAGATGTCGTATGTCAGGATAGAACAGTGTAACGTTCGCAGAGGTGTCTACCTACCTCTTCGGAGAAACGGCGTGACGGTATGTTTGTTAGTTAATTTTGTCGTAGTTGATGTTTGTGATCACATTTCAACCTCGACATTACAGCCTTGACGATGGACCCTAAAACATAGCTTGAATCGACAAAAACCTACTGACGGTAGATACATTGTGTTATCATGTGGCGACCGTGAAAAGCTGCTGGTTTGATCAATCTCAATCCGTCACACAGATAACAATATTATTGGAAGCGGTAACCACCGACCGCACTTCTGTTTCTCCTTAATCTAACAATTTATAGAAAAGAGTTCAGAACCAGCTACCGTGCACTATTCTATCATATTATACCCAGAGCCAGCTATCACGTATTATTCTATCCTGTTATATCCAGAACCAGCTATCACGCAATATCATATTAAGGGCGAAAGTCACTTCTTCCAGAAGATACCATGGCACCTCAGAACAGGAGACTGATCACAGTATTCTAAATGCGGCAGCACGAATAATATAAGGAACGTCTAAATTCTCTCGCATAACACCCATTCATTCTGCGTGAATTACATCCCCTGAAAGAGTAGAATTTAAATTGTGCTGTTTGATATATAAGCCAATATATAACATGGCGCCTCTGTATCTTCAAGAGCATCCCAGATATTCTCAGGTCAGCCTCGGTTCAGTGAACGGACATTTGCGGTGGCGGGCCAACATATGGAAGAGGAACTTAAATGAAGAGACATCCGTTCTCTATTATGCGAACACCCGCACCTGTATTATTTGTATGTGGCCCGCCATCAGGCCCGTGGATAACACAGGGTAGAGTGGAAATATCAAGAGATCACCAGCACGCCGGAAGATCTGATGAAAGATAGAGATCACCCGCACACCGGAAGATCTAATGAAAGACAGTGCCAACAATTTCCAAATATATATAGATACACTAAATTAAACATTTCACTCCAACGTAATATGTGTATCAATTTCCCCGCAAGTGACAAACAAAAGGACATTGGAAAATTATATACTCGTATAAGATAAGACAATTAATGAACAATAAAAAATTGTAAGGAGAACACATTTTTGTTGTGAAGTTGCATTTTCAGAACATAATTCTGTGATATTTTTAATACTTATTAAATTAATCAATTGAAAGTTATACAGAAAAAATCTATAAATATTTAGTTGCTATCGGGTTGCTAAATATTTTATCGATAAATCTATTTTTTCCGTACATTATCACATTTCAAAAGTATTTCTTAGCTTACGTCATGGCAATACTTCGGTATACATATAAATTTTAATTACATATACTCACATATTTTTTCAAATTATTATAATGAACTGATTTCTTTAATATTCCATTATTGACTTTACTTTGTTTTAAAGCCACGCGGCACCTCAAAAATTGTAAATATATATCTTGTATGACAAGATGTATGAATGTGGATGAGGCGATATTGCATGTCGAGACAGAAGACTGTAGCGCTCTATCCTCTCTACCTACCCCCGCGAGGAAACGGCGTGATGATTAATAAGTACAAAACTAGAAGCTCCACGGAGCTAATCCATTATCTAGCTTATGCAGCTTCATCTCCACTTCCTCCCGGAGGACAAGGGACAGGAGACAGGGTACAGGGTACAGAGGACAGGAGGCAGGTGGACAACTCGCACGTGCCGAAGCGAGAGTACACCGAGTGCCGGACAGTGACGTCACTCGTCACGCACGGATCGCAGACCGGCGGAGCCGGGGGAGCTGGGGGAGTGGACGGTGCACGGGGTATAGTCTGGTTTAGGGGACGGTCAGTGCACGTGTATGCGTGTATCGGTATAGCCATACCACACCATCGCATCAATGCGTCATGAAACTATTCGAAATGAATTCATTCGTCGGATTCGAATTATTATATATTTTCATACATATCGACTTAATAGATATAATTAGTCGTCTATATTGTACTGTACTGCAATAAGCAACCTCTTGAAACGAGGCAGAATAAAGCAAACAGAAAAAGTACTCACAATAACTGGTCGTTTATTTAGCACTGCATTTACTGTTATATCACTTACACCACATTGCAAATGTTGAACGAATTACTTGCGGTAAAAAGATATGAATGGCGACTCGCGAGCTAACTACGATATTAAAAATGTGAGTATTAAAAACAAACTTACTTATTTTTCATTAGGAAAACACATTCTTATTGTGAAGTTGTAATTATTCAGAACAGACGGTCTGTGATATTTTAAATATTCATTAAATATATTAATTAGAAAGATATACATATAAAATCAATTTTATCGAAAAATATAAAAATATGTTCTGAATAATTGCAACTTCACGATAAGAATTGTTCTCCTAATAATAAAGTTGTATCAATGCGTCCAAAATTTAATAAAAATGAATTGATAATTCTGGTGTCTGCTATCAGATTACTCAAAGGTATTTGAGATTCCGTGAAATAAAGGTAGATGGCTCTTTCAAATAATGGAACGATTAAATGTATTAATATCAAAAAGGTAACAACATATAGGTTCGAAAATTTGTCGCTGAAAATATCGTCGCTGTAGCATAGTTGGATAATGCACTTTCCCCGATTTGGAAAGAGATCCATGTTCGAATCCCGGTGGCGCAACAACAATATTTTTCGATAAAATTGATTTTATATGTATATCTTTCTAATTAATATATTTAATTCATATTTACTTATTTTTCTTTCGTCGAATTTTAATAACGCGATAAAAAACATATTAACCCTCAAAAGGCTTTCATTGTCGGTCTAGCGACAAGACGCACACTTTGCGATCAAGTGATCGAGGGTTAGAGCCTCGTTCGGGTAGACCAGTATGTTAGCCTTATTTTCATAACACAAGCGATTAGTTTATTTTAAATAATATATGTATTTACATGTAATTAATGAACTGGACACAGAGTGGCATCTATCAATATAAAGCCAAAGTAACACCAAGACTTGGCGCTAGACGCGCCCGTCTAGCCCCATGTAGCAGACCGGCCGTGCGTTACACTCGGCGCGTCACTTTTTTACCGGACTCTATTTAGATGACAGCTGTTTTTGCAGAGCGCTATCTCGTATTTAATTCGTTTTTAGAGTCGCGTATAATATTGTAATTTATTGTCAATAAATATTTGATAAAACAGTAGTACTTATTTTGCGCACGCACGCCATTGTCTTAACCTTTTTATTCCTCACTGTAAGCCAAGTCGAATACTTATCTAAACACATAAAATGTTTCAAATATCCCTATTACCAAATTAACATAAGTAGGTATGTTTTTGTCTAAATAAACAAAGCCAAAATGATAATACGCAAAGATGACTCTCAGGACATCGTGCCTGGCACACACACACACACACACACACACACCATTCTTTTCAATTGTGTTACATATTAAACGTGTTGCGTAATCTTTATCAAGTATTCTATATTCGGGCATTTTATCAACTTAGGTCGTTAAGATATTAGTTGGAATCGAAGGATGTATAGTTTAGATTTATTATTCAAACAAAATTCTGTAATATTTAAACTAAATATTAATTCTTTTAAAATTAGCAATATTAACTTGGTGGTTAAGATTCATATTTTTTATTTATTATCTTAGTTTAATAACCACAATTGAGTTTAAAAAACATCTACCGGTTTCGACTAAATTTGTATTGAGCAGCAATTTGAGTTAGGTACTAAATTTACTTTTTAAATAATTGTTGTTTTTTTTTTTTTTTTTAAAAAATTTAAAAATAGATTCTGGATAAATAGAAAAACAATGCTATATTTTTAGTTAGTTTTGACATATCCTGAAGAAGGAAAAGGTGTTTTCCGAAACCGGTAGATGTTTTTTTAAACTCAATTGTGGTTATTAAACTAAGATAATAAATAAAAAATATAAATATTAATTTATCAGTCATTCTTTCCAAATTCGTTGACTTACACAATAGTTCACTATGAATAGCTGAACATTATTTCGGGACATCAATTATTTTCATATTTACTGATTCAACGTCATCATTATGTCTCGGATTTATTTTTTGTTGACTTCCCCTAATAGAAAAGCTCGCATTGTTAAATTTACACGCAAACTGTATTGTCAAACCTTCCCAGCGAGTTGAGCGCTGTATCGATCGGCTATTGACAAAGCCGTAGGCTGGTGCAATTTGTACGACATTTCGTACTACACAAATTTTAGATATTTTTTAACTGAGTGGGATCAGCTAGCTAGTTTGCTTCAACTAGTTAGATCAGCTAGCGGGTCACGCTTTAGCGAACCAGACCAAATGTTATCGTGAGCAGACCAAACGTTGTATACACAATACGATATTGGTTAGCGCGTTCGGACTGCATATGATAACATTATACCTCGTCAAAGCGAAACTTAGATCTATACTCCATTTCATGAATCGTTGAAGTCTAAATATACATGGTTAAATACCTAGTATAAAATATACCCAACGCTTTGAGATATGGGGTCGCGCAACTAGCACTACACTGCGAACAAATATCAATTAAGTTAATTCTTCTGGAACTACAAATTGAAAAAGGGTTGTATAGGAACAGTAAGATATAAAAATACCAATATACGAACGACAGTCAGACCGGCCACATTGACCTCTTGAGGGTAGCGAGGAGTAACTTTTCTATTCCGCGGAGATGTTCATGCTGCAGTGGTCATCAGACGTCACCAGAATGAATAGAATCAAATAGGCGTCAGGGGAGACCAAATAAGACTGATCCGTCAATATAATATTGATAATTTTAAAAGTATTATATATTTATAATTTACGTATAGGTATAGTTTTATTCTGAACAGTTTTACGCTTCACAAGCCACGGTGTTCCGAAATTGAATGAGCATTCTGCTTACGTAACCCTCTCGCGTGGGGCAGGGAGGGGTGCGGGAGCTGCTAATGCTATCTTAAATCTGTCTATTGACATCATTACCTTCTACCTGCATCGTATACTTTCAAATCGTTTGAATTCTAATGTATTTTCTTGACGGTAAATTTTTTAAATATGCACCCCATATCTCGAACTGATGCGAGTGTCCGAACCGCTGCCCCGAGCTGGGATAAAAATGGGGAGAAAGGAAAAGAAGAAACTAAAAAATATAAAGAAAAAAATAAACTTTCGGCAAGTACAAGAAGAGATGAGAACGGCTTGTAAAAGAATAAAACCGAGGGATGGATCGCAACAAGATGGACCGACCGAGTCCAAGAAACCGGATACTGTTCTAAGCTAGGTCCAGACATGACTGGAGATAAGTAATGTATGTAGTAGTAGATAATAAGGAGTTCCATGTACTCATCGATCGTACTAAGATAAACACTATTTTTCTTCATTTTGCAACACGAAAAAATAAAATAAAGTATGCATTAATTCATACATAAACTAACAAAGATTATTTTAATTAATAATTTTACAGTTCTTAATTTGTTTATTAGCTCATTATGCAAAACATTAACAATTTAACGATAAAATATACAAAAATGATACTAGGTTACACATTATTGTTGTAACTTAGTATCATAAACGATCATCATAAATGTTCACCATATGTGTAAATTACAATTTGCCAACCCACAAATCCTCTCCTGCAGTAAGTAGGTAGGTACATTAATTTTAATTATTATACAAAAAATACATAAAAATAAAATATTACTAAAAAAGTTTGAATAAATTTAAATACAAAGAAATACACCGTTTACTTGGGAAAGTTACTGCGTATGTGGAAGTATCTTCTTCTTCTTTGTCATTTCCCTATTCTGTTCATGCGTCTTGTCCGCCTGTACAGGTAACCCCCCGATGATCGCGGGAGATACGTTCTGGATATGGCCGCGATAAGCGAAATTCCGCGATCAACGGGGGATTTAAAAAAAATCATTTTAGGATTCTAAAAAACGTTTTATTTTCTAAATATATATTAAATAACAATGTCATAAAATATAATTCATTATTCATTTATTTTTTTTGCTTTGCAAAAAAGAATCTAGATTTCCTTATTTGGCCTCTACGTTTATTGTGTAAAATTAGTCTATAACCGTCAAATAATCCATTACAAGCCCGCTTGACAGCACTCACTCGCTCATAATCTTCTAACAACTGAATGCACTGATTGTTTAGACAAAGGGCCTTTTCGATTATTTTAACACTTAATTTTCGCACGGGAACAGGTTCCGAGACATAGTATGACTGTCCATTTCCAGCAGCTCTTCATTAGTTAAGGGTTCGCCGTGTGATTTTAACAAAGGGATAAAAATATGGAGCGTGCGCTCGACACTCAGCTAAGATTACACTGAAGTATTGAAGTTGAAGTTGAAAAACCCAAACTTACCAGGAACTGGCGAAAAAGAAAGATAGCTCGCTCGTGCACACATTATGACGATTCCTGGAATGTGTCGAAGCCGGACAAGTGCTGAGAAAAAAATCTATTTTTTTAAACACCGCGTTATAACGAATCCGCACTCACCGGGGTCGCGATGATCGGGGGTTACCTGTATCTTTATACTCCCTCGACACTCTGACCTGTTGGCCTTATCGCTCTCTTATAAACTTTACTTTTTGTTTTTATTGGAATCCACAAAGTTTACCACTTAAGCCACGCTCTGTAAACACAATTAGATTTATATAAAATTATAATTAGCAAAAACATATCGTGGTCTCGGAACTGCAAGGTATAATCTGACATTTTAGACAAAATTAGCTTTTTTGTATCAATATTCTGAGACAATTTTCTCTATATAACTTTTTTAAACACAAGTCAAATTTCTTAAACAAAATTACGTTTCATTTTTGAAACAACTGTCGATTTGAACACAAATAAAATTAATAATATGACAAGGACAAAGACAGACTCTCGACAATTTGCTTGAGACGAACCCTTCAATGTTTTGGGCATCTCGCGAGAAGGAAAGACAGCTCGGAGAAGCATGTTGCGGTGAGCTACGTCGGAGGACGAAGAGGAAGAGGACGATCCCCCACCCGTTGGACCGACCGACTTCTCTGGCTACAGCCTTAAGATCTGCAGGATGCCGAGAAAAGATTTTCTCTCTTTTTTATATTTTAACGTATGTTACATATTTATTCTATATGATTGTGTTTTGCCTTCAATGAGTTATTTGGTTTTGTAAAATGTAATAATTTGTTTACCAATTTGCCCTAAAACAGGCTCGCCTAGTTAGGCAATACATTTTAAAATCTGTGTAAATATGAAACAAATTGTCTTTTTTTGTAGCTGTACAATGCTTATATGTTAAATGTGTCTAAATAAATAAAATGCCGAGAAAAGTGGAGGAGCATAGTCAAAGACGGCGGGAATTCACGGAGATCGCAATCCTCAGTCACGAGGGATCGAGATGGATGATAATATAATCGGGAGCAGGAACCAGATTACTTTTTTTTTATTCTATTACTTTTTATTATTCTAAATATTATGCATGTATCTCAGTTCGACGGAAATGTTAGTAATAACTCGTCGCTCTAAGGGCACGATGTATAAAAATAGTTTGATTCATATTTTTTTTAAAAGTCGTCAATGCTACTGCCGTTATATAATATAATTCCTACTCTTAAATCCATTCGAGAAGTGTAATTACATTGTACAATATTTTGGCGGTAGTTATCAAATCAGAACGTTTCATGGTTTCTTTGATTGATATCCGGGTGTTTTGTTACAGTCGGTCAATGATCATGGCGTCGTATTGAAACTGAATGATTTTGTAATTCCGGCCCAAACGTGGAAGTGGTCTGATTAGAGGGAAAAGTGTTTATTTCCGGTGCACGGCCCGCGTACGCGGAGAGCGGCGCCGATGTGACCAGATACGGATACGAGCGCTCCGAGTGTCATGCCCCTCTCTATTACGGAACATACTAAATATTATTTCATCTTGCGATGTTAACATCCTCACAATACAATTCTAACATTTGAGGTGCGTTACTTCTGTAAGATCTTACATTTTTCATTTTTTCTCTATGGCCATTAAACGTGGACTGTATTAGTACAGGAACGCAAGATAGGAATGCGCATGCGCATGTTACTGATATCGCTGACAACCTACAGGACTATTTCGTTTGGTGGGGAAAAAATAGACATTATTAAAAATATATACGGTAGCTAACATATAATTCGTTCAATTCAATGTTCGTAATTATATGTAGGTGAAAATGTACTGTCTAAAATCTGTGTAAAATCTAAGTTTAACACAGAAAAAATTAAAATTTAAGTTTAACACAGAATGGCCGAGTACCAAAATCAATGACACCTTTGACTCAGAACAGCATCAAATATTTTGATTTAAACAATTTCGATTTCTTGTATTTAAACAATGAACATCGGAATATATCTATCTACAAGACAAAATCGTTCCCCCGGTTTCCGCGTTAGATCCTGCGATTCTCTTGCTTTTCACTTCGTTGGATCCCTCTAATATTTTTCATGACGTGTGATTGTGTAAGAAGTCATTGTGTGCAGTGTGACTCAGTTGATGAACTTCACGTAATGTAGTATTTATCAATCCTCGACGAACTTAAATGAAGAGACATCCGTCTTCTATTATGCGAACACCCGCAACTGTATTATTTGTATGTGGCCCGTCATCAGGCCCGCGGATAACACAGGGTAGAGTGGAAATATCAACAGATCACCCGCACGCCGGAAGATCTGATAAAAGATAGAGATCACCCGCACACCGGAAGATCTAATGAAAGACAGTGCCAAAAATTTCCAAATAGATATAGATCGCACGCAAAAGCTCTGATACCTAAGAGCAAAACGCATGTAACTTATACATATTATTGGGTGGTGCAGTAATGTTCATGTTTTAAGAATTAAACACTGTTATCAGGATGTCGTTAAGTTTGAGCAAAAGTCTCACATAAATTGATTTTTTTGAAAAATATATACACACGTACATAATTTACACAAAAAGTGAGCCATGAGAAGAGAATGGTGAGAAAGATATGACGCAAGTGTCGATGGCACCAGAAATAGAGGACGTCCGCACGAGAAGACCCGGCACGACCGGATAGATGATGGTTCTGTTAGCTGACTCAATCGACGAGCGATTATTTTGGCTGAGGCGAGAATTGTGCGTCAGGACAGAAAAGTGTGATGGTAAGTCAGCTAGTTAGTTAAAGTGCCATCGTATAATAAAATTTAACAGATTTTTATTAATGATGTGGATATTGAACAAACGGAGAAAAAAGAAAGATGATGGTTTAACAGAGCGTCTCTAGTACAGAACGAATACATCGCATATATCATATTTGGATATTATTATCGAAACCGCAACTGCACTCGTGGAGTTGACCTTGCAAATTGTAAACAAGGTTAGATGATCTCCAGCTTTGTTGATGTGTTTCTATAAATTCGTTTAGTAATGGCCCAGATCTCAAACATCCTGTTCGCTCGCCCAGCCACCGCCGGACTGTAATAGTTCTGTCATCTTGGACGGAATCGATCGCGGTATGCTCTCACCGCAACTGAACCGGCACTGAAGATGAAGATTCACTCCGAAGGTAATTTCTTACCTTTAAAGTTCAATCCAAGGGCACTAGAGTTGTGAAAACAAATGTATCTATTGTTATAAATAATTTAACTTAAATCATTTCACGGGTAACGACTTGAATTTCATTTTATGATGACGTGCGGTTTCAAAGGTTTTTGGTTCATAAATCCTTTCTTTCACGTCAAAATTATTCACGTTAACATAAGTAGTTTCGGTTAACATTTTTACTTCGTAAATAAAACATATATATATATATATATATATATATATTTTATATAGACATACGTACACGGAAAATATGTCACATTCTTACTATTTTCAAACTAAGCTAAACGCTTGTGCTATGAAATTAGGACTAACTTGCTGGTGTCCATGAACGAGGTGCGAACCCCCGACCACTAGATCACTAGACCAACGTCTTGACCACTACTCAATACATATTGTATCCTACTTCAATATAATTATCTAGAAGTGACTAAATTTGCTAAACACGTTTACTGCTATGTTTTTCCTGTTCATCCTGCTCCGGTCTTCAGCGGAATGGGGTTAATGGGGCAACCATTATCGGTTTAAATGTATGAGATTGAACACAGACGAACGGCAGAATGATTACAAATATATGACATTGAAAATTATATTTTAAAATGTCTCTGCAAGGTCGTTAAGTGTATGGAATAACGCTTTCGGTTCGGTATGACACGCATGCAACGTTGACATGTTAACTCGCTCATGGCACTTGAAAGGTTTTAAAGAGCCATGTTCTCATTAATAAATCAATCTCAAATGGAATAGAATTGTGAAATGTTGAGTCAAAACGAATTTATCGCGGAATTGTGTAAAGGAAACTCGGTACGGTGTATAGGAAACTCGGTACGGTGTATAGGAAACTAGGTACGGTGTATAGGAAACTAGGTACGGTGTATAGGAAACTTGGTACGGTGTATAGAAAACTCGATACGGTGTATAGGTACGGTATACAGGAAACTCACTCGGTACGGTGTATAGGTACTGTGTATAGGAAACTCGGCGCGTAACAATAATATTGATGAATCTACACACGCTCACGGCAATAATATAATAGGTAGTACTGAATTCTCGGAATATTTTTTATAGTATCATTAATTAATCAAATTTAAGTTTCATATAGAAATAGTGCCGCTGTATAAATACATAAATATAGGTTTTTTTGGTATTTAACTCTTAAACTTTAGCATATGTTTATTTTAAGACTAACCCGGTAATTCTTTAAATCTCAGGTCATGACAGGGGTCACGACATGATAACCTTTTATCACAGGCTCGTCGATCTTTGGATTTTCTGACATTAGCCTGATCTAAATTTAATGTGAAAAAATAGATTTAAAATAGAATTTATATGGATCAAATTCAACAATAATCTATAGGATTATCAATAATAAGTTGCTGGTTCGAGTCCTAGTGAAAATTATTTTTTTTGGGGGATAGAATATTGTGTACCCTTCTAAGTGACTTATCTAATTCGTTTAAATTAATCAAAGAACTATGTTGAAAGATGGAATTTTATTTTATTATGAACGTAGTTCTTTGATTAATTTTTATTAATCAAAATTTTGTTTTCGACCAAATCTTTCATAAGGGACCTGCCTCATCAGATGATCTAATCTTCCGTCTTGGCATGAGAGCTTCCAGTCAGGCAATCGATTTCTAGCTGCCTACCGACAAGTGTCGATGATTTATCACAATCGAATGGCACCGGTTCGAAGTCTGGCGTCTGGATGGACTGTTCCGAACTTCTCCGGGTGGCCACCGGCCACCTACCGTCGCACACTCACTCGACGAGGGTCGAATTACAGAAACATTGGCGATCGTCCTTCTGAATAAATTTACGTAGTTTTCCGCCTTTTAAAATAAAATGTGTTAACTAGTGAAATATAACACGAGAACTAGCACATTGGAAACGTTTTACCGTAATTTTTGTACCGTGGTTGTAATTGTTCTATTTTCGCCTGCAAGGGATGATACTGAGCGCGTTCAAAGCCTTTTTGAAATCAACAACATTTTGAAGGCCCGCGTATCTATCCCAGTACCTTTCGCTTTCTAAGCTAGCTATTTACCACCTTACCACTCTTTCATTTGGCAGCGGTGTCAAATTGTCATATAACACACAAAGCTGATTTTTTGTGTTAGAATATAATGGACCAATTTATATTCTTTATGTATGCATTATATATATCAAATTTTAATACTAATATTTCATTTTATCAAAAAAAAATTAGTTAATTTGTATATAAATTTGTAGCGAACTAGAGATATTTGAATAAGCCTATTTTCACATGACATTTGTATTTCTTGGTAGCGTAGTAGTAGATAAACTCCGCCTGTTAAGCGGGAGATTGTGGTTCGTTCCCTGTGTAAATTTTTGATGTCATTGAATGTATGAATATTTTCATCAAACCAAAGAAACATTTAAAAAAAAATTACATTCTACGATTTATGAACGGAAAAGATCGACACGTTCTGAATGTTTTGCTAGTGGAAATGTCCAAAATCTTGATTAATGGACGAATCCGTTATCCACGTGATTACAAAACATCTTATAATGATTTGCTTGGATATGCTACACGTAGACATCTGTGGCATAGCCGTAGCAATTATAAATAGAAAATATTTTCTCATCGATAGCGGGAAAATGTCTGAAGATTTTTTGTACCTTTTCAATTCAAGTATTTTTTTTACCCTTAAAATTTCATATTATAAATAAAAAGTAGAAAGTAAATGTGTTGAAGTGGATAACACAGTTGCATTTGTGGAAGGAACATTAGACGGTTTAACCGTATCGCATTAGGTGTTTCGAGATTTTACTAAATGTGGACTAGCCTCGTCTAACAGAACCGAGGATAACGCGTTCAATTCCCGAATTAAAAAGATGTTTTCCAACGAAAAAAAATTGCGAAAAAGTGCTTAGTCGTCCGTAATGTGTGAAGAAAAATCAAAGGTATACGATATATTATACAGCAATACAATACTACCTGACATGAGTATGGTCCCAGTGCCACTGAGATTAATATTGGTTTTTTCTCTAAATGGTAATCAATAATACTATAAATAAAACATGTAAAAAAATTAGTTTATACCTAAAAATATACCCCATCATTATGGTCATTATTTTACGTAGTGACGTCCACTGGCACGTCGCCGTAGCTGCACAATCTGACATATTTCACCAAAACAAACCGTAAGGCAGTTCAATTAAAAGGTCGTACAAAGATATATATTATAAATTGAATCTAACTGCGAATCCAATCGAATGCTTTGAAATTTAACTAAATGAGAAACAGGATCAATCCTACTTGAAATCTGTAAAAGCGTATTAGACCTGACTTTCACATAACCGCTTAATTTACTGAAGTGGTGGTGAATATGCGGGTATGCTTCTCCTGGAGCGACTGAGCAACAGATGAAGAAATTCTACGACAAAGTTAGAAACTATGTGTACCGTGTCAAAGTAATACTTCTAGTACATAAAGGGGGCATATAGTGATCACTCAGAGCAACGAAAAGAAAAACAATATACGCTTTTGATGTGCGGTGTTGGAGGGTATGTTGCGGATACCGTTGACACGGACGCACGAATGTATCCATCGTAGAAGAACTCGGTGTAAGTGTAAGATAATTTGAAAATATTGTACACCTCCGTGACGGTAACGATGACGATTTGGAAAAGCGGAAGATTGTTAGTGTGCGCGTGCATGGATCCCTTGCATCTCGGAGACTCGGTGGTAAAGAGCAGTATGCATCAGTTGGTCATTCAGACGATAACAGTTCGTTCCACGCTCAACTTTGTATTGTCTTTTACGCGCTAGTGTCGAAACAAAAGTGTCATCCTATACTGTGCTGTACGCGGATAACACTTTGTGTATGTCAGTTGATATTCCACTCAACACGAGGCACATTATAGGTAGCTCAAATCTAAACTGGCATTTTTGAGAGGAATCTTTGAGACCGTTTTCTTCCGTGCACCCGCGCCATTAAGCTTCCAATTTCCTCGACAATTGCCGAGTTGAACGGAGGAAGCTGGTGAAATTTCCACAATGGCAGGATCCTAACGTAATGAAGGAGCGACCGAATAAGTAGTCCAAAATACGACTAATAGTGCAAGTAGGTACAGTAATTTCGAAGTACTCGAAGCGGAAGACGAAAGTACTGGCTGAAAACATTCTAAAAGGTAGTCGGTCAGTGGCTGCCGTCAACAAAGATAAGTGACAAATGAATAAGCAGTAATAATGTGAATACAGCACGGACACGCTAATCACGCTAATCTATGACCGGTCGCGGTTGAAAATAAAAGTAAAAGAGATTAAATTCCACGTGTCGATACACGACTCTCCCATAATAATGGACAACAACCGCGACACGCGGGCCGTGTCAACAAACTCGCGATATTTGTATTGTTACAACTCGAGCAATTTATTGAAATCGTCGGCAGCCAACGTTTTAATGACCATCGCATAGAAATTATTTTTAACTTGCAATAAATCGCCCATTGCGCCTTGAACCGAAGATAAATATTTAAGATATTTTGACATGCGAGAAATCGCGTGACTATTTGAATAAGCAAACTAAATATTAATTAGAATTTGCGATAAATCTTCCCGGTAGCTTTGACGTTTGATTAAATGTATTTAAGTTAACATGTCACGATTTTCAAAAGTGATCTTCCAGAGTTTCTAAAACGAAAAGCGTTCGTACATCCAGTGTTCACGAGAGGGGTACGGAGAGATGTGCGGCAGGTATTGTATGTATTCGAGCCCACCTCAACACCTTATTTATACCTAGTCGTCTATTGCACAAAAATAAAATGTTACATTTTTGTGTTAGTGCTGTCTGTTTCGGTAATTAATAATAATAACTCATTGGACATACTGTTTTAGAAAGTTTATTTGCATCCTGATGATCTTATATTGTACACCCTGAAGAAGGAACGGTGGTTCCGAAACCGGTTGGTGTTAGCAAAAATAAAGTGGTGTTTAAACAAAGTGAATTGTTTTTAATTATGTTTATAATGAATTACCACAAAGTTATAGCGGAATAGAACAGTATAATAAATAATTCAGTAATTATTAATTAATAATAATTAATTCGTTAACATTGTTTTTAACCACTAAGTTAATTATATTCACTAACCGGTTTCGGAAAATACATTTTTCTTCTTTATAAAATAGATAAAAAAAACTAACTGAAACTATAATATATGTCAAATTGTTCTTATATTTTTAAATTCAAGTTTTTTTTAATGTAGCAATAACATCATAAATGAGAATCAATCAGGTTTTATGGAAAAAATTAGCACACAAGATGCTATTGCAAAAATAAGTTCAATAATAAACAAACATATAGATGGCAGTGACGAATGCCTTGGGATATTTATAGACCTAAGCCTTTGACAGCATATCACACTGGAAACTACATAATAAACTTTAAAATATTGGCCTCGATGATCATGTTTTATCAAAGCTAATAAATTATTAAACATACCGAAAACAAAAAGTAAAAAAAAAATGGACATAATAGCACATCTGAAACCACTGACTTCGGCACACCACAAGGCACGGTACATGGACCGTTGTTATTTATTTTATACTCTAATGATATATTTAAACTTAAATTACATGGTAAAATAATATTTTATGCAGACGATACAGTACTAATAATTAATGAAATTACTTGGACTGACGCTAATATAACTGCAAATGAGGATGTTAATACTATAAAAAAGTGGACGGATGATAACCTACTATCAATTAATACTGATAAAACATACCTTCTACGATTTGCTATTCAACAGAAAGATAACACTGAAATTAATATTAAAATTCACACCAAAGCCATCATCAAGAAGACTACAAAATAAGAAAAACTGCCTACATATTTTTAAGACTCGGAAACATCTTATCACTTACAAATCTGAAAATAACATATTACGCATTTGTACAGTCACATTTGCAATACGGTATTATTAGATGGAGAGGAGCATATAAAACATCAATATCACAATTAGAAATCACTCAAAAAATGATGATAAAAATTATTCTAAAAAAAATTGACTATCTAAGTATCCAACTCTTCATAGATTTCTAAGTACCTAAAATAATAGACACAAAATAAATTTAACTATCCATATTTTTTAAATATAAATAAATTAAATATTAGACGCAAATTTAGAGACCAAATTGATATTCAAAACTAAAATATACCGCAACCCAAAATCACTACATTTATCAAGGCATCAAATTTTTCAACAATGTCCCCATCACAGACTACTCTAAATTTGTATCTGAAGTAAAAAAATATGTACACAGACTAACTTAAACATAAATTATATTCCTTCTCCTATACACGAGTCTTACTCTCACAGAGAATAAAGAAATGTTAAAAGAAATATATATGTATATATTCTACTGATTATTTTAAAAATATATTATATCTTCTAATAATTTGAATCATCTTCATCTAGATTTGCGATGATAGATACAGCAGAAGACTTCAATGGATGGAGAAGCCTCGAAGCGGAGGTGAAAAAATAAATGTATTAAGTAATTAATGACTAATAAATGGCAACATTTAGAAGGAAAACACATTTTTGTTGTGAAGTTACATTTTTTCAGAACATAATTCTGCGGTATAATACAAATTCAATTAATTAACTACGCATGTAACGCGCTTCCCCCGGATAGGAAGAGGTTCAGGTTCGAATGCCGGTAGCAACTAAATATTTTTTCGATAAATAGATTTTTCTGTACATCTTTCTACTTGATTAATTTAATGTGTATTTATTTTATTTATACATCGCGCTTGTATGAACTTTTACATAAAATAAATACTATTTTTATATATGCAGAAGTATTTACATTTACTTGTAAGAATTATATGGTATAAGATAATTACGTGATAAAAATGATTTGTGTATTATAGATATTATACAAATATACTTAAATACAAAAATGAGAACACGGAACGGCTTCAAAATACCCAACACGATGAGACAATTGTAACAATAAAATAATGTGAAGATATCGACAGACACAAAACGATGAAAGGCGGCGGTCCGGAAATTGGAAATCACCGCAGATCATCTAAAGATTGCAAATACGGCCGGAGCTGACATGTTTGCTGTAATCGGTACCGTGCGAAATTTGACTGCAGCCGGGTTATGTGTGTGTGTGCGCGGCAAACCTGTCCATGGCGCGCTCCGCCATCGGCCGGCCGCTGCAAGGCGCACGTGACCAGCGCGGGGGGAGGCAGTCACGCGAGGGGTCGCCGCCGACTGCCGACCTTCACGCCGCGGGCGTCAGAGGCGGGCCAGTCCGTTGTTTTGCAACGCGCACAATTAGTCATGACGGCTGTCGCTGTGCGGAAAAACTGTTTTCACTAACAGTTATTAAATAACACCTTCGAATCACCATTGCCATGATTTAAAAACAACCCGAACACCAGTCAAGTGATTTGTTGGAAAATTAAATGAGAACCGCGGTTGGGATTTTACAGCTGATATTTCGCCATGTTTCAGGGAAGCCGACATTAGAAAAGTGTCCACCGCATCGATGATCCCAATCACTAGCGGAAATAAATAATGTTTATTTTGTTTAGAACTTGACATTATTTTAGTATTGTAGAAGTGTAACATGCAAATGTTCATCGATGCGGAAATCTTTCAATCCGTCAAGATATGCTTGTGGAAGTGAATTAATTAATTAAATATTTTGTGTTAATATTTTAGAAGCCTTTATCTTCTTTATATCCTCCATTGTGTATTCGAAGCCAAAAGAAAATACTAGTATTTGTTGATATGCTCCAACGGCTATTAAACTGTCAAATATTACGTTAATCACTTTTTGCGCAAGCTGATAGCGCATGCTGATATGCACATGCATGCACGTGCATGCACGTGCCTTTAGGCTAATCCGCTACTGATCCCGATATGTAATAGCGTTAAAAATCCACCAAACTATTTCATCCCTTTGCCTCTCCACTGTCGGACACAGGTCTCTCTGCCACTCTTCTGACGTCCATCGAGTTCGATGACGTCAGCACTTCTACCAGTGCGAAACTTCCTTCCTTCCCCATCATCCATTATCTCTTCGACAAATAAGTCCAACCCAGTTCCGCTCGGGTATGGAGAAATTTTGGGCAACAACCTCGGTTCACTAGTGGATTTTGTAACTCTCAGAGATATCCGAGCGTAGTCCTTTCTATTATATAAAGGGTTATTTTTATGAACCACCTCAATCTCAATTTTGACTAATCATTCTACCTACAAACCTCAACACCCTTTCTCCCTCTTTTTATTTATCTTCTGCACCTAAACATACTTATGTACATAAACATTTCTGTGGATTTTCATAAATAGTATCACATGTTCAATATTTATTATTATGTTAATTATTATAATAAGTTTCCCTAAATCCCTCAATACAATAAAATAAAAAAAATAAGGACTGGGAGCGATCATCGGTTACAGGCATTTAAAGGTTGCGGTATTTTGCATTCGATTACAAATGAGAATGATCAGATGCTACGCGTTCTCGACATTATTTTATGGAATGGAAGCGTGGACACTTACCCAAGAGATGATAATGAATGAGACATGAAGCATTTGAGATGTGGATCTATAGAATGCTCAAAATAAGCTGGATGAATAGTTTGCGGTTGGAATGAATAAAGAAAAATAAATATTGAAAATAAAACAATAAGAATCCGAAAATTTCAATATCTCTATTTAAAAATGTATGTTTATTATGTATCCACCTCTGTTAGTACAAAAATATGGATGTCTAAATATATATAAATAAATATATATCTTTTTAATTAGTAATGCCACCCTGAAGAAGAAAATGGTATTTTTCGAGACCGGTACATGTATTTAAACTCAGTTAAGTGGTTCATAAAACAAAGATAAATAAAAACAAAAATTAAAAAAAAAAGAGTACTTATTCGACGTCTGTGTTGCTCGAGATGCGCAAACAGTTACCGAGAGGAACCTGTTACAGAATCATGACGTATAGAAGAGAAAAAATACTACTTGTTATTTATTAAAGGTAACGTAAGTAGTAATTGTAACTCCGATGGCTTTAAGCAACCGTTAAATAAAATTTGTTGTTGATTCTTGGAATTGTTAGGAAACCTCACGAGACATCGAGAAATCGGCCTAAACCAATGTTTGATGCCAGGATTCTTCAGTCAGTGAGTCCTGCTAATAAAACGTTACAGACTTAATGCTCAAATTAAGGCCGCCAAAACAAGCTGGAAGAAAAGGTCAAACGATGGCTGATCCAGGTCGATGAAGGATGCAGGTTAACAATTAAATCTTTCAAACAAACTACGCGAATCTTTACGTGACATGCGGGTACAATACGACAACATGGTGATGTTTGGATTATCCTGGACTACATGGATGATTGAAGACTGTCAAGAGGTAGGCTGCAGGATTCGAGGAATGTTACTGTCCTGGCCCACAGGGTCCAGGTTGCTCGTTTGAAATTTGCCAGACGTCAGGTAGTCGGCCCAGACAGGCGAGCCCGCCGTAATGGATGCAGGAATTACATAACCGGACCCTGTGGCCGGGAGCCAGCAGCAAAATTCAACAGGCTTATATTCCAAACTAGGCATTCAGGTTTAGTTATAATTTAAATTAGGGAGTTAAGGAGTGGGAAGAGAAGAGGGGATTTTGAGGAGGCTCTAAAGAGTAACAGTGTATGCAAAATTTTGCGTATATTCAGGGTCAGGATGGAATTCAGTTTACATAATTTACATAAGAAGAAGGTGCCTAAGATTCTCAAGAGTAACTAAGCAAAATTTGATTTAGATTGGTTAACGGGTGTTAGGTATATACATTTAATTTTATACATAAATAGATTCAGTTAGTTTGTGACCGCGTGTTAAACAATTTTGATGTAAAAAAGCGAAAGACGATATCATGATCGGACTGTGTGGCATTGTACTATCTTCGCCTGTATTAGGACACCGCACAACTTTTGTAGGTCGATTTGCTTCCAATCAGGACTTAATTATATTTGGAAAGCATAATGAGATTTTGAAGAGAATTGACACGCGAAGCCGGCATTCGCGTCAGAACCATCGAGTATTGTGACCGACATTAACAACATTATTTATTTTTCCCAGTATGGTGCGTGTCGTCACCACCTGGCGTCATTACTCTAATAAATCGTCACGCATTTGTATTTCAATTGTTGTCCCCATTCCCTCCGCCCTACCAATTTTAGACACAGGGTGAACACAATGGTAACTGACAAACTCTGACGTATATTTTTTAATGTTTGTATATTTTCACGCGAAACCTGGACCATAAAGGGTTCTAAGGGCCCAATAAAGGGCTTACTTACTTTCACAGTCGTATGTAAGGGTTTAGGGCCGTGTGGATGAGGGGGTGCAGATGGAGGTATTGAGAATAGTTCTAGAAGTTCCGTGAATTTTTAGATGGTTTTCGAAATTTCTTAAAGTTTAATTTTTCTCGTTTAATCTCGTTGTACACACACCCTGTGGTGCAAATATAATTGGTAAATGCAAATATAGTAAACAAGAAATTTGTGTGTAGTACAACTTAAGTAGGAATACGTAGTCTAAATTGACAAGTTTTTTTAATTAAAAAAATATTTATTTCGCCAACTTGAATTAAAAATCTTCTGTCGAGTTTTTTGACATATTCTGTGGTGTATTCGGACGTTTCGAATTTCATCAGCCTCTGCAATGGGATCATTGATTAGAAAACTAAACAAGGAAGATTCTGAAAGACCATGAAAACCTGAAAACATTTGAAAATGAATTGTTGAAAAATATATAAAATTAACCGATACTCGTACCTACGAACTTTCGTACGGAATACCATACTTATTAAGCGGCTCTGATGGCAAATGTGTGGCCGCATAATAATAAAAATATAGTATCCAGTAAAAAGTGTCGATGATCAAGCCTCCCTATTCATATTGCTCATATTCAAGAGAACGTCCCGATACTTGGAACGCGTAACGAACGACGCTGAACGCTCTGTTTATTTACGTAGACAGTATATTGTCAAATCAGATTAGGTACCGGCTCTGTAATTCGGACACGCGCTGTTTGTGACGCCTGTGAGTGAGTGAATGCAGTGGCAATGGATTCTAATGCGTGTTTACACGCGCCAACAAACAGAACGGCGTTCACGCGTTTAACGGCCGATAAAACAGAGATACGGCCATATAACCCCGAGAACGCGGCGGGCTGTTTTATCGTCGGAAAGAATTAAGGGTACTTTAAATTTTCCAATCATTCGCTTTGAATAGATTGCAATTGGTTGAACATTATTTTTTTACCCATTTTGTAAATTGGTCATTAACTTTGGTGGGTTCCCTTTCCCAGATCCTCGGCGTTTAGAAATCGAGAGATCTAGAGACAGACCACGTAGTTATGGTAATTCAGAGTGCACATTATAGTAGAATATACTCGTACATGGATATCCATCCACCAGGAAAGGGCTCATTTTATAGATTTTTTAATACCATAATTGTCATGGCTGTCACGTTGTTGTATTTATAACACGATTATTTTAATTGTTTCTGTAAACTAAACATTATAGTTGCCCTCATCATTAGATGTAAATGATAACTAAGCTAAATAGTTTGGTGCCGACCTATTCGGGTAGAGGGGCGATGAAGGGGGAAAAGTTTTTTCGATCGTTATTCGAAATACAGAAAGTAAAAATATAATTCAACGTGTGTAGTACAAAGATTATCTCATTGAAAAAAATTAAATGACAGATTTTAAGTCGGGGCGTATATTGATTTTGTTAATAATTTAAATCTCGTCCGCGTTTAGACGCCTGTCCGTCGGTTCGTTCGTTCGTTGTCGATCATTTACGCTTTTAACAGGACCTAAACCGACAACTTACCAAATTCCTGGCAACGTCATCTGTTTTTGGTGCCATCAACACTCTCATTACATACCGTCTTTATTATTTTATCTCAGCATCAAACGATGGATACGACCCTTTTATAATCCTGTTTACACTCTACAATCAGCATAGCCATTCGCACTACAATAAATGAATTAGATAGATTCATACCTGAGTAACCCCATTTCCAATTAAATCGATACAGACACATCTCAAATGCTTCCAGACTATTGATGGCTTCTTTTATTGTCCAGACATCGATAATATTACAAGACCAGAAACGATCTATCAATAATAACGGGAAATTAATATTTTTAATAACCTTAATATTTTCAAAAATCAAAATACTTTACTTTTACGACCGTGTGATTTCACAGGACGGAATAATTGACAGCAGAAATTATTTATTTTGTAAGGCCATGCGACTTTGTTTAATGGATGGGATAAACGCGAACGGGCAGAAGGAAATTATGTATGTAGGATATGTACATACAATAGTTAAAGATATTATTGGAGAAGAGTATTATCAATATTACGTAATATACGTGATATTATTAGGCACGCCAATCCTCAACTACTTGACCACTAGGCGAGTGCCTTACTATTAAGCCGACAAGCACTAGACTAAGGTTCTCTCTGAAAAAGGGTTATATTATGTAATTGTTTCAATTTAAACTAAAGTATATATAAGAACGAGCTGTTGAAACCAAAAAAAAAACCGTATAGTTTTTATTATTATAATCTAATTTCTTTGGATTTCAGTGTTAATAATTGTTCGAAATTTCGAAGCTAGGATCCATTTCAAGTAGACTTGTCTGTGTACCATATAAACGTAAATACATAATAGTATTTGTAATACTACCGTATCACACGAAAGGTTGAGAAAATACTTGAACAGGGAGAGACATGCAGCATTCCTAAGTGCTTGGAAATGTTATCAAAAGATCGCTCACATTCTTCCTCGAGGAAGGCCCAAAAGAGGTCCAACCAGAAAAACAAACGGAACGCGATCGATAATGGTCACACCGTGCAAAACTAGTACCGCGTCGCACGCAACATACGACATTTTGTCGGCAGTCGACTCGGTCGTTTCGTTTTCGTAAGCGGTCGTAAGTCGGTTTACGACTTTATACATTTGGGGTCTCCGCTGTGATGGCGATAAAAAATACCCCTCAGCAAACGAGGTCTCGAATGTTCAGCCCAATCGCAAACTACAGCTGCTGTCGAAATGTATAACCGTATCTTCGCATCAAAAATACGCACAATCTTCGCATCAAAAATACGGAAATAGGGAATCCAATCCCGGGCCCTGTTTACAATATTTATTTATATTGTATTCACGCCCTTGCATGTTTTTACAAAAATTATTATTAAAAAAAAAAAGGTGTGCAGCTACACAAGTAGCATGGAATATATTAGTAATGAGCTCAAAATCACGAACTGTGAGTCAATCACTGATATTTTTGAGTCACACGCACTGTCAGTGATTGAATATCTAGTAATATCGTGATTAGCGATTTTTTTTTTTGTTGTTAATATTCAACTGATTTTCTGACGCCACCGTCCAAATCGATTATTACTTGAATCAGAGCCATCTATTGGAATCTGTTGTTGATAATGTTTCTGCTAACTTGCTGAAAACTTTATTTTATTTTGTTCATATTTTCGTTTTACATTTTGTAAGTGTATGTACAGCAATTTTCTACCCCCAATTTTTTTTTTTAAATACTTTTATTGTTTTTCATTTTTTACAAGATAATTATTATAATAATAATAAAATTAAAACCTTTTTTGTGTTGTAATTAGTGTAATTATATTTGAATAAGCTTCGTGATAATTAATATTTTTAATCTTTTAAAATTGTTTTAGTGTAACACTTCCTCTTTTTATATGGGTTTACAGAGTTAACATTTTTATGGATCCATACTTTCTGTTGTTATCTGAGTCATGACCTATGACACCATTATTAAACAAACACAATTTTACAATTTATTTTTATTTAACTTATAAATATGTGTATATTTATAAGTTTTTTTTAGATTATTTATTATTTTTTATAAGTTTTTAAGTTTCTTTAAAGTTTTTTTTTAAGGTTTTCATATTTTTTTATAAGTTATTTATTAATTTATAAATAATCATATTATATATTGTCTATATAATTCTAAGAGAAAACCGTGAACCACGAAAGTTGTGCTCCGAGTTGCCCAATATTGTACCAAAACTTTATTTATGTTATTTCTCAAAGAAAGAAATCATGTTGGATGGGTTCTCGCCGTATTCGTTATAAAAATATAGTTATATTATTACATTAATTTACTTTTACAAATACCATACCATTCCAAATAGCAAATTACTTTATTATTAGATTAGCATTATTACGGGTGAGCGTAAAATTTCGTTAAGAATGATATAGCAAAATGTAAATTATTGTAATCTGTTTATATTATAACGGTGCTAGTTTTATAAATAATTATTAAGGAGAACACATTCTTATTGGGAAGTTGTAATTATTCAGAACAGACGGTCTGTGATATTTTAAATACTATTTAAATGTATTCATTAGAAAGATATACATATATAATCAATTTTATTGAAAAATATTGTTGTCTCTATCGGTATTCGAATCTGGATCTCTTCCAATCCGAGAATCGAACATTATCCGATTATGCTATACCAACACAGTGGATTGACGACAAATTTTCAAATCTATATGTTACACTTTCAAATTAATTTAATTAATTTGTTTTTACGGAATCTCAAATACCTCTGAGTAAACCGATAGGAGACGCCAAAATCAACAATTAATTTTTATTAAAATTTGGACACATTGATACAATTTATATATTATTAAGGAGAACACATTCTTATTAAAAAACTAACTTCCATAATATACAATCTATTCTGAATGCGGCAGTACGGATAATAAATGAAACTAAATTCTCTCGCATAACATCCCTTTTGTGTGAACCTTTACATTGACCTTTCTGAAAGAGTAAGATTTAAATTGTGCCGGTTGATGTACAAGGCGACACATAACCTCTGTAACTGTAACCGTAGGCCTCTGTAACTTCAAGATCTCCGCATCCAGACAATTTGAATGATAGACGTCTTGAACGGTAACTCTCGGGTCAGCCTCTACTTAAGCCGCAAGAAGGGTTGTAGAACCGCCAGAGCCCTTACCAGACGAATAGGTTCAGTGAACCTCAGCCTCATTAACCAGCACGGGGAATACTGTCTTCATCTTCATTTTATAAACAGCAGGACAGGAACCGGTCAAGTGACAGTAGGTATTCTATATTCATCATCAGGGCGAGTCTAAAAAAAGCCCGATCCGATTATGCCGGTGACCTGATCAATATTCAAATGGTGACATTAAGTGCGGCGCAGAGGCCACCGGTGAGTCACCGCTCCATCAGGGTCTCCGCGATGGCTGCATCACGCGATAATAAAAGCATTACGCGTCAGGCGAGCGAGTGGACCTCGAGGAGTATTGCGATCGGAAGACAATGTTCTGTCAGATGTCCACGGATCCGGTGGTCTTATAATAGGATAGCGTCCGCTGTCGATGTAAAGCAAATGTAACCCGGGGGCAAATGTCAACTGAAAATATCACGACGATGAAACTGTTAACAAGTTATTTCTTTAAGATTCGAGTAAAGTGCGCCTGGGCCATCTGCTTTATGGCGCCTGTATAATCAAAGCCGAGTGATTGGGACGAGCGATGTCAGTATTTATTTAGCAAATGTAAAAAAAATATAAAATAAACGCCCAAATCGCAAACTTGTCCGAACTTCGTCCGAACTGAAAACAAATATTAGAAAATCTTTAAAAAAATATCGTCCCGATATTTCATTATTGTCGATAATATTTAATTGTAAAAATGAAAAATATTATTATTTTAATTTGTAAATAGGATGATGCGCGCACTGTAATAATTGAATTATAAAATTGAAATCATACATTTTCATCTACCTAAAGGTAGTGCTGAATAAATAAAAGTAGTTTGACACTCCGCTGTCAGTTGGTTTCTTCAGTAGGGGCCGTATTACCCTATTTAATGCATTTTTTTATTGGGAAAATATTATAAAAAGATATCTAATATCTGCAAAATGCCGAGAAAAGTGGAGGAGCAAGGTCAAGAGGGCGGGAGTTCACGGAGATCGCCATCCTCACTCATGGGGGACCATAGTGGTGATTATAATGTGTTTACACTACGACACCGTGCACGGCACGAGTTAATCGTCTATATTTAAAAAAGCAATTCAATTGTACTCATTTTTTATTTTTATTTTTTTTTTATTTTTTTTTTTTTTTAAATATACTCACTTCCATGCCTTATTCATTTTAAATAACCATCAGTATCATTCAAACGGTGTGCCGCGAATGTCCACCTAATGTGCAGTTTTACCTATACAGAGCGTAATAACATATATCTGTGATCATTGTCTGGCAGCTCATATACGTGTGTTCTTACAATTTTAACAACTTTTTTCCTGCCTGTACTCTACCGCCGAATTGCCGCGAACTGCGCTGTTAGCAGAAGCTACACGCGTCACTCGATAAAGTGAAAGCTTTGTCAATTGCAAGTTTGTCGCGTCTAATAAATATTATGCGGATGCTCGGTGTGCCTTAGGGGTTAGGCAAAGGGTCAAGTTTGCCGCTTTGGTAAAAAGATGAGGAATATACAGGGTGTAACAGACCTAGTCCACAATATTTTATGGACAGCGGTGTAGTGTTAGACAAAAAAAGTACCAGTGGTATTTGAATTTTACCCCCCCTCTTCTTTTCGTTATTTAGAATGATTAGCTATTGTAAACATTAAAACCATAAATATGTCAAAAAGCTATCGTGTTATAACGCGTAAATTTGGGGGTGAAAATTTATTTATGTTGAGTTCAGATATTTCATATATTTCCAAATATGCATGTGCACAATCGTTGAAAGAATAGGATACCATCGCGCGCCCAGATGATCCAATTTTAACAAATAAACCTATAAATTTCCTCGAAATGACTTTCACTGTTTGTGAAATACTCCGGTCTTATATATTTTTGTTTGCATTCTCGCAACATCCGTCCGCAGCACGATATTTGATGTACAAAATTCTACGCGGAATATTTTGTATCAAAATATTTTTAGATGTTCTTGAAAAGTAAAATCCATGTCAAAAACGCTTGTGATCTGAAACTAACTTGATGACCTCTGGAACGAGGGTCGAACCCCCGACCGAGCGAGTATCACAACCACTGGATCACAAGCAAGTCTCTCATATCTCTAAAATGGTAAAAATTACGCACATACAGCCTGAACACTTTCGACTCATATTTTAAATATGTAGCTGCCACATATGTCACGAATGCCACCTCTCTGTATCCTCCACAATCAGTTGATTCCTGCAATTCTAAATATGATTACATTTTAAAATATTATTACGGTGCAACCTAAGAACACAACGTGCGAGGAGTCACAACAGATCCCGACACGCACCTCTCGCTCTCACGCGCACGGATTAAATTTTAAAACAAAACAGATAAGCGAGCGCTGCCGCCGGGCGCTGACAGATGAGGGTGTTACACTGAACGCCGGAACATTTATCTTTATACACTAAACTTCCCACGTGTCTCATTTGGGGTAAGTAGCGGCTCCGCGAGTGCCAGCTGGGCGCCGAAAAATTAATAAATAAAACCCCCTACGCTCTGACAGCTCGCAGTCACATTTCGCATCGCGCCCATCCTCCTATGAACGCCGAAAATGAAAATGAACACGCGAGAGTAACACCGCAATCGTTGTGAACGTTATGTTTTTTTTTTTAAATATATGTGAAATATACTTATGAGTTTTCGCTACCACCAAATAGAATTAGATGGCTATGTCATACCTGACGAACAGATCAGTCCCGGTGACAGTCAAAAATCAATTCTCGGCCCAACTCATAAGAAATTTTATCTTCTATATAAAATCTCTACATCTCATAAATAATCATCTACATAAATAAACAGTTGAACTAACAAACTGGATACCCCCTCAATATTTGCACAAATAAACTTAAATATCCCTGTCCGATCAATGAGATCTCCAGCCCTCTTTCACACAAGTTTCACAATACCAATCTAAGCAATTTCTCTTCCCTCGTTTGTCCTATGTCTCTTCCCTGTCTAGAATACTAATTACTATAACGAGATTTCATCTATTAACTAGCTACCTAGCTTGAATATATTCTTCTATACTACACAGACTCAGTGTAAATGCGAATTTGTATTATAGATGGTTAATAGTCGTTTGAACGAGTAATATACACTTAACATAAGCCACATTCAATCGAAGCGATTTGAAACGCCGGGGACTGTCGCGTGTGACGTGATTACACATCGCTGACCTATCGAGATGATTTAAAAAATATTTCAATGCATCTTGCTCCGTCATTCGACCACCTGTTCCAATTACCACACGGACAGTAATATAATTTTCTTACACATTGTTGACCTATCGAGATGTTTCAATGCATCTTGCTCCGTCATTCGACCACCTGTTCCAATTACCACACGGACAGTAATATAATTTTCTTACACATTGTTGACCTATCGGGATGTTTCAATGCATCTTGCTCCGTCATTCGACCACCTTTTCTAATTACCACACGGACAGTAATATAATTTTCTTACACATCGTTGACCTATCGAGATGTTTGAATGCATCTCGCTCCGTTATTCGACCACCTGTCCTAATTACCACACGGACAGAAATATAATTTTCTTACGCAATCGGTTGACAGTCTTCCGCGACGACTGCCGTCTTCAACGTCTTCTCGTCGGGCGACAAAAACGATTAATCGATCCGTACGAAGCGGTTTTATTTGGCGCATTATCCCCATAAACATCATTATAATGTCACATCTTTTCCAAACAAGTTTGACTAGAAACCTAATGGTCGCCCGTTTCTCATACATTAAGCTCACGAGCAGGGTTAAATTCTAATTGGCGTGTACAAATATAATTCCACACTGCCGGGGATTAAATAGATTGCAGACAAAACTATCACGAATGAAAAACACTTACCGGGAACTTTTTCATTAACTTTCATATAATATTTTACATATCATTTAAACTTTATCTATATAATCTGTCACCCCGACAACTCGGAACGCGCAAACAAAGCTACAAAATTAAAAATAAAGACGAAAAAAAAATAAGCCTTTTTTGTTTTATTTGATTTCGCAGGACTGTTCATCGACTAGGACTGGCGTTTTTCCGCTAAATTTGAAAACTTAAATTCGGTAAGGGGGTTTTTAAGTTATCAATAAATGAGGATATTTATTCCTATTGATTGTATTTTATATCAAATAAAAATTAAAACATACTTATAATATGAAAAAAATCATGAATTATGCAAACCAAAAATTTATAAGAAAAAATTAAAATATAGTTAATAATTTAAATTATTAGTTTAGTTTAAATTTCACTTACCCAACCTAACAAAAATAACTTTTATTTTCATTTTTTAGTTTGATTAAAAAAAACTGGCTTTCTTTCCGAACAATTTTTTTTCATGTAATGTGGTATGTTTTACATTTAAAATGAAGTACATGGGAATAAATGCGCTCATTCACTTTGTATTGCACACTATTGTAATTATCGGGACACCATTTAAACCTCATCCTAGGACTGTTGGTGCGGTAGAGAACATCAGCTGCGCGTCTAATTTGAGCCTTTCCCATCTTTCTTGCGAGTGACGATTTAACATTCTATCAACTTTTTTCGATAGCATTGTTTAATGTCGTTACTTTATCAAGCTCATCGACACAGACTCTTTTTGAAATGAGATGTCAAGAAAACAATTAAAACGTGTGGCGCCTACAAATTTATTATTATTATTTTCAATTCATATTAATTGAAATCACCTCGCAACAACATTTTGCAATGATCCAATTTTTTCAAATATCTGACACTAGATTTAAATATTTACATTTTAGATACAAGTACCTTCGGAACAAAAAGGTCATATGTACACTTTCAAAGGAATTGAAAGATGCGAGACATGAAGCGATCGAATCATAGGGTTAGGTACCTGGTTTCCCGGGCACAGCGGTGCAGGCAGAGTTGTCTACACCGCCACCAACAATGTGGACTGTGGATATGGACGTGACCGCGGACCGTCAGATCCGAGTGACCCGCATGTGCAAATTCCCGTTAAATCAACCAACGTAATGGAGGTGACGGCATACAAAGCGTGGCGATGTATCGACTGCCGACAGTACATTCGCCGGCCCGACAGTCTGAACAGCTTAACAAGTAATGCGGCGAAGAGAACAAAATTATTTAAATACAGAAACAAAAATGTCAAAGCTGTGTAACGTGTGAAGAATCTGCGGACGTATCAGATCAGTAAGCGAGTCGGCTCGGTTTACTCGCACGAAAGAGGAGTATGTCCAGACAGTGGCCGAGCAGATTGAAATCAATGATGCTAGTCCTGACCGATTGTAATACGTTTTACGATGATTAATACTATTATCCGGAGGAATGCTAATACAGAGGTCGGAGCTGAACGCTGTCGATCGGCTCAGTCACAGAAGAGTAGCGCGGCTTGGCGCACAGCATGCGGCCGGTCAGCGGCGTCAGCTGCGTTCAGTGTTGTACGTCGCAGCGCCACACAGTACACAGTACGATAGATCTATCATTTATACAATACAGTAAAACATAATTGATTGTTAATTAATAAATTGTCTGACAGATAAAGGGAGAAATTCCGGAAATCTCCAATTTACGTAAAAACATTGAAACGACTATCCGTATTCGGCGGTTACGTTTGGTATTCAATCATCATAATCTTAAACATCTCTTCAGGACATGTGCATTCCGAGCTACTCTGCTGTGTTGCTGGTGTCGCGGGCCTGCCGACTGCCGACTGCCGTCTCTCCGTCTCACCGCCTCACCAGATGTGTATCCAGTGTATGAAATAATTAACTTGTTTCATCTCAAAATAATATTATTATACGTGATGTAAGAATAGGATTATTTCGAGATTCACCATTCTCAAATCTGCTATGTTCGAACTGCTGTTAAAAAAACTACATTAGTGATAAGTGCTACTGGCGTTGCGGGTAGCGCACCTTAAGGGTCCGGACCAGGCTGAAGTGTCGTGTTTATTGGAAACAGTCTAATAGAGTGGTAATGTTTAAAATGGCATTTTTTTTAAAACGAATCTCTCGAGATGATCACTGAAACCGATGATAAAATTATACATTTTGTTTACGTTTTATACTTAAAGTAATTTGTAATTTGTTCTGAAACCTGTAGGTCGATTAAAATCAAAGTGATTATATACAATATAACCACATACGATATAATTACTAGCAGAAAGGAATGGGCTATTACGCGACACGACCATTATCTTTAAAATGAATAAAACATGCGGTATTATTCATAATTGTGCTGGTGCATTTTCGCTTTTTGTATGTAGATGCTACATTATAAATCGAAAGGACACAAACGATAAGAATTATAATATAAAAATATGAATGCGATTCGACCGAAAATGAGAGCGATATAACGCCCTTACTTTGTATAATATGATATGATCAAAATATCTAACTACAAAATGATTGCTTTAATATTTCACCGTTATCACCAAAATCCTCAATAAGAAATATCGGCGGAATTTACAGGAAAAGTTGATGCAAATCAACATGACCGCGACCATCCTAAGAGAGGAAGGGAGGAGGAAGAAACTGCCATTCAGGAAGAAGGCCAAATGTCAGAAATCGATGATGCATAGTGCAATGAAGATCAGAAAACATAAGGAGGATAGATTTAAAATGTAAAAGATAAGTTTTAATAAAAGAAAATACTCTAATCTTGTTTACATTAGAGCATATATAGGAGTATGCACTATGTTAAGAATTAAATGTTTAAATTTTCCGACACTAAGACTGACTTGTAGACCATCAAAACAAGAGCACAATCGATACCGTATTACGTGAAGATTCTCATTATTAGGTGTACGTGTTGGCGGACAATTATCTCGTAGTGTTGCAAGGAGGATAACCGGAATATAACCAGAACATGAGGAAAGTGCACGTTAGTGTTGCGGAGTATTCGCCTTGTTGAATAATTTGCATTATCTTCAGCACTCTGCAGTGCAGCACGATTTACGTGTCAGTGCTGCGTTTATATGCGCACTTAGATTTCACTTTGACTGGCAAGAATCTTTCATTTTCGCTAAAATGATTATTTTTTGGGTTATATTACCACGGGCGTGGATCGGTTATTTCCCATTCATTCTTTCTTTTATTTTATTTTTTAATTATGTATCTGTTTCTCTATTTACAACTAAATCTCGTGCAACGCCGTGCACTTGTCGCTAGTTAGGATAAATAGGAAAAGGCAGAAAGAAGGGAATAATAAAAATAACATTGGATCATTTATATAGCGCCACTTACACTATCATAGAGGGTTCCGCGCTTTTGGGCCCTCTACCTCAAATGCCCGTTCACCGACTTCTAGCAACGATTGGTCGGTTATACAACCCTTTCTGCGGATGAAGTAGAGGCCGAGAGTTTAACGACTACGTAGGATAGGTTGGTTGAGTTTTGAGATTCCTTCGAAAATGCAGCGAAAAATCCAGGTTCTCGGGAACTGCAAAAGAACGGACCGATAAGTTTAACGTCTACGTAGGATAGGTTGGTTGAGTTTTGAGATTCCTTCGAAAATGCAGCGAAAAATCCAGGTTCTCGGGAACTGCAGAAGAACGGACCGATCACCACAGACGACAAGCTCGGTTGACGAGGATCGATGGCTCCCCCGATGGCGTTATTGATCCCGCATTATACTTTCTTACATCGTGACGAGGATGGCGTCCACTGAATGAAATGTTCACTTATAATCCGCACTTGAATTGCGCAGAGGGCCGATAACGCACCGAAAGGGTGACCTCTTCGATTCCTCACACACGAATCAGCGCCTCGGCGTATCAAATGTAAGCCCGATGGCCAGCTTATCGTGTCGAGGGTTTTCGGGAACTGACAAAAATTGTTAATAATAAACCACGCGCATTACGCGTCCGAATGATTTAATATGTTCAAATTATCGCGAAAATTCAACATATGACATCATGTACCTTGAGTGCCAATAAAAAAGTGACAAAATCATTAAATAACTGAAGCAAATGTGATAATGAATTCTACGCGATTGACATAAAAAAATCTTTTGATAATTCGCACGTTTCTCTTGATAAGTGATAATAAAAAAAGACATATACCTTCTAGCCAAACACAATATTGTAAGCGCGTAACGGAGAAAAATCAACGGCGGCCACGGAGCAAAAACAATGTTACATTTCTTGTGTGAAGTGATGATGCCAACGTAACGAAAAAATACGTCGTCAAGCGTAGTTCAATAATCCATTGATAAAAAAACAATCAAAATACGTCAAGTACTTGCTTAGAAAATAATTCGTTCATGTCCATTTAAATGGACAATGGATGAGAAAGGATTAATATGCAAAATATAGATACATTATAACATTGAAAAGTGAACTGTACTTATTAAAATAGAAAAAGAAAAATACACAGAAAACTCGAAAGTCATAGTCATAGTCCTAGTCATCTTGTAGTGATATAACATGGTGATAAAAATGAAACATGTCCTAATAGTTAGATACGTCGTGTTTTTCTGTGACAAGTAACAATTATTATTAGTGGTATTGATACAAACATTAGTGACAATGCGCGCAGTACAAATACCGAATCTCCATATCATTAAACATCATCATGTTTTTCTTCCATTTCCGCCAACCTTTGAACTTGGACCGTGAAACACTACTGACGCATGTGGAGTCCGTTGTGTAACCTTCAAATATCTAAAAATATATATATTTATATTCAAAATTCAATAACGTACTGCGAACAGCACGATTTATCGATTAAAGAAAAAATCTGAAAATTTCCTTGTGACCACCCGAAAATTCGTGATACTGACTATTCTGACCTAGCTTACCATCACCACGTTTCTTCGCGACGGTAGGCAGAGAATAGAAGATCCTGGCACAACTCTGGCCTCTCACGCATGTTCGAAAGATGTTATGGGCCGGTTGTGTGATCAGTAGTAAACGCACGTGGTTAAAATCGTTCGCGGGTGAACGTCAAATTTACTATTGTCAAAGCATATGTGAGATGTCTATAGGCGCGACAAATAATCATGAAATATGCTTTATTTTATCTATTATCTAAAAATTTTTTCGCTTCTGTGTACGAAATCTGTCACTTTGGTGATTAAATGTTTTCGGATTATATGCTAATGTGTATTAAACAACGAGACCATCATAGGACGAACTCTCATCAATAAAATAGCAGGATATTGAATGATTAATTGTCGTATACTGCAACTTTCAAAATACCAATGTGTCGGATGATTTTTGGAACATCTGTGAGAGTCCGCCATATTTAACTATCGATTCTCTTTTTTACTATCCGATATCGGAGAGTTAAATAGATTTATTACGGGATGTACTTTCGAGAAGTAAATATTTTTTACCAACGATCAAAAAAACCCGTTTTCGCAATAAAAAATAATACCTTGGTAACTTTTTTACTTAAGTAAAAAGTGACTACTGATCATACAACCGGCTCTTAGACTTCCAAAATGAATATCTTTCAATATCAATAACTTTATTTCTGGTTTCATTAACATTTGAGTCATATACTTTCTTACTATTCTCTTCTCATCCATTTCACCATGACCTAACTACCTAAACGAACCTCTTTTAATCTTATTCATTATCATCGGACCAATTTTACTCATATTCAGTTCGTACTTCCATCGTTCATCGATTCTCGTTAAATTACTTATACTCCGACACGACACGAAGAAAACCTTATGACGCGTGCACACGGAATGAGACAGTTTCAGTCATTTAGTTGAGTTAAATAAGTAACGTGTACACGTGTTGAAATTTCGATCTAGAGATAAACTATGATATCATCGCTTGAGATTTGGTAGGAAACAGAAATCTATTTATTCTGTAAAGTTTGATAAATATAAAGTACAAAATTACGAAAAATTATTCCATTTTTGACTGTTCAATTTACAATGTGAAAATAGTATAACTCGATATTAACTCAAAAATTGTGTATGTGTAAAGTCAATACAAAAATTATATAGTTTTTAATTAAAATGTTACACTATCAATGTTACAATCGCCAAATAGATCAATGACGTTTGATTAAAAACAAGCGTAAAGTAAAGCGCGAGATAAATAAGCATCAAACCCTGTCTCGGCTGCAGGTGCCGGTGCTCGAATCTCCGAGACTCGGTGTATATTCGAATAGACTCAAACAACCTCACGGTATTGTCTCGAGACAAAAATAGATATATCACGAACAGGGTAAAGCGACAATCTTAAACGTGGCGTTTGGCATCACGCGGCCGACTTTTTTCTTTAAATGGAATTAAATACGAACGGACGAGCGAACGGAATGCGGAAACTCAGTAAATCTTTCCTAGTAACGGCACGAAAAATAACGTTCACCGGAGTTCTCAAAATGCCAGTTGGCTCGCGAAGCCAGCTGAGGATGGCCTCGTGGGCATCCTCATATCTCGCAGCACGATCTGTAGGTCAGCGTTCGGAGATCCTCTCGGAGAGCTGTGTAAGCCGAGTGTACGATCGTCACATGAAACAATATCAGCCGTATTAAAAAAACATCCGCAATCTATCCGTCAATGCGTAGGAAACAAACACGACCAATAAAAATCTAAACTTTTTAAAAGATAAGTTTTTGAAATCTCACGCCTGCTGCTTACTATACAGAGGAAGAAACGGGGTGCGGTAACTTGCAATAATATTTCATCCCGTATAAAATAATAATTTCAAATTTTACCGTGTGCTACCACTTTACGTCAGACTTTTTGTCGTTAGGTAGTCACTGAAAACTGAATATGTATCGAGGAAGACGTATGAATAATATTTAATTATGTCTAAAATAAAGAAGTTTTTAATTATTTGCAGTCATGAAAACATAAACAAACATAAGTAAATTCAAAAATCGTACAGATGTATGGATAAAAATTTAAGAATAGTTTTTAAGTATTTTGTGTAAAAACTGTTGCATTATATTTAGATAAACAAATTTTATATGCGTATTTAATTGAAATAATGTCAAACAGTTCTGTAAGAATAATTTAAATAACTCCATATTTATTGATTCAAAATGATTTCATTCCGTCTATCTTTCGATTTTACATAATTATAATATTTTTAGTAAAACACGCCGGTTTGAAAAACCATTATGTTTTTTTTTTTGTTATGTTTGATATTTTTTCTAAAAATAATTCATTCCGCGTGCGGCGTGCAGACCTGTAACTTGATCTCTCGACAACGAAATCTGCAAACGTAATAAAAATGAACGCGAGTGGGAAGTACACGGCGAACAAACGAGAAGAATCTCAAGGGTATCGGAGTAAAAGGTCACGTTGAATTAGTAAAGAAGAAGTAGTCGAGTGTCGGGTGAAGATGCGGCTACACGGCATCGGTCCCGTCTGCGTTACCAGCTCCACTCTCCCAGGACCCGCGCGCACACGTGCGTCACACAACATAACCGATTCCCATACACTTATCCTTTCTACCACTATTGCCTCATTTCTGTTGAGACTTCCCTCGGGGCCGTCTTCCTGTATCTGGATAACCGTCCGTTTCTATCGTCTTCCACATTTGTCCTGTGTATTTTCTAAGCCATCCTTTTCTCATTTATACGTCTCACATGCCCAACCATCTCGGCGAACTGAGGTAGTAAAAATAATCTAAGCTAATTTTATAGCGACTCAGAGACCAGATTTTCGAATGTTTCGCAACCAGCAGTGAATAGCAACTCCCATATCGGTCCGAGTCGTTCACCGCCAAGTTGGCATACATTCACCGTGCGGACATTGCGGAAAGTATTATTAGGTGAAAAGCATCTATACGGTATAAAACAAAATCGCGAAATATGATATAACGCTTGCCACTAATTTAAAAGCCGAGACCGGTCTACTTCCGGATATTTCGCAACGAGTAATCTTATTCCGAATATGGCGCTAGCGTTGCACGTCGTTAACGTAAAAGGTCCGGCCCGCACGTCGCTTGCGAATACAACAACGGACGCGGCGCTCGGACTGCTCACGTTAACGATTTGCGTTTCTAACGCGATACCCTGTATATACTTCACGACTGTGTTTTCTACCCTACCACCGTTCGTTTTCTAATTACCCTTTAATTGCATTTGTAGAGGATATAAGGTAGCACCACACCTCGCAAGCCTCCCAACTTTTTCATAACTGTTACAGATAGAGTCCATATTCCACAGCCATACAGGATAAAAGATCAAACATGGTGCGTAAGCGGGGCCGCGAGAGTTTTCGTCAGCTGACAATGTTCTCATTTTCACGAAGGTACTTCTTGCCATTTCAATGACCACTCTTTCCTTCTCTTCAGAGTCAGGTCTGTTTTATACCTTGTCCCCTTATTCTACGTCCTGGAGTCTACCGTTTCTTTGCTGACCACCGTGTTGTTTGTCTATTTGTACTTAATGGGCAGATTCCATCTCTGCGGGTATCGTCTATTAGTAATTTGTGAATTAGGTCGTGTATTTAAATCGTCGATAAAATATGTATTTGAATACAAATGGTATATCCGGCACCGTGACGCGAGTGTGAGTGAAAAAAATAGATTTCTCCTTACACGGAGTCGGTGAAGCTAGACAGTAGGTACACGCTCTCGACTCTTCTTTAGTTAAAACGGTTTCAGATTACGTCAGTCAAGACCCAAACAATATCGTTTGATATTTGTCGCCCTCGAGAATTCGTGTCACGATCGAAACAAAAAGAGACATTAATACGACAAAGATGACGTACTTAGAATTTTTTTCCAGCACACTCCACATCTTCGGCGTCATAGAATAAAGATCGTAAAAATTTATCAACGACATTAATTTTCCCAGTATTCCCTAGAGACTCTTTCTCTTTCGTGCCCTGACAAGATTGTCTGACGATACCGGATTGTATCTAATTTAATTTAGTTATTTCCATTTTTTGACGAATTGTACAAAGTACGCAGTGCAATGTTTGGTTCGATAAAAAATGTAACTAATATATTTACAGTTTATACTACGCGCGTTCACGAATACAGGAATAAACCGATCACTGCGGTTAATGCTAGCAGAAAAAACCGCAATAAGCGTACCGTAACGGATCGGGGGCTTAATGTATGGAAAATACGCGATCGTTGCCAAAACCTTTCATGTTGTATTTTTCACGTGGAATATTTATTATCTTACGGCACACATTTCAATCAATACGGTAGCTGGGAAATAAAATGCAGCTTTTCATTTCAAAACTATGTTAAAGTGCACCGATGCGTTATAAATCATTTATTTATACGGCACGATACGATGTACCATTAGCAAAATTAAAAAAAATAATAATAATATCCCTACAGACAAATTATTGGACAGGTATGGCAAAGATTTATAGAAAATTCTAAATAGAAAACATACCGTCATAATAATATTAGAACCTGCTATTTTACATAAAAACTATAATATTATTATGATTTTTGATGAGTCGTTAATACAAAATACATAAAATATGTAGAAATAGTAAAATAATTATATTTAGAAGAAAAAAAAGAAGAAATGTGTAAATTATATAGAGCGAAAATAATATTTTAAAAACTACGTTTTTTTTTATAAGTTGTCAATAGAATAAACATAAAGATATCGCTTAAACATATGCGAGGATTTTACCCATCCTCCCGGTGATTAAATAATTAAAATGGATTAATTAGGTTATTAATACGACCACCTAGAAAAGGAAATTATCTTGGGAACAATTTTAGGACTGACTCGGAGAAGAGCGTCGCATCTGACTGGAGACCCCGGAATCGGGTGTGAGAGCGACGCTACATCTACATGCCAACACTGACACGAACTAAGAAAGAAAAAAGGCATCAGCATGAAAATGTGAATAATTTTTTGTTTACTTCGTCATCTTCTCTAGGATCCGCGTCCATTATTTACTTGAAATGTATTCCTAAGGTAGTCCCAAAATTACGCATCACCAAACATAAGTTATCCGATTTCACGAATGTGTGGATTGCATAATATAATAACATTAAATGAGTCGGACATATATATTCTCCAATTTACTACTAAGCTACAAAATAACTTTTATACTTTACTTTTACAAGTTTCTATATATAATTATGTATTATTTTACACTTTTATTTTAATTTATTCAGATGTATGCTGACATCTCATTTTTATGTACATTGTACTTCGTACCCAGTACCCGCTGCAGTATCATAGTATCATCTACAGGCTGGGGTGGGCAGTCAATAGTCACATCACAGTAAACGCACGCGATAGCATTTTTAATATTTCTAATTATAATATAAAACATATTTTTTATGTGTCGTGTCATTAAAATGAAATAAGTTGTTTTTGTGTTATTCTTCCAGATAAAAGGATCTCCATCCATCCATCGCGAGATAGGAGCCCACCTAAATAAAGCATGTCTTCAGATATGGACAGTGCGATATCTGCAAACCGTGACCGCACAACGCAACAACCGGGGCAGGAGACGTATCCCGTATCATTAATCACCGTCAATATTGATTATTTTCTCGGAAAGTTCGCGAGCGGGTCGCCGGTCGCCGGTCGCCGCGAGTGTTTATCTATCCCGGTCGGTCGACTAGTCAGACTTTCCAGCGTCACTCCCGCGATCGATCTTTATACGTGGAGGTGTTATCTGTTTCATGAACCTTCAAAAGATCGATCTTACTGTCTCGTCACAATAATCACCAATATCGACCCTTTCTGCGTAAAATATAACTAACAAATAAGTTGTTCTAGTATTTTGCCTATATTACATTTTAAACATTTTTTCTTTCTTTAAATATTGTATACTATCGAACACGATGCATTAAAAAATGTAACGAATACATTTGATATTTATTATTCTTTCGATCTACATTATACTTCTAGTATTCTACTTCATACTATATGTATTATAGAATTGTTTATTTCTTACTTTTACTATTTTATCGGTTTGTTGTAACTTCTTTTCTATAATTTATTTCTATAAAATACTATCATTCCTCTACTTGCAGAGTAGTTTTGATAATATATCATATCACCCAAAATAAAAACTATATTTTTACAACATGTATCTCAAAATTGCAAACGATCTCCATTTCTCACCACGAAAATTGATCTCCCATAGAGACGGCACGTATTATAATTAAGTATTGTTTAATGAATATGTGTATATTATATTTGTATAAATTAATGTTACATTTGTTTCTAAAAATTACCTATTTGTCGGTTACTATAATTTAAGTAAGAGGGGTCGATATTTAACTGCGAATTAATATTATAAATTAGTACGTCCTAGGACAGTTATTTAAACTTTAAATAAATATCCACCGGGTATAACACACCAAGTGCACACATTAAAAATATGTTTCGCAAATGTTCAGGCTGCGTGCGCCTAATCTCACCGTGTCAGATATGTACGCTTTTTAAAAATGGCGTAGTTATGCGATTATTTCAATATCAATTCTAAATTATATTTTGAATACAAAAAATACAAAGTCATCGAACTTTGAGCGGCCAGACTATTTTTTTACATTATTTAGGGTATGAAATCAAGATATTAATTCCTATTCTACTATTATATTATTGTACTCTTTCTATAAAATAAAGTTTTAACTTGATTAATGGCACAAATCACTCTTGAAGGGAGGATTGCCTATTTAGAAGAAGAAGAAGTCAAGATATAGAACAATAATGCAATAATACGCAGATAACACGATTTTGTAAAAATCTCATACAATAATATTTTTCGTAATTTGTACACACACTCCTTGAACATTTTTTAATCGTAATTAAGTCGTAAAAATATTGCGGACTAGGCCTGTTACATCTGTACACGTCTCAAGATGCGATTGTTAGATTACGTCAGGCAAGATTTTAGGCAAACAACAGCTCGCACTTGAACGTTTCAACTTTTTAATCGTCTTCTTCTATCGATCTGCGTTCATTGTTGAATATATGAATTCCCTTCTCTCGCGCCTTTAATCTTCAATCTTTCTTAACAACTTGCCTAATGTTACCTGACTATCTAAAAAAATATATTATGTACGTAATTATAAATAAAATAAAATTACATTTAAAAATAGTAAGAAAATTAGAATTACGTATAAGTGGAATATGATTTTGAAATTATCAGTGTCGTTATAACTCGTATAATCTTGAAGATGGCCACCTGAAAATTTAATCCACCCACGGTTCAGAAGTACCTGCCGTGAAAACCTACGCACAACAATTAGATTAATGTAGATCGTAGGTGAAATATCTAAGGAATCAAAATGATCAATTAGTGAGGTTTGATGGAGATCGATATTAGGCAATTATCATTCCTGTGGCGCTCGGTTATTAATATAACAGTCTGCGAGACGACCGTGCGGTCCATACGGCGCTGGATCGAGCGCAGATACCGGAAACCGAACAGCAATATGCTAATAGCGCCAGCAGATGGATATAACGTAACATCGAAGCCAATATTAAGTAATATTCTCCCCAGTAAACAATTCCTGGAAAGCCTTCGACACACCCGCATTTAAATAGAACCGAGTTCAGGTCGAAACCCTTCAGACTTCAGACTGTAAGCAGATGTCACACTTATATCGGTTTCTTCGAGTATACATTTGTACAAATAAAAGTTGGGTTCTTGATTTCAACAAGAATCACAGTTCAAATAAAGAAAAGTTAAAAAAGCAATGATAATTAGTTCTCACTTTAACAATTGTAGGTACGTCACACGAGTGATATAATACACAGTACGCGTGAGTGTTGTGATTTTCATCCCTCAGTCAGATTACAATGATTGTGTCACATTCATTGGAAAGTCATGATATAACGGGTCATAGTCGCAAATAAAAATTCTAAATTGAGTCGCGCCAAACGCCAAAAGCCGATGAGTTTTTGAATCCTACTGGTTTTATAATTAAGGGTTGGTCGTGTGAACTTTTTACTATGATAAAAATGTTACTAAAGTATTATTTTTTTTAACGAAAACGGGTTGTTTGACCGTTGGTAAAAAATATTTACTTCTCGAAAGTACATCCCGCAGTGCACTCATTTTACTCTCCGATACCCGATAGTAAAAAAACTACAATCGATATAGTTAAATATGGCGGACTCTTCACAGCTCTTCCAAAAGTCATCCGACACATCGATACTTTGAAAGTTGCAGTATACGACAATTAATCATTCGATATCCCGCTATTTTAGTGATGAGAGTTCTTCCGATGATGATCTCGTTGTTTAATATACATTAGCAGATAATCCGAAAAAATGTTGCCACCGAAGTGACAAATCTCGAACGCAGGGGTGAATAAAACTACAGGCAAAGCATAAACTAAAGTATTTTGTAAATTGAGTTAAAGCACTGTTTTATTCCACTATATTATTTATTGTGTTAAACGATATAACGTTTTCGGGAACATCTTCCATTATCATCATTATAATTAAAAACACTTTCAGACAGTAATTATGGTGTGTTTGGAGTTAACGGATGTGGGGGTGGGGGTGGAGTTAAATTGGATAAGAGAGGGGATGTAATGGGCGGTATTTGAATATTTATTATGTTTTTATTTTTATTACTCCACTCCACCCCCACCACCGTTACCTCCAAATACCATATATTACTGTCTGAAAGTTTTTTTAATTTTAGTTAAATTATAATATTGATAAAGAGAAGAAAGATTACGTTACATCGTTTAACACAATAAAAAGTATAGTGGATTAAAACAGTGGTTTAACTCAATTTACAAAATAATCATGGAATTCCACAAAGTTTCACCAAAAACTTTTGAACAGTTATAAAATTAAACATATTTCATGATTATTCCATCTTGCCACACTGAGAGGCGAGATTGTCTTTGACAGTAGTAAATTTAACGTACCAACAACTCGAAATCGATTTTTGCCAAGGGCAATGGTAAAAACTTACCACAGTAAAAAGGTACTCTTTAAAATTTCTTCCTGTGATACTGATTCCGTATACATACTTCCTTCCTGTGATACTGATTCCGTATAATACTGTGAACTGTGATTCCGGCAGAACAACAGTTGTTACAAAAGAAAGAAGAAAAACTCTCGGAAGCTGGTAGCGACCTGCACTGGTCAAGTTTTATTCTCTTTACAGATCAATCTGTAGGTACCAGAAGCCCAGGAAATCGGCACTTGTTTATCTCGGTAGAAGAATTGAAGAAGAAGAAGATGGCGAAGATTGTAATAGAGGCGTATTTTGAAGAATCTTGATATATTTTTTTTAACCTAACCGCTGAGCCAAGCGCGCCCCTATATATACGCCACGATAAGTTACGGGGGGTGTGGTCCTCCAGACGCCTCATTTTTACATTTATTTTATTAATCAAATTTGTAATTATAATAGAGAAATATTTATGATAAGCGAAATGATCTCCTGCAAGTGCTGGTTTCCCGTGATCTTCCGGTAGCTTTACATAAATCGTACGATTAAAAATAAACATATAAAAGATCCTTATAAATCTATTTTATACTCGATACTCGGTTTTTATGGCAAAACATCTTAAATTATTACTTAACTAGACATAACTCCATACATAACATATTTTATTTTATACCAGTAAGCCTTTTCCTAAATATTTCGACTGGATATTTTATTACACCTAACTACGCGTATTTTTTTATTAATTATTTAATGCTTTATTTGTAAAAGAAATTACCTCACCGATGAGTGCATTTATCTTATGTGATGTTAAACGTAGCTTCTTATTGGTTCATTCGCAAATTTCACTGGAGCGGGGCGCGCATGCGCGGGTTCGCCACTTGAAAGCGGCCCGTGAAATATTATTACGTTCAAAAACTGATAAAAAATAGTAATTGAATCTTAAACTGCTCTAATTTGTAAACTGTGCAATATATTTTGTTCCGGTCTTCTTACATATCAATTATTTGATCATATCTCCGTGATTAATAAATAAAAATGATGAGTAATATTTTTGGGTATATTTGCTGAAATTGAAATGAAAATATTATTATTTTTAATTCTTCGTAACTTGGTCGATATTAGCCGAATTTTCGTCCGGTATCTATCAGCACATTTCAAGACAATAAAATATTGAAAATTACATTTTCACCTCTAGTTAGGTGTGCTCCTCAGTTGATTTCGGCCTGAACAGGTACTACCGATCGCACAACCGGCCCCGAGTATTGATGGCACTCGAAACCCAGTTAGCGCCAACAGAAACCATCTAAATCGACACCAGTAAAGTGACAACATTAATGCGTGTGAAGCGAAGCGAAGAATTGTCAATATAAGAATGAAAGTAACATTGTTTTATTAATATCCATCTATTTTAAATTGAATGTCGCTCAAAAAACCTGATAAACTGAATGAAGAATGAATAAATATTTTAGTGATTAAGAAAACGGTCGCTTGTGGTACGTATTATAATAGTGAGGAAACGATGATAAACAAAATACATACACGGCGAATGTTGGGAGCGACACGAATAGACAACTTCCGATTTTAGGGGATTTCCCTTTCAGAAACTTCAACAATCGTCAAGCATGCACTACTAGGAGTAGCCGGGGTAGAAAGTGAAGCGCTCTTCTACCCCATTCGCAAAAAAAATATATTAAATATTCTTCAAAACTATTTAATGCACGTATCTCGAGTGCATTATATGTATCTGTTCCTTGGTGTTTCTTCAAAAAATCTCAGAAATAATTATGCTATTAACTCGCTAATATCGCGGATGCATCGGCTTGGTAATAAGTCGAATTTCGTTGCATCGAATTGAAGAAATATTTGTACGTAAATTATATTTAATTTTTTTTTTATGTTATATTTAAATATATATTGTTATGTAAAAACCCACAAGGACGTTGAGGATACAGTGGTGTCTATTCATACTCACCGCCAAATACTACCGTTAGTGCAATGAGGTAGCGTCAGTCACGATCAATGATACGCACAAGGAAATCACATCTAAACAGTTAGCGTGGAGGTTAATACTGATTCAGGAGCAGAAGATAATAAGTCAAGATTGCCACGGTGCTTATCTTAATAGACAAACGTGCAGTAAAATATTTGACACTCGATTATCACTGTATAAGACTAACAGAAATTAATTCGCTGCCGATGATTGCTCGTCGGTCGAGGTCGGCCCTTTCGCGGCCACGGCCAATGTGTCCGTAAAATCTATTTATAAATGTATGTTGTAATAAACATAATTTATTATAAAAATAAATTAAGATCGCTGCCGGAGTACAAACTAACTTACGACGCTTTGTAGGCTATTACAGTCACGGATACTTACTAAAATAAGGATCACCCTATAGTTGAGTCTGCCATCACAAAGTCCAATCTTAAATAGGAAAAGCCCTATTATTATTATTATTATTATTAGACAGTTGAATGCTCCAGGTTTATATAGTTCTCATATTTAAAGTCCTTATAATATCTGTAATTGTTCGCTATTGTCTGGCCGGCAATGTCTCTGTTGCGACTGTTTCATTGAACTTACCATTTAACGTGGATGATGGGTATACAATACAGCTCTTCGCACAACTAGAGTATTATACTCTTCAATTTCTACGACACAGTCATTTTTTGATGTTTTTCAAAATGCTTCATTTTGATAAAAAAAAAACTGTTTTAAATCGTACGTATTTCCACGCAAGCTGTAGGGCTTCTAGTATAATTTAAAAAATAGTATTTTTTATGGATTTTTTGTGGATGGAGCCTTAATTACACTGTTACAAAATATAATTTCCAAGTTGTACAAAAATGACAAGAAATGATCGATTAGTATTCCGTGTATTTTTCCAAGTTTCTCACAGTCGGCCGGTTTTAAGGTAAGAAGTAATTTCCCGCAGAATAGTTAACACTTGTTCTTGTTAAAGAGGTAATTTGTCAGTTTGCTGAATCGTTTAAGTGTTTCCCACGACCCGCACCAAAATATACAACGTCTATTCGTCTGCACCGTATCTGAGAAATAAATGAAAACATGTTTACACAAAACGGTATGAAACTGTACATTATTAATACGTTCCGACTGGATTCTGTGTTCAAACGATGTCTACGTCAGGTCTTTATTTGAACAGCTGATAGAGATTTTGTTTTTAATTATAACGCCAATAGTAATTCGAATTTGGCGTGTTTAAACCCGGCGTCAAAACGCTCGATCGGTATATTAATGTATTCATTATTTTCTCCGCCTAAAATGGATTAGCATTGCAAAGTTATGAAACCGGGTACAAATTACAGTCGAACTTGGTTATTACGAACACGCTTATAATGAGATCACGGCTGGAACGAACATAGAATCCGCTCACAGTTTTACATATACACAGACAGAGCATCATTTACTGCCAAATGGAACACAACAAATATTCGTAATCGTTACGGTTCCAATTCTTGAAATAACATGAAAAGGTGACTTAATGTTTATGATTGGATCAGATTACGATTTAATTAATCGGTATTAAATTTGGCGAGCTCGTTAAAATTGCATTTGCAGCCGCTCAGTTGATTGCCTCGTATTCGCCAAACCTTACATTTATTTGCCAGTATTCTTGAAACGATAACTTTAGTCGACTTAAAGCAAAATTATTATCAGTTAGAAACAAACCCTTGGATCGGAAACACGTATACTGACAGTGCTTATAAAAGAAAATGCCTTTCAAGTCACGTAAAATGTTTAAATTATTCGCGAGTAAAATGTTGAAGTGTGTAAAAAGTTGTCTTTGACCTCTTTAATAGTGTGGACAAAATAGATTATGTTGACATTGTGGAAGAGTAAAGAAATCTTCATATCGGCAATGCAATCGCAAATGCAGCGAGTGACGGTTAATTGACGGGAGGTCTCCCTGGTCATCGTGTATCGGTGTATCCGAGTTCGACTGTATATTTTTATTTGATTCACATAAGATCACATAATAAATACGAGTGTCATTAATCACAATCGCAACCCAATCCTAGGACGGGCTGACTCGTACGTTATTACGTTATATGTGGTACTTGCCGCGCACGAGATGGGTTGGGAATTAGCATTCACAAGTTGGCAACATTGACCGCGCAAGGAAAGGAATTCGAGCAACGGTCTTTTTCGGGTGACAGATATCAACCTGCACGGACGATCAATCCAATGCATAAATAACGAAAATGTGACTTCATATAAGTGAGGAAGGGTGAGAATAATTTTATATTTTTGACTCCTGTGTTGTCCTGCACCATATTTTAACTTTCCGTTGTCTAATTATATGTGTAATTTCAGGATGGACGCACCCCTTCCTCATTTTTCATTTTTCAACTTCTTCAACAGTTATTTTATTGTTACCTTTTTGCTAAAACTCCTTCTTCGGGCATGACGGGAAAGGAGTCAGGCCACGACATATTGTAGACCACAGGAAGGATTTCTCCTGAACAATGAAGGAGGGGCACGAGTTGATCTGCCGCTAGACAGTACCCGACGGGATGATTTTTACAACCGAGGAAGACGCAAGCAATCCGTGGCAATCATATATATAACAATAGCAATAATAAAGTGTGTCGGAATAAATAATAACATGTGTTGTGATTAATAACAGCAATCTTGAGCAGCAACAGTTAAATAAACAGATCAATTATTACCTCACCCCACGCCCCACCGCCACATGGTATAGTAATTAAACCTCGACAGCAGATACAATCTCAGACGTCGCACTGGAGTCCAGCTGCGGCGATAGCTACACGCGCGCGTGCACGCACACACGCAGTGTTCCATCGACGATTCATCAGAGCGGCCGGCAATCTAGGTTACATATTTCCATGACAGATTGTCATCATTGTGATATCGTTTTTGCAACAAGGTTATTTTGTATGGCAGACGCGGGATGCGCGTCACGCTACATGCGCTCGCTTGTGACCACATTCTTCTTCACGCCGTGCACACGCACACGAGCCGAGAGCCGAGAGCGTGCAGCGCGGGAAGGTGTCTCAGAAGACAAGAGGTGTGGATTCAGAATCGGGATCCTCAGTCATATTGTCACCGCGAAGTTGCGACGACGACGGTCTTCAGACACGATGGACAGCCGACAGCCTAAGGTCAGCGGGTGCTTGCAGTCAGTAGATACGTTGAAATTAACTGTACATAACTGTATAAATATTTTGAAAAATTTAATATTTATCTGACAGAATATTATAATATATTAAAATATTAATAATATGATAGTAATTATTGTAATGAAGTAGTGGAGCATGACAGAAATGAGCTTTTGTAGTATGTTAAAAAAATTCAGATTACTGTGCTTTATGTTTCAAAATGTGCAATACTTTCGGAAATATTGGCGTTCAAAGTCGGGCTTGTCGAAAAACGCTCGGATTATCAATATCCACCGTGTGACGTCACATTTCTCAGCTAGTATTAACCGATCGTTTATACTTTGAACATCTGTAACTCTGCCATGTAATGGTATTTATTTATAAAATCCTCTCTAAGAAAATATCGGTACAATTTGTAAGAAAAATTGATCCAAATCAACATGAGCACGAACATCAAACAAAAGGAGAAAATAGACTGAGACTGAGAAGACTAAACCTCAGAAATCGATGACGTACAGTGCGATGAGGATTTTTAATGAAATGCCAGAAAATATAGAAGGAGAAGTTACATAGATTCAAAATGAAACTAAGGAAATATGTGAAAGATAAGTGGTAGTAAAAAGAAACGATTTTGATCTTGTTTACATTAGAGCATATATTTAGTATGCACTGCACTATATTAAGAATACATAAATAAATATTTCAAGATATCGAAAAAATTCTTCCACTACCGCACTGGGTGCATTGGGTGTATGCCTAACCACTGCTGCTCTAAATAGAAAAATCTCGACTAAGTTGGCTTGGACATATCTTCCGCATAGAAAGACTGGCTAAACATCAGTGCCTGATGGAGATGGAAAGGGAAAACACGGAAAAGGCAAATGGAGAGACTGCGAAGATAGATGGAATTGACTAAAAACGCACCTTTTCAAAAACTCATTTCCATAAGTTCAAATAACAATTTTTAATTTTCTTGTAAAGCGTCCTTGATGTGAATTTTTTACGAACGTGGGGCTATAAAAATTATTCAATGTTATTTTTATCAGTGGCCGGCCCCAGATAATCGACACAGCACAGAGCAGAGAGCGGAGAGCGTTAGAAGAGTGCCCTCGACCCGATTAAGATAAAAGGGATGAAAATAGAGAAGAATAATAATTGTGATATTGTTAGAAATATTACGAGATACATATTGTTTATTTTGCAGGAATTCTAGTTAAATACAGTTTATTTAAAAGTACATACTGACTAAACACCGCTATCGGTTAATAACGACGATCATTTTAAAAACCGCGTTACATGTCTCAGACACGTGTACGACACCACCCCTGCATGTAACATTTTTAAGGTTCACCCCGTTCCATCTCGCACACAGTATTTTAGTCTCTTCAAACATCGCCAGTTTAAACGATGTTCTTTTGTTTTGAGGAAAATCGAAACGCACTTTACCCGGAAAACCTCCGAAAAAATATATACATATAAAATCAATTTTATTGAAAAATATTGTTGTTGCGCCACCGGGATTCGAACCTGGATCTCTTTCCAAACCGGGGAAGGTGCATTATCCAACTGCGCTATAGCGACATTATTTTTGACGACAAATTTTCGAACCTATATGTTACACCTTTCTCAAATTAATACATTTATCGTTCCATTATTTGAAAGAGCCATCTACTTTGTTTTTGGCGCAACAACAATATTTTTCGATAAAATTGATTTTATACGTATAATTACATTTAATTATTATTTAAAATTACAACTTCACAATAAGAATGTGTTCTCCTAATAAAACATATATTTTCTGAGATTACTAAGATATTTACACATCGAACTGAAAACGATGAAGTATTTCTATTTGTCCAGTCCAGTGATAAGTGAAACAATATAGCGATCGATATTATGGACCTGCGGACCCGATACCCACCCACGCGTTATGTTTTCTAAACTGTATCTGATTTTATAACCACCATCCCGCGTCGCAGTCGGGACCTTCCGCGACGCGCGTGCGAAGCGGGGGGAGTCGAGCGAATCAAGGAGAGATCCGCTAACAGCCGCCCGCGCGTTGCAAGCTGCAGGTAGAGTTATCACAGTACGGTACCGTCCACTAGTCACTATCTCACCAGCTGAGCGGTGCACCTCGCTCCCGCACTCCCGCACAGTTTGCACACGCACACGCACACAACGGGCACGCGGTGTTTACGCGGAGTATTATTGCACATTGTCACGGGCGGGCGCCCGCCCTTCCATAACGTTGACAGCGTATCGGGACGAACTATATTTTTCTTGTTTTATGTTACGTCAACACTTTCAACTTTACACTGGTATTAGTTTTCGTGACCTTGAAACAACGAGGACTGATGATTTTCTCTTCAAACATTCCAAATTTCCAAGTAGTTTAAGAGATAATAGTTATATTTTAGTAATCTTTGGAACAACTGCAAATAAAATGTATGAGTTACATAACGGACCTGAAATCAAGAATCAGTTTACGTAATTACTCTAATTAAACATCTCCAAACGTAAATTCATGATTATTTATAAAGAAAATAACAACGAAGACATTGAAGTGGCAAATGAAATGAAATATTTAGGAGTAAAAATTCACAACAAACTTAAATTCGACAAATATATATTAATGATTACAAAAAAGGGCTAAAAAGTTAATTTTTTAAGCAGAATAAGAAAGAAACTTAACTTAAAAACATCACAATTAGTTTAAAATTCCATTGTCACTCTGCATTTATTCAGCATATTGTTCAACAGTACTATTTTTGTGAAATGAAGCTGAGAAGAAAAATATTCAAATAGTTCAAAACAGAGAACTATTTTAAGATGTAATAGATATACAAGAATATGTTATATGCTAAAACAACTCAAATTAAAGACAGTTAAGCAAAATATTATATAAAATTTAAAATCGATTATTGGCATCAATCAAACATGAATAAAAATATAATTTTGAGGTCCTCACTTATTCTACGAGAAGTCGATGAGATTTTAGACTTCCACATACAAATCTGACAGGAACACAAAATACTTGATATAATAAAAGTTTTAAATTGTTCAATGAACTGCCAGCAAATGTGAACAAAGCGACTAGTCTCGCTACTTTTCATAGGTTAAGTGCACAATATATAGTATTCAATATCAGATCATTTTTATACTATACTACGGTACTAAATTCAATATCCGATCATTTTTCATGTGTTTTTTTTGTATTTATAATCGCTTTGCCTAATGCTAATTGATATACGATGTAATTCGATATATTTTTTTAATGTTTTCTAAAGTGTTGCGTAATAGACGTAAGAATATTATTATATAATTTACACAATAAATATATATATATAAATTTCCCCTCACGGGCGAAGAACTAAACCCCGCCGAAAAAATGGAAAAAAGAATGTTCAAGCCTTTGAACATCAACATCTCAGTTTTATATAAACACCAGATGATACTTTGTCACTCATAGGGCACAATATGTCTTCTGGTAGTTCGTTGTAGAAATCAACACTAGTTTATTTGGTTGAAAAGTTTTTCAGATTTTGTTTGTTTAGTATCGTAGTTTGAAGTATACTATCATCAGATCACGTTTATCATAAAGAAAATGGCAATTTACAATAGAAGCCCTAGGTCAAATAATTTAAAGATTTTATAAATTAAAAATAATTTAATAATGAAGCAAATATAATTAAAACAAAAATATATACATTTTATTTAAAATATTCCCCATTTCAATGTCAAATCTCTCCCCCCTCCCCTCTTCTTCGCGCCAGGCTAGAATGAGACCACGCCCATACCCTATAGCTAAGTTAAGTTCGTACTTTGACGTATGTATTATACATATAATGGTATCGAGATACTATACAGTCGGTGGTTAATACAAAGTGAATACTATTATATAATAGCATTAAAAATAATACGTTACGAATCAGATGATTATAAAACGAGTGGAGCATATGCAAAAGCAGACCTGGCACAGAATAGGGTTCGATGAGCTATGGCGACAAGGGAATGAAATAATGAACAGCCCGATAAAACAATAGCCCTACTACAATATAGAACGGCGCCCTGGTGGCTGTCATGAACACGAACACAATGCATTGTTTATAGTACTTTATATAACCTGCTCGGGTCATAAACTCAGTTACAACCACTTTATGTTTTCGCACACTTCATACTTCATACTTCCAGTGGAATATATAATACGCTGTTCTTAATATTTATTTTTCATGGAACTCTCCACGTGGGGAGAAAGAAACAAGTGACTCGATCCTCTTTACATACTAATTTTTATTTTTATTTTCATCCGAAACTGAACTTGTGGCCTTTAAGTTAGTAAATTAGTTTATCTATAGCTTTACCTGGACTCCAGATTACGGAGTCTGCCCAAGTTGACATTTTTTATTAGTAATATAATAAATTCAATGTAACTTTTAATAAAAAAAACGATGAATTTATTCTCCGATGAGCACTATTACAATCGATAAAACCGCCTAGTTATTAATATTCATACACTTTATATAGGGGGTACCTGCCTACACACAATCCCTGTATAATATGTGCACGGAGTTCTTCCATTTTGCATCGAGGCCCGATATGTTTAATTATGTCATTGCATGGGTAAATTGGTGGTCCTGAGCAGATTATAAGAATGACATAAATAGATATATACCTCAATTTATGTTAAAATCAATTATGCCGGTTCTGAAATTGATCGATTCAATCCGAAAACAAAGGTAACATTGAAGGTACCGGCAAAGCAAAACATGATTTATGACGGGTGTCCAAATCGCTGACACGGAAGCTCTAACGAAAACACGGCGAGATGCTTATTCAATTAAACACACAATCTAAAGAGACGGCAGTGCCGAGCACAAAGATTACAAAATTAAAATAATGATTTTGAAATAAAACAATACACGAACATCGCGCCTCTATTTTCGAAAAATTAAAACCAACTCCTGGTTTGTACAATATTTTTATTGATGTTCTGAAATGGTTCAAAAAGTTGACAGAACTAGCAGAAGGATGTAATTATTTAATGAGTTTGATTTGACAATAACAATATTAAAATATTTTTTATTTATTATCTTTGTTTTATTAACCACTTAATTGAGTTTAAATACATCTACCGGTTTCGAAAAATACCATTTTCTTCTTCAGGATGTCATAACTAACTAAAAACGTATATTATTGTTTCTTTACCAGAATCTATTTTTAAAAAAACAAAAATTATTTAAAAAATAAATTTAGTACCTAACTCTAATTGTTACTTATTACAAATTTAGTCAAATAATTTTTAAGAAAAATTTTAGAATGGGACTCGTAGTTAAATTTAGTTGGTTGTTTATAATTTTTTGGTTAGTTTTACATGCTTTATATATCTCCAACGATTCCAAATTATTTAATTTGTGAACACGGTTTTATACGCAAAATTGACAATCCCAATTTTTTATCAAAACCATGACCATTTTCTATCAAATGATTAGAAAATTCTGAAAACCCACTATTGTTCAAACATCTCAAATGCTCCCTTACTCTTATATTAAAATTTCTACCCGTTTTACCAATATAAAATGCAGCACAATCCTTGCAACTAAGTTTATAGACACCAGAATTTTTAAATTTATCATCTTTGTCTTTAGATTTTATGAGTAAATTTCCTATAATTTGTATAAAATTCCGGTCTAATGTTTCGTGGTAGGTGTTTAGATACTGGTGTCTATCAAACCTGTATTATACCCGTTATTAACTGCTATTTTTTTAATTGTATTCAATTCAATATTGAAATTGGATGTTGACATAGGAATATTGACTAAACGATGTATCATGGAGTGGAACCCTGAATGTTTGTGTGATAATGTAATATTATATTATAATGTGACAAAATTAATATTAAAATAGGGTATCAGGCAGGGTTGTGTAATGTCTCCATGGCTGTTCAACTTGTATATGGATAAATGTGTGAAAGAACTGGAATGGACGAATGTAGGAGCAAAAATGGGCCATTTGATTGTATGCCGATGATGCAGTACTAATGGTGAATAATGAACAAGAATTACAGAATCTGGTGAGTAGAATATACGATGTATGCAAGGAAAGCGACCTCATGATGAATGTTAACAAGTCTAAAGTGACGGTATTCGAGAAGGAGAAAAGCAAGAGATCGTGCAAAATACTTGTGGGTAATGAATGTTTGTAACAAGTAGATGAGTTTGTATATTTGGGAAGTATGTTTGATAGAAACGGAAAGGCTGAGAATGTTATCGAAAGGAGGGTGACTATAGGAAATAAAGTGAACGGCGCTTTGAATGGAATTATATCTAACGGGAATTTGTCAACCGACTCAAGACTAGCGGTGCACAATGGAATCCTGGTACCGACACTGATGTATGGAAGAGAGGCCTGAAGCTGGCAAATCTATTTATGACAAAGTAAAGAATGAAGAAATAAGGAAAGAAAAAGCTGATGTTAGTATAGTGAGTAAGATTAAGAAAGGATCACTTAGGTGGTTTGGTCATATGGAATGGATGAATGAGGAGAGAATGGTAAGAAAAATATATGACCCAAGTGTTGATGGAACCAGAAATAGAGGACGTCCGCGGAAGACTTGGCACGACCAGGTAAACCAGATAATGGAGGATGGTTCTGTTAAGCCTCAACAATCGGCGAGCTCGTATGAGAAGATGTATGAATGTGGATGAGGCGAGAATTGCATCAGAACAAAAGAATGTGGCGCTCTATCCTCTCTGCCTACCCCCGCGGGGAAACGGCGCGATGGTAAGTAAGTATGTAAAATAAAAAAACTAACTGCACTTTGTTCAAATTCTTGGTTTTGTGGGTTAATATGCCACGCACATCCGACCTCATTGACAGAGGTCATATGCAAAAGGCGTAATAATTCAGGAAACTATTTGCGAAAGATCAGAAAAGCTGACAACTTATTTTTTACCTAAAACATCCTGCTGTTTTTAAAATTTACGGTAAAATCAGTAAAATTTACATGACTAAGCAATAATAATAAAGAATAAAAAAAATAGCACTGAATTAATTAATTTATGAAATATATTCTAATTCACACAGGTACAAAAAATTATTGACAAATGCAATAATAATTTACAAGTAGTTATTACTTTAATTAAAAAAGAAAAATACATCTAAAAATATTTTATTATAATGTCTAAGATGGTTTCAATTAATTCGTACAAATAAATATAATATTATATCCTACTTTCAGAACTCCCACGTACAGAAACGAACTGTTGTAGGTAGTAACGAATGACAGTTCTCACAATCGCCTGGCTTCTCAAGGTGAAATATAGTGAAAACGGAAAGACGACAGCTGGTAAGCACGATAAAAAAATAACAGGACGGGACACACTAATTTACCAGCAATCGGGTACAATGATCCCGTTGCAAATCTGTTAGTAATTGTCAAAAATAAAGCTCGACAATCCCCCACCGAGTGCAGGCGCCATTTTGATTATATATTCAAATATTAACATTTATTTCCAATCATTGTGCAACTACACAGGAAAGAGTGAAAAAATATTATACCGATAAAAATGATTAAGGTTAAGTCGAAGGTGAAATTGTACAATCTGAAAAACTCTTACCCATTGAAGATAGTCCGATTTTGTGTCGATCGCGATCAGACTGACGTTTGGTTTTTATTATTCACTGTAACTTTTGAATTCAACATCCAAACTCACTTTTAACACAAGTTTTACATTTTCACTATAGCTAACGCATCACAAATAGTTAATATTCACAAATGGTTATATTTTTAACACTAAATACAAGAAAAACTCCCGAGGATAAACACTACGCGATCAAGACTCCCGCGGCGACATCGGCGATATCCATAGAACTGCGTGTTTTTCAGATAACTAATTCATGAGTTGAATTTAGGGAATAGCCCTCTACAGTGCACAAATTGAACTAATCGTGAGCAGTCAGCAGTCAATAAAATCAGTCGGTTTGAAGAAATCTGTTTTATCGTAAAAAAAGGTAACTTGGGGCATTTCTGAACAACTTAAATAAATAACAGAAAAACTATGGAAATAATACACTTGTTTTTTTTATCTCGTTTGATTTACTGGAGACACGTTTCGCTTTGTAAGGGCATTATCAATCTTACAATTTAACTCAGCAACTTGTATTTATATAAATAGTGGAAGACAGCTATATGACAACCTAGGTCTATCAAAGAATTATTATTTTCAACATAGAATTTTATATAATTGTGAACTTTGTGATTAATTACAGATTATCTTACAGCAATGATGCCTAAACTATACTAAAATAAGCTAAAATGAAATAAAGTCAATAAAACTAAAATAAATATTATTTCAGCTGTCTTTTTCGTAAATCTCAAATAGGTAAAATATAGAAAATGCATGGTATAACGTCTTTAAATTATTGTATACTCTCAAACTTTTGACAAAATTAACTACATAATTAATTGAAAATATGTTTTCTAGCTCGTGGCTGTCAAATTTATATTTCTCTTAAACAGTATTTAAAAATGTAACATTATATATGTAGGTACGCATTCAAAAGGTGAGTTAGTAAAGTAGCACTAATGCTACTGCAATAAAAATAATTTCCAGTAAAAGAGGACATCTGAAAATACTGTTTAAATGAAAAAAGTGAGTTTGACGAAAAATATCATTTACCATAGTTTACATTCAAGCAGCTCAACATTAGTCTTGTGGGAAACTTGTAGAATATAATTTATGTACATTTTTCAAGCTTTTTTGTATAATACTTATTAGTGGTTTTTTATTATATGTGGGATTTAAATCTATTTTATTTACAAATGTATGTAATAAATTTTAGCGTTGTTGATTGAAGTATTCAAAGGGGTCATTCATCTAATTTGGGTATTTAAAAATATTTTTTTTTATTATTTAAAATGTGAATCATTCAATTTTATTAGACATACTAAATATTAACTTATTTATAAATACATAAACCATAAAAATTATGCTGATTAACATTTATGTGATTTAAAAATATTTACTGAATAATTTACCCTTAAGATTTTCATTTTATCGTCCTAAAATAGCGTTTTATTTTATATCTTTAACTTTCTATCGATAGAAACGTCATTGTGTGATTAAATTGCTTCAATCCCCACTTTCATTTTTCAGAACGTCTAAATTATATATTTGATTGCATCATTTATATGAATCTTACCCAGATCTTCTCTTTTATTACGTTAAACATAAATAAATATTATTATATGTGGAGAAATCCGTATAAATAGAGAAGAAAGTTTATATTTTGGCGGTAGATTTATGAACGGTACCTACGCATTTATAAATATACTGGAGCCCGGTTATTTAAGTTCTCATCTACGTCATGTAAATACGTTTCTATGGGATTGAGTACGGCTTGTGGGTGTCAGCTAGGGGCTGGGGCTGATTTTTTTTATTTATGTGTAAATATCGATACCTGAGTGGTGTCGGACGCTCGGTTTAAATATGTGCAAAATATCAGCGTAATTAAGTGTGAAAATTCTGTTGTATTTGGTGAAATTGTCGTGAAAAGCGAAGCTAATACTATAGCATCCGCCATCACAATGGAACTGTGCGCGAGATGGTTTTTATTGGCTCTTTACGTGTTGTTTATCACATATTTTCGCGATGTTTTTGCGAAAGGTGAGTGAAATTGTTATTTCGAATTGATTCTCGATCTGGGTTATCGTTTGGTTTGATAATTGGCATTATAATTGAAACTGTCTCGTTTTGCGTAGTGCACGGATGTATAGACACCTTAAATGTGTCGCTTCCGTGTAATGTTCTGATCCTTTTGATCGTTCCGTCCATTGAATTATCCGTCCGGTGCCAGTGAGCGAGCGTTAATAATACGCCCAAACTATCCCGATAAGGCTGTTTTTATTTTGCGCCCATTCCCATTCACTGTTGCACTCTTATTATGTTTTGGTGTGTTTATCTATGACACGCTTGGCAAATGTTTTTGTTTTTAAATTTAGACAGCGATTGCATCTCTCGCGGCGTTGATATCGCACACAGTCGACTGATAAGACAGCTAAATGAGGTTTAATTTATTGATTCAGAGGATAGGTTGCCCAATGGGCTTTGTTTGGTTGATCTATTATCGGTTTTCTGTCACACAGGTGAGATTTTACACCTTCGCGAGGGAATTATTGTCATTGTGTACGAAAATATCAGTACTGAACTTTTATAAAATATATGACCAGATGTCACTGTAACATTTTTAAAAGTTTTAAAGAAAAATATGCTTTGAAATAAAATTGCGTATGACACTTGTTTCTTCAACTATACATCCTTTTCTATGTTGTAAAACTTTAGGGTCTTGCCTGGTGTCACATTCGACCCTGACTTCTTATATAACTCCTGACTCGCTCGACACCACTCATTATTTCCGTTTATAAAGGCGTATCTTGGGCAGGCATATTATGTTCAATCTATTTCATCCACCACAATTTAACCTTTCAATTTATCATAATTTTGTACTTAATTATACATATTTAAAGTAATTTCAACTGAGTGATGTTAGCAATAAACCTCTGCAGCTCTACATAATTATTATAGTATCTAGACTAGATTATGAAAGTGAATACATATTAAATAATGTTGATAAACGTGAGAGGTATAAATAAATTGCTATTTTAGATGATTTTTTGTTTGGGATGCAGTAGCCTTGTCCTAGCTACTATGTCATACTCTGGTCTAGCAAAATAGCTTAATGTCAATTTTCAAGTACATATGTATCTAGAGAATTTAATTTGTCAATTTTGGTAATGTGAGTTTTTTATTGTAGTTTACTCCTGTATATTTCATTTTAGATAACATGAATTGTTATTATTTCTATTTTTGAACAAATGTTTTCTTAATTCATCCCCTTGTACTGCATTGTGCAGACCCATTCATATCCTTTTAGTACCCAATTATTTTTCAATATTCTGGCCAAAATAACATTAAATTACATTTTATGTCTATGTAATTTATTGAATAACTAGAGTTTAAAACTTCCCTAGGACGGGTAAGATGAAATAATAATACCTACCTACATCCATAAGACAAAATTGGGTTTATTACCTACCTATAGTACAGCAGCATTACGGTTTACCAATTTTCAAATTCTGTTGATAGACTTATTTGTTTATTATTTTGAACAAAATGTACCTTATTCAAAACAAAAAAAATCATATGTACCTACGAACATCAAAGGAAATGGACATTTCACTCCAATTAAATCTTCGTCTTCAGCGGTCCCTCATTACGAGGATGATATCTGCCATGGTTATCGATTGTGACTCCGAGTGTGACTGAAAAGCCCTATTCTGGAACAGTACACCCTTCCACATGTTGTGCACGTGCATCCGCTGGGCAGGGAGGTTCTGAAGAATGGATCTTCCTCCTTTTCTTTCCTCTTTCTCTTTTTCTCAGTAATTGCTTCGGCCCTTTTCTGTTTGCGATTTTACTCCAATGAAATGTATCATATGTAACGTACAAAAGAAATTAGAATTTCATGTACAGGATAATGTCAAATTTGTAATTTTAAAAAGTTTTATTAGAAATTTTTACTATTTGATGTACACCCATCCCTCGATTTATGCGGTATCCTTTTTATGCTGTTTCACTTTTACGCCTTTTTTTAATTCAAACATGTGTGTCACTGAATTTAAAAATCCTCATTAACACTTTGCATAAACGTGCTGTTAAATTTTAGCATGACCTTAAAAGCATTTGTAAGGATTTAATAAAAAATAAAACGCAAAAATTAGTTACAATTATTTAATCAGAAGAATCAGCTGCTGGATATGAATCTGATGACAGTGGTGATTTCAAGCCAATCCAAAAGAAAAAAATAGTTTAATTAGAATATAGCAGCGAGGAGGAGGAATAAAAAAATTACAATTCTGTTTTAAATAATTTACGTATTATACATTTATTTTGAATTAATAAAGCTACATATTTTATAATTTTTTTTTTTTTTTTTTCTTATGTTGATACACATACGTCTACGGTATGTACTCGTTTTATGCGGTTTTTTAGAACCAATCTCCCTATTTTATATGAACTTTAAGTCTCGATTTATACGCATTTTAATTTTCTGAAACCTATCTTCTATTTTTGTATGGGTTCTATGCTTCGATTTACGCAGTTTCGCTTTATGCGGTATTTTCTGGAACGTATCTACCTCGTAAATCGAGGGAAGAATGTATTTCCTTTACAAATAATTTATTTATATTTTAGAGCAGTGCTGTCCAACTTCTCTTAGCCCGTGGGCCATTTTTTATTTTGAAAACATTTCATGGGCCAAAACAAGTAGGTAATTGAAATGTTGGTTCATGTCACCTCAAAGACTTTAAGACTTGTTGCGGCGCATGCACAATATAACTAGAGATGTTTTGATACAAGGAAATGATATTATTGATATTATCGCTTTACTGGTTAGTACCGAGTTTCTTTAGTCAATAAACATAGTTAATTAATATAGATATTTATTAAAAAAATTATGTAAAAATTTAAAATGATTCACGCGAAAATATTTTTGCAGCTCGGTATTCAGACAGCAACTGTTTAAGATAATAGTAAGTATAATGTTTTATAAAATAAAAATTGTATTTATATTTAACTATGTTTAAACCACTGTGTTGTTTTTACATCAATCGGTTTCGATGCTAACATATCTTCGTCAGGACTGGCATACAACTGTAGTCCAGCGTACAACCAGTACTGATGAAGATATGTCAGTATCGAAACCGGTTGACATAATAACAACACAGTGGTTTAAACAAAAGTTAAATTATGTCTAACCATAAAGTTAACATTACAAACTTCAACAATATAACGTTTTATATTAAATAAAAAAGAACAGTTGAAAACTAATTTTAGAAATGGCGGCGAAAGCTTTCTCCGTTTCTTTATTATATTTTGAACAAGCAACTTTTCTCTCTTTTCATTACCATCATTTTTATGTAATTTGCTTCTATGTGCTCGGTACCCAGCAGAGAATGTCCACCCAGTAGAGCCCTAGTTATATGCACTCGAAAATATATTATACCAGCCATTGTACTCCTGAACATCTCAAACCGTGAAAAAACAAAATGAAAGTTGAGGAAAACAGCATTCGTACATTTACAGTTTCCGGTTGGTTGTTTTAATTCTTGGCTGAGAGTTATCATATAAATACTTCAAGCAGAATTGACATACAGATGTACTCTGAATGGGATAGATGATGAGACGAAAGATGTGAATTAAACATTTATTGACTCGTAATATAATCTTTGTTGCTAGTAGTAATACGTACTCATCCGTGTCCTCACTTATAATACATGAATTTTTAAAATACATACCCCCTGCATTCTGTGATGAATGAATTTGCAATGCGGGGTAATGTCAATTGAAGGAACCCACTGCAAAGAGTCGTTGCTGAGGATAATGTGCCAATTGTTACTCCCACACTTGTGATTACTCGCTTTTATCAATTATTCTTCGTGCGCTAGGTACTTTGTAGCTGTAAATGTCATATTTTTCATTTTACTCTTGTCACAGCAGTTCCGGCCATCGGTCACCTTGAAGGCGAGCTGCCGACACTGCTGCAGATATTATTTGACATTGTTTGACTCGGTCCATCACTTTTTTGGCACATTCCCGGAGTGGACTATTTGTGGAAACCTTCACTATATTTGCTTACTGTGTGGGTTACCTACACACCTTGAACTAGTTCTGTAATGTGTCTAAATTATTTAACAATCCACAATAGTATAATGGACAGCCGATGCTTAATGTTCAAGTTTTTCCAGAATTGATACATTAGTCTTATCTTTCATTGCTCTTGTAGTTCACATCTCAATGCCGTAGATAATAATTATAAGTGGAGAGATTTTTAAAATGTTTGTGTTCCCACCCTTTTGTATCTTGGGATTGTCCTTCAAGGTGTTTCTTTTGTTACCATCCCTTTTATTTTGTATTAGCTGATATATACATATATATAGCTGATATATGATTTATACCTGGCCTTGCACAGGTATAAATTGCTAACTTCAAGAGCTAAAAATTTCATGAAACTTCTAGAAACTCCTAGAACTACGTACATATTTTTGACAACTGCCTCGCCTACAGATCCCGCTCTGACAGAACCATCCTGCTGCAATACTATTTTTTAAAGTGCGACTAATTTTTAGATGAAGGCTACAACATTTTGTTATCATATATCCTTAATAATACTGCACTTAGTCGCTATCACTATTGTAAATGTCCTTTAAAATAGTCTTTAAAAATACCAAAGTAGTCTTAAAAATGTCTGCTAGATGGCAGTATATATTAACAAATAATGTATATTATTGCTAATTTACAATCTTTCCGCATTATGAAATAGATGTCACCCATGTCTAATATTTGTTGAAACTGCTGTGAATAGTTCTTAGACATAATTTTTGCATTGCAGTTCAAAATAGTTTTACACAAAATATTGTATTCATTTGAGATTTTAAGTTAACTTTTTACCTGTTATTTAATTTCTTTAAGTTCACTATATCTTTTGATATATATATTTAAAAAAAATTATTTTACCCTATCCCGAATTGTTTTGAGAGTTGTCTACTCTCGTTTCGTTACATATATTTTTATTACACTCGGTTATTATTAACATTATCATCATAATACCATCATAGGTTAGCTCTTGTATCGTCGTACCAGAGCCATACCTGTACAATTTGACATGAGACTCGTTATCACATTCAATTCAGAAGGCAGCCAGAAAGAAGCTATATAAATCATACACTCCCCAAAAGGGGTGGGTAGATGTCACATTTATATGTTGCAGTTGTAGAACTCGGTCACAGTCCGGCAGAAATTCACCCTGTTCAGGTCGCTAGAGGTGTGAGGGAGAGCCAGTAGAATGCTCCCGGCATCGCCCATCCCAGCAACCCCCAGCGAGAGATTCACACCCTAATAAATACCCAGAAATGTCTGAGATTCCTTTTATTTCTTAATAGGTCATCGGATCCCCCGGAACGATTCCTTCTAATCTCGCAATCATGATCTCACGTGCATCATTTATCATTTAATCACGCAGTCTCAGAGGATGTGCCTCACCTGAGCGTAAACACACCACGGTTCACGGACATGTCTTAAGTCAAAGAGTTTACTCATGAATTGCCCATGACCCGAGATCATCTACATCTCGTAGAGGTTCAGCGCTGGAGGACCACCTTCCACCTTTCATTTTCACCTCCACAAAGGATAGAAAGGTGTAAGTCCATCTGCCCTGTGTGGCAACGTCCCACCTTTCTTGCCACTTTCTCAATGTGACTATTTGCATTCAAGCAACCAGAGCCTGGAATCGGTCATCCGAGGGCCTGAGAGTCGTTCCAAAATGATCAACCTCCAGACCGTTCCTCAGAGAATGGCGAACCAAAAATTCCATTACTTCAAGGTCAGCCAGGAGGATGCCAGCCAAAAATGGAAGTGCCATATTAGAGACGGTCTGATAAGCTCCCGTCATAACCAGCAGGAGAATTCGATGGCCTCGGATCAGCGCCGTGGGGATAGAGATAATTTTGATTCTGTGTTCCCATATCTCGGCAGCGTACATGATTTGTAACACATAGGTGGCCAAGTATATTAGGCGTACCACGGGAGTTCATGTCTCCATTTTGCCTGGTGTAATTGACACAATTGCATAAAAAGGCCCCCCCACTCGTTCAGAGACGGCCTTGACGTGAGACAGATAAGAATCTGCCGGATCCAAAGTTATCCCAAGGTATTTCACACTTACATTACTCAATTGCACCGTCGGGCGCCTAGAAAATCTCCCTTTCAACATCATGGCCACAGTCTTATGAGGCAAAAGAGTTAGTTTGTTCTTACTACACCATTCTATTATCATTTCTAGCGACCTTTTACTTCTATGCTCAATTTCTTGCCGACTCTTACCAGATACCAAGAGTAGTAGATCATCCGTGTAAGTGACAAGTTCACATCCAATCGGTAGTGATAAAAGAAGCAGATGAACAAAAAGTACGATCCACAAAGTTGGTCCGAAAACGGAGCCTTGAAGGCAACCCGTATTCGTTATTTTTGTTCTTTTGGTCTCATCGTAACTGAGTGTGGCCGACCTATCACTCAGATAGTGTGCCAGTATCCGAAATAGGTACTTTGGGCATTGACGGAGCTTTAATTTAGTGAGAATCATATACCAAGAAGCATTATCAAAGGCACCCGAGATGTCCAAGAAAGTTGCTAAAACATACTTCTCATTTCTTGTAGTCACCCATTCTTGTGCATACTTAATGGCATGCACTGTGGACTTTCCTTGGACAAACCCAAACTGTCGGTCGCAGGCCGGCGAGAGGGAGACCTCCAGCCTGTTTCGTATCAGCGTCTCAAACACCTTTCTGAACACGGGAAGAAGCGTGATCGGCCTATACGCGCCTGGATCAGACAGGCTTGTTATTGCCTTTCGGGATTACGAAGAGCAAGCCCTTTTTCCAATCACTGGGAAAAATCCCATTTTTCAAACACATATCCATTATATATACCACTTTAGCCTTAGCACTTCTCCAGACATTCTTAGCAATCGTACCAGTTAACCTGCCTATTCCGGGTGCCTTAGTGGGACTGAGTCTTTTAACTATATGATCTAGCTCTGCAACCGTAACCGAGGGTGGTTTCCATACATCCCTGAGCATTAGACTAGTGGGGATCCGGGCCAGCAGACGTATTTGTCTATGGTGAGCCGTCTCCTCCTCAGTCGTCTCTAAGGGGACGCGTTTGTCCAAAAACCCGTCTCAAGAGTTGTGATGTGATCTATCGTCGCCACCGCTCCTTCGACAATAATGCCTGAGAGGTGGCGCTGAGTTCCGTCCCACACCCGTGACAATTTTCATTATTTTCCAAGGGTTAGCTTTCCCAACCTACGCTAATCCATCCTTAGCTGTAAATATTACTAATATAATATAAACAAAGACAAAGTACACTACATCGTGCATTGTTAACCTTGCGTGACCGATGCCGGTTACATTGGGGTTCATGAAATCGGATGGGATGGAAAGGGAATATGTAATTGGGATGGGTAGATAGATGAAATAGGGAATGATGAGGGAATCCTTGGATAATAGTGTTAACTTACGGGATAAGGAGGGCAGCTCGACTCACCTGACGCAGCCTCTTTTCTTCTCCTTAGGTTCATCCAATTTGAAATATGACCCAAAACGAACACAACAATTCCAGACTCGAGACAAATCTCGATGAGTTTTACAAAATCAATAGAAACAACCAGCCGAGTATAAATTATGTATAAATTGTGTATGTCCACCGATAATTAAAAATAATTGCAAATGTGGAAAACATCAAGGGATTTGTAATATAAATTCTACGGAAGCCCTGGCCGTAGTGGCCACTGTTGGTAGCTACAATAGCCGCCCGCAGGGCCTAGCAGCAAGCAATTGCTTTTCTGCTAGTATTCATTAATTGTTAAAACCTGTAATACAATCCTGTATTTCTCAATCCCTAACAAAGGAGTCTTTTTTGCGATAGACCTGTGTTATCTGGCATAAAAAAATACTCCTTAGAACATTTCATATCACCAGGCATCGCATGCATATGCAAGCATACCTAGGTAATACGGCGCTTTGAAAATTTTAATCCATAATTATTATTTTCAGAGTTGCATCGCTTTTTATCCCACTCTCAGGTATTTGTGCACCTCGTATCTTATGTATATTTAAACTATAGGATTTATTTATATATATATATAGTTTTTAGACTTACGTCTATTTCGTAATTAATAAATGATGGTCTTAGAATATTCCTAAGCTTTTATATGCCAAGGGAAGTGATAAAAGACAAGTCAAGTGGCAATATAGCGGTCTGGAATGTAATCTGTCAAATCAGACACAAACAGATATAGAGACATTCTAAAATTATTTCATACTTAAGTCTGCATCATTACTGTTTCCAATTTAAGTGACTTCCGGTCTATTATTGTGTCTCGGTCAGTGATCATCGTTTCGGTCTTGTCTATGCTTATTGCTTCGCCCACGTCTCTTTTTCATCATGACAGAGCTTTTCAGAGCGTTGGCTAGTGTCAATATTTGCACATAGGCAACTGTTGTTTTTTTAAACTTTTTTGTTGTTATTTACAGATGCCTGTCGTACTACTTGCATTTCAATTAGTCACATGGAGATGTTTATTGTGAACGTTTCACGGTAATTATAGATATTTCCGCTGTCTGAGAATAGCAACTTTGATTATAGACCACAACAGAGTGTGTGGGTAGGTGTTGAGCAACACCAGGTGTCAGTATGTGAGAATTATTCATCGGGTCACCGGCGGACCTAAAATATCTAAATTTAGGAAGTCTTGCTATCACACTTCAAAAGTGCCAAGACACACTGGAATAGGTTTAACGGCACAAAAAGAAATTCTTACTTTTGCGTTAAATAAATAATTCCTAATATAGATCAATGTTTCCTCTAAGTTTGGATCATAAAAAATCTTTTATACCATTTTAAGAACCGATGCTATTATTTGTGCGCTGGGAGAGAAATAGGTATGGTAAGTAAATAATTACAATACCAGTATAAGGCTACTGGCTACCGGTAGGGCCTGAGTTCACCGCATTAATAATGAACGTATTAATAAGTCAAGAGAACTCATTTTTCTATTTTAACTTTATTACATATACATATATACATTATAAATTTATTTTTTCCAAACTGCACGACAGTTTTACGACAAGGATTGCCTTTTACATATATACTTATTATTGAGGTTTTGTAAACAACATTTATTTTTATTTTTTATAAATGAAATATAACAAGGGAAAAAAATTAAATAAGTAGCTGTATTATGCATTATCCTACACCTAATTGCGATGTTCATATATATAGTCATTTCCATTTATAGTGGTGGGACTTGCTTATAAATCATCTTATAGTCAAGTTAAAAGAAATGAGAAGAATTAGAAAGATATAAAGAAAAATCAATCTTTCAAAAAATATACAATTTTTACAGGGTGTAACAGACCTAGTCTACAATATTTGATGGGTGAAATACCTGAATATAATATAACAAGGAAACAAAATATTTGATAGATTTTCCTTCATATTTTAAGGTGGTCACTGGGGTCTCATCATTTTTTTTAATGTTTAATAGGTCTTTATTGATTTTATTCATTATTCTTTGCACAACACATTCTCTCGTTTTCTCACAGTGCAAATTGTTTGCGATCGGTACTCTCACGGATCGACCCGACGATCCGGTTGAATACCCACGGTGAGGATCAGTATTTATATTTCCATTATTTATCAACTCTTGGAATATGATAGCATCTTACTTTCTTGTTAAGTGGTAACATTTTGCATATTGTAAATAATTGACTATAATCATTATTATACAAACACTTGGTCTGTTATCTACTATAAGTTCTAAAAATCTTCATTGTAACTGTTTAATTTTATTAGTATATTATGTTCTATATATCAGTCCATAGCTACTCACTCCATAACTGATAATCGAGTCGACCATCGCAAAGTATAGTGAGTATATTGTATCCCGAGAGGTGCATAACCTTAACATATACATTTTAATGCACATATATAATCAATATGCGGTTTTCAGCCAAATTTTTCATCAATTATTAAACCTAAACATTTATATTGCTCAATTTTTTCATTTTTGTCATATTTACAATTTATTTGATTTTTGTGTAAGCATTCGTAATCATGTCCAACAAGATTCATTTTTGTATAAGCATTCGTAATCATGTCCAACAGGATTCATTTTTGTATAAGCATTCGTAATCATGTTCAACAGGATTCATTTTTGTATAAGCATTTGTAATCATGTCCAACAAGATTAATTTTAATTGTTTTTTTTGTTTTGCTTGTGGTGGATATGTAAATATTAAGTTTTCTTTATATTTAAAATTATTCCGTTATGATGAGACCATTTAAAGATATTGGTTAGATCATTTTGTATGTTTTTATTTTATTTACCCTATCTGAGAGTTATTTACTCTCGTTTCGATTAATAATTTCGATAATTACATATTTTTTTATTTTATTACATTCAGTCATTATTAACATTATCATCATAATACCGTCATAGGTTGGCTCCGGTATCATTGTACCGGAGCCATTTGACGTGAGACTCATTATCACATTAAATTCAGAAGGCAGCCAGAAAACAGCTATAGAAATTATACACCCCCAAAAGGGGAGGGTAGACGTCACATTTATGTGTTGCAGTCACAGAACTCGGTTACAGTCTGCCAGAATTTTACCCTGTCCAGGTCGCAAGAGGTGCGAGGGAGAGCCAGTAGAATGCTGCGGACTTAGAACTTGTCCGTGAACCGTCACACATCTGCTGGGACTGTGTGATTATGAATGATGCACGTGAGATCATGGTTGCGGGATTAGAATGAATAGGTCATCGGATCCCCCGGAACGATGGCCTATTAAGAAATGAAAGGAATCTCTGATATTTCTGGGAATTTATTAGGATGTGGGTCTCTCACTGGGGGTTGCTGGGATCGGCGATGCTGGGAAGAGCAGTGGCTAGAGAGACCATTTTGTATATTGTGTTCTATGATTTTGTTTCCATCAGTTTCCGGAATATAAGATGCATGCGGAATATAACATAAACTTTCACAATGTTTTATAACATTGGCCATGCATAATAAAGCACATAGGTCTTGATATAGATCCAGTTGGCACACCATGTTTTATGTCTTTAAGGTACTTTGTTTTTTTAGTAGCTTTTTGCAAACTTTCTGGATTTCAAGTACTCATGGAACCATTTGTTTACATGTCCTCTTAATCCACTCTCTTCCATCGCTGTTAATAGCGTGTTGTGGTCCAAAGTATCAAACGCTTTTTTGAAATCGATGAACAATGCAACAACTTGTTTTTTTTTTTTTTTTTATCATTTAAGTGTTTATTTCATTGGAAAATTTTGTAAGAGTCATAGTACTTTCTTATTTTTGAAAATGACAACTATTTATCAAGAAAAGCTGCATATTTGAAACATATGGGACAAACATCATTGGAAGATAGAAGATAGCAGAGCTAGTATTGTAGGTAGAAAGAGATTATCTCGACTGTGTAATCTCAGAAAGTTGTTCAATGTCGAAAATGTTGATGATCTTATATGGGACAAATGAACATACTGCTGCTGCCTTATACCGGCGTGGTAATGTTTTTCTTATTTTTTCTCCCAGCGCTCAAATAATAGCGTTAGTCCTTAAAATGGCATAAAGGATTTCACTTTTAAAATTAGCAATATTAACTTTGTGGTTAAAATTCATATTTTTTATTTATTATCTTAAAACAAAGATAATAAATAAAATAAAATACAAAGGATTTTGTTTGCACACCATTATTGAAAAAGATGCCATTTCTTAGTGGTATTTTACTAAGCATGTTTATCATTTGGGTTACTATTATACTATTAAGTTTACTACAAAACGATTCTTACTTTAAAAAAGACCATCGTATTTATATGGATGCACAATATTGATTAAAAATTATTATTAAACAATGTAGGAATGAATGTGTGAGGAGAAGACAGTAAAGAAGACATGAAGTATTGATGGCATCAGAATTAGACATTGTCTCGGTAAGACTTGGCACGACCGGGTAAAGCATGAACTGGAAGATGGTTCTGTTAGAAGGTAGAAAAATAGTCACATGAATTTTTTTTTATTATGAAGTAGTAATTAATTTTTTTTAAAGTATTGATTATATCAATTGTGGTATAAATTTTTGTGCATATCGACCTCTCCTAGTATTGTAACTGACAAATATATAATTCTCAGTGTATTATTTTTAATTTTATAATTAAAAAGTGTATCCGTATTTAACTTTGTATAAACCACTGTGAGTTATTTTTACATCAACCGGTTTCGATATTAACATATCTTCGTCAGGACTGGCGTACAACAGAATTATTCCATAAAAATAAAATATTAAAACTACATTAATTACGGGGTGGAGACTTAGTAGGAGTGGCAGTGAAATATGGAATATTATGTTAAATAGCGGGCTGTCAAGTTCAGTATTGATTTTATTAAGGGATTTTTTAATTTCTTGAATTTCAAATTTTTTTTTCAACTATTAGATTGGACCTTTACATTAATATAAAACTATTAAATGAATTAATGAACTAATAAACTGAATGTTATTTGGTTGGCATAGTTAAGACGATACAGATATTATAAGAAAGACCGTGACCATTAGATGCATTTTCCGCATGCTACGAAATTGAGTTAATACGCTAAATTAGTGCATAAATGAAATATATATTTTCTTATAATCTTGAAGTCAAGATTGCGGAGACAAGTCTGTAGGAAACCAAATTAGCAAAATGTTAAAAATGAATAATAAACCATTAAATTTTCAGTACATTTGATCAATTTTTAACATTTTTAAAATACTTAGTTTTAAATAGTAGTTGAAGCCTAAGCATGTGAGTAAATATAATATATTATTTAAAAATGTATCTTTTTACTAAAACAAAGTTTAATATCAGAAACGCAATAATCATTTTTTAAATAATATGTTTCCAGTCTTATGAAATACGATATTATTAATTATCTCTCACAGTGTTAGTATGCTGTTCGACACAGCCAAGGCGGTCGTGAAATCTGCACTCCGATAGATTTGAATTAAATTTGCCTATAAAACACATTTTAATACAAATTTTTAGTACAATATGAATGAATATTATACTTATTCTCGATACCAATTGCTTATTTTTGTAAATTGTATGGTTTTGAGCTGTTTTTATATGAAAACAGAATATAATTTTGACATTTAATATTAAACATGCGTCAAATTCATGTGACAACATTCTATTGTAAATGGCAACATTGCCGTGAAATTTACAAAACTGTAAAATTTTGTGTTTGGTTCTCAATAAAAGTCAATAATATATTATTATTTTACACATTAGTCAATAATATATTATATTATTGTTCTGAAATTACTGCCTCCTGTGACTCAAGATGCCTAAGGTCTAAAAGTATCCATTGATACTCTCTAGGAAATATTCCAACAACATTTTAAATGTTCATAAACTTCTTGGAAAAAAAAATCGCAACGTAAGTTGATAATTTTTACCATTCCTACAACAATTATCTATTTTATTTAACAATATAAATTACATAGTTCAATATACATATATTATGTAGTGCAGATAAATTATTTTCTATTGGAAAAACATATCCTTAAAGATAAATATTTTATCAAAAGAGTAATACATGACAGACCTGTCTGATTGATAGAAATGTATTTGTTATAGTCGTATAAATGAATAAACTCGTATTTTAATATTTTAGGCATAAAAATACTGATAACTAAATATTAATAATAATAATAATAATAATAATAATATTATAAATTATTTTCAGGATGTTCCCGAACTGAGCATTGAATGTGTGGACTCGTGTGAACTTCCTAAATTGGATGGCAAAAGAGTGGTCGACATACACCAATTCTTTTCTCAAATTAATCAAATTTACTCCCACAAATCCATGTTTGGGTGCACAGGAACTAATATTGTATATGTGAAAGAACGTAATGTTTTATTTCCAAATTCAGTTTAAATTGTAATGTGTGTGGATCAAATTTTGTTTTGAATACGTGTAAAGAAAACAAAAAATTCCGAAGAACAACTAATTATTTAACAGTGAATAATAATACTTTTGTCATATTTTCATTTATATTTTAATATTAAATATATATGTAATTTATTAAAACCGGAGTATGAATATTATATAATATAATATTAGCATAAATAATATTCTCTTCACAAATACAGCTGCTTCAAAAGTTATCAATATTATTTATCAGTATGAATTTATGTTAATTTTTTCTTTATAAATCGGGCCAAAATTGTAATATTTTATAATCATATGTTTATCGACACAAACAATGGTTTTTATCATAAACATAACAATTCTTAGGTGAGAACTTTAACAAATTATTTCATTTTCGCTTGATAATTTCAAATGGCAACACATATGTATTATGAATGCTGAAGAAATGGCTTGATATTGTAAAAGAATTAACTATTAGTCTCATCTTGAAAGGATATGCAAAATGCAAAAATATCTCGAAATTTAAACTGGAAAAATGAAAGTTGCACCTTAATGATAGAATACAACACTCTTCTATCTCGTCATACACTTCTCATGAGATTTTCTATTGTTTAAAAAAAAAAACACTTTCATACACCGAGCCATTGTTGAAGCTTTGTCCTCCAATATCTGGTTACCTGACTTGGTGATTATTATAGTCTTTCGCAGGCGCCCTCTGTTCCTGTACCTTCGACACTCACCTCATGTATGCTTTTTAGAGCAGTTGTAGAACTAAAAAAAGAAAAAAAACATTGTATTGTTTCATTGTAATTATAAGATTAATAAATAAATGAAAAATTCTTTACCATCTTGTTTTTACGTTTCACAAACCCTACCCATCTTGGCAACCTTTTCTTATGTCTATCTATGCTACAAACATTTGCTCCTAATTAGTTCATTCCTCACTCTACCGTACATAGATTTTCCATACGTGCACCTGAGTGACAGCATTCAATCTACTTTTGTTCCATACTTCACTTTCATACATTAGTATAGAATATGAAAAATATTGTAGTATGCACAAAGTGTTTTGTATAGGAATGTTTCTCAAAAGATTTTTTATCTACACTATATCCTAGGCCGGCCCCTTCCATTTCTCTCTGCTCTGAAGTGTGCATTTTTTATCTTATAGATATTGTTATAAAAAGCGAGATTTGGAATAGTTTTGTAACATGTTATGAGCCAGAATCTGTGCGTGCGGTTGAACCAAAGTATTGTAGAACAACGCTACAGATAGTGACCTAACCGCAGCTCGGTGCCATCCACCTTGATAAGGTCCTGTTGACATCGCGGAGGGAACCGCAGGACAGATTGGTTATCAGCTCCATTCCCACCTACACCAAAGTTGCCTCAACGGGTTTATCCTGAATAAGTTATTTGGATAGTGGTAGTTGCAAACTTGGCTGGACAATGGGCTCACTTTGCATATATTGTGTATGTAAAATGTAATGTCCGTCTGTCTTTTTTCTTTACAATTCTACACTCTTCAAAGAATTTAAACCAAATTTTCTACGGCTACTGTTTATGACTTGCATACCCCACTCCCGTAACCATGATATGATGTAAATGGGTATTATACGAGGGGTGTATGATAAGTATCTGTATTTAACGACTGATAGCACCACTGACGCAAAATCTGTATACCATTGTTTAACGCCATCATTCAAATGACACCTGTCAGTTTTATTTTGATAGTTGTTGAAAGTGGGCAAGTTTGGCGAAGATAAAAGTCCCCTTTCACCATGAAAGACGCACCGGCTCACTCTTCTACAATTGCTCTAGCAAAACTGGTCAAATTACACTACGAATTGCTGCTTCATCCGCTTTATTTTCTAGATTTTGCCCCATGTGATTTCTTTTTGTTTCCAAACAAAAAAGTGTCTTAGTGGAAAGCGGTTCACGTCAAATGAGTAAATCATCGCCAAAAAAGAGGCTTATTTTGCTGAGTTTGACAAATCATATTTTTTTAGATGGCTTAAAAAGATTGGAATATCGCTGGACTAAGTGTATCGATCTGAAAGGAGACTATATTGAGAAATAAGTAAAAAGTATAAATAATTAAATGTGTTCTCTTCCCTAACACGAGTACTTATTATACAGCTCCCGTATAGATTGCCATCTGTTTTAAATAAATTTTTTTATTACATATATCTTAAAGTTTACTTCACATTTTATATTTATTTTTAATTCTGATTATGAAAAAACATGCTGACATTATGTAGTTTTTTTTCTTTGTGTATTGCACTTCTGATAAAATTTTCTGTTATTTTACAAATTATGTTAATGCCTGAATAGGGCGTGTATAATAAATAAATAAATAAGTTTTGAACAATTGCCAAACTGTAGAACAGTTTTTCGGCAACAACCTTCGCCCTTCACATCAAGAAAAAATATATGATATAGCACATAGGTCATGTTATAGATCCTTTTGGTATACTGAATTTTATGTATTTTAAAGTACTTACTTTACTTAGTAGCTTTACTGCAAACTTTCTTGATTTCAGTACTCGTGAAACCGTCTGTTTACAGATCCCCCTAATCCACTCTCTTCCATTGCTGTCAATAGAGTATTGTGGTCAATGCACAATGCGACAATAAATTTTTTTATGATTTAAATGTTTATTTATTTCATTAGAAAATTTTTCAAGAAATTATAATACTTTCTTGTTTCTGAAAATCACATTTTATAGAATTAATGATTTTATTTTTATTAAGGAGAACACATTCTTATTGTGAAGTTGTAATTACGGGTAAACCTCGTTCATCGCGACCCTGGTGAGCGCTGATTCCTTATAACGTGGTATTTAAAAAAAAAGATTTTTTTCTCAACACTTGCCCGGCTTCGATACATTCCAGGAATCGTCATGTGTGGTTGCATGAGCGAGCTATCATTCTTTTTCGTTCATTCACATAATACACATGTACATATATGTAAATTCACAAGCGCGAGTGAGACAAAATATGTAACGCTGGTACGCCAGTTCCTGGTAAGTTTGGGTTTTTCTTCAACTTCAATACTTCAGTGTAATCTTAGCTGAGTGTCGAGTGCACGCTCCATATTTTTATCCCTTTGTTAAAATCACACGGCGAACCCTTAACTAATGAAGAGCTGTTGGAAATGGACTGTCATACTATGTCACAAGAAAATGACGTCTCGGAACCAGTTCCCGTGCGAAAATTAAGGCGCGACTTGCAATAATAATTAATATTTTGGCGTTTTTTACGAAAATGTGGGTTTTTATTATTCATTTATATCAGAAGTTATTCAATAGATTAGACTTTTTTTTCAACTATTACTTAGATTGGACATTAATATAAAACTAATAAACTGAATGTTATTTGCCATAATTAAGACGATACAAATATTATAAGACCGCGACCATTAGATTCATTTTAGGCATTGTACGAAATTGAGTCAATACGATAAATTAATCCATAAACAAAATATATTTTCTTATAATCTTGAAGCCAAGATTACGGAGACAAATCTATAGGAAACCAAATTAGCAAAATGTTAAAAATGAATAGAGTTATAAATCGTTCAGTTTGCAGTACATTTGATGAATTTTTGACGTTTTTAAAATACTTTGTTTTAGTAAAAACATACGTTTTTAAATAATAAACTATATTTACTCACATGCTTTGAGGCTTCAACTACTATTTAAAACTAAGTTTAATATCAGAAATACAATAATCATTTTTTATATAATATATTTCCAGTCTTATGAAACACGATAATTTTAATTGTCCATCGGACTTTCAGTACGCTGTTGGATTTTGGCCATGACGATCGTGGGATCTGTGCTCCGTTGGATTTTCATTAAATTTGCCTATAAAACATATTTTATTACAAATTTTGACTACACTATGAATGAATATTATACTTATTCTCAATACCAATTGCTTATTTTTGTAAATTGTATGGTTTTGGGCTGTTTTTATACGAAAACAGATTATAATTTTGACTTCTCAACATAATACATGTGTCAAAACTTACGTTACGGATCGGAGCGCTAAGAATCTGACAACGCATGCGCGGCTTGGAATGCAAGCGCGTCTAGCGCATGCGCCTCAAGCGCATAAAATTAATTTATTCACAAGATTCAACGTGAAATTCGCAAACCCGTGTTTTTTTTTTGTTGGGTTTGGTTCTCATTATATTTTATTATACAAATTATTGTTCCGAAATTACTGCCTCCTGTGACTCAAGATGCCTAATGTGAAAAAGTATTCATTGACATGCTCTACGAAATATTCCAACAAAATTTTAAATGGTTATCTTCTTGGAATAAAAATCGCAACGTAAGTTGATAATTTTTACCATTTCTATAACAATTGTAATATTTTATAATCATATGTTTATCGACACATACAATGGTTTTTATCATAAACATAACAATTCTTAGGTGAGAACTTTAACAAATTATTTCATTTTCGCTTGATAATTTCAAATGGCAACACATATGCATAATAAATGTCGAAGAAATGGCTATTTTCTGATAGCTTTATTACCTAGGAATTTAAGAAAACCAACAATTGTATACTTGTCCTTTTCTATTGATACCTTTCACTCTAGCAATATTTACGTAAAAAACAACACACTTTTATGTTTACTTGATATTGTAAAAGAATTAACTATTAGCCTCATCTTGAAAAGGTATGCAAAATCCAAAAATATCTCGAAATTCAAACTGGAAAAATGAAAGTTGCCTCTTAAGTGTTAAAATAATCAAAAAGGCCCTTTCTCTTCACAATCAGTACATGCAGTTGTTAGAAGATTATGAGTGAATGAGTGCTGTAATGGATTATTTGACGGTTATAGACTAATTTTACACAATAAATGTAGAGGCCAAATAAGGAAATCTAGATTTGCAAAGTGAAAAAAAAAAAAAGAATTATATTTTATATGACATTGTTATTTAATGTTTATTTAGAAAATAAAATGTTTTTTAGAACCTTAAAACGATTTTTTTTTAATCCCCCGTTGATCGCAGAATCTCGCTTATCGCGGTGATGTTCAGAACGTATCACCCGCGTCAACGGGGCTTACCTGTATTAAGAACATATTAAAAAATGATATTAAATGATATTAAAAAAACTAATTAAATGTATTAATTAAAAATGAACAATATTTAAAATATAAAATTTGATTTTATATGTAAAGGGTTTTTCAATAGGGACGCTCAAACTTTCTTTCAACAGGGACAAGAAACTACGCCATATTTCTTCAATTTTTTTTGAGGTTAACACTCGTACTTAGTTGGCAAATCATCATGGAGCAGTACACACCGGAGCAACGCTTGCAAATTATTCAAATCTACTACCAAAATTCGCGTTCGCTCACCGCAACTTTAAGAGCATTACGACCATTTTATCGTCGTCATCACTTGCCTGCCACATCAACAATTCAACGTTTGGTGCAAAAATTTGAAAGCACATTGTCGCTACACAATGTTCCAGTGCCAGTGGGATAAAGAAATGCACGAAGTGAGGAAAATATTGCCGCCGCTAGAGCATCTGTTCTTGATGACCCAAATGAGTCACTAACACGACGTTCTCAACAATTGGGCATTTCTGTGATGTCATTGTGGCGAATTTTGCGAAAAGATCTTGGCCTACATCCATACAAGATCCAGTTGACACAAGAACTAAAGCCGCTTGGCCATTTGAAGCGTCGCCAATTTCTCAATTGGGCTGCACAACAATTTGAAAATGATGCTGAATTCCATCGAAAAATCATCTTTAGCGACAAAGTTCATTTTTGGCTCAATGGATATGTAAACAAGCAAAATATGCATTATTGGGCAGGCACCAATCCACACGTGCTTCACGAAACACAATTGCATCCCGAAAAAATCACTGTTTGGTGTGGATTACATGCCGGAGGTGTCATTGGACCATATTTTTTTGTTGATGATGCTAATCGTCATGTTACTGTGAATGGTAATCGTTATCGCTCCATGATAACTGATTATTTTTGGCCTCAATTGCAAGGTATGGACTTGGCCAATATGTGGTTTCAACAAGACGGCGCTACCAGTCACACGGCACACGCAACAATTGACTTATTGAAAACCAAATTTGGTGAGCGTGTTATTTCGCGAAATGGACCAGTTCAATGGTCGCCTAGATCATGCGATTTAACACCATTGGACTATTTTCTTTGAGGCTATGTTAAATCTTTGGTCTATACCAACAAGCCGGCGACGTTACAAGAGCTAAGAGAAAATATTGAACGCGAAATTGGTGCGATTCGGGCCGAATTATGTGAAAAAGTGGTGGAAAATTGGATTCAACGATTGGACTTCTGCAAACGTGCCCGCGGTGGTCATGCGAGGGAAATTGAATTTTATACATAATTGCCATTAAATGTACTTTAAAACATAATAAATTTTTTTTAGATATATTCATTCGTTTTTGTTTTATTTAAAAAAAAAGTTTGAGCGCCCTTAATGAAAAACCCTTTATATCTTTCTAATTAATACATTTAATTTGTATTTAGATTTTATTTTTGTCTAAGTATTTTTAAAATAAGACGTAATCCTGCACCGATAGGATCTAATGGATGAATTGCACAATCTCCTGGTCGCGCGTTCCGCGATTTAGATTACGATGATTCCAGTCGTAAATCGAAATCGTCGCAGGGGAGGGAAAAGAAGGGAACGTGGATATAAGGGATAGGGGTCGGTGATGGGATAGGGGTTCCAGTCGAATGACCAGTGATCTCGGGGAACCGGGTTTTTGAAGGACTGCTCGCCTTACCTTGTGTATGATGCCTCCGTTATCCCTGCATTCGCCACCGAGATCTCTGCTCCCAATTGAAGACGGCGATATCACAATTTCACCTGCGGCACACAAAAAACAAACATTGCGTAATCTATGAAAATATTACATATTACAGTGCTGGTGCACTGGAGCTGACAAATCCACATCGCGAATGCTATCGCGATGTTGTGATCGTACAAATATCGGTCACGTTGACATCTGCTGACGTCAAGGTCACATTTCACACTGAAGATGAGCATTAAGGAAAGGTGTGAATTTGGACATGGAAAGGTGTCAATAACATGGGTCACGACTGATTCGCAAGACACGCCAAAAATGTGTTTTACGAATTCGGAACAGTAGTAATTTTATTAATAATAATGATTTTCAATGATTTTATTTATACTGGACAATAGTACCATCGGTCTCTAGCTGGTTGTGTTAGAGCGGTCTCCATTTTTAAAAATTGGTCTTATGATTGAAGTTTTTAGTTTATCAGGATAAATCTTCTTTTCAAAACGTAGGTTAATCAATTTAGCTACATAGTATAGTGCCAATTTTATTTTTCATGACTTTTATATCTGACATCCTGATTCCATCTATTGCTATCCAGGGCCATTGAACGTATGTGTTGCTGGCTTGTTAGTTTAGCGAGGCTTAATTACTCTTTAGGACCCTGTTGTTGTATGTATAAGGTACACCCTGGGTTCCGGACATCTCACTCTCCCTCTATCTGGACTGAATTTTACAAACATTGTTAATGATTAAGGTGCAAAGCAATAGTACCTCTCTGCCCACTTTCCATAAACCCCTATTTACCAGTAATATATCTATCCATCCAAAACATGATACTTTCAAAATTAAATTCTTAATGGCAATTTTTTATCACCCAGAGTTGATCATTGATGCTTTTTCGTTCCAGATATATCGACCCCGGAGATAGTTCAGGTTAAGGCGGAGGGCCGCCTGGGTTCCAACGCTACCCTCTCGTGCGTGATCCGTCCTCCCGATGTCACCGTCGTGTGGATGTTCAACGACAAGCCCATCGTGGTGGACGGCACAGAGTAAGTATATAAATACTTGGGGTGAAATTATTTTTTTAGGGCATATGTGTGGCATATCTATTTATTAAGATGAAGTGAAGAATGAACAAATTAAAAATTTGTGCAAATCTGACTTGGAAATTAGGATATCAGCAATGTTCTCTCTATGTTTGGATTTCAGTGTGTGATCCAAACAATCTATTGTGCAATTTAATGCTATTATTTGTGCGCCTGGGGGAGAAAATAAGAAAAACATTATCACACCAGATGTAAGGCTACTGGGAGGACCTGGCTCCACATTACTGATGAAGATGTATTAAGACGCATAAAACTATATAAGATATTTTACAAGTCATTATATTATGCAGGGGAAGATAGAAGGTTGTCTTGGCTGCGTGACCTCAGAGTGTAGTTTGATGACCAAAATGTTGGTAATCTTAAACCGGATAAACACTGTATCATTGTCGTCAACCTTTTATAGAACGCGGTACACGAAGAAGAAGTATTATTCAAAATTATTTTGCGCGCTATATTTTTTTGTGTGCACTATGATGCCAAAACGTGTTCCCGCGCACACCTTAGGGGGAATATTGGTAATCAGATATAAGTATCAGGTGATTTGGTCTTACGGAACGAATGGGCGAGTGTATGCTAAGGAAGGTGAGAATTTTTGTAATAGAAATTACCACTTGCATTAACATTTGATCATCAGTAATCCGAGTATATTTGCAGATACAAATCTTCAGTGGAGAACATCACCCTGTCTTCAGACGTAGATGGAAATCTGCTGCAAGGTGTGCTGGCGCGCTTGCACATAGCGCGAGCCACGCGCGCGCATCACGGGCGCTACGGCTGCCGGGCGGGCGGGGGAGAGGGAGCGCTCGCGTTGGATCTGATGCTTCCCGCGCGTTCCGCGGGGGGCGTCCCCAGCCCGCTCCGGCAGCAGCCCTCTTCTACTGCTATTATCTACTGCATTTTTGAAGGTTATTTTGATACCATATCATAACTGAACTAAAACATGTTATTAAAATGAATCCTCAATATGACGCACCATATTTATGATTCTTGAAAGAGATTGCACTTGCATTGTTTTATTAGTTTAATTTTTACCCCTCCGTTCTAATGAACACTTAATGTTTATGTTTGGAAAGGAATTTAGTATATAATAGTATTTCGTCAAAATGTTGAAAAATCTCAAAAATTAAAAAAGAGTTGCCCCAATAGTGCATTTGATAATAGTTTAGATTGCTCTGATTTTTAATAATAACATATGTCGCACTGAATTTAGTTTTGAAAATTAAATGAGCGACGCACCATAAGAATTTAATTATGAAATTGAAATAATTTATTTTTATCTATCTCTGTTCTGATGTAGTGTTGAATAGATAATATTCGCAAGTGAAAATCATTTCATTTTGACATTCCGCTGTCAGTTGACGTGTCTGAGTGAGTTATTGCATTTAATGCGGTGTTTTTGGGAGATTTATATGTAAAATGTGGTTGAACTCTGAAACCGTGCATAGCTAGTATTTAAAATAACAATAAGACTGTTAGTCTCATCTCATTATTACTCCGTTGACCCTGATCGACCTTGTGCAGGGTTCAATCTGACAGAGGTGAAGTGGCGCAAGGACAGGGAGATGAGCATGAAGTTCCCCGCTGAGAACCAGCTCACACTGCAGATCAACGAGACCCATGTCAACGGCTCGCTCAAGATCGTGGACATCACCAGGAAGGATAATGGTACTGATCTTGCGCTATATTTATTTGTACAGTAAAACTCAGTTAATTCGTGACCCTATATTTCATATTTTTATGGAATTCACACTTTTTTCAAAAAATTTGCCCCGAAAATAACATTTCATACTAATTTCTACCGATAATTCGTAAAATCTGATTATTCACAGTTCATATGGGTTTTGGACACCCAAAATAAATAATTTGTTCTCGTAATTCACATATTTGCAAATGTTTTTAAATCCCTAAACTCGCGCGAAGGCATTTGTAAACATCTGCAACTAGTCCTGCCTACCGGTCAATCATGATGCCGCGCGCTGGCATGACAGCTGCCGAACTGAGACACATGGCAAAACTCAAGTACATAATATGATATGTACATCAAATTCCATAGTGAATTTTATAATATTTGTTAAAATAATATTTTCATTGAATCGCTTGATCTAGTTTCTATGTTTATGAAACGTTGCAATTTGCATGTGTAGGTACTAAAGAAACTACATAAATCTTTCATATTTAAATACTTTGACATATTTTATTAATTTTTTTTCATGTTTCGTTCTTTAAAATGGCACCAACATCTTGTAATTTGAATAAATCCTTGACCATTTTTATTTTGAAAACCATAAGCTTCAACCAACAAGGCCAGCGAGATAGATATAAAGATTTGAAAGTTTTAAATTATTTTTCATGCGCATTTTAAATATTCCAATTCGGATGGAAAAGGTGAGTTCGACCGCCAATCAAATCAATGTGCATGATTTTGTTGCCTTGAGGGACTCCCGCGTCACCACTCACCACACACCTTTCTTATTTAGGAGAAATACATTATTTGATAAACATTTCGACACATAAGAAATTGAAATAATGGAGTCATCATGTTTCAGTATGCGCGCACTAAATCGCGGACACAGTAAACTAATGCATTTTTATAAAAATTTCTTTCTAATGTTGCCATTAAAAAACTTTGTTCTCATTATTCGTAATTTGGATTTTTTTTTAAATTTCAGTCCCATGAGTTACGAATTAACGGAGTTTTACTGTATTTGGGTTTGGAATAGCCAGGCATGTGTGTCAGTAGGGAAATGTGTTTAATAAGTAGGACGTGTGTGGACTTTCGTAGTAGACAGATTTGTCTTCTGAATAAATTCGTCTTATCACATTTTTATTTGTAAAGTGATTTTTCTAATTTGTTTTAATTATCAATAAACAATGTTCTTAAATTGCAACTTCATAAACTTGTGTTAATGTTTTCTGCTAATAAAATGTCCTAAGAGTCCTGGCGCCATTTAGCAGTTCTATTCAAAGATATTTGAGAAGCATTGCATTAAATAGATGGACTTCCTACAGAAAAAAACAGATATCTCACCAAAAAAAGTAAGAAATACAGATTAAGATGGAAAGATTACTATAGCATAATTGGTAAACTAAACACTGAACAGCAATCGCAGAAGTCATTGCTGAATGTAAAACCAACAGGGCTTGAAATAGTGGAGCAGCTAGAGATCCAGAACTGGAGAGAAACAGCAGTAATAGAGATCAATGGAGGAAAACTGGGGAGGCAAAGCCGAGGAATTGTATAACCAGTATTATAATCTGTTTATGACATCACAACCCTATGTTGGTACTAATTTCCAGGAACGTATCTGTGTGGGGTGCGAGATGAAGGGACAAACCTGATGGTGATAGAGCGTGTGGACCTGCTGGTGCTGGAGAAGCCACAGATCAGTATCGACTTCATGAAGGCCGTCGGTGCTCGCAAGATATATCTCAATTGGACCGTGAGTCATTTTATTCTTTAAGAAATCCAAATTTGGATTGTTTTTCAATTTGCTATATGTATTCCCAGTTATATACATAGATACAAGAATGGATGGCAGACAACTTCCCGACAGCCAATTGCCCAAACTGTGTTATCATTTGGAACCTGTTCCGTACAGAAAACAAGACTATAGATTTAGAAGGGGTGGCTCGCTGGTTCGCTCTGGTGTCTCAGATGTCGTTATCTGAAGCGGCGTGCAGTGGTCCAGGGGGGTCCAAAATCGTCGTCCAGTAGAATGGCAGGGTCAAAGCGGAGATGAATAAAACACAATTTTCTTCTGATGAGTCCAGCGGTGTGAGATGAAAATGGAGGGAATGCTCTTTGCAGCTGCTGGACCATTATTTATTCAGTATAAAAATCGGTAGGATCATTGGATCGTGATCCAATCAGGTGCAGCCAGTCCCCGCCCGCGCCACCCCGCTTTGGTCCAGCGCCGCCACCACCTGGCGGCCAGACTCCAAAGCTATGTTCATTTTTTCCGTCATCCCGTACGGCAGATTCCAATTTGCTCCGCAAAATTCGCTCTCTTATTTTTATCTTACAATATCCAGGCATCGCGAGTACTTTTTCTTTCAGAGTTTGGCCCTCCTTGCGATGCCTGATAGATTTTACCTTGGACGATGACCCGGGGAATTAATTAATGCACCTTAAACTTTGAAAATCCATTTTAACAATCTAAATGATTTTTAAGGTGCATAATATTATTTCCGGGCGATCGCCCTCTCAAAATTTTCTTTATTACCTCATATTTCATGTTCATAACATTTTTCTAAACTAAGTTATTACATAAAACAACAGACATCATTTTTTGTTGGGGCGGGGGCGCAGTCTCACCGTGGCCCAGCTTCCCCCTCCATGTGGCGGTCCGTTGAGCGCAGGGGCGTAGGGTTTCCAGTGGCGCGGAGTGCCGGGCAAAATATTCCCGTGAAGCGGAAAAGATAGGCTTTCGCCCGGGACCTTTCTCGGGCCGCGATTATCGCGCCCCGCGGGCCCATAGCTGTGCGGAATACAACGGTTATCATTTACGACCGTTATGATTCTCAACTGTTAAAAATCAGTTTTCAATTTAATGGTTTTAACAGGTGGAGAATTTACGGACATTTTTGTAAAAAATATGCAAATACTTATCTATAGGTTCCTTTTTTTCCAGAAATTTAGCGTTTCGGGAACATGGCTTTTGAGAAGGTGACTCGTCAAGCGTTCAAGCAGTTGACTGTCGGGAAGTTGACCCAGACCCAAAAGAATATGTATTTAAACCCAAAAAATGTCTTTATTATTTTTGAATTATTTCTTACTCACTGACAGTGAATTTTCGTGAGTTCATATTAAATTATACCAAATTTTGCAATCCTTCTAGATATATATTTGCCTTGAGAAGTTGTCAACACATGTCCTTCACAAACTTCTGAATCCTTTGAATATCTATTATATTTGTGATGCCTCAAAAACTTGCAATAAATATTCAGGTGATTGGTAATCTTCCCTTTTTAGGTAAACGATGGCAACTCCCCGACAGAGGGGTACAGTCTTCAGCTGCGTAAGAACGGCACGGAGACATGGACCTATCACTCGAGTCCCATCGATGCAACTAGCACCCAATTCGTGGTGGCCGACCTGGATCCTTCGACACCTTACCAGCTCAAGATTCTGGCCCGGAACAGCCAGGGCTGGGGTCAAGCCTATGCCGACCCCAGGTGGATCAAGACACTGGAGACAGGTATGCATATTGCTTTGTTTCCCGGTGAAAAACGGTTATTCTTTTTGCTAGCCGGATTGTTGTTGATAACATTTCCACTTTCAGGAGAAGGGATAAATAGGATATTGATTGATAGTACATTACAAAAGAGCCAGTACCTAGTTCAGAGCAGTTATTTAGCAAGTTACCAGCAATATTAGAGAGCGAAGCAGTATCCTTTATCAATATGAAAAGCACCGGACAGTTTTAGAGTATTGTTGAAATGTCAGAATATAGACAGCTGTTCAACAAGACATTAGCTTAGACAAGAGCTCTACATTAGGAGGTACCAGATATTTGATACCTTATTGGTTCTAAGCTATAAAATGCTAAAGATTTTAGAAGTGTTCATAAATGATGTGTCCATTATTGATTAATTAATGAATAATTTACAAAATTGGTTTGAGATTGTCAGTATTATCATATTACAATTATTATGTATAATAATTTTGTCTTTCCAGACCCACACTTTGTTCCCGACATTGTCGTGAAGGGGTTTACCATGTCATCGGTGACGGTAGGCTGGAGTCCTCCGCCGGAGCCGCTGGCCGAGTACGTGCATTATTATGAGCTGCTGGCGCGCGAGCCCGGTCGGCCGGAGCGGGCAGACAAGGAGGCCGTGCACTCGGGCAACTACCGCAATCTGCCGTACATGTTTGACAACCTTACGCCGGATACCAGCTACATCTTCAGGGTGGGTTTGAACTCACCCTAAACTGTCCAGAATCAATCATTCGGATATCTGTATATCATGATTTTACATGTATTTATCGATGATGCAGGTGCGCTCCTGCTCGGAGTTGACCAGAGAGTGCGGTGCATGGAGCCCTCCCGTGAATGGGTCCACCATGGACGGGGCGGCCGGGCCTCCCTCCACTCCCGCCCTCACCTGCCGTCACGATCCTGTTAGCGGGGTGGGATTGTTGTACGCCTCCTGGCTACCTCCCGTTTCTCCTAACGGAAAGGTCATCAGGTATAATGTAAGTCCAAGACAGTCTTGACAGAGTTGTATATTATTTATGGTACTTCTAACATTATTCTCTCACTTGTTATGTAACCCTCTGTAATAATCATTCTTCACTCAAATACAGTAAAACCGCGATATAACGAAATCCAAGGGACCAAAAAATAAAAATTCGTAATAACGAATTCCCACATATAACGAAAAAAAATAAAAAAATCTACTATATGTTACGCGCCGTCGCAAAAAAATGTTGCGCGGCTTCAAGAAAGATCGCAAATTCTGCAAACAAAGGAGGAGGAAGGCCATAGGGAAATGAATACCTACATATTTTTAGTAGTTTTGTTATTAAAACAGATAAGCAAATGGATAATCAAAGGAATTAAATTAAGAACAGAACATATTCAACACCAATTGGAAGATATTTTTGTAAATTCCAGAATATTGCAAACACAAAACAATATTTTAATTGTGTTTAAATGTAGAGCCGCTTCAAACATAGTTTTGGGCATGAAACATACAAAATAATTCAAAAATAACAATTTTACAGTTGAATCGCGGCATTTTTATAAAATGAGTCGTATATAAATTACGAAGATACTTGCCGGTAACGGCGGCAACCACTTCAAAATATATTTATAATCCTTAAAATTGTTCACTTAAAAGACATGAAAACAATAGTTAATAGAAATACAAAATGCCGTACAAAAATAGTCCATAAAATATTTTAACAAATTATTTATATTATTGACGAGTTCACACGAAAACAATTGTCAAACGAAAATGAATTTATGTAAATATTCAGTTCGGTCATGCAATAATCGCGTTAAAAGCTGAACAAACTTAACTCTACAGACGTTACACTGAGACTGACATTTCCAATAAGTACATACTGCAACTTTCGGGGGGTTCCTGTTAATTTTTGTATTTTACAGCTGTTTGGGTCTGGGATTGCAATACATATTAGAGGCGTATGCGTATGTAAAACGTGTGTAAGTGAACGCCGCAAGAATTATGTCAAATGGTTTTATGGGCCTACTATGAACCCAAGAAGAAGTTTGAATTGTTTTACTACCTCGTCGGCAGACCGCCGCGTACCGCTGAAAAGGCCATAAAACCGTTCGCATACGGCAGATGCATCGGCGCTTTTGTAAGTGCGAAATAATATTTTCATCTTTTAACATTTTTTTATTTCGTTATAAATTTACGTAAATGTATTGGCATTTTTTCGTACGAGACAAAAATGATTTTGTTATAAATATTAACGGGATTTCGTTATATAAATGCATTTTTGTATGAAAAATTGGTTTTAGGGACTAAATTTTGATTTTTTTTTCGATATATGTCATTTTTCGCTATATCGGGTTTCGTTATATCGCGGTTTTACTGTATATATATCAGACTCTTGTTTTCACATTTTTACCAGATTCACAATGGTGTTGGTTTCTATAATTTCCATGTCCGGTTTCAAAGCACCGTTCACTTTATTCCCAGATATCGCCCTCATTTCATTTTCAACGCTTACACTAGCCGTAGACAACTTCAATTAACCCCAAGAAGGCCCAGGATGACTATCACCGTTCGAGAGAGAGATAGCGATAAACTTAAGAATATTTAGCGCTATACCATAGACAAGAAACATTGCACAGAATTTAGTGTTACCAGATTTCTTTTTTATCCAAATGACAGGATTTTCAGTATAATATTTGAACACACGCGCACACTCATCAATTACAAACGCATAGCACATGCTAATTATTAATTTCTAAAATACCAGAACTTTCCAAATAAAGTACTTGTCAGTTACATTTTGATTCCAGCCAGTGCAGAGTATTATCAGGATTTATCCTGCAATACACATATATTTACAATTGTACCCTTATTTTGTGATATTATTTTTTAGTTGTTAAGCGCATTTTACTATAAAAATACAGTGAGTGCTTCGTTGTAGACCATATTAGCCATGCGTGTTGTGTTAGTGCTATATCATAAGTCTGATGTGTGACGTGAAGTGCTAATATATATTTTTTCGTTTACAGTTATTGAATTTTTGATAACTTTTTTGAATTTTTTTTACATTTACAAACTTGTTTATAAAACGGCGGAGGGTGACTTTTTCGCTAATGAAGATATTGTGGACTTCCTAGAAATTTCCGATATGCACGTTACTACCGCAGAGTCTGATAATGAGTTAGATGATGATGATGAGTCTGATAATGAGAACGATGTCGAAGATGATTATTTTGAGGTTTACATCTATGACGAAGAAAACCTTGACAATACTGTTGATGAAAACCAGCCATCAACTAGTGCAGGGGTTAGACCAGAATTTGAATAGGAGACAGATAATTATTTCGTTCCAAATATACATCAATTCCTCCTCTCATCAACTCCTGATTTCAACTCGGACCTTGCAGAAGACGTGCGGGAAATAGATTTTTTTAAATTGTATCGACCACTGCTGTATTTTCGATACTATTATGGATGAAACAAACTGTCAATTTAAATTTGGCACCAAAAATATATCATTGACTGAAAGATGGGTTGACACCACAAGCGACGAAGTATATGTATTTTTGGCACTGAGCTTGTTGATGTCCAGGAATACGTTGGTAGAGTATTGGTTGACAAATCGATGTAATACAATACAATAGATGTGTTAATAAAATCTAAAGTCGTCTTTCCAAAAAGCCAATACAGAATAAATAATAATTTCCTAAACGTTATGGCCTGGCAACACTATAAACTTTTATTTTTTCCTTTTTTTTTATCTAAACCGTACGAAACCGCGGTCGATGAATGCTTGTGATAAAATAGAAGTTCCATATTATTTTTTTATAGTTAATACCAACGTTTTCATATTTTTTTCATAAAAATAAAATTCAGAAAAAGCTAGTCTATATGTTTTGAATTTAACAAATTTTGATACCAATTGGTGGTATGATGCTGTTTCACCAGGACTTTCCGGGCAGCTAACAGGTTAAAGATTTTTATCATATTCAGGTGGAGTTGTTCAGCAATGCATCATTTCTGAACGCGGAGGGTGTGGTGGAGTCCCTTTCGTGGGGGCCCAAGATCCGTCACGTGCCGGCCACGGCACGCAACACGCGCTTCGACAACATGCCGCCCAATACCAACTTCACGCTTAAGATCAGCGCCGTCACCAGAACCAAGAGACCCGGGGAGCCGGTAATATATTACGAGTTATTAAGAATTAAGACTTTATTACCGTGCATCGTATCATCTATTTGAATTGTTGTGTCAGGGCAGTGTAAAACTAAATGTGTCACTAAACATGACGTAGAAGGGTGTAGGCAAGCAGTTCACAGTGTAGAAGCAGACCGAAGACATCTTATGACATATATTAACTTAGATTATCGTACTCTTGGAATGTAGGATCAAAACTGGGCGATTTGATTGTATGCTGTTTATTGTACACCGATGATACAGTACTAATGGTGAATAATGAACAAGAACTACAGAGTCTAGTAAGTAGAATGTACGGTGTATGCAAGGAAAGCGACCTTATTATGAATGTTAACAAGTCGAAAGTGATGATATTCGAGAAGAAGGAAAGCAATACACCGTTCAATATACTTGTAGGTAATGAATGTTTAGAACAAGTAGATGAGTTTGTGTATTTGGGAAGTATGTTTGATAGAAATAGAAAGGCTGAGAATGATATCGAAAGGAGAGTGACTGCAGGAAATAAAGTGAATGGTGCTTTGAATGGAATTATATCCAACGAGAATTTGTCAACCAAGGCAAGACTAGCGGTGCACAGTGGATTCTGGTACCGACACTGATGTATGGAAGTGAAGCCTGGAGCTGGCAGAAGAGGAACAAAAGTAGACTGAATGCAGTGGAAATGAGATCACTTAGGCGTATATGTAGCAAATCTATTTATGTCAGAGTAAATAATGAAGAAATAAGGAAAGAATGTTAGTATAGTGAGTAAGATTAAGAGGCAACTTTCATTTTTCCAGTTTGAATTTCGAGATATTTTTGGATTTTGCATACCTTTTCAAGATGAGGCTAATAGTTAATTCTTTTACAATATCAAGTGAACATAAAAGTGTGTTGTTTTTTATGTAAATATTGCTAGAGTGAAAGGTATCAATAGAAAAGGACAAGTATACAATTGTTGGTTTTTGGTGGTCAACATTTATTATACATATGTGTTGCCATTTGAAATTATCAAACGAAAATGAAATAATTTGTTAAAGTTCTCACCTAAGAATTGTTATGTTTATGATAAAAACCATTGTTTGTGTGATTAAACATATGATTATAAAATATTACAATTTTGGCCCGATTTATAAGGAAAAAATTGATGTAAATTCATACTGATAAATAATATTGATAACTTTTGAAGCAGCTGTATTTGTGAAGAGAAAACTATTTATGCTAATATTAAATAATAATCATACTCCGGTTGTAATAAAAAAAACTTTTTTTAAAAATATTTATTTATTGTTTATATATATATGTTTATAATATGACAAAAATATTATTATTCACTGTTAAATAATTAGTTGTTCATCGATCATATTATCGTTCTTCAGAATTTCGTTGTGTTTTTCTTTACACGTATTCAAAATAAAATTTGATCCACACACATTACATTTTAAACTGAATTTAGAAATAAAACTTTATGTTTTTTCACACATTCAATATTCGTTCATGTGCACCCAAACATTTATTTGTGGGAGTAAATTTGAGAAAAGAATTGGTGTATATTGACCGCTCTTTTGCCATCTAATTTAGGAAGTCCACACGAGTCCACACATTCAATGCTCAGTTCGGGAACATCCTGAAAATAATTAATAATTTTATTATTATTGTTATTTACATTTAGTTATCAGTATTTTTATGCCTAAAATATTAAAATACGAGTTTATTCATTTATATGACTATAACAAATACATTTCTATCAATCAGACAGGTCTGTCATGTATAATTCTTTTGATAAAATTATTTACCTTTGTGGATATGTATTTCCAATAATAAAATAATTTATCTGCAGTACATAAAATATGTATATTGAACTATGTAATTTATATTGTTAAATCAAATAGATAATTGTTATAGACATGGTAAAAATTATCAACTTACATTGCGATTTTTTTTCCAAGAAGTTTACAACCCCATTCAAAAATTTTTTGGAACATTTCCTAGAGCGTGTCGATGGATACTTTTTGACCTTATGCATCTTGAGTAACAGGAGGCAGTAATTTCAGAACAATAATAATATATTGTTGACTTTTAATGAAAACCAAATCCAACAAAAAAATCACGGGTTCGCAAATTTCACATTGAATCTTGTGAATTGAATGGATTTCATGCACTGGCCGCGCATGCGTTAGCCGCCATGCTTTAGCTGCGCATGCGCTATCAGATTCTAAAATGCTCCTAACGGTTGACGCATGTTTTATGCTGAAATGTCAAAATTATAATCTGTTTTCATATAAAAACAGCTCAAAACCACACAATTTATAAAAATAAGCAATTGGGATCGAGAATAAGTATAATATTTATTCATATTGTTGTCAAAATTTGTATTAAAATGTGTTTTATAGTCAAATTTAATTAAAATCTAACAGAGCGCGGATTTTACGACTGCCATGGCTGGTTTGAACGCATACTAACAGTGAGATATAATTAATAATATTGTATTTCATTAGACTGGAAATATATTATTTAAAAAATGATTATTGTCATTCTGATATTAAACTTAGTTTTGAATAGTAGTTCAAGGCTCGAAGCATGTGAGTAAATATAGTTTATTATTTAAAAATGTATGTTTTTACTAAAACAAAATATTTTAAAAATGTTAAAAATTCATCAAATGTACTGCAAATTGAATGATTTATAACTCTATTCATTATTCATTTTGCTAATTTGGTTTCCTACAGATTTGACTCCGTAATCTTGGCTTCAAGATTATAAGAAAATATATTTCGTTTATGCATTAATTTAATATATTGACTCAATTTCGTACCATGCCTAAAATGTATCTAATGGTCGTGGTCTTTCGTATAATATTTGTATCGTCTTAATTATGGCAAATAACATTCAGTTTATTAGTTTTATATTAATGTAAAGGTTCAATCTAGTAGTATATAGTTGAAAAAAAGTCTAATCTATTGAATAACTTCTGATATAAATGAATAATAAAAACCCACATTTTCGTAAAAAATGCGAAAATATGAATTATTATTGCAAGTCGCGCCTTAAGATATCACTTAGGCATATATGTGGTAAATTGGGAGAGAATGGTAAAAAATATATATGACACAAGAGTTTAAGGACGTCTGCAGAATATTTGGCATGACCAGGTAAACCATATAATGGAGGACAGTTCTGTTAGAAGCCTCAACAATCAGCAAGCTTGTATGAGAAGACGTATGAATGTGGATGAGCCGAGAATTGTGTGTCAGGACAGAAGAGTGTGGCGCTCTATCCTCTCTGCCTACCCCCGCGGAGAAACGGTGTGATGGTAAGTAAGTTGTACTCTTTAAAAATAACAATTTACAAAATTGTAAATGTCCCCCTCTAAAGTTTATCACTGGGTTGTATAAAATCTATTCTTAAGATCAATTTAACATTTGGATAATGATTGTATTTAGTCGTTATGTATGACAGTTGCCCATTTCAAACTAGTGACTATAGGAAGCAATAGCAAACACTAATTTATCTCTGAATCGTAAATATTTGAGTGTGCAATGTAATCAAGTGATAATATATATGTATATATATCAACCAGGTTACGGTGTGGTGCTCCACCCCCCCCTCTGTGCCACCGCGAGACTCCCTGCAGGGTTTCCGATGGGACAAGGTGCGCGAGTACGATGGACGCTGGCTGTTCCGCCTCTACATGCCCCGCGTCAGCGAGAGGAATGGAGCCATCTGCTGCTACAGGTCTCGTCACACTAATGATGCTCGTACAATATACAATAAGACAAGCTGAATACACTAAAAACTAATTATTGTGAAGTTGCAGTTCTTTAAAAACTGACTATAATTGATATCAAAGATAAAATTAGCAGGAAAATTTAAATCCTGAATACCACCCTGAGTTCAAACTTGAAAAAGTGGAGGAAAAAGCATAAGGATTTTAAAGTTTTTATATTAGTTTTCATGGGCTTTTTAGTATTCTTTTAAAATTAGCAATATTAACTTTGTGGTTAAAATTCATATTTTTATTTGTTAATTTTGTTTTATTAACCACTTAATTGAGTTTAAATACATCTACCAGTTTCGAAAAATACCATTTTCTTCTTCAGGATGTCATTACAGTAAAACCTTGATATAATGGACCTCTATTTAACGAACTTCGGATATAAGGGACAAATAATCCGGTCAAATGTAAAAAAATTAAAAACGTCCTGTTAATATTATACATGCTTAAATTTAAGTAGTGTCGCCGCATGTAAACAATTTTTAGCGACCTTGATAATCACGTCATACGTCTAGCACTAGAAGTTGAGACATAATGCCGTCCTTCTCGTAGACTGTACCTAGCCAGAGCGATAGTATATAAGGGGATTCCCTGATATAATAACGCGTAGGTTATATTTTATGACTCAACTTAGTATTGAGTAGCCCGACATATGATAATTAACAATATCCATAGTTTGTTTGTCTTTACGATTTTGTTTTTTTTTATTAGGCCTTGTTGCCCACTACCCTAACCGTAACTAAACATTTCATCAACAATTTTTGTGAACTGAGTGTTATTTAAACTTTTTATCTTTACACTTTTATTACGACATCAAGTTTTCTGTTCACTCCCGTTTAAGATGAAAAATATTTCTGTCCCCACGGTTTCACTGTGTTATGTGCAGAATGTGTTATGCTACACTAGAGTACAGTACAGTACAGTACAGATCTCTAATGCATTTGTTCCCTGCTGCGCTCGTTACTCGTCATACCATTCCACTAGCTATTCACGGAACAAATCACAATACTGATGTGAAGAATGTTTCAGAGTGTTTTTAGTACGCATGAAGAATGAGCAGCGGCTGGCAGACATGCCGTCTCCGGAGCATTTGACTGTATCCTCGTACCGGGAGGTGCACAACGGCAAGAAGGGTGCGGGGGCGTATATTGCGGAGATATTTACCAGGTATTTATTTTTACTGTATAACCCTGGACTGGATAAATATTAAAAAACCATGAGCATGAGTGTACAAGCGCTCTCATGTTTATATGTGAACATTGCGCTTGGACGATGGTGACATTTTACAATTTATTACAGTAAAAAAATGACACCAGAAATACAGGACATTCGCGGAAGATTTGGTATGACCAGGTTAACCAGATACTGGAAGATGTCCTGTTAGAAATCTCAATAATCAACAAACTTGTATGAATGTGGATGAAGCGAAAATTGTGTATCAGGACAGAAATGTATGACACTCTATCCTCTCTGCCTTTCCCTGTTAGGTTATATTTGTCAATTACAAAAAAAAAATAGGAATTATTTTTTTAATTAAAGTTTTATTTAGGTACTGAATTCACAAAAAAGTTCTCTCAAACATCTAAGTGTTGTGGTTTTTCAAAAATGCGACTTTCTAAAAAGTCAAAATGTGAATGGGACACGTTTATGGGTACTAAATAAAATATGTAGTCACTATGGTAACGAGTGCAATGTATTTGTTTGATCACTTTTTGTCACACATTTGTCTGAGATGAGTCTAGAAAATACATTTTTATTGTCTCGCTTTAAAACGTCAGCGGTTTATGGCAATCAATTTGAATGTAACATTAATGAAGTAGGGTATTTTATCTAGGACACCCACCTTACAAGGTTTAATAATAATGCTACTCACTCCCTAAAAATGAATGGTTAAATGCAACACAGTTGTTCCTCACTCCAGTAACACGCTGCATTCTGAAGTCATTCTGGGCGATGGTGCCTCTCTGAATGCCGCCAACCTAGCTCCACTGCAGCAGTGCGGACGCTGTGCCGGACTCGCTCCGCGTCCGAGCCCGCCACCTGTCCCGACCGCCCCTCTCATGACCACCACTGAGGAGGTGATCACAGAAATTGTGGATGTTAATGAAATAGAAAAACAGAGGTAAATTGATTGAAGTTACTGATAATTGTAAATAACGCAGCCATCTTGATGCCGACCTCTTGATGGAGGTCATACATTTTTTCTGTATATAATAGATTAATTAAATTTGTTCCTTCCTGGCTGCAGTGCTGCCACCGTCAGGACAGAACCTGTGACTACGACCACACTGGCTGCGACCACTCTGATATCTGAAGAAGTTGCGGAGGTCACTACTGATGCCGGAGAAGAAGAGTATTGTGAGTACAGTCCAGGTGGTCCAGGTTAAAGCGGGGATTGTATTAATACTTTCCCAGTTCCTCTAATATGGATTGATGATTTTTCAAATTCGCCGCACTGAGAAATACAATTATAACATTAAAAAAAAAATTAAAAACATTATTAATGTACTTGTATATAGTGATACCTCGCTAATATGTCGGGTTAGGGACCAGACCGTAGAAGAGAAATAATTTGTCATATATAAAATAGACAAGCTTGAAACATTTTGTCTACTTGTTTCTTTGTGAACTAAGTCAGGTGGAGAGGGGGTTATTACATTTATATTTTTATATTTTTGTATGCTAAAAATGAGAATTTGGTTTTACGATAAATAAATTCAATAATTCTATAAAGCATGTCAGAAACCAAACTGATGATAGAATATTTACAAAACATTATTAAAATGTCATCCTAAACAATTTTGCCATGTGTGCACCTGCCCTGTGTGCAATTATCATGGAATCTTATGACGTGTATATTAACCCTTTTTATATAAAATGTTATAACTTACAAATAGGTCATTTTTGGTTATTCTAGTATTTAATAATTTTTTGTATTCTGTTGAACACAATACAGTGAAACCATCTTAATACGTTTTCCAAGGGACCATCAAAAAAATTTCTTAAGCAGGAAAACAGTGATTTCAATTTTGTCATGATTTATTTGAACATAACATTTAATATTATATTTTAACTAACGTCACATTACATTAACTAACACTTATATTATGATAACTAAGAAATGAAAATATTTTATTTATAAAAACAATATGAATGTTCATATTATTTTATATGAATATATATTTGAAAATCACCCGAATTAGGCCATAACAACTGAATTAAAATTTTCATCGTCATTCATAATTACACGAGTAGATAAATTAATAAAAAATAACAATATAGCAATTTATTTATTTTTAAAATAGTCCTTCATACTAGATTGTTTTATTTTTTTTTTTAAATATAATTGTGACGTAAAATTGTCTATTTCCAATACATTATCTATATTTTTTTCTGGTATATTTGGAACATAAAAGTACCTGAAAAGTAAAATAGCTAAACTGCAAAAAAAAAAATAGAATAAAAAATTATAAAACAAAACTAAAATTTATCTGACATTTATCTAACTACCTAAATAGAATAAATCAACGTAGCAAAAAGTAAAAGTAGAACCACTGACAAGACCAAAATTCAAATTATTCAGCGTTTTTGTAGTAGAATAAGGGTAGGTCAAAGGTATTAAGAGATAAAATACATATGACAAAAGATGTCACCTGTAAATGCCGATTGCACCACTCCGATGAAAGTTCGTTATTTTTACAAAATGTAAAAAAAATTGCATGACAAGACATATTGTATCTCTTCCTGGCCAACTTGAAGAATGCACATTTAAAAAAAAGTACAATTTGTAAACATAAACCTGTTGGATTGCGTTTAAACATAAAATATTCACCCTTACTGAATCTCAGTTCAGTGAAATTATTGTCGGCATTGATATCGATGATGGCAGGCCCGAACTTACATAAACATTAATAGTATTTTTGTTCTTAATTACGATTAAAAATTTTAACCACAAATATGATGGTGTTATTTTTTCTTTGTTTATTTATTTTGTGCCGATATAAAATGTCAAGCAAACAAAGAGATCAGCCGATTATGTTAATTCAGTTGTCAGTGTGGTTTGTTCATTTTTTGTTTGTTGTTTGGTTCATTTTGTTTATTTGTTAATAAATTTTCAAATACGCATCGGCCGCGAAAATAAATAATTTTGTAATTTTATTTGTCAAGAAATATTAATCAAAGCTGAACCAGAAGTAGTTAAAATGAAACAGCTCCCAATGAAAGCAGTTCCCTGTGGTTTCTCCAATTACGGATGCTATCAGATTTCAAATATTATAATTTTTTATGAATAAAATTAATACATCAACGATTTCGAAAAATACCTTTTCTTTTATGCTAAAAAAACATGCTTTTAGTTAGTTTATTTGACATTCTGATGAAGGAAAAGATATTTTCCAAAACCGGTTGGTGTATTTAATAATTTAATTGTATTAGTTGCAAAGCCAACAACCTTCATTATTATTTGTTCTAACTTTTAATGCAGTTATCTTTACTACAATTTTTAAAAGTGTTAATTTATGTGCAGTCAAACTTAAGAGGCTACTTTCATTTTTCCAGTTTGAATTTCGAGATATTTTTGCATTTTGCATACCCTTTCAAGATGAGACTAATAGTTAATTCATTTACAATATCAAGTAAACATAAAAGTGTGTTATTTTTTACGTAAATATTGCTAGAGTGAAAGGTATCAATAGAAAAGGACAAGTATACAATTGTTGGTTTTCTTAAATTCCTAGGTAATAAAGCTATCAGAAAATAGGCATTTCTTCAACATTCATAATACATATGTGTTGCCATTTGAAATTATCAAGCGAAAATGAAATAATTTGTTAAAGTTCTAACCTAAGAATTTGTTATGTTTATGATAAAAACCATTGTTTGTGTCGATAAACATATGATTATAAAATACTACAATTTTGCCCCGATTTATAAGGAAAAAATTGACGTAAATTCACACTGATAAATAATATTGATAATTTTTGAAGCAGCTTTATTTGTGAAGAGAAAACTATTTATGATAATATTACATAATAATCATACTCCGGTTGTAATAAAAAAACCTATTTTTTTAAAAATATTTATTTATTGTTTTAATAAATTACATATATATTTAATATTAAAATATAAATGAAAATATGACAAAAGTATTATTATTCACTATTAAATAATTGTTCATCGAGCACATTATCGTTCTTCAGAATTTTGTTGTTTTTTTCTTTACACATATTCAAAACAAAATTTGGTCCACATATATTACATTTTAAACTGAATTTAGAAATAAAACTTTGTTCTTTCACATATTCAATATTCATTCACGTGCACTCAAACATCGATTTGTGGGAGTAAATTTGATTAATTTGAGAAAAGAATTGGTGTATGTCGACCACTCTTTTGCCATCCAATTTACAAAGTTTACACGAGTCCACACATTCAATGCTCAGTTCGGGAACATCCTGAAAATAATTTATAATATTATTATTATTGTCATTTAGTTATCAGTATTTTTATGTATAAAATATTAAAATATGTGTTTATTTATTTATATGACTATAACAAATACATTTGTATCAATGAGGTATGTCATGTATAATTCTTTTGATAAAATAATTTATCTGCACTACATAATATATGTATATTGAACTATGTAATTTATATTGTTAAATCAAATAGATAATTGTTATAGAAATGGTAAAAATTATCAACTTACGTTGCGATTTTTTTTCAAGAAGTTTATAACCATTTAAAATTTTATTGGAACATTTCCTAGAGCGTGTCAATGGATACTTTTTGACCTTAGGCATCTTGAGTCACAGGAGGCAGTAATTTCAGAACAATAATCTATATAATAATATATTATTGACTTTTCATTTCATTATTGATTCACGCGCATGCGCTGGCTGCCATGCACTGGCCGCGAATTCGTTAGCCATGCATGAGTTGTCAGATTCTAAAACCGGGCAGATGACGAATGTTTAATGTTGAAATATCAAAATTATAATCTGTTTTCGTATAAAAACAGCCCAAAACCATACAATTTACAAAAATAAGCAATCGGTATCAAGAATAAGTATAATAATCATTCATATTGTAGTCAAAATTTGTATTAAAATGTGTTTTATGGGCAAATTTAATTTAAAAAATTCGGAGCACGGATATTAGGACCGCCATCGCCATATTTGAATGGCATACTGACAGTGCGAGATATAATTAATAATATCGTATTTCATAAAACGGAAAATATATTATTGAAAAAATGATTATTGTGTTTCTGATATTAAACTTAGTTTTAAATAGTAGTTGAAGCCTCAACTACTATTTTAAAGTATTTTAAAAATGTCAAAAATTCATCAAATGTACTGCAAATTGAATGATTTATAACTCTATTCATTTTTAACATTTTGCTAATTTGGTTTCCTACAGATTTGTCCCCGTAATCTTGGCTTTAAGATTATAAGAAAATATATTTCCTTTATTTATTAAATCAGCGTATTGACTCAATTTCGTACCATGCCTAAAGCACATCTAATGGTCGCGGTCTTTATTATAATATTTGTATCGTCTTAATTATGACAAATAACATTCAGTTTATTAATTTTATATTAATGTAAAGGTCCAATCTAAGTAGTAGTTGAAAAAAAAAGTCAAATCTATTGAATAACTTCTGATATAAATGAATAATAAAAACCCACATTTTCGTAAAAAACGCGAAAATATGAATTATTATTGCAAGTCGCGCTTTAACCCATTTTTATATTAATTGGTCATTCAAAATCGGTGTTAGTTGCTTTTGGTGCTTTTTCGCTACTCAGAATTTTAAAAGGCCGCCAGTATAGAAACTAGATTATTTTTGGAAGAATATGTTGTATTTATTTTATATTTTAAACCAGATTATGGGGATTATCATTTATAATAAGAAATGCATTAATAAATATATTGTTCTTCGTGCTCCTATCAGATTTCGTTTTCTCCAAATAAAAAATATGGAGGTAGGTGAGATTATGACTAAGTAATAACTATAAGAAATATAAGCAATTTGCATTAAAATTGTTGGTTAGTTGGTTGAGTACTGCTATAAAGGTCCACAATATTTTATGGGTAGATACCGACTAAATTAAGAGTCGAAAATGTTCAAGGAGTATGTACAAATTCTATACCGTTACAGAAAATACTATTGAGATTTTTACAAAATACAAATACATTTTACAAAATACAAATACATTTTACAAAACTTCAAATAAATTTACTTCGAAATAAATGTTTGCGAAATTGATCCATTATTATTTTTCTATAAAATTGCTTCAGGCCGTAAATCATCTAATAAAAAATTCTCTATGTGTTCGAAGTTTAATGACCATTATTTTTTTGTAACTAACATACCATGCTGTTTCTCCGCCGGAGTGGGCAGAGAGGATAGAATGTCACATTCTTCTGTCCTGCAACAATTCTCACCTCATCCACATGCATACGTTTTCTTATACAAGCTCGTCGATTATTGAAGTTTCGTCGTGCCAAGTTTTCCACGGACGTCCTCTATTTCTGGTGCTATCAATACTTGCGTCATATATCTTTCAAACCAATCTCTCATCCATCCGTTCCATATGACCAAACCACCTAAGTGATCCTTTCTTAATCTTACTATACTAAGATCAGATTTAAATTCTTTCCTTTCTTTTTTCTTCATTCTTTACTCTGTCATAAATGGATCTGCCACATATATGCCTAAGTAATCTCATTTCCAATGCATTATATTTACTTTAGTTTCGGTACCAGAACTTCATTGTGTGCCGCTAGTCTTGCCTCGGTTGACAAGTTCCCATTAGTTATTTTTTGTATTCAATATATAATTTGGAATCAATAAAATATTTCAATTAATCAAAATAATCGCATAACTATGATTTTTTTGAACACTCTGACACGATGTGAAAATTTTCAACTCGTATTTTTAATGCTTATACATCTACCCCTAAAATATGATGTCACACTCAGTATACATAATAAGATTACACAATATATTCAGACAATTAATAAATTCAAAATTTGGAGAAGCAATTTGATACTTGGAATTCCCGAAATAATTGAAGGTTCAGGCAGAGTATAATTAGGGTAATGTGAGCAAAGAGATGAAAATAAAAATTTCAATGCACTAGATATTTTATTTTATCTATATGGTATCTGAAAAGACAAGGTTGTCATAAAATGAGGCCTAATTTAATGCGGGTCATCATAAGAGTTAAGTAATTGTTATGTATTCTAAGAATTTATTTTAAGGGTTTTTGTGCCTCCTAAGCAATTATATTATTTAAAGGTAGATATTAGTGGAAATAAAACAAAATTACCAATGCAGCTCTGGTATTGTACATGCTGAATGTATTTTTTATGACCTGAGTTCTATTTTGTTGATTTATTTTGCTTGGGTACTATGTTTTATTGGCCTATTCAAATATTACTATTTTTGTAAATGGATAAACTTTTATGGTACATGGAAAAACCCATTTAAAAGGAGTTCATTTTATCACACCCATTGAAAGAATACCACATTCATTTTTAGAAATGTCAAACATAATTACTTCTGCGAAAAACGTATTACATGGGTTTTTTTGTACCAATAAATTGAGTTCTATCATAAATATTATTTGGAAAACCTATTAAGCATAAAAAAAATACGTAATTTATATGGGACTTTTTCAGGACCGAAGAATGTAATTCTATTAGGCAGAAAACATTAAAGGGGAACTTATTAAGAGGGTTTCACTGTATATAGATAAAAAATAACTGCCACTTAAAGATGTATCAAATACATACAAAATACTAAAAATGATCTAGAGCGTAGGAGAGGTCGATGATTTGTTTAAATTAGTTGTGAAAATATTTTAATTTGGGTTTGAAGTGGAATCTTCCTGGATGCTCCTCGTGTGGCCTATGTTTAGATTTTTATATTGTCATCTCAATTATTACTGGCACCTTTCCTTCTTCGTAACCCGGGATCTCCGTCATTTAAATTTTGTTTGTTTCTAGCCTCGACTGAAAAGAATGAATCAGATAAAAGTCGTCTAGTAAAGAAGAAAAAGAAAATCAAAAGACAGTTTCCGACGGATGAAACATCCAAGGATAATCCTCCAAAACAGTTGCCCCTTCAAGATCTGCAGGATTACCAGAACACGCAGCCGTTATCAGAAAATGATTTAAACAAACAGCCTATGCCCAGTTACAACAATGACAGGAAGTTTACACTAGACGATGACTTCTACATCAACAGGAGAATCTCTCATCAGAATAAACCAATGCCTACTGCAAAAGATAACGACAAACGTGAGAAACAAATTTGGAACGACGACAATGAGCACAAACGAGACTTTGACAAGAACGATTACAGCAGAGAAGCGATCAAAAGTGAAGACAGTGTCGAGTTTGACGAAGACGACACAGTCTGGACTAACAATGATGAGGAAGACATTGAAGAATTTGTGATGCAACCTTCGAAAAGTAACGATATCGAAAGAAAGAGAAGATTTTTTGAAAACGACGAAAGCGGCGGATATTTGGGAAAGCACAAAATTGTAGCGAGAGACGTCGGTTCCGATTACGAGGACACGGATTATTCTAGACTCGGTTTGTTCCCGCGGCACGCCGTCTGGAAGAGGCAGGTTGAGGATTCTGATAATTTTGCCAAACTGATGAAGAACTTGGCGCGCGAGCCCAACCAGGGCCGGATAGAATTCAACGAGAGGCTGAAGAAGCTGCAAGAGCAGAAGGAGCGTGACCAGACGGGCGGGTATGTGGAGGAGGAGTTGATTGTGCTCCGGGATGACGGGAAGGGGGGCCTGGTGGAGGAGGACAAGGAAATCAAGTACTCGGACAGGGCAGATTCCGGTGACATGGCTCAGATCTTCGACGGGCAGCTGGATATAGATTCTAATTACACGGGATTTGTGGAGCTTCTAGGTGAGTTTGTAATGGTTCTTTATAATATAAGTGTGACTAGTGAAAGTGACACCAATGTGATTGGTATTGGGTGATATCAATCATTGAAAACTGTGACATGACACACTAAATAGTATTCTACTTTTCCAATATTATATTAACCCCTCTACGGCTTATCTTTGCTTTGTGTAACTGCATCTATCAGAGACCTCTAAATACAAACACGCAAATTCCTGGCGGACTCAGGGTTAATTAGCTTAGCATGTTTATTTCCCAGCTTCCTAGCATAAAAAATATAGAGTAAATCTTAAATATTTTAGCTGTTAATATTTGCAGACAAGAATAACAATCATTGCTACCATTGTGAGTTAGGAATACCGATGGTTAACTCATAGTAATTTAGAGCTCATTAGTTTAAAACAATCATTTAAAATTGCATATGGATGCAAATTAAGCTAAAGTTGTATTTTCTAGTTAATTTTATACGGTGACATGGTGTGCTAACATGAAGATGCAAATTAAATGCAATTCAAGGTACAAATATGACCCCTTTTGCATTCTAATGACTCCACTTGAAGAAACTAATTGACAAAGTACAAAATTGTGTATTTTGTAGGCGGATATATTTGTTTTTATCGGAAATACCAACTGAATATTATGTTGCCTCCTCAGTCCACTCTGAAGGTACGGAATGGGCGCCGGTGTACAGCAACTACTTCTCTGTGCTGAACCCTGGACCGGATGACGTTCCTCTGGCTGACAACTATCTCCTGGAGGTGGTGCTGAAGGTAATCTCTTCTGATTGTTGAATTGATATTATTTCAAATCTTATTTTATGAAAAGATTTATTCAAGAGAGATATACGAGGCGAAAAATTAAATGATATGAGATCTTAAAATATCTGTAACCAAACAAATATAATAAATGAAGTTACGTTGTGCTACCAGAAGACAAAGTGATCTAGATCTATAATTTAAGAAAAAACTAAACATGACTCTTGCAGTCCTCAATTAACAGGCTGAAGGCTCAATCACAAACAGTGAATTATCTGTCAACACTTGTTATTTCTGGCTTTCTTCTGTTTATGTGAGACTCCAAAACGAGACCCGTTAGCTGACCGCGCTTCTTTATTGTGGGTTTCTTTGTCCACTTGCCGCGGTACTGATCTGTCCCAGACGGAATATTCCCATTGATTTCCATCAGTATGGAATGCCTTCATGTCTCTTCTACAGCCGTTCTTAAAGTATAGACTAATTGCCGTGAGATCTCTCGGCATTGCAAATCTCATTACACAAATGGTCTTTGGGATGTCTAGGCCTACATAATTACCTCTCGTTCAACAAAAGCTACCGCTGAGAACACACGGGTGCGGTTAGGACTTTGTCAGTACTTATACCGGTAGAAAGACACCCAAATCTTTGACTGGGAACTGTTTTCAGAATAGTTGACGAGTTATTACTCGGAACCTTGGTAATGAGTCAGTATGATTTCAGGTAATATGCGGGTGCGTGGGTGTGGCCCTTCTGCTGGTGCTGGCCGTGTGCGCCATGCACGCGCATAACCGCCGCAAGGCCCCACATCACGGGGTGGAGATGAACACGCTGCAAACTACGCTCAGGTATTGTATTGGTCACATCAGGCCCCATTGGAGTTAAATATTTTGCTAATTCCATCGCTTTTTCTGGGATCATGCTTAGATATTGTTTATGCCCTGCAAAAACAGAATTTGTCGTATGCTTGGAATAATAATATCCTAGAGTAGACATCATGGTTAACTGAGAATATTTCATTTGAAGGGGCAAAGAGGAAGATGAAAATTAACCCGGAAGCACGTTGCATATCTTAGTCAAAATTATATTGCTATTGTTAGAAACAGTTTATTGAAGCAATTTCATAGATCGTGGACCCCTAATGTCCGGCTCGTATGTTGAAGTGGCATATTTAATCTATTCCAGGAATATATACCAGGGGCTGCGAGGCGGCAGACACCAACTGGTATCCCACAGCCCGCCAGATATGCCCCCCATAGCCAAGGAGGACCTCTTGGCCGCCTATAACGAGAGGCAGAATGATTCAGGGTACGGATTCCAGCACGAGTTTGAGGTTTGTTCCGATTATTATTATTTTTAAATATCCATATTTATTAAATGTTTATAAATTTAAATGTTAGGGATAGCTACCACTGCCCAGATATTCTCGGGATGTCAAGGAATTTTATTAATTTTGTGATGTGAACGTGTACGTTTTCAATCAGATAGATTCTTTTTCTCAGCTTCGGTAGTACAGTAAAATCCCGTTTATTCAAAGTTGAGGGGATCGAAAATCAAGAAAAAAGTTTGAATAACGATTTAGGATAATGAATATATAAATTGAATAATAGTCGAACTTGTCAACCCGCCATTTCTCCGCTGAAGTTAGCGACAAAAGTTTCCAGCGCTTTTAAAACATTTGTTTTGTGGTGGTCATGGCGACATTTGGCACTCGCCTTTCAACGTTAAAGTTCTTTCTGTCATCATGTTTAATATTGTCGACAACCTTATTAATGGGGTCGCGTATTTTTCTGTTAATTTTGTTTTGGAAAATATTTTTTTGTCAATCTCTTGTATGAATTCGATTTTTAGCAACTGTCGGCGTTTTGTACGAGTTTTGCATTAATGCTATTATCGAGAATGTAAAATTATCAGTCAAAATTATAAAAATGTTTTAATTTAAATTTTAAAATGTTTAACACATATATTAGAGAAATTTTAAAATGTTTAACACATATATTAGAGAAATTTTAAAATGTTTAACACATATATTAGAGAAAAACAAATAATGTTCTTTATATATAAAGCAATAGCAATAAAATAATTAACAAGATATGAGAATATCTGAGAAACGCTAACTACACATTCTTTAAAATGTCTTGACACTATACTTAAATAGAAAGGAAATGTCTGTATTAAAATTAATACAAATTAAATAATTTATAAAACACGGAAAAGTCGGAGGAACTCAACCGCATACTAACGTTTGTACAACAAAATATACAAACGCTACGTAAACAAAAATAATGATGGTAATAATACGGAACAGAAGATTGGCAAGCACTGACATTCGCAGCTGTAGCTGGGAGAACTGCGTTACCTATAAGGGCGCAAAGATAATATTTGCTATCTTTTTCTAATGTACAGAAAACGAGCGAGAGAAAAAAACACGCGACCTTAAGTTAAAGCGTAGCGGTAAAAAATAAATATTTCAAGTCGAGGACGCACAAGATATATTTGTCATCTTTTCTAGTATACTGAGAGTGAGAAAACAAACAATGAGAATTAACTTTATGCGTCGTGAATTGGTATACGGGCGGAACTACCTATTTTGATGGTCTTGGACTTTGGACAGGCACATCGCATAGAGCATATGTATTTTCCAGATTGCTGACATCTGACAAAAAAAATCGAATTAGGCGATAAATAGATCGATAAATTCATCTGATAGGGTTCAAAAATAGCTTTGAATAACGATATTCGATTTATAAGTACAATTTTGTATGAAAATTTTCCGCTCTAAAACTTGGACTTGTGGCGAATTTCAAATAAACGGGTTTTAACTGTAGTTTTAGGCCTTATTGTATTACATAATCTATATACTATACTGTGCTATGCTGACGCATGTAACGTGGCAACATATGATGATGCACAGTTGTATATTTATATATTACGGTAATATCAATATATCTGCGAGAACCCCTGACCGGCCAGTTTATTTTATTTTTAAATTTAGCTAAGACACAAAGTACTTTATTTAGTAAAATTCCGATCCGATGTTGGGAAATGTGTGTCATGGTAATTTACATATTTAAATCATTAAGTAAGTTTTACAATTTATATTTTTTTAAGAATATTCATAATTATGTAATCTTTTATCTCCCTTTGTTTAATGTAATTAGTATTGGGGTAGACCATTGTTTGATTACCAATTTATTAAGGGTTGTTTTCTCAGCTCCCCCTACAACCCATTGTATTGTTAATCAGTATGGCTTTGGAATATTGCCAGAGCATCACTGAATTAAAATAAACAATTCCTCATTTCGTGCTGAATGAATCCACACTCGCAGTGTTCTGGCGGCACGAGATAGAAATCTAACTTGAATGGCAGTCGCTCTACGTGTTCCAGATGCTGCCCGACTGCTTCCCGGACCGCACCATGGAGGCCTCCGAGGCCAAGGAGAACCAGGGCAAGAACCGCTATCCTGACATCAAGGCCTATGACCAGACCCGTGTGCGCCTCTCCATGGTGGACGGCGTCCAGGGCAGCGATTATATCAACGCCAACATCGTGTTGGGATACAAGGTACTGTGTATAATTACTCTTTCTTTTAATAAATATAGATATTCTTGACACTATTTTTAACACAATTATAAAATATTCCAACTCATCCTAACTCTTTGTTTAATCCATTAGTCTACCAATTGTCGCCAGTGGCCCTGATTTTTAATTGAAATGTCCCATAAATAAACAAAATAGAAAAAATATTTTACATTTTTTTCTTGTCCACCAATATCTCTATATGGCTGCTTTTTATAAAGCTTTTCATTATAACAGCCTTTTAAAATTATAACTTACTTTCAATTTGCAGCAGATGAATTATATTGTTAAATCAAATAGATAATTGTCATAGAAATGGTAAAAATTATCAAGAAGTTTATAACCATTTAAAATTTTATTGGAACATTTCCTAGAGCGTGTCAATGGATACTTTTTGACCTTAGGCATCTTGAGTCACAGGAGGCAGTAATTTCAGAACAATAAAGTATATAATAATATATTATTGCCTTTTAATGAGAACCTAATCCAACAAAAAAAATCATGGTTTGCAAATTTCACGTTGAATCTTGTGAATGAATGAATGGATTGCATGCGCTGACCGCGCATGCGCTAGCCGCCATGCGCTGGCCGCGCATTCGTTAGCCATGCATGCGCTGCCAGATTCTAAAACCGATTGGTTGGCGCATGTTCTATGTTGAAATATCAAAATTATAATCTGGTTACGTATAAAAGAAGCCCAAAACCATACAATTTACAAAAATAAGCAATTGGTATCAAGAATAAGTATAATATTCATTCATATTGTAGTCAAAATTTGTATTAAAATGTGTTTTATAGGCAAATTTAATTAAAATTTATCGGAGCGTGGATATCACGACCACCGCGGTCGAGTACAACGGCATGATAACAGTGTGAGATGTAATTAATAATATTGTATTTCATAAGACTGGAAATATATTATTTAAAAAATGATTATTGTCATTCTGATATTAAACTTAGTTTTAAATAGTAGTTGAAGCCTCAATGCTTGTGAGTAAATATAGTATATTATTTAAAAACGTATGTTTTTACTAAAACAAAGTATTTTAAAAATTCATCAAACTCATTTCATTTTTAACATTTTGTTAATTTGGTTTCGTACAGATTTGTCTCCGTTATCTTGGCTTCAAGATTATAAGAAAATATATTTTGTTTATGGATTAATTTATCGTATTGACTCAATTTCGTACAATGCCTAAAATGGTCGGGATCTTATAATATTTGTATCGTCTTAATTATGGCAAATAACATTCAGTTTATTAGTTTTATATTAATGTCCAATCTAAGTAATAGTTGAAAAAAAAGTCTAATCTATTGAATAACTTCTGATATAAATGAATAATAAAAACCCACATTTTTGTAAAAAATGCAAAAATATGAATTATTATTGTAAGTAGCGCCTTAAAGAATATAAAATGTAAAAAATGCATTTTCAACTAAAAAACTGAAGTGATTTTCTTATTTTTCTGTAAAATTGGAATAAATGATTTGTGACACTGCACTTCACTTTACGGCTAACTTTCCCTGTATTTGGGCTGTAAAACGAGGTATTGGTGTACTAATTGGTACCTACTTTTTGTGGCTGCGTTTCTAAAATGAAGAGTCAAGGTAAGAGGATGGGTTGTTCTGTTACTCGAGTCTCTCTAATAATCTGTTATGTACACAGGTCGATAACGATCCCTCTTCTAGCTGGGTAAGTAGGTATACTTTATCATCACAGCCCTGGGCGGGCTTTGACCTCTTCTGCCTGTCTACAATCTTGGCCATATCTTCTTCTGCCAGCACTTCCCCTTCCTTCAGTTGTCTTGTGAGAAGGCTAGCATCCATAATTTTCATAATTCCATTAACATGGTAGTTAGATTCCAAAAAAATTGGCACAATCAAAAACAAAATGAAAGAAATGTTTTGGAATACCCAAATATGTAAAACATTTTTATTTCTTTGTATCATTTTGACAAATTGGATCATATGACTATACAAATAAAAAAAGTAACATTTGCATCTAATTTGCTCCGTCCACATATTCACGGTTGACCTTTAATGTAACAAATATTTTTCTTTCTCGCTGGTTCAAAACCCCTATCGTCGTCCCTAGAATCAGTGTGCTTCTTATTTAAGCTCATTTCCTGCGCCACTTTTGTTAGGTTAGGTTAGGTTAGGTTAGGTAACATTTGCATCTAATTTGCTCCGTCCACATATTCACGGTTGACCTTTAATGTAACAAATATTTTTCTTTCTCGCTGGTTCAAAACCCCTATCGCCGTCCCTAGAATCAGTGTGCTTCTTATTTAAGCTCATTTCCTGCGCCACTTTTGTTAGGTTAGGTTAGGTTAGGTTAGGTAACATTTGCATCTAATTTGCTCCGTCCACATATTCACGGTTGACCTTTAATGTAACAAATATTTTTCTTTCTCGCTGGTTCAAAACCCCTATCGTCGTCCCTAGAATCAGTGTGCTTCTTATTTAAGCTCATTTCCTGCGCCACTTTTGTTAGGTTAGGTTAGGTTAGGTTAGGTAACATTTGCATCTAATTTGCTCCGTCCACATATTCACGGTTGACCTTTAATGTAACAAATATTTTTCTTTCTCGCTGGTTCAAAACCCCTATCGCCGTCCCTAGAATCAGTGTGCTTCTTATTTAAGCTCATTTCCTGCGCCACTTTTGTTAGGTTAGGTTAGGTTAGGTTAGGTAACATTTGCATCTAATTTGCTCCGTCCACATATTCACGGTTGACCTTTAATGTAACAAATATTTTTCTTTCTCGCTGGTTCAAAACCCCTATCGTCGTCCCTAGAATCAGTGTGCTTCTTATTTAAGCTCATTTCCTGCGCCACTTTTGTTAGGCTTTGTTAAAAATGTTATGATCAATCAATTTATTTTTTGTCAAATAGCTAATGTGTCGCTATACTGCAGATTTTTCTGGTCGAGTTTGTTGATTGAGGCGGTGCACAATGGTGCGGACGACTAATTTATTAAACAAAATATAATTTTTTCTTACAATGCAAACAAATGTACTACCGTATAACTCAAACAAAATAAAAATATATTGAAATTGAAAGAAATAAACCCCACTTTCCAGTTTGAAGTTGAATCTAGACAATGATGAAATTTAGACCTTTATTGACATTTTCAACAGCGTCCAACTGGAAGCTTTGGGATAATTAGTTCTCGGTTTTATCTCTTGCTAAAATATTTCAGAACATTGAAGATGAACGGACTGTGAACTTATCATGTTTCAGGAGCGCAAGAAGTTTGTGTGCGCCCAGGGCCCCACGGACGTGACCGTGGATGACTTCTGGCGCATGATCTGGGAGCACAACCTGGAGCTGGTGGTTATGTTGACTAACCTCGAGGAGTACTCCAAGGTCAAATGCGCCAAGTATTGGCCGGACCAGCAACACTCGGAGAAAGTGTACGGCGGTTCCATACACGTCCTGCATCAGGGGGAAAAGAGGTTTCTTTTTTATTGAAATGCCAATTCTAATGTCATCTAATTCTCTTCTGACTAAAACTAGGCACACTTGATGGTTTGATTGTATTAATAGATGTGCTCGAGTCGTCTAATTTATTTGATTGGTTTCTGCAATATTAAATATCATTTATTTATGTTTTGTTTCGCTTCAGATATTCTGATTACATCATCAGAGAGTTGAGGATCAGCAAGCAGCCTTTGTCCACGTCCAATAGTCAAGTCATCGAAGCCAATGGAGTCAAAAAGAATGGAGGTACAATTACTTCATCAATTCACGTGTCGGGTTTAAATATAGATATTACAGTAAAACCCCGTTTATTCGAAACTCGCCGCAAGTCGAAGTTTTAGAGCAGAATGTGGTCCCTCTGGAAAGTTTTTATACTAAATTGTACTTATAAATCGAATATCGTTATTCGAAGCTATTTTTGGACCCTATCAGATGAATTTGTCGATCTATTTTTCGCCTAATTCAATTTTTTTTTGTCAGATGTCAGCAATCTGGAAAATACACATGCGCTACGCGATGCGCCTGTCCAAAGTCCAAGACCATCAAAATTGATAGTTCCGCCCGTATACCGATTCACGACGCATAAAGTTAATTCTCATTGTTTGTTTTCTCACTCACTCTCAGTATACTAGAAAAGACGACAAATATATCTTGTGCGTCCTTGACTTGAAATATTTATTTTTTACCACTGCGCTTTAACTTAAGGTTGTGTTTTTTTCTCTCACTCGTTTTCTGTACATTAGAAAAAGATAGCAAATATTATCTTTGCGCCCTTATAGGTAACGCAGTTCTCTATTTCTCCCAGCTACAGCTGCGAATGTCAGTGCTTACCAATCTTCTGTTCCGTATTATTACCATCATTATTTTTGTTTACATAGCGTTTGTATATTTTGTTGTACAAATGTTAGTACGCGGTTAAGTTCCACAGACTTTTCCGTGTTTTACAAATGATTTAATTTGTATTAATTTTAATACAGACATTTCCTTTCTATTTAAGTATAGTGTCAAGACATTTTAAAGAATGTGTAGTTAGCGTTTCTCAGATATTCTCGTATCTTGTTAATTATTTTATTGCTATTGTTTTATATGTAAAGAACATTATTTGTTTTTCTCTAATATACGTGTTAGACATTTTAAAATTCGCGAATGCGTGGTTTGCGTTCCTTAGACTTTTCCGTATTTCATTAAATTTAAATTAAAACATTTTTATAATTCTGACTGATAATTTTACATTCTCAATAATAGCATTAATGCGAAACTCGTACAAAACGCCGACAGTTGCTAATAATCGAATTCATACAAGAGATTGACAAAAAATATTATCCAAAACAAAATTAACAGAAAAATACGCAACCCCATTAATGAGGTTGTCGACAATATTAAACATGATGACAGAAAGAACTTTAATGTTGAAAGGCGAGTGCCAAATGTCGTCGCCGAGACCACCACAAAACAAATGTTTTAAAAGCGCTGGAAACTTTTGTCGCTAACTTCAGCGGAGAAATGGTGGGTTAACAAGTTCGACTATTATGTCATTATTAAAAATGGGGCGAAAAGGTAGTCCATTATAATAGCGTTTTTTTTTTTTTTTTTTAAATAATATTGTGATTTGTTTACACTGTATTTTGACAACTTGTTTGTTAATTTTAAATGTGTTGATATAGGAGTATATAATTACTTCGAGTTGCTATGAAAAAAATAATCCAATTTTTATATTCATTATCCTAAATCGTTATTCGAACTTTTTTCTTGATTTTCAGTCCCCTCAACTTCGAATAATAAACAGGATTTTACTGTATATGATAATAGATATACAGTGTAAATTTGTTTTACAGTGGGAGACATGAACAATGGCAATGGTAATGGGACAGCGAGCGGAACCAGCGAGGAGAGGATAGTCAGACAATACCATTTCCTCATGTGGAAGGACTTTGTAGCCCCGGAGCATCCTCATGCCATACTCAAGTTTATCAAGGTAACATTTTACCTGAAGTATTTTCATGTATAAATTTCATGTTGTGATGTTGCATTTACAGAGCATATTTCTATTTTTAATACTAATTCAATTAATCAACTAGAAAGGTAAAGGTATACACAAAATATCGATTTTAACAAAAAATATTTTAGTTGCTACCGGAATTCGAACCTGGACCTTTTCCTATATGGGGATATGCATACCAATTCCGCTATATCAACAAAGTATTACTTAAGGGTATTTGAGTTTCATTGATCTCACATTTCATCTCGCTTTACAAATCTGTCCTTTTAAGTAAACATTTAATTATTTTTTCTTGTTGGCTTATCAGATACAATTTTCAGAGTTATTACGTGTGTTTGCTCGGATAGAGTGAGTGTGATGGATACCAGCCGAATGTGGCATGGTGTTCAGTGTATTATACACGTGGGGGTAATAGGATAATAATAATTATGGATAATAGAAAATATTTATTGTTGGCACTGAATTTATTACAATGGTTAAGATTTAAAGATAAGCATTCAAACCGAGTATTGAAGATCGGGCTGCCACTGCAGTGAACGACGGTAGATGAAGTGAAGTGAGTAGCTCGGCCCGCATGGAGAGCTACTTCTATTGCGTGACCTGATGCATGCCGTCAGTTGATGAGAATGGAGGTGATATTCCTCTATACAACCTTAAAATGTTTCCTCTTTTGTCATCTTCCTTGAATTTACAATCATCAATGGAATGTTTTCTTCATTTCAGAAGTTTTTCTGTGTATTCATTTCAGAGGGTGAACGAGGCGAGCAGCGGCGGGCGCACGGCGCTGGTGCACTGCTCGGCGGGTGTGGGACGCACGGGGACATTGGTTGCGCTAGACTGCCTTCTGGAGCAGCTGCAGGCTGAGGGCCATGCTGCAGTTTTCAACACCGTATGTGATCTGCGTCGACAGAGGAATTTCCTTGTGCAGAGTCTGGTAAGAAAAATATACAATATAAGGTCTTGGAAAATAGTTAATTTATGGTATTATAATAATTTTATTTTTTGTTAATTTGGTTAAAAAATAATCTACGATTTTATTTGTTGTTTTCAATTTTATCAAACTTTTTATATTTTTCAAATCAGTTCAACTTTAGTTTGACGACTCTTCTCAAGTGCGTCATCTTCTATTCTAGAAACAGTACGTGTTTGTGTACCGAGCCCTGTTGGAGTGGGCTACCTTTGGAGATACGGAGATCCCGGCCAGCCGTCTCAAGTCATCGGTAGACCGGCTCCGGCAGACTGCGGAGAACAGTGACACTTGCGCCATGGAGGAAGAGTTTGAGGTTAGTTTTTTTTAGTTTTACCATCGTTTTCATAGTTTTTTCATTAAAACAATTCGGAAAAGTTAGCCTGTGAATTTTGAATTTTAAGAATTTTAGTGCCAATATGGTGGTATGATGCTGTTTCACCTAGATTTTTTTGGGCAGCTAACATGTTAAGAGCGAGCTTTCATTTCCCAGTTTAAAATTTGAGAAATTCTACGCAAATTAGATATGCTTTCAAGATGAGTTAATAGTTAAATCCTATAAGTATCAGATAATTAATTAACGATGTTATTTGTTACGTAAATCATGCGAGTTATCGTTTCTTTACACTGAGTTTTCGTATCGCATAATATAGTCTTTATAATTTGCAGAAGGTGAAGCAGCCTCTGGTGGAAATGGTAAAACCGTGCGCGGCGGGACGAGCCCCCGAGCACGTGGCCAAGAATCGCAGCGAGGCGGTGCTGCCATATGACCATAATCGAGTCATCCTCGCCCCCATTCCCACCAAGGAACACTCCACGTATATCAACGCTTCCTTCATTGAAGGTGAACCAGTTATAGTAATATATTTTCACAGCGTGTGTGATAATGGTGTTTAAATCCAATAACTTTATAAAATAAAAAAATATGCTTGCTAAATTAGTACAAAGTGTTTTTAAAGGCAATATTAGAAATAAATTTTTATAAAAATGCGTTAGTTTACTGTATTCGCGATTTAGTGTGCGCTGCCGCTGTTGACATCGCGATTTTCATACTGAAACATGATGACTCCATTATTTCAGTTTCTTATCTGTCGAAATGTTTATCAAATAATATATTTCTCCTGAATAAGAAAGGTGTGCGGTGAGTGGTGGTGCGGCAGTCTCTCAAGGCAACAAAATCACGCACATTAATTTGATTCTCGGTCGAACTCATCTTTTCCATCCGAATTGGAATATTTAAAATACGCATTGAAAATAATTTAAAAGTTTTAAATCTTCATGTCTCGCTGGTCTCGTTGGTTGAGAATTCAGAGAGGTATTCGGAATTCGATTTTTTCTGTCAATTTTACCTATATTATCAATTTTTTATCATTTTTCAAAATAAGCTCCATTTATCCGAATAGTAAAGGATTTATATGAATTACAAGATGTTGGTGCCATTTTAGAGAAAGAAACGTGAAAAAAAAAGAATAAAATATGTCGAACATATTTAAATACAAAAGATTTAGTACCTACATATGCAAATTGCAATGTTTCATAAACATAGAAACTAGATCAAGTGATTCAATGAAAACATTATTTTAACAACAAATATTATAAAATTCACTGTGGAATTTGATGTACATATCATATAACTTGAGTTTTGCCATTGGCGTAGACGGGGCTAGTTGCAGATGTTTACAAAGGTATGAAGGTCAAATGCCTTCCCGCAAGTTTAGGGATTTAAAAACATTTGCAAATATGCGAATTACGTGAACAAATGATTTATTTTGGGTGTCAAAACGCATACGAATTGCAAATAATCAGATTTTACGAATTATCGGTAGAAATATGTATGAAATGTTTTTTTCGGGGCAAATTTTTTTGAGAATTCTTTAAAAATACAAAATGTAGGACTACGAATTAATGGGGTTTTACTGTGTTTTATATTTTCTGTGATGAGCGTCTCTACACAGTTATGAAATATTGATAGCTTATTTAATCAATTTAGTTATGTACGCTTGCAGGTTACGACAATGCGGAGTCCTACATTATCGCTCAGGACCCGATGACTAGCACCATGGCTGACTTCTGGAGGATGGTCTCCGAGCAGGAAATCTCCACCATCGTCATGCTTAGCGAGGTTGATACACCATATTAAAGTGAATATTTAATAAATTTGCAATTTTTCTGAAAGAAGTTAGTGTTTAATGTCGCGTGTGTTAATGCTTCCAGCTGGGTGAAGGCAAGTGTCCCCGCTACTGGGACGATGAGGAGCTCCTGTTGGACCACATCAGTGTCAGCTACCTGCAGAGCGAGTCTTGTCCCTACTATACCCGCAGGGAATTTCAAGTCACCAATACCAAAGTATGTACCGTCTACTGTGAGGCTCTATTTCACTTTAGAGTTAGCCTTCCATCGCTCAACTTCTGAACAGCTTTGCAGAAGTTAAAGAGTTTAATAAAATCAAAGTATCGGTAAACTGTTATAATATTTTTGGCAATCTCAACATGTTATACTTATTTGGAAATATATTGTTATTTATTGTAGGTCGCTTTATTTTATCGGGTAAATTTGCACTTGCTTAATAAACTAGTCAATGGTGATCGGTATCCATTTCAGAATCAGGAGAGAACGCGCGTGACCCAGCTGCAGTACCACGGCTGGCCCACGGTGAGCGGTCAGGTGCCCGAGGTGACCCGCGGGATCATCGAGCTGGTCGGCCAGAGTGGCGCCTCTCCGCTCGCCGCTTTGCCACCTTCCACCCCTCCCCTGCTGGTGCACTGCAGGTACTGACTGTATATCCTCATGTTTTGTGGATGGATGGACTAATTGTCAGTCCAATTGAAATAAAACTACATTTGTGTATTGTGTATGAATGGAGTTTTGTTTAATTATTTTCATACAAATTTTGATAGTTTACATAACCTAATCTTTTAACAATATTTTACAGAATTCACATATTTTATCTTAATTTAGTATATTATTTTCTGCTAGAATATCTTATTAAGATGTGAAAGGAAAAAGAATCCTTAAAACAATAAAAATTGTAAAATTGCAATATTTTAGCCACATCATGAAGCATCTGGTCATATGTCGTATCCTGCATCTCATTTAAGACAAAATTATTAGCAAAAAGGTCCTGGAAGATGAAGATAATCCTGGCTGAAGAATGTAAGGCAATGGTTGGGTTAGGTTAGGTTAGGTTGGGGAAGTCCACAGTGCAGCTACACATACACATCTGCAACTACTCAGAGTGATTGGTAACATTCCATTCATTAACCAGACAAGCACTAAATGAAGAAAGAAAAGTAGTGGCCGCCTCGCAGTCAGTGTTGACAATATATCTTAATCTACCACTGTACAATTAACTAGTGATGAGGTAAAGCGTTATTGCCACTGATTGTGTGATTGGTATCTGAAATTTAACTCTCGGAGGTATACTTTGTTTATAACTATTAACAAGATAAGTTAAATTTGTGATTGGTTTCGAGTAAAAAATAAAATACAGAGTATAGGCTGATGCAATGTTAACTTTATGCAATAAATATGTACAGGATTATTGGAACCTTAATTATAATTTAATTAATTTGTTTTTTTTAATGTGATGAATGCATTAGGAGAAAATTATAATAAATAATTAGGTTTAGCAAAGTTTAGAGACTTTCTAGTGTAGCAGTGATCAGTTTTGGCGAATTATGAATTACCAATCATTGTGAGATGTGTCTTTGATTATAACAATCACGCTCATCAGTACAGAAAATAAATATCCAATCACATGTATTCTTAAAATGATTTAAATAATAATTAATTTATAATTCTGGCAATGTACATGTACCACCTGTTTACAGATTATATTCCTGGCCTCGTCGCCATGACTAACAATATTGTACAGATTATTTGCATTTTTAGCACAATATAGTACATATATAGATATACGAATGAGCGTGTACCCACCAAAATGCCAAATTTTCTTTTAACGTTCTTGTTTGGAATGAATACATAATAACGTGTTGTGTTCCATCAGCCTGGGAACTGACAGATCGTCCATGTTCGTGGCCCTCAGTATACTCATCACGCAGCTCAGAACAGAGAGGCGCGTGGATGTATCTACCGTCACCAGGAAACTGCGCACACAGCGCATGGGATGTCTAGACACATTTGTGAGTATCAATTTTATAGTTGATTAACCCCGGTAATACGTAGTGCGAGATAATGACCCTTGCGCTATAAATCAACATTTTACATCATTATAATTCCAAATATGTTTTTTAATTTTTAACTATTATATAAATAATTTTCATGCCCGCTTGTGTGGAGTCTCTTTTGTGTGCTCTGGTACACGACTGAGTCTGCTCGTGAGGGACCTCTTTTATGTCTCAGTTTCTACTGCTGCACACCATTAATTTTTAAATAGATCGATGCTAGTCGACACCGTACGCCAATAATTGTCAAATTGATCGATATATACACAGATAGTTGTCAAATAGATTGGTTTTATTAGTCGTCCCACGCTACTAATTTTTCTACTATACTATACTTTTTCCCACAAAAAATTTTTTTTGGGTTCTTGAATTTCCAGTTAATGGGGTTTCATATAATTCAATATTATTATTTTTCGGTCCCTTGAGTTTCGAATTAACAAAGTTTTGTTATATACTGATGCAAATAAAAATGTATGAAAATTCACCCTCGGGCATTCACACTCAGGGTGTGATCGGCAGTCAACGTGTTAAGGTCTCAGTCATTAAGATTCTGCTGGGTTATTTAAAAATGTGTTAGTTTTGGTGGTGATTGACATTTTGAACCACATTATGATATCTGCTACTTGACTATTGAATCAGAAGTAGATGCGAGATTGTCCGTTTTAATTATATCCTGTCTGTATGCAGATGATGCAATGTTAGTAGTTAATAGAAGCTGACCTGCAGCACCTGGCGACTAGGATGCCGTGTGTGCAACAAATGCTATTGATTTGCAATAATGTATGCAACAAATGCTACTGATTTGCAGTAATGTGCGCAGATACAGTAATAGTTTACGACCGTTACTCTTGCATTGTTAGCTCGGTAAGCTGGAGGATGATCTATTACGAAGCCTCCGCCACAGAAGAAAATCCTAGAGTAACATTTTCCTCACATGAATTATCATTGCTGGATTACTTTAATAATTGATTACAAGTATTGCAAACTTTATAGCGTTCAAATATTGATACTTCTCAGTGAAGGCTCAATTAATATTTTTAATTTTATTTGAGGTAATGTTCTTATCAATAATTTGTTTTCACAGTTGCAATACGAATTCCTCCATCGAGCTATCGTCAACTATGCTGAGTTACACAATCTGCTGAGTGACAGTTAAGTGCGCACGAGGTCGTCACCCTAGCTGATAGACTGTCGGTCGACCTCGGGAGGCTCGTGCGATGGGCGCGTGTACACGGGCGTGTTTGCAACGGGAGCACAAATACGTTAACACCGTCGCTACGTTCCGCGATAGCGACGAAACATCAAGTCTGGTAGGTTAAATAGTTGAGGACAATTGACAGGTTTCCGGATCTGCGCCATCTTAGTTGGTAATAAGATAATTGTGCTTGTGCCCACTTTCATTTGTGCATACACTATTCATATTATTATTGTTTTTATTTATTTTTATATTACATTATATAAAATATTATAATTGCTAGATGTAATATATATTATATGAATTTTTGAAAGTTTTTTAACATTTGATATTTAAATGTAAGAAAAATATACCAAGTTAGCCCATTTACTAATGATACCGCATGTGACGTGACGTTGTTAGGTTTTGTATTTTTTAATAACTGAATTAGAAATATGAAATAAGTCAAAAATGAAAAATAAGGTGAACTAGGTTTTTATGAAAATGTAATTTTGTAAACTTTTGGAATAATATATTTTGTATTTGGTCTATGGTAATAAATATGAACGTATGGCGGAAGGCGTTTAACTTCTGACCGAGTACCGCGTGCTTCCCTCCTTTTGGTTATAAAGTTTGGGAACCATCTATTCTGACTATCATTATATTTGTAAATTCTCTCCTTTAAACAATTTGTTGCTAGCCATGTTGACGTCTTGTCCGCCTGGCCGGGCAGGAGTTGAACCCTTCCAGATACTTAGTACTTAAGTCTGTATTCTGCTCAACATGATCCGCTTACAATAATTCATTTGACTTAATTCATTTGTATAATATTTGGTGCTATTCACTTCATATTAAACTCTCTGCAGCGCTCTCGCTAGTTACGCAAGTGGCCCGACACTTGTAAAAATGCTACAATTTTTATTATAATTACCGTCTCGTTAGGAAGTGCTTTTAAATTTATATGTAGAGTTCTCGTTGATTAATCAAATAGTACCCCTCCAAAAATATTTTTGTCAACGAATAATAGGCGTAGATAATATATTTGTCTAGTAATGTATTTGATTGTTACCCATTTCCGCGATTGTTTCGCACGAGTCTCAGTTTTTTCGCAATATTCTACTCATTTGAGTACATGTTATATGATCATTATATTTTATTTAAATAAGTTTAGACGGCAACTGTCAAAGAATATTTTATATTTAGGTGTGTAGTTTTTCTCGCTCATCAGATAAAAATAATTAATTTTGTACGCTTTCGGGGTGTTCTGCTGGTTTGATCGTAGCTGATGTATCAGGCCAAATTTCAGTGATACGAGTTAATATCATATCGCTGTCACAGCAGGTAGATAAGTACAGTTTAATACCTCAACCGCTAAACCACTCTGTCTAAAATGTGGCTTAAAACATCTGCTACACTCAAAATAGATGCGGAGCAGTATAACCCAAAATACACTTTATTAATTGATGCCTCCAGCGCCAATACATTGTAAGTCACAAAACTATATATGCTGAGATAATGCAAATTTCAGAATATTAATTATGTGATCAATTATTATTAGCATAAAGTTTAATGTACTATTTTGACACTGATGAAATTAAGGAACATTTAAATACAAAAAATAATTTAATTTTGTCTATGAACGTCTTCTGTGAGCTTTGTCACGAGTAACAGAAATTCAGTACGGATAAAAAAATGACACTGAACCTTTTTGTCAGTCTACAATGTATTGCACTGGACGCTCTCGTGTGTAAATTCTGTGCCCGGATTTACAGTACATGGTTGATTAAGGGTATTTTGTATTGATTTGTTAGCATAATATTGCGTTCTCTGATATTACATTATATATAGTAGGTTAAAATGGAGCCATATTTTATTTTCTATAACTTATTTCCGACAGCACAGCCATCAATTTCAATTCAAATCAACATCTCGTTTGCACAATATTAATTTAATTTTAAAGTACTTTTGGTAATATTACATTTAAACCCATTATAAGTCGAATGCTGGACGCCAGGATCTAGCACGTTTTAGTGGTTCTCGAAAGTCAGACCGTGTTGATTCTGGCGGAAGTAAACTGGTCGCAATGTGGCAAGGACAGCCCTGGCTCAGAACTTTGTTAATATTGTAGAAAGCAAATTATTGCAATATTAGTAAGTACAATAATTTTGAAATACATAAAATAATTTAGCATTCGATCTATTTGCATAATTGTTGCCTGTTGACGATCATCGGCTACCTTCACGTACTCCCGCACCACCACTACCAGATCCACCGTCGTATGTCGGTGATATAATAGAGACCCCACCCCGACTGGCAGACCGTGATATTTTGAATAGCAATTGTTAAAATTAAATGGGATTTATTGTCTCCTTCTGAAGGAGTCGCATCCTCGCAACATTAATTTAAGAATTGTTTTAAATGAGCCTGTCGCCCTCCAAATCCACCTCGGGCTGATATATTTTTTCCATTTGTGACGACAGCTCACGTAATAGATATACTGTAAAGGTGTAAAAGTAAGGTATGGATATTTATTTGAAGTCCCGAGTACATGTCGGTTGCGAGGGGTTAATTATATTGACCGGGGATGGCTTCTCCGACTGAACTCCATGTTGTAACATCCAAAGGTCTGTATTATTATTGAATATGACCTTTAACCACACAATACTATTAAGAACTGGTAATAATTATGTATATTTATTTATGTGTAAAATAAACTAATTTTTAATGTACATGATTTATTAATTCTTTCCGACAACCCCCTCTGCAATCCTCAAAATGCTGAAATTTCTGAATTAAAAGATCATGTCAAGATCTGTCCAATACTGCAGATATCAGTGCTGAAGATGAACTCCATTCCGAGCTCCCTCCTCACTAATGAATTTGAGAGATCATACAACAATATGGTGCTAATTGAAATTGATTGAAACACAGAGATAAAAATAATTTATAATTTTGATTACTAAAATAAAGTAAGAACTCAAAAATGCCACATCATTTGTTAGCAGATGGTGTCTCATGAGCATTTAAAAATATTCCACTCCACATGCCAGTTTAGTTTCTGAAATGTTAAGTAGTCAGGTATTTTATATATTTTTTTAACATCTAAAAGTTTTAATGTGATAATCATTTTCATATATATCAAAGTTATAAGTTATTTCGCAAAGTTTATACATATATGTAGTGATATCTCGGTGTAACATTTTCTGTCACACCTATTTTTACTTATTACTCTGAGTATCAGGGCGATTTCAGTTTTGAAAAATTATGTTCAGAGCTAAAGATGTCTTTATTTTTTCTCCTATTTTTTAGTAAAATTATGTTTTTAATGTTTTTTTTCTGGGTTTTAGTGCTATTTCTGTTTTGAATAATTTTGCAGATGGACGGAAAGTGTACTGCATTATCTTATTCTCAATTATTATTTTATATTCAGTTATCGCATCGTGAAAATATTTAAAATTAATCAACTTACCGCATTTTTTCATGTTATATTTTCATAAAATATTTCTAAAATAACTTGCACCTTTATTTCGATTTAACTAAAATATTCACAATAGTCTATGGTATAATATATTGTCTATTGTCGAGTTTAAAAATCTAAATTTTTTAAATATAACATGAAGTTAATAATACAATAAAGTCTAAACCGAGGACTCATAAATAGTGTAGAAACGAAGTAAGCAGTGATGCAGACCCACCAACAAAAGCAAAATTGGCTGGTTTTTTATTGTCGACATTTCGCTATGATTAGGATTATTTCAGTTTAACTAGATTTTAAATATGATATGAAAATTAGTCCTAAAACTAATAACCTTGATTCATCCCCTTCTTCGCTTATTTTTCACTTACACAATAATCTCCGCCATATAATAATAATTTATGCTAGTTTCCAAGTTCCAACAGGCATGTTTATTATTTAAAACCCGTTGTATATTAATCCGAGTTTGATAAATGCAACTTTATGAAACCAATTTTTTTAAATCAAATATTGTAGAAAATCAAGATCATTTTTCAGGACAATTTTTTAAATATAATATGATTTTTCAAAGGCTTTTCTGGTAAAATTGGTCATGAAACATTACAAAAGTGCTTTCATTTTACAGAATAATATATATATAAAATAACTATTTTTTATTTATTGTTTCACCCTGGAGGGTTCTTGCCATTACCAAGTAATTTTATTTAATATGAAATTTTTTTGGATACATTTAATTTCATTGGCGTTTAGGAACCTTGTTAATATTTTAAAAATGGTTTGATTGTTAGATGATAACAAAATTAGGATGTTAATGGGGAATGGAATTTTGTTAGAAAGATCTTGGATAAAATTTGGATAATGGTCATTGATAGGGCATCCTAAAAAAACCTGATTTAAATTTTCCTCTTCTAGTTGACATTCACACATAGGAGAGTTCCAAATGCGGATTTTAAACAAGTGAGAATTGATACAACAATGGCCGATCCTCATACGGCAGATCGAGGTAGCTTCAAACTTATTTAATTTCATTTTGGAAAACCAGGGAGTAGTAGGAATCCCTGGCTGAATTTCCGCAAACCATTTACCTTTTAAAAGTTTAGAAGTCTCCCATTGATCTCTCCAAATGCAGATCATTTTCTCTTTGAGAGTGGGAAGTATATCAAGTATTGTCACATGATTATGTGAAGGGACGCCAGACGTAGAGGCTTACTTTGCTAAGGCATTGGCTTTTTCATTTCTCGGGATTCCACAATGACTGGGAATCTCAGCAGTGAATATTGAGATTTCTTTTGGTAATCGATATTTCTGTGCCAGGTTTTCTGAATCACAGACTGTTGCTGCCCCAGGGTGACTAGTTAAATCTATTTTGGAGCCATCCGTAAAGAAAAGTTTCCAGCCCAGCCACTTTGATCTGATATTATTGATGAAGTCTCTTGGCTCGGGGGTTATTCTGGATTCCGAATGACAGTAGTTGTATTTTGGTGGTGAATGTATGGGTTTGGAAATGAGAGGAATATAAGGGAAGGTTTTGTCTTAAAATTTTCTTAGAATACCTCTGAAAAGTTTTGAAACTATTGGTCAACAGCGGGGGACTTTTATTTTTCCAATATGAATTAATTCTAAGTTGTTCTGTAAGAATTAAATTTTTTGGTATTAGAGGTGATCTTTTTGACGCATACATTTGAAAAGGATTTTGTCAGACATAAACTGTCTTCTCAATTGAAGTGGAGGATCTACTGTTTCTATCTGTATAGCATTAATTGGGGAAGACCGCATTGCTCCAATTATTAACCTAAGACTTTGCGACTGGATATGATCTAGCCTTTTTGGAGTCTAAAATAACTCCCAAGAATCTAATTTGGGATTTCGTTTTCTGGTAAAAATTACTACACTGCTTTTTGTCATAGACAATTTCAATCCATGTTCTATAAGCCAATCACCCAGATTGTTCATGCTATTTTTGAGAATTTTTTCTAACTGATTTAGAACTGGACCCGAAACGTAGATAAAAAAGTCATTAGCACACCGCAGGATTTGAGAAAGAGGATGAATAAGATAAGCTATGTCGAGGGTGTATATGTTAAATAGGATAGGAGATAACATATACTCTTGTGGTAAGCCTCTGGTGACAGTTCTGAATACAGGAGATGATCCTTTCACTTCTAAAACTTTGGAGAAAGAGATTGACGATAAAACGAGTTCATTTAGGGGGAATTCCTATACCTAGAAGTATTTGTTCCAGGATACTGATGTTGACGTTATCGTATGCTCCATTGATATTGATGCACGCTCCAATGAGATATCCCCCCTGGAATGAGCAATCTGGATATCTGTAGTCAATATTGATATGCTCTCAACTGTGTTTTTCTTCTTCCTGAACCCGAATTGTGTGTTTGTGAAAATTTTTTATTTCTATTTATCATGTGTTCAGTAATTTTAAGTAAAGTAGATGGTAAGTCAATTGGTCTGTACGAGAGTCCTGGATTGGGATCTTTTTTTGGTTTTAAAATGGGGGTGATTATTTGAGATTTCCAAGATTGAGGGATGTTGCCAGTTTCATATATAATATTTATCATCTAGAAAAAGTAGGGGAAAGTTTCATTACAAAATTTTTTTAAGAAAGAGTAGGGAATTAGGGCCTCCTGATGGTATTATTTCCATTAGGATAGATTTGATGAGAATTGTGACATTGCTGGTCATAGCCAGGTAAAATAGAAGGGCTTGGATTTTGTTGTTTTATACACCAATTTTTTGTAGGATGATACTGCAGGAGCTAAGTTGGCCGAAACTGGAATGATGCTGGCTGCTTGTGCGGTAATCTCCGCAGAGATGCTTGGAAATACAATGTATTATTAGCTGCCATGTATTGCTGAATGTTTTTTTGCCTTGTTAATTTTGAGCATGTGAGACTAATTGCTGTATGATTGCCAGTGCAATTCAAACAGGTGGGAGGTTCGGAAAAGTTTGGGTATTGGTCGGCAGGGTAGTTGTTACCGCATTTGAAGCAACGTGGAAGGGATCTGCAAGTTGGTTTGAACACTCCAAACCAACTTGCAGATCCACTGACAACAATTAAAACACCACATTGTTGGGAAAGCATAAAGCTCTACCGGCAATGGATTGTAAAAAAGATACACATGTGAAGGGAGAGTTTGTACTTCGAAAGTGAGCACAACTGTTTGAGAAGGTTTCCAGTTAATGGTTCCAGTGGAAGTGTCTTTGTAATTCAAACGTCTAGCCTTTACAACTTTGCTTATATTTTAGGGAGTAGAGATAGATAGGATGACGTCTTCTTCTGAAAGATCAGTGAAGATACCGCGCACGAGGCCCATAGGGGTAAAATTGTAGATTGGGATGAAAGCTTTACACTTATATTGGGTGTTTTCAGAAGATTTAATAAAATTATTAGCCAGTACTGCGGATTTAAATTGCACAGAAATTTTATATCTGCCTTCTACTTTTATACCACCTGGGCAAATGCCAGAAGTGTTTTACTGGGAAATATATTTTCCAAAATCAATTGGATGTATAGTTCCTTGCTCTGTTCTTTGGACACAAATGAGGAAAGGAGAGACAACCGAATTTGGGCGGTTATATTAACAGGAGAAGCAGATGGTAGATCAGAGGGGGTTGGAGAGGGAGAGATAGGAGATGAGATGATGCTGGTTGTTTTAAGATTGTTCTTTGCCTTTTCTGACTTTTTTTCAATTTTCCTTTTCTTGAATGTTGAAAAAGTGGAATCGTCTGAAGATTCTGAGGGGGGTATTGGAAGACGAGAAAGATGTGACGGAGGAGAAAGAAGGTCTGGAGAATCCGGAGGTCTTAATTCCTCCATTGGGCCCAAAAATTAAAACTTTTCTGACAAATGTCAAAATAAAAATGTAACAATAAATTGATTCTACTGAAATAAACGTAGATATATTAAAGATAATAATTTAAATTATAAAAACAAGTGAGCTAAGAATATTAAAGTAAAGTAAGTTTATAAATATTAGTTTTTTTTTAAATATCCAATTAATCCAAGGGAGCCTGCACAAACACAACTATCACTTACGGAGTTATTGTTGCAAAAAAACAAAAGAACTATAATTAAAAGATGTTTGAAGAGACCAAAACAAAATAAAATGATAGAAGCAAAGCAAATTTTAAATAGTAAATTAAATATTTATTATTTCTAATTTTGAAACTGTTTATTCATGATGGAATTATTATCTTAATGATTTAAATAATACAAACACCTTTTAACTTTTTTCCACTATTTATTATTTTTGACCATCATTAGATTAAAATTATCACCAACCTTTCAAAATTATATATAGAACCATTAAACACTCACTACTGCATAAACATTATATATATATACTCATTGTAAAACACCCCTGTATTGAAGTGTATAAATATACTAGCTTAAGAGAAAAATGTACCAGTCTGAAGATGGCTCTGACAGGCTGAAACTGGTAATGGTAAAAAAATAATAAATATTGGAAAAAGTTAATAAGTGTTTTAATTAAATCATTAAATATTTATTATTTGTCTTGTTACACTTCAGGTATGATATTTGTTTCCACCAAGAATTAGAAAACACGAGCTAAATGCAGGTTTTGTAAGGGTGACTGCGATGTAAAGAAGTTATTGGTATTTACAGATAAATGTAATCACAATAGCATGTTCAAATGTTCATTTTATGGTCTGGAAAATACAGTATTCTGAAATAAACAATTTTAAAGTTACAAAGCATTTATTACCAACAACTTTGTTTTGTTTCGCGTGTTATCCGTCAACACCAATTGAAAGACTGTTAAAATATAAAAATACATAAGTTAAATTCATTGAGAGCTTAGCCTATGGGTTGGCAAATAATAATTTTTCCTAAAACCCATAAATAAGTATAATTTTTAATTATTTTATTGTTGAGTGAAAAAGTCTTATTTTAATTAATTTACAAGAATCTATGTTAAATTTCTCACATAACTGGTAGTTTTTAATTTTAGATAAGACTAGTTCTTTATAAGGTCCTCACTTGAAAATGATTACTTGCAAAAATATACAGAGCCAAGATGTTAAGAACAGCAAACACATTTTTTTAAACTCGTAATTATGAATCTATAAGGTAAGTATCAAAAATCACATTTCATAGGGATCTGTAACGTAGGCAGGTATTCTAAAATTTATCTTAAGGCACATTATCAAATATGCACCCAAATAGCCACTATCAATCTGCTGACCCCCTTGTCTAACCTGTATGAAATACAAATAATTTCTGAATCCCAATCAGAGATGTCACTGCACCTAATACACAAACAGTTTCCTAGAGATAATATTTGTCAATGATCATTACTTACAAATCTAACATTATAATTCATTACCTGGGTGTAAAAATAAGTCTGGATGATGACAGGATTTAACCCAACTTTTGGCGTCAAAACCGGGCTTTCTGACCACCGACAATCAGATATCACTCAGCTATCAGGTGAGTATCTTTACCTTCCTGAAGCAATAGGGATATCCTTTGAAAACAACAATCTCAACTCCTGGGAATTTAAAACATTTAACAGATTCACAAGAGGGTCGAGCCGTAATTTGTCGACCAACCCATCGTCACCCGAGGGTGCTTGAGATTTTGTCAATTAAAAACTAAAATAAATATTTCCTAGACATTTTGTGACAAAAATTCAAATGGAAAGTAGAAGCACAATAACAGAATAATGTTTTTAGTTTTAAATAAAAATAACAAAGCAAGTTAGAAAAAAAATATTTAATATATATTTTTATACATTAGGTTTAACAATGGCTTTAATTATAATATTAACTAAATATCTCCTATACTTAGTGTGTGGAATATGTAATCAAAGTGTTGGATTTGACAATAGTTGATCGCCACACAAGTGGTGGACTCATAGTCCAACAATCAACAAGTTCGTACAATGTTTAAATCTTAGGCTGATAGAAATATCTGTCAAAAAATTAGGTTATCATCTATGCTCTCGCTGTGTCATTGTCTAATTGTGAATCCCCTGTTGCACGTGTGTGTGCGACCCACCATTCACCGTTGATAGTTAGGTGACCGAGAAAGTTTGTTTTGATCGGTCACTGACTTGTGATAAATATAGAAACTTCCTCCATTCGTCCACAGAATTGTAATATATTATTGTAATTGAATCCAGTTACCGATTTACAGTGGTTTCATGACGCGCAACTCATAAAATAATCATGCCACATCCCAGACACCTCACTCATCTTTCAAAAAGAGAGTCAAACGAATTACAAGCTTATGTCATGGAGAAAATATAAAAGTTAGGAGGAATGTTTTCATTTCATGCCCAAACTTTTTTGGTCACCGATGGATCAAACACATCAAACGCAGCTTATCAAACACATTGTGTCTGTAATGGTACATGTGCACGGATGAGACTTTTGTCTCTCCTCTTAGAGATTTGTCAGTACAGGTCAGTATGTATCAGTTGCATCATTCTACTCTGTGCAAAAAAAAACAATAAACAATCGCTCCGCACTCAATTCTATACCGTCCTTATGCGACTTTCGAAACAAGTCTCATCCGTAAAAGTAAAATCATCAAATAAGGCATCATTTACAATAAAAAATGAAGGACTTTCCAGCGAGCATGCGAGAGATAATTTAAAGGATCCCACACCATCACAAAACAAGCGCAAGTTCCGCAACTTGGAAGAAGACAAATACTTTCAGCGACACAATAAAAACCAACACAATTAATTAATTACCTATGACATTTTACAACAATGTTAAAAATCACGAAAAAACCAAAATGGCAAAGAAAAATGTCAAAGAATTTCAGACTATGGTCAGATCTTGTTATATTGCATTGAAGTAATGACAGATTTATAACATTATAAAGATTGCACATTATATTACCATCTGACAAGGCGACTTGGATTACAGAATCACAAATTAATTTATTTGGCTAAGACTTTTGTAATAAAAATGATAAATAAGTTACATCTGGATACAAATACTATGGAAATAACCTCTCGTCGTCAGCGAGGAGCACTGAAATACTGTAGTTTACTGTGTGGAAGATGTCGCGTGACCGAGCCCATATAAATCACCATCACCCGCTCTCTTCGAAATATAAAATAATATACATATTGCAGAATCATAATTATCCGTAGTCTAGTAGCTAACTTAATAATTGTCCGTAGTATAAACACGTTGCACGCACAGCGGAATACCTCCCGTGGGACTGAACCGTTTCCACCACTCTCCTTACTGATTGTGTCGAGTAAAGAACACTTTGCCACTGTTCTGTTTTTTTTACTTTAGTAAGTTAAGTTTTAAACTTTGCTTTTAAACATTTTTAACAACATATTTAATCCTGGGGCCACAATAATTACAGATCAAACAAATCTGCTAGTTTATCTGAGATTAAACTGTTTCTGGTAAGAGTTTCATTCAAATTAACATTAATCTTTACCTTAAGGAATAATGCCAACTGGGTATATTTTATTCAGTCACTTACAAAGTTCACTCAATGAAAATGTGCATGTTCAAATGTTTAATTCATTTGCCTTACAGAGAGTGAAACTCGATCCATGAACTAAACGCTACTGGCCCCGGATTGAAACATGAACAGCTGTGTAGTTAAGTAACAAAGACCGCCGGAAGGATGGATGAATGTAGAATGAGAGTGAAACGCGAACAGCCCCGTATTGCGGGTGTGGCTAGTAGTTGAGGTAGGTCCACTGCGCGGTGAGGTGTCCCTAGAGCAGTGCGCGAATCTCCTTGTGCACGTGGCAGAGGAAGTCCACGTAAGAGGCGGAACCGTCTTGGCCCTGGTCCTCCACTAAGAAATGACGGAACACTGTTTCCAACTTATCGTGTTGCCGAACCAGCGTCAGCTGTGGGTGGAAATACACAAACATTTTTTTATTAAAAAGATTATGTTAGTGAGAAATAATAAATGAAATCGTTCGGAGAATTGATCTTCCTCTAGTTTCTTACAGAAGTATTGGCCAACATGTTGAGGACATCCGAGCTCTACGGTAGTATGGAGAAGTAACAATAGAACCTACCCTCATGTGTCTCCTCCTCTGGCGACGCAGGGCCTCCAGCAGGTCCCTCAAGGCGATGTTAGCGGGCTCTGTCAGCACCGGAATTCGCAAGGACTCCACATCCACCTCCTGGGCAATGCTCACTCCGAACACCTTCCTCAGCAGCTCGCTTGGAGTCTGTAGACCGATCCACAGCAGCATGTGCACTCCGTTCTCTGAAAAGAACACACTAAGGGTTAGCGTGGAAAATTAAACCATGTATTACTAACACATTGCTTGATCTAAGAATTGAAATTTGATTCCCCATTGCATGTACTAAACAATTTATATAACACCAAAGGAAAGAGGTGTCGTAGGCCTGTATTCAGAATCCGATGGTAAAGCCCGTACCTTTCTTGAAAGTACTGTAAGCAAGTCATGTCAATTTAGAGTCGCACAAAGGTACGACGTCACCCATCAAAAGAGGTATGGTGTCATCCATCTCTATGGACTTTCAATTTGGAGTCCGGTCGGAGGATAATTGATTATGTCAATGATATTGACAGGCCCACAGCAATACAGCGGTATTTGCGAGTTTTGAAAATCCAGTTGATTATTATAGCATTTAAAAAAAATATTATTTCTAATATTTAATGCAAATACATTGTGGAAATTCATTTTTAAAAAAATCCAATGATTTTGCATCATCAGGTCAATTTCCACATCTTTCACCATCATAATAATTTTAATCAAGTACAAGATTAATTTAATAAATGATTTTTTAATTAATTTCCTAATATTTTTTTAAAAATTGAATTTAAAAACATAGTTATTTAGAACCCTGATGAAGAAAAGGGTATTTTTCGAAACCGGTTGGTGAATACATTAAATTCATAGTATGTAGTTAGAAACAAAGCTAACAAATTATTTATTACAGCAGGAAAAATACTCATACGGAGATAATAAAGTTTTATTCTTTTTTGTTAACTTATTTTAGTGAAATAAATAATAATTGTGTAAAAAAATATTTATGGTAAAGGTTATTTGACAACCCTACAACATCCCGGTTGGCATTTACACAAACAAACGTGTGCGACTTATGATAGTGGGCACGCATATGATGCGTGATCTTCGTAATTTGAAAATATTTTTTCAATGCTTTCGGATTAACCGGGAAATTCAATTTTTCAGAATATTTTTTACCATTTATCCCGGATATTCTGGAGTCTAATAAGATATGGGTGACTTGAGGCGCACACCTTAAATCCGCCATTTGAAAAGTTGATCCTGAATACAAGCTTGTCGTCTGGTTAGGGCTCGACCGAAAAAGAGCTTCCAGGCTATTTAAAGAATAGGTCTTTCAGCAGTGGTGTAACTGTGCTAATGCAGCTAACACAATTATTATTAAATTATTACACAAGTATTAAATTATAGTGCTTAAAATATAATTTCTCACGTGAATTACTAAAATATTATCCACGTAGACTGTAGTACCCCGCTAAAACGTCTGATTAAGAACCAGACTTACCGGAAAGTGAAAATGACCATAAAGTGAAACAAGTATTTTGTTTTAGTTACGAATGCATATAAATGCCTAAAAACACAAATTCAAGTTTCAAATCAAAATTCAGTTTTTTCCATGAAAATGTTACTATAGGAGAAAACAAATTAATTTTGTTCTCACTAAAACACTGCGGAAAAACTGCATACCATTTCATAATAAACTATTATATACAGTACATATAACAGAGCGCTTTATTATTCACCTTGCATTGGGACCCAATTTTTTTTATTGCACCACTGTCTAAATGTCAGTAGCTACTACATATTTAGAAGAAACCCTTTATTTTAATTGACCCTGCACTCCTTTACACGAATATCGACTATAAAATGAACCACAGCAAAGAAATATGGATTTGTATCGGCATTCAATTTATTTTTAAAACTCTTCTATTTTCCTGAGAGCTAAAGTAATCTTCCTTTTCAAAAATTATAATACGCTAAAGTTGATCTTCCTAGGGAAAGGAAGCTGTAAAGTGAGACATGGTCTCACCCAGCAGGTAAAGGCTGTCATCACGCATCTTCTCGGCAGAGCAGCGCAGGGGCTGCGGAGGCTCTCCGACCGCAAGCGGCGAGAGGCACAGCAGAGAGGGATAGAGCGAAGCGAGGCAGGCTGACACGTCACCGCTCATGGCCGTCTGCATGGCCCAGCTGCGGTCGTCGCACGACATGTCTGCACCTGTAACGACGGGTGAGTGAACACAAAGTGTGAAGATTTAAGAAAGTTTTTTTATTTTAGATAATAATTAGTGTTGATACATACTCATAAATTCGTAGGCTAATATTGGAACTACTAAGCCTAATCAGGATGTCGGAACTATTAAGCCTAATCAGGATGTTGGTACTATTAAGCCTAATCAGGATGTTGGAACTATTAAGCCTAATCAGGATGTTGGAATTATTAAGCCTAATCAGGATGTCGGAACTATTAAGCCTAATCAGGATGTTGGTACTATTAAGCCTAATCAGGATGTTGGAACTATTAAGCCTAATCAGGATGTTGGAATTATTAAGCCTAATCAGGATGTTGGAACTATTAAGCCTGAACCTATATTTGATTTTTTTTTATTAGGTAATGTTCATTTGTAACAATTTTAGGACCATTTACATGTTTTTATAAAGTGAGAAATGTTGCAGGAAGCTGAAAATAACTAATCTCATATTGTAATTAACATATTCCCAATAATTTCAATAGTTATCGGCGGGCTAATTTAGTGGTCAGGCAGGTGCAAACTCACAGCCGAAAAGGTCAAGCATTTAATTTCCATAAGCATAAGTCATAAGCTCTTTTCACAGACCACAGACTGAATCTCCGCCCAGCTTGAAAACACTATTAATAGGTGCTTCATCGGAAGCAAATACCAATATTGTTGATATCGATCAACAATATTGGTATTTGAAACAAAAATGATATATTACTGAGGGTCTGCCTGTCCTAGCTTTTTCACACTGGTAAGAATAAGGACTAACCTCCGCTCAGGGCGTCACTGCGGATGAGACAGTTGGCGTACAGCGGCAGTAACTTCATGCTCTCAGGTAGCACCAGCTGGCCTGCGCTGGTGGGACTGGCGCAATGTTTGCGGTAACACACCAGTGACTGCGCACAACGCGCGATGATGCCCTCCTTGATGGACTTGGGCGAGTGCTCGCTCAGCCTCCACACGGCTGCGGAGAAGAAAAACAACTGTCTTAATACTAGTATAAAATATGCAAAATAATAATTATGACTATGAGATTTAAAATTAGTATAAGCCACAATCTCGCTGGTACTGTTCAAATATTGACAGCAATAATATGTGCGGGAAGCCACTCTTTTTGATTCACTTCTCTCCCAGCCGGCTTCCGAATCAGTTCTCCGCCAGAGGCTTCACATTTTCACTCCATATGTTTAATCTGTACTTATGCATCCATCAGAAATAAGCATCTATCAAGTGTGTGTAGCCTTTATTGTCCAACCTGCTCTAGCCACATCGGCACACGCATACTCCGCAATATCATCCTCAAACCAACACTGGGAGAAATGGGTCCCCAGCCCCACATACACAACCTTCTGATCAATACTCTTTCATTAACAACATCCACCTTTTTCAACAGACACAACTGTCATGATTGTTATTCTGTATATCGTCGTGGTAAATGCAATAGGCTGTATATCAAAAATACCAAACTTTTCAGGAGAAACAAAAAACTGTTAATCTAGTGTGACGTAATACAGAACTTATGTTGCCAACCAAACAAAAAGTGGTCGCCTCAAGAAACCCCACTAGGGTACGAGCAGATTCACCCGACCGCAGTCAAGCGTCCCCACTCGCTCCTAATCGCCGGTGGCCGCAGGTCCAAAATGCCTTCACTAGGCAGAGAGCGCAGGCTGGAAGGCGGCTGGACGGCTGCAGCGGCGAGACTCCAAGGGAAGAAGGAGGAGAAATGAGACACTTGCTAGGTGTTACCGGCGCGCCGCAGAAGAGACGAGTGAGCTCCGTACTGCGGTGTGCCACTATTTATTCTGTACGGGCGGGCGCGCTCCGCTAGCGCCACCCGCCACCCTAACCGCACCCCGAGCGACGCGGCGGCCGTCGCCGACTGCCGGCCGAAACGCGCAACTACGGCTCATTTTCCGGTCGCGGGCTGGCGGCCGGCAGAAACGGCTTTGCGGATACATTTATTTATTTAAAAAATAAAAATATTTATTTGCGGGATATCACGAGTAGGGGATACGGTAGAATATATTATTCCTCGTGATATCCCGAAACAAGAATTACGGGGCCAGTGCTCCTTCAAAAGTTATAAAGGTTTTTCAGGGCCGAAATTAGATAATGAGCTGAAGGCTCATTTCTTGCGGCCCTGAAAGAGGCCTTTTAAACCGCAGAGCAGAGGGCTCGTTTCTTGCGGCCCTGAAAGAGGCCTTTTGGGCCGCAGAGCAGAAAGCTCGCTTCTTGCGGCCCTGAAAGAGGCCTTTTGGGCCGCAGAGCAGAAGGCTCGTTTCTTGCGGCCCTGAAAGAGGACTTTTAGAAGGGGCACTGGCATCATGTATGGGTGCCGTGGACTATATCATTCGTTTATTCTACTGCGTCCACGGCACCGTGTCAATAAAGGACTTACTAATACTAAACACAGGTGGCGTACCGACGGGTGGGCAAAGTTTATTGTGTTCCCAATCCCGCGGCACGCCGCGCAAATAAACAATGATAAAATATACAAAAAATATCAAAAGGGGCAAAAATCCAAAATATTTATATACAAAAATGTCTCTGTGTGCAACAACTTACATCAAAATGGTGAAGATAATAAATTTGCAAAAGAATCAGTGAGATATGGCAGTTAAAAAAGTTCTCTCCTGAAAAGTTTGGTATTTTTGATATACAGCCTATTGTATTTATTACGATGATATATTTCTGCTCTAGAACTAGACTTTCATAATGTCTAGATAATTTTGTATTTTGTGGTGGATGGTGAATATTTCATTGTCAAAAGAATAGCTCAAAATAATTTCCCCGCTTTAAAGGTGATTTTTTCTCGAGTGATGCCCATCAGTCTGTAGAGTATCTGTAAGTCCTTCTCTACCAGGAGAAACATCAAACCGTTTATAAGCAAAAGCTCTTATATGGTCCTTCTCATTCGCCGCCTGGTTGACATTTTTTAATGCTAATAGGTGCATCACAAACACCCTCATCGTCCTCGACCTATCTAAACAAAATACATTTGAGAAAAACATAACAATGTGGAGAGAGGATCATTTACTACTAAAACAGTACATAAGAAATACTAACATACAAAGAACAGTTCAATAAAAATCTCACAGTTATATATTTTCAGGCATAAACCATAGCAGAGTAGGAAGACAACATGGTAAATGGTGCTATAGTTGGGGAGCTGAGGGAAAAAAAGAAAAAACACGCTCCCGAAAAAGGGAAAAAGACAAAATAAAATAATAACGATCTGACTTGTCATCAGAGCACCACCGCTGCCCATTTGTCCCCCGCGATGACAGGAGAAATAAACAAAAAAAACCCACTAATATTGATATTATTAGTTAATATCTCAAGTAATTCCCACCTAGAAACCCAAACTCTCACAAAGGTTCCGATTCCAGGATTCCAGATTCCTTTTGCGGCTGAGGAGATTAGAGTTCCGGATGGACACCCGATTCACTCCTTCAATCATATCTGTCAATATTTCGCATCGCCAGAGAATGTAATCAATCAATACATCAAACAATAAGAGGTCTCAATAAAGACCTTGATTGTGCGCCGCAAACTGTCCAGAAGCTTATTGCATGCCCAGCCAGAATAAAAATCAGTGGGTTGTAGTATAAACGGTTCAGAAACAAAGCCTCCACTATTATATTCCACTATACAATTGACAAAATTAAAATATATATATTTGTAACTGTTTTACAGCTAGATCGGAGATTTTAAAATTGCTACGTTATTGATAAAATGCTTCTAAAACATACAAACACGTACATCAATAATTGTAAAACTACCACCGTTGCCAGATTTTCAAATACATCACACTGTATTTTCATCAATTGGAGAGTGGTAGTTAAAACCAGGATATTGCAATATTAGTGTTGGTTTTGAAATTAGGTGCAGGAAGAAAGGAGATGGTCATGATGAAGATCAGGTTTTAGTCTTGCGATGTGACTGACCTTGCTTAGTGAGGAAGTCGATGATGGCATCCAGATCGCAGCATCGGTACACGTCGGCCATCTGCGTGGCCACATTCAGGGCTAGGTTGCAAATGCGCAACCTTCTCTGGCCGCTCACGTGCGTGTACAGTAATGCAACCTGTATATTAATTTATTTTAAATAACTTTCCATGGATTAATCTAACAAACTGAATCGAGTCAATTTTAAACATTTTCCTTCCTAACCGAAAACAGTCTAACGAATGGCAGTCTCTGTCTATCTTTTCCTCTTGTATAATGTTCGTGCTCACGTTGATTTGCATATAAATTCTGATGATATTTTCTCAGTGAGAATTTTATAAATAAATACCATAACATTGAAATATATTTTCTGCTTAAAGGTCATCATATTCAAATCTTTGAGCATTGCACTAATCCAAGTATGGCTTGTCAATAAGTGTAGAAATTTATTAAAGTGGAATTTTTCATTCTATGGCAACACCGAATTACTCACTTTGTTTATGAAGTTTGCTCTGGTTTGCTCTATGTCAGTTTTACTTTACCTTTATTTAAAAATTGTTTGCATGTTCATCATTTAAATCTGATTAAGAATACTTAAAATGAATAAATCAATACGCAGTGGAACGAGGGAAGTAATTTACTGCGTATTTCAGCGCTGTTTAGCTGAATTTCGAGCGGGGAAGCTCTTGTTCAAAATAGATGATGTTTACAAATGAACTGCTGAAATGACTGGTACGTACTAGTTTCTTAACAAATTTCATTAATTTTGTATATATGTAAACAATATTTTAGTATATTTATGCTGATTTTTAAACAATTATAACTTTGTGTTTTGTTATGGTAAGGTTATGTATTGTTTCCGTATTTGACAGTTTGTAATTTACAAATATTGACATCGAAAGGAAAAATGTCATAACTCAATTTTTATTTATAATTTTTATCTTTGCTACTTCTCTGAACTCATAAAAAGTTACCTTTTTCCTAATTAATTACACTTCCTAATTAATCAGAATTCTAATCATGTACCTTACACTCGCAGGGAAATCTGGGTCAACTGTCAGGCGTATCGTCAAGGAAAGTGAAAAGGAAGATGGTAAAGTTGAAACGCCGGGCAAAAGGAAAAAGGGGCGCCCAAGAAAAGAGTTGGACGACTTTGATATTTGTGCCATTCGACAAAAAATTTTTTTTTTTTATATCGTATGAAAGAAAGTGCCAACATTAAGAAATTTATTGACTGTTCTCAAAGAAGACATAGGATTTGACGGTACCCTTGAATATTTAAGGAAAATTTTGCATTCAATCGGTTTTGTTTATAAAAAATCTAGAACAAACCGAAGTGCATTTATTGAAAAATCTAATATAGCGTTAAAGAGAGAGCATTATTTAAAAATCATCATGGATAATCGAAATTTGCCTGAAGAATTACAAAAAAATATTATTTAATTGGATGAAAGTTATATCCATTCATCATACAAACTGAAGAAATGCTGGCAATCAATAGATGTGACAGGAGTTCAACATGATATCAAAAGGAAAACGCTGGATTATTGTTCATGCTGGAAGTGAAAAGGGTTTTATCCCTAATGCCCTTTTAATTTTTAGTGGGACACACAAAAAAGAAGACTACCAATCTGAAATGAATGCTCATAATTTTAAAAAGTGGGCTATCAAGAAGATCATCCCCAATATAAAAAAGTCATCTATAATTGTCATGGACAACGCACACGTCATATCACAGCGTTGTGAGGAACAAGGCACCAACGTCCGCGATGAGAGTTGATAACATAAAAGCATGGCTATTACATAATAATATTGTTTTTAATGATTCATTAAGGAAGCCATCATTATTGGCGCTTGTTAAGAAACATAAGCCAGAGCCTATATATGACATAGATGAAATATTAGGGGAGCATGGTCACACTGTTGTAAGGCTTCCCCCTTACCAATGCGACCTAAATTCAATAAAATTAATTTGGGCATTGGCTAAACGAAAAATTGCTTCTCAGAATGTCGGAAACACAAACAATATAAAACAGTTGACAGAACATGCCTTTAAGAGCATAGAGCGAGTGCTGATGAATGGAAAAACTGTTGCCATCACGTGATGAAAATTGAGGCAGAATATTATGAACGAGGCAGAACATTATATGAGGATGTCGATGACATAATAATATGTTTGGATGAAGATAGTGATGCAGAAGACGAAGATTCAGAATATCAAGAGGACGAAAATAATTATTTTTCTGGTGTTGAATTAATAGACTCTGATTTTCAAATATTATGTAGTTTTTATAACAAAATATACGTTTTTGCGCCACTCCGTGTTTCAGTTTAAAAAAATCATTTGACAATTGTAAGACATTTTTTTTACGTATTTTATTTTAGCAAATTTCTTTATCTTTCACCGGAATATCAAACCACCCTTTCATCAAATGAAATATCAATAAAATAAAAATTTTTGAACGCAATCAGGTGAAAATGTGTTTTTTTTTTTGCTTTAAGTGTGTGTCTGTTTTGCATAGTTTTTATTTTGAATTAACATTTAATAAATCACTATTTTCATATACAAATTTAAGAAATACAAAAAATAACCTTTCTATGCAATTATCTCACTTACAAATCGTTAAATAATAAAAAGCTTTAATATACAATTGTCTTAGAATATGATGTAAAATTATCAAGTTTCAGGAAGTATGTGCCACTGATTTCTGAATAACTCGCATACATTATGTAAAATATGTACTTGGATCATAGTGCTTTTTTAAAGTTACATTATTTTACCTTTGAACCATTTTGGTGTTGCCATTTCAATGATTGCAGCGGCCTCATTTATTTTCTACACTTATTTGACAAGTTATACAGTAAAACCTCGTTAAAATGAACCCTGCTATATCGAAAAATGACTTACAACATTTTCGTTAATGTGTTTATTTAACAATTGTTTTTGTGTGTTTATTTACCGACATTTATATGTATTTAGTATTCCGTAATTCATTCTTTAAAGTACATTTTTTAACATTTTGTGGAACCCTAAAATGGCTTCAGATCATGATGATTCCCGCAAAATGTTAATCCTCAACAAAAAACTATGATTCCGAATTTATCTCTCTATGATTTAAAGAAATAGGAAGATCGATTGATCGATGCGAAACTCTCAATGCTTGTAGCGGCTTTACATTTAAACACAGTTAAATTGAATGTTGTTTTATATTTACATGACATTTTGGAATTTCCAAAAATATCACAGAATGTTACGTTATCTTATATTGTTTCATAAAATGTTTTTAATTTAATTTCTTAATTATTATCCATTCGCTTATCTGTTGAAACAATAAAACTAAATAGATTATTTAGAGTTTTCTTTATACAGAAAATCCTCCTTTGTTCGCAGAATGGCTTATTATGTTACATTCCATATTAAACTTGGTGTCTTGTTTGCGGAACTTAAGAACTTTTTTAAAGCCGCGCAACATTTATTTCTACGGCGCGTGCGGAATTTTCACATATTAGAATTTTTTAAATTTTATTTTGCTATATGTGGGAATTCGTTATCACGAATTTTTATTTTTTAATCTCTTGGATTTCGCAATAATAAGGTCTTACTGTATTATTCTTAAAGCTTTATTTTGTGCAGCGCTGACAATTGTTGCAATATGTGTTGAAGCATCTCCTTCAGTCAATATGCCCACGCCTGATAAGCCTACCTGAATATAGACTCCATCCTCGCCCGTGAGCTTGTCATCGTGTTTTATTTCCACACCAATGGCCTTGTCACTGTCTGCAAAAATAAATATCACATTTATACAACCTTAAAATTCAACAACCATGGCTGGCTTGTCTCAGGACAGCGATTAGGCACTCAGCTTCTTTGACAATACAATTCTGGGGTTTTAATCCCACTGGCGTTCATCTACGTCGGTTGCACCTCAGTGACAGCACCCAAACATTAAGATTTTAAACTGGAACACAAAGCAAATTCTATCACCTACGTTATATAAAAATAGAGTTTTTAAGTGGCTGAGAAATCATGAGGAAGAATTGCTCCGGTGCTTATATACCAGTGGGATTCGAAAGGGAAAGATACTTTTGTTAGTGCTACTACTAGATATTAACTACTAGCTGTATGGTATTATTTCTTTGCTGTCAATGCTTCTATGTATGTTTCTATTCAAATATACTTATACTATGTTTCTTTAAACCATTTTTTTCTGTTTCCTAAACGAACAGAAAATATTTTAAAATGTGAGGCAGTTTTCCAAGATCAGGTCTAGCCTATACAGGAAAATGCCAATTGCAAAAATTTTCTGTGTACAAAAATATCATATTGATAACCGACTTTTGCGCTGTTTGTCCACAGTGATAGGCAGAGAAGATAGAATGCCACACTCTTCTGTCCTGACATACTACTCTCGTTACGTTCATACGTGACAGGACTGTCCACCGACATCTGGTCTACCTGATGTCTTTTCCTAATAATCTCTGATTCTGTTGTCTTCAATACTCATCTCTTCACTCGTTCGTTTCATGCGGCCACACTATCTCAGCAACTTGTATAACAATTCTATCAACTATGCTACAAAGAGATAAATTAATTCTTTAGCCTATCGTACATAAATGTTCTATACATACATTTGAACACATAGATGCATTTGATGCTACATTTCTATTTAAAAATAAGCTGGAACTGTGGTAGAAATCCTTGTTCTTTATCTTAATTATACAAATTTATGAAGAGAGAGAATAAACTAAATACATAAATCCATTTTTGATCATATAACATGTATTGTACAACAATTATGTAATATAAGACAATCAATACAAGCTATACTATCTTATCAAATATAGTAAGGATAACATTACAGTACAGTTTGGTATAATTGTTCTCCAACACCTGAATGCCAATTCTCGTGCCAGCGCTCGTTAGTGGATGTCTATGTTGACTCATTTTATTCAATCCACTCCGAATAAACTGAATAAAATTGTTGAATACACAGAATATGTTTTTTCAGAGGCTTCCCAGGTAAAATGTCTCACAAAAAGTGCAACATTGTATGCAATTAATAAAATACAGCGGAACCCCAATTTTAAGTTTTTGAAGGGACCAAATTGGGTGTATTCAAAACACAGAATAATAAAAAATATTTTTTTATTGAAAAAATCAAACAATGTTTTTGGTTGTTGATGTTGTTTTTGAATAATTCTTTCAATATTATAAATTGGTGCATTATTAATACAGTAAAATATGCTTTGAGCTCTCCAATATGCCTCATGGCATCGTCCTTTGTAGGAACTGGGTTGATGGGATGAGCAGACACTTCTTCTTCATCAGAAAGTTTTTCTTCTGTCAAGTTTTAGTTTATACGACTGTTCACTATTTCATCAATGTCCACTACGTCCAATGTTATTACTTTGGACATAACTAATTTTTGTCAAAATTTAAATTTTTTTTAGATGTAAATCGCGGGAAAGACAAATGTAAAACAGGGTTTTAAATATACTAAACTGAAACGGGACTGGAGAAATAATACGCAAATGGAGAGAAAATGTAAAATCGGGATTCCACTGTGTATAAAATTTACATCATTTTTATTTTTCAAAAAATAAAAGAATACAATATGAACTTGAAATAAAATGATAATGATATCTGAAGAGACCAAAACAAAGTACATACAATGTATATTAGGTGGAGCAGCTTGAACCAGAAAAACATATTCTAAGATAAATGTGTCATGTAATGCTTTTTTTATACATACCCAGTGTAGCGAGCTCCACATCTGTGGTGTTGGACATGAAGAAGTTTCCATAGAAATCTGTGGCACGCACGCCGGTCGAGGTGCGCACCCGCATAACTGCATCATAGGCCGTGGGCCGGGTCAGCACGTGGCGCAGATCCCATAGGAACCTCTCGCCATCAATGTCGGACTGCGGCGAGGACACATATATTATTATATTTGAAATGATCAGATGTGAATTTGTGTACGACCACTTTGTGTGAATATATAATAGAATTACAGTAAGTAAAGGTCAGTGCGGGCTCTGTTACCTGGAAGTAAGTGTACTTGTAGAGAGAGCCGCCAGTGAGGCGCGGCAGTTGACCCAACGTGGCGGCATCAATGTAGGAGCTGTTGAAGAGGAACAGTTCCACCCCACAGCCGGCCGCCACACACTCTTGAGCCACCTCATTGTATACCTTGTTCTGTGGACCTGTACAATCAAAACCGAGGTTAAAATATTGAAATTCGGCATATGGCAAATGTGTATAACTGTGTAGTTATATACAAATAATAGCGGGAAGAAGATTACTAACTAAGTATACTCTTTTCCTTATCCGTCCCGAGCAGCTTCCGGTCGTCCCGATTGGCCAGACGACCAGGCGCCTGTGCGGTGGGCAGTGAGGAGTGGAAAATCAGCAGTTTACCGCAACACTCGGCTGCCTTCAGAGCTTCCAGACCCGCCTAAAAGCACACACATTGCGTTGTAATTAGTATTAAATTAAAGAAATTCAAAACACAATTAAAATGCAGCTCTAAATATGGGAGTAATTGGCTTCAGATTTAATAGTATAGAGAGCTGACATATTCCGCATCCTGGCAGGTAGGCCACGGTACCAGTATCCTAGGAATATTCCACAATATTAGATAGACATCTTTATTGGGAACTATTCGATAGTCGAAAATCTACAAGAAGAGAGGGTAGGGATGGAATGAGATTTTAACCTACAGAGCAGACTGACCTGCACAGCGGGCAGAAGAATAGTCTCTGTGTCTTTGGTGTCCCTGAACATGTTGGGGATCTCCTGCGCCAGAGCGTCCAGAAGATGCTCCGCCTTGCTGGGCTCCACCAGCAGCCCTCGGGACAGTGGCACAAACACTTCCTGCACATCCCCAACGACCAGCATCTGTGGCAGTGCTAGTGCCTCCTGGAAACACATAACAGACATCAGTCGGAGGAGAAAATAGTTATTCCTTATCATTAAGATAAGATAAGTAAAAAAGTGACAGATCGGGTGAAAGAATACTAACATTGATATTGTAGAAGTGCACAGTGGCTCCGTACGTGATGATTCCCACTCGCTGATGAGGCGGCAAGACGGACAGCGTAGCCTTCAGCTGCCCCAGCACCAGCTGCAACAGTCCGCTGCGCACGGCATTATAGGACACGTCCACGACGAAGATTAGCGCCGGCGGTTGGGGAAGTACATTGTTCTGGAGAAAGATGATAACAGTTGTCGATTCATTGTATTTGATACAAACATGAATGCGGAATTGAAATGCATATACGTATGTATATATCTTGAAAATCTTAACATCTCTTGCTATTGCTACTGCTACCATTACTACGGACTACATTAAAATCCCCTTTATTCGAAATTCGCCGCAAGTCCAAATTTTGGAGCAGAATGTCGACCATCTGGAAAGTTTTCATATTAAATTGTACTTATAAATCAAATATAGTTATTCGAAGCTATTTTTGGACCCTATCAGATGAATTTGTCAATCTATTTTTTGCATAATTAAATTTTTTTTTCAAATATCCGTAATCTGGAAAATACATGTGCGCTACACAATGTGCTTGTCAAATGTCAAAGTCTATCCAATGGTCCTCATCCTCTATACTGATTTAAGACGCATAAAGTTAATTTGTATTGTTTGTTTTCAATATGCTAAAAAAAGATGACAAATACTCGTGCGTCTTCGATTTTTAAATCTTCTATCTTCCTTACCGCAACACAATAACTCAGCTCTCATGCTTTTTTCTCTTGCATTTCTTTACATTAGAAAAAGATACCAAATATTATCTTTGCACCCTTATAGGTAACATGATTCCCCAGTTGCTGGCTGCGAATGTCTGCAATCTTGTGTTCCGTATTATATCATCATTATTTTTGATCACGTATTGTGAGCGTTTGTACAGACGCTAGTACACGGTTGAGTTCCTCAGACTTTTCACTGTTTTATAAATGTTTTAATTTGTATTCATTTTAAATTGACAAATTGACCAAATTAAGATTGACAAAAACTATTATCCAAAATAAAATTAACAGAATACGTGACCCCATTAATGACGTTGTCGACAATATTAAACATGACAACAGATAGAACTTAAATGTTGAAAGGCGAGAAATGTCACGGATGGAAAGGAATGCGGAAGCAGAGTTAAGAAAAAGACGTCACAGGCGAGTGGGAAATGCCCCCGCAACCACCACTAAACAAAGTTTTAAAAGCGCTGAGAATTTTTGTTGTTGACTTCAATACAGTGAAGAATTGGCAATGTTGACGTTTATGTCATTATTCGTTATTAAAAATGGCGCGAAAAGATAGTCTATTATAATTTAAAAATAATATTGTGATTTGTATACGCTGTATTTTGGCAACTTGTTTGTTATTTTTAAATGTGTGGATACAGGTATACATAATTACTTCAGAGTTGTAATGAAAAATGTTAGTATGTAAAAAAAATCTATTTTTTTATTTTCATTATCGTAAATCATTCAATTCAAACTTAAATTAAAACTTTTTTCTTGATTTTTGGTCCCCTTGACTTTGAATAAATGGGATTTTACTGTACTACTACTAACTACTGCTCATACTAAGTATTTTACTTTTGTCAAACAATTTGATTAAATTAGAAAACCATTTTTGATCCTTTTTAATTTTTCTACATACTAGAATTGCTCGTTTTATTTAAAGGAAGACACAACTTCAAATAATTTGTCCCAGCAAAAAGATATTGATTAGGTAAAAATTGGTGTTTGCTCTAAGTCTGGTTAGATTTGTTATTTACGCAGGTGCCAATGCTAATTTAGACCTTTCCTCCGCTATACGCAAACATGTGCGTTGATAAAGCAAACCTCCAGTGCTACACATCTTTACCCATAATTCAATTTGAAAATATGGTAAAATGATGACAAAACTAGATGAAAAATCTGTTCATATGTTTCTTATCTTGTGAGACTCGAGAAATATTAATTAAACATCATTAAACCAATAAGCTTGTTAGTCTAGTGGTAAGACACTCGCCTAGTGATCAAATGTTAGAGCCTCGTTCCAGGAGTCCACCATGTTGATAATAAAAACAACACAATATGATATAAAAAATATGATACACAATATGATATAAAAAAGTAGTGCATCTTGCATAATAAATGTTGTACTGTTAAATGCACATAGCAAAAAGTATGAGTCTGACAAAATTATTTGTCTGCTTTATTTGACTTATTTTTAATTTTCCAAAGAACCTAAAACACAGAAGTCTACTTGCATGTGTGAATATCCCCCAAGCATGGCATTTCAATTCACCATCACGCCTAAGGGATATTCAGCTGGCCAGATGCATCTGCTGAAAATAAGCTTAAGCCAATTCATCCCCATACAAAACAAATGGCCCTTTTCAGGGCCGCAAATTGATTTAACCGATATAAAGCATGTGGTTATGAGTACTGTATACACAAACAATTAATTTATTCCAAATTAAACTATTTGAATCCTATCCGTGTAGTAGTACACTAGTAATAATATATATGTAGTCAATGTTCCCTCTAAGTTATGTCGGTGTGCACGTACGCTAGCGGTGCGTCGTTCGCGAATGAACCGGCTCACTGAGCCGGATCTTTGCGCTCCCAGAACAATTTGAGTGAGCTGAGTGGCGAGCGACGGATCAGTTGAAAATCGACCTGTGAACCGACAGCCAGCACGGATTTAATATTTTGTTTTTTCCATTTAAACTTAAAGAAGTTTTGTACAACTCTGTGCTATTATATACAGATTGCAGCTTCAAATGATATTTATGTGGTTAACTTGGCGGGTAAAACTTATTATGTCATGATTTGATGAAAATAAGATATGTAAAAACCACTGGTCTTTTTGTGTTTCACTTAGAGGCGGGTAAAAGATCTGATGTCATGAAAACCTTTGGGTGTAAAATATCCTAAGTCAATAACTCAATTTAAATGGATAATAACATAATTAAAAATGTATTATACTATACAATCGATGGAATGTAAACAAACTCAGCTAATGACAAAGAAAAACTTTTAAATCATGCCATTTTGAAAATTACAATACATGTTTATGTTTCATCAGCCATTTACTAGAGATAGGAAGTACATATGTATAATATTATAATACAGAGACAGGATGTATAATTTAACATTGAAAATGATAAAATAGTTATTTCATATATCTTCATTTTTTTTTGTTTAAACGTAGCTTGTCTGTTTAATTGAAGAATTTTGTTAAATTACTGTTACAACAGGATATTTTTTATTTCAACTCTGAATAATTTTGATTTGATTACACTGGACATAGTAAAGCAACCTTTATTAAATGAAAACAATATTAAAAATAGTTGACGTTATTCGAATACTGATATCCGACAGGGAGCAATAGTAATGTGAAACATGACTCATAAAAAAATATTCCGCATACGTCCAAGGAGCAACACATTCGTCAACCAACTGAGCCGTGAGCCATGGTTTCAAAAGGTCCAACGGTTCAATCGAACCGATGATTCATGTTCAATTTGGACAATTGAGCGGGTGGACCGGCTTAGTTATCCGAACCATATCGCCCCTGGCTAACATACACACAATATGGCATCATAGCGCACATAAAACATATATATATACATTAAAACCGCGATATAACGAAATCCAAGGGACCAAAAAATAAAAATTCGTGATAACGAATTCCCACATATAACGAAAAAAATAAAAAAAACCTACTATATGTTACGCGCCGTCGCAAAAAAATGTTGCGCGGCTTCAAAAAAGATCGCAAATTCTGCAAACAAAGGAGGAAGAAGGCCATAGGGAACTGAATACCTACATATTTTTAGTAGTTTTGTTATTAAAACAGATAAGCAAATGGATAATCAAAGGAATTAAATTAAGAACAGAACCTATTCAACATCAATTGGAAGATATTTTTGTAAATTCCAGAATATTGCAAACATAAAACAATATTTTAAGTGTGTTTAAATGTAGAGCCGCTTCAAAGATAGTTTTGGGCATGAAACATACAAAATAATTCAAAAATAACAATTTTACTGTTGAATCGCGGCATTTTTATAAAATGAGTCGTATATAAATTCCGAAGGTACTTATCGGTAACGGCGGCAACCACTTCAAAATATATTTATAATCGTTAAAATTGTTCACTTAAAAATTATCGTTAACATTGTTCACTTAAAATACACGAAAACAATAGTTAATAGAAATACAAAATGCCGTACAAAAATAGTCCATAAAATATTTTAACGTATTATTTATATTATTGACGAGTTCACACGAAAACAATTGTCAAACGAAAATGAATTTATGTAAATATTCAGTTCAGTCATGCAATAATCGCGTTAAAAGCGGAACAAACTTAACTCTACAGATGTTACACTGAGACTGACATTTTCAATAAGTACATACTGCAACTTTCGGGGGGTTCCTGTTAATTTTTGTATTTTACAGCTGTTGGGTCTGGGATTGGAATCATATTATAGGTGTATGCGTACGTAAAACGTGTCTAAGAGAACGCCGCAAGAATTATGTCAAATGGTTTTATGGGCCTATGAACCCAAGAAGAAGTTTGAATTGTTTTACTACCTTGTCGGCCGACCGCCGCGCACCGCCGAAAAGGCCATAAAACCGTTCGCATACGGCAAATGCATCGGCGCGGCTTTGTAAGTGCGAAATAATATTTTCATCTTTTAACATTTTTTTATTTCGTTATAAATTTACGTAAATGTATTGGCATTTTTTCGTAGGGGACAAAAATGATTTTGTTATACATATTAACGGGATTTCATTATATAAATGCATTTTTGTATGAAAAATTGGTTTTAGGGACTAAATTTCGATTTTTTTTTCGCTATACGTCATTTTTCGCTATATCGGGTTTCGTTATATCGCGGTTTTACTGTATATATATATATATATATATATAAATTAAGATTATATAGTTGGTCTCACGTGTGATACACGTGTACACAAAATACTGTCACTGTAAGTTTTCAATTTTTTTCAGAATTTGAAAGTACAATCAAACCCTGATTTCAAGTTTCAACACAAAAAAATTTAAACAGTGGGAAAATGTAATGTAATGTCAGGTATTAAAAAAAAAAATTTATTGTAAAAATCTAACAATGTGCAAATTTTGCTGCATGTTTTTTTTGTTGTTTTTAAATAGTTCTTTCAATATTATAAATTAAATTAATGGTTTCTGGTGGTACATTACTAATACTAGCAAAATATGCTTTGAGAAAGCTTTCGTTTATACGAGTGTCCACTATTTCATCAATTTCCACTATTTCCGATATTATTACGTTGAAGTCAATGTCTAAGTAAGTCTGCAAGGGTTATTCATAAATTCTTTCCCATCCATCAATGTTGTTTATACTGTCTTCTATGCAATTTTGTTGCCAATTCCAACTTGTAAAAATGATAAAAAAAACGAAACATAAAATTACGTAGGTATGAGAATGAAAAATGTCTATGACATGCAAATGACCAACACACTCTCGGCTCTTGTTTGACTGGCAGATTGTTAACTGGCCGAACGAATTTTAATAAATTTTGGACGTAAATCACGGAAAAGACAAACATAAAATAGGGTTTTTGATGTACTAAAATGACACGGGACTGCAGAAATAACATGCAAATGGAGGAAAAACGTGAATTCCAGGCTTGTAAAATCGGAGTTCCACTGTACGTAGAAAACGAAAACCATTTCATTTTCTCTGAAATGCCCGCTTGAAGCACATTTGTTTGCCATAAATTCTACAATTTTATTTATTATATAGTTGGCGCCAAATGTGCAACATATGTATACAAAATATTGTTTAATTATTATAATTAAGATTTCTTCTTCATGTGCCGCTTTTTGTACAAGGTCGGTGACTGGGGACAATGTTGCAGTATGTTGATCTATTCTCTACAAGATAAGATCACCAACATATTGGATATTGAACTGCTGAAACTGCTCTGCTGCCTTCTATCTTCCCTTGCATAATGAGTCATAAAATATCATATTTTTCTTTACGGAGAATGTTTCTGAAGTATGCAGCTTACCTTGATAGTTGTTGATCTTGACTTAGTTGTGTCTTAATACATGTTAATCAGTAATATGATCAAACCGAGCCCTCCCAGTAGCCTTATACTGGTATGATAATACATGTTAATCAGTAATATGATCAAAGCAAGCCCTCCCAGTAGCCTAATACTGGTATGATAATGTTTCCCTCTGCGCACAAATAATAGCTTGGACTTTAAAATTGTACAAAAGATTTTTACGCGCACATCATGATCCAAGGGAACATACGTATATGTATTTATTTAAATATTGATTAGATCAAATATAAAGTTTATTTCCACTAAATTGAATTTAAACATAATAAATAAAAATGAATGTCTTATATAACGTTAAAATAAAAACAAAACATTTAACAAAGAGTCAAAATATCATGGCATTTCTGTAAGAGTTAAGCACCATAAAAATTCTAATAAAATTGGACATAAATGCACACAGCATGAACAGAAATCAATAATTACAAATTTAAACAAATAACTAACTTTGTATTAACTATATTGATTGTTAATCAATTAGTTATTTTATATATAAAAAATATTTTTTACAAAGAAAACCTTTTCAAGTAAATTAATAATTTATATTTGTCACCTATCAGTAAACTGCATAGACAATTGAAACATTTTGAAAAAAGTCAAAGACAAAGATACGTGAGATACATACAAAATGAAGGTGACACCACAGAGTTGCGCTTTCTTATAAATATTTTCCATGCCATTAAATTTCATAGTCAATTAAGAGTGAGAACTGTCACTTTGGACATGTTTGTATGTGTGTGTGGCAGGAGAGTGAGTAGATGATTGTGGGGGACAGTGCTTATAAGAGGCCGTTTCTGGGGGAACGAGTCTCTTTCCACCGCCACTTCTCAATAATTACTAGTCTACCACTGAATGGTATAATTGTAAATTACTTATTAAAAATAGAGTGTAATTGAAAAACATCAGACTTAAAAACACTGAAGGCCGAATTTTACTATATACTAGTCTACAGATAAAGAACCAAAAATTTGGATCTTACCCAGCAAAAGAGTGCATATTTAATATTTCAGAAAATTTGGTTACCAAAATTAGGTCATCACTAAGTGATTGATTGATCAGTGGATATTTTGTGTTTTCTAAAAACATATTTCCTGAAGAGGAACACCAAATAAAATTTTAGTAATTTTTTGTAAGTGTTTATAATAAAATTTAAAAAAAATTTTAACTTTTTTTTGCTATTTTAATTGAATTATCTTTTTTTGTGAAACTTCAAAAACCGAGTTTTAGGAAATATTGGAATTCGAAAACCGGGCTTTTTCAAAAGTTATTTTTATGACTAGTAAATGTACACGAGATCTAATTTTTATTTGTTATAAATAGAACAGATATTTATTGTTTGGTAATTTTAATATTTCAAAAGGTTTTTAAGGTTTAGCTAACAAAAATAACCTATCTAAAAATTTGGTAACAAAAACAATATTTCTATGAATATCAAAAATATTTTAATTTTATAAAGCAGAATTCTTATGAATCATGTGATTATTTTTAATAATTTAATAAGTGAATCGTTATACCCTGCAGTACTCCTTTGTGGCCACAATCTCGTAGCAGCCCAGGGACATTTCCGGAGTGGCCTGTCCGTACTGCTGACCGGTGTTCAGGTACTGAGTATACTCCATGGGCACTAAAACATATCGCAATACCACATTACATACAAGAAGAATTGAATACTAGTTTTCTGTGCGGGCTGAAGAATGAAAGAGCATTGCGTTTGTGCAATCCGTAGACTTGTCACTTACCCTCAGTGGTTGTCTTGCAGAAAGCGCATTGGAAGTGGCGACCCGCATCGATGAAGCGCATGGCGGGGCACAGGTAAGCTTTGCACCGAGAGCAGCGCACAGGGCCCAGTCCAGGACTGCCTGTTAGCTGCGCCACATCCAGCAGTGGAGGGGGGCGCTCACCCTCCATCAGCTCCGCCATAGGGGATACCTGAAAAAAAAAAAACAAAATTCAAAACTTAGGCAGGGTATCTTTAAGAAATTTCTGTTTTACAGAAATGATTTTGCTTGCTTCGCGGAATAAGCATTGCCTTCAATACATGGATCCCGGGCAGTTCAAGATTCACAGAAATGTGTACCTGCACTTCCCGGGATCCTATCACCTTTCAATTCTAAGAGATACCATTTTCATGACTCACACGAAAAGCTCACTGCCTAAAAGTACCAAAAACTTATTACGTACTAGGTAAAGCCTGTCAAAAATATATTTGCAAAGAATAGTTGATAGGTACCTTCCTTACCTTCGGGTGTAGAATTAAATTATTACAGGAAGTAGGTTAGGTTGGCTATGCAAAGCTCAGTAAAATAATTTATTTAAGATATTGAATATTTTTGGGATGAAAAGTAATATTTTTTCATATCGCCACTTAAGACGTGATATCTCGTAACTGACTAATTACCGCAAATAAATTTTGGTATCAACAGTTGTAGGAAAAAATCGTCATTCAAATTTTACTATTGATAATTACTTGTATTTAATGTCAGGCAACATATTTTTTAATTGGCAATCGTCTAGATTGCAACCAAATGAAATCTGATCAGATTTTATGTAAAAAAGTTGCGGGGTAAGGAGATTTTCGAAAGGAACGAGGGGAAGGTGTCTCACGACACATTTAAAGTGGCAGGGATGCCCGGGCGGCGCGTGATAACAATATTTTGATTATACAAGAAACATAGCAATTTTTTTTTTCAAATTTATTTGATAAATTATAAATCAAAATAAACTATTAAAATCATTTTACATGATATAAATTGTTAAATAAAGTCAATTGAGCTATCTACAAGTACAAGTATATAAAACAAAAAGCAATTGTAAGGAGAGGTAAATCCAATTAGAAAAATAGTTTAGTGTTTTATAATAATTATTTTCCACTAAAAATTCCTAAAACTAGAAATGCATAAGTATGCAGTACAAGTATAAGTAAGAATGTACACTATTTCATTAATGTTAAGTATTAAAAATATATTTGTCAAAGACGTCACGTAAAAAATAATGTAAAACTTTTTAATTACATACAACTCAAATTTTCGGATCGTTTTTAAATTAACAATGTCGTTTTTTATGTAAATGGGTGTTGAAATAAAAACGTAATGATAGCATAAAAAAAATCATTTTTACAATATCAAAATCAAAATATTAAAAATAGAAAGACCATTACAAAATGAACAATAACAAAAAAAAAAACATGAAAAGTAAATTCAAAATCCACTTCTCATAAAAAAAAACATTTTTTTCCTGCTTAGTAAAAGTTGATATTCACAATGTGTTGTTTAGATATTTGGTCGAAGAGATCATAATATAGAACAAATATTTCTTCACTGATGGTGTGAAGGCATTTCTTGACAAATACTGGAGACATATTTAATCAAATCAATTGTGCAACTATTTATTATATATAATTAAAACTGCATATCTACAACTATATATATAAAACACCTATCTATATAAATAAAACTGTATTTTTGTATCGATTATGCCCTTATACATATCAATAATATTTGTATAGAAACATTTATAATTGTCGGGAAACGTTCAGGCAAATAATTATTTTATTGCGTATTTGTTTATTTGAAAAGACAGCAATATTTCTCTATCAGACATTTTGAATGAATATGAATGCCAAAATATTGCTAAATTATTTATATAGGGTGTCCATTGGAAAAATTTCAAGATTAAATTGTAATTGATGAGGTAAGTGGGAGGGGTATTGTTTGACACTGGACAGGAGCGTACCGCGCGTTCGAGGTTGAGCAATATTTAAAGTGCGGTGATTCATTGGTTTGTGCGCATCGCACTTTTTGTACTCACTTTAATAATCGACGAGTAAGTGATGGGCCGAGCACGCAACTTATCTGATGTTGGGTTTAAAAGTTCAAACAAGGGACAATGGTTAACCAAACTCCTCCGGGACCATCAACACTAGCAGCGACGCCAGAACATGTGGCTCAAGTTCGACGTGAAATTATGCGCAATCCGCGTAAATCAATAAGGAAGATTGCAGCATTAGAAAAAATCAACAATGCACGTTATTTTGCAAAAGAAATTATAGTTTTACCCATACAAACTGCAAATTGTGCAGTTTCTCAACGAAAATGACTATTCTTTACGTGAAACCTTACCGAAAACGATGCTGGAACGTTTTGGAACAGCACAACGCTTGGAAACATATTGTTTACTAACGAAGCATATTTTCATATTGATTGCTATATTAATAAACAGAACATGAGATACTGGTGCCCCGGCAACCCGAGGGAATGCCATCAAAAACGTTTGCATTGTTCAAAAAGGACAGTGTGGTGTGTAATTTCTGCTCGAGGGATAATTGGCCCTTATTTTTCTAACCAACGAGAGACAGTCACTGCTGACGTGTATTGCCGAATGATCAACAAGTTTTTGGTACTGCAACTGCAGCTGTTTCTCGGGTTCAACAACAAAACACAATTTCAGCAAGACGGGGCAACTCCACACACAACTAGAGTTTCAATAGAGAAGCAGAGGGGAATTTTCCCAATAAATTAATCAACAAGTACGGAGATATACTCTGGGCACCTCGGTTATCAGACCTTATACCGTGTGACTTTTTTTGTGGGGATACCTTAAGTCGAGAGTTTACAGCGACAATCCTCAAACAATTCAGGCCCTACAAGAAAATATCTGCTGTGAAGTTGCCCCAATTGAACAGACGCTTCACTCTCGCATGTTCACAAATTTAAGAGTCCTATTGCAAGTGTCTGGAGAGAAATAGACAGCATTTAAACGATATTGTTCATAAAACGTAAAATCCGCATTGTTAAACTCCATTTTGTATAAATAAAATATGAGAATAACATTGTAGTTTTCTTTTTTATTTAATATTAAACTTAAAAATTTTTCCATTGGACACCCTTCGTAAATAATTGTAAATCGACCAATAAAATGTAAAATATACATCGAGTAGAAGTGTATATCGTATACATTGAACTTTCAGGCAGTGAAAATAATGAAAATGAGGTTAGAATCTGTTTCAGAGATTAGAACTCGTCAAATGAAATATCTAAGCAAGTCAAAAACTTCTACTTGCTGAGCATGTGGAAATGGAATTTGAACATTTTTTTTCGCATTGGCGGATTTTTCGTTTCCTATTTGTTATGTATATTTGAAGCTGAAAATATATTAACTAAAACTATAATGAATAACTATACCTACTTACCAATATCATAAATATACTAATGACATAAATATACAGTAAAACCTCGTTATTGCGAAATCCAAGGGACCAAAAAATTAAATTTTGTAATAACGAATTCCCACATACAGTGAAAAATTTTTTTTTTTTCTAATATGTATATTAATATTCCGCGCGCGCTGTAGAAATAATTGTAGTGCAGCATTAAAAAGTTCTTAAGTTCCATTCTTAGCGCAGCATTAAAAAGTTCTTAAGTTCCGTTCTTAGCGTAGCATTAAAAGGTTCTTAAGTTTCGTTCTTAGCGCAGCATTAAAAAGTTCTTAAGTTCCGTAAACAAGACACCCATTGTCAGTTTAATATGGAATATAACAATAAGGTATTCTGCAAACAAAGGAGTATATTCTGTATAAAGAAAACTCTGAATAATCTATTTAGTTTTATTGTTTCAACAGATAAGCAAATTGATAATAATTAAGAAATTAAATTAAAAACATTTTACGAAACAATATAAGATGAAAATTCTAAAATGTCATGCAAATATAAAACAACATTAAATTTAACTGTGTTTAATTGTAGAGCCGCTGCAAGCATTGCGAGTTTCGCGTCGATCAATCGATCTTCATATTTCTTTAAATCGTAGAAAGACGAATTCGGAATCAGTTTTTTTATCGAAGGTTAAAATTTTGCGGGAGTTATCACGACCTAAAGCCATTTTAGGGTTCCACAAAATATTAAAAAATGTACTTTAAAGAATAAATTACGGAAAACTAGTACATATAAATGTCAATAAACAAACACAAAAACAATTGTCAAATAAATGAAAATGTACGCAATATTACCGTTCATTGGAATCGATGTAAATGTTCAGTTATAATGTATAAAGTGACACAAGTTGACGATTGAAAGACGAAGACATGAAGGTAAAAAACGATCGAAGATAATAATGCGCAGAATTATAGGCATCTCGAGCATTGTGGGCGATACCATACACAAAGCTGATGCGTGCATGCTCTAAAGTGTGACGTCAATCGTGATTTCAGGAGTTTTTATTTTCTTCAGCTGTTCTAGATAAGACCCATTTTTAGAGGCATGAACACGTGTACGCTTCAGAGAGTGGGTAAGGTGCCATTCTAACCTATTTTGACAATGGGCAATAAATTCAACCTTAGACAAATGGAGATTATGTCAAATGGCTTTATAAGTTTTAAAAGGGCGCAGGGGGCCCCCCGCGCCGACCAGCCCGCTGCGCCAAATCAATAAAACAACTGACAAACATGATCGTAAATGGCCGAAATTTATTTTGAAATGTTTTCTTTTTTTTTCCGTTATATATTTAAGTAAATGATGATCGGTATTTTTTCGTACGGGACAAAAATAATTTCGTTATAGATATTAACGAAATTTCGTTATATAAATTCATTTTTGTATGAAAAATTGATTGTAGGGAATTAATTTTGAAAAAAATTTCGATATACGTGATTTTTCGGTATAACGGGGTTTTACTGTACTAATAATATAAACCATTAACAAGAACTGAGAAAAATCACAGGCCCCTATTGTGCTGTGCGCTAAAAAATTGAGTATAAAAATGATAAAATTAACATTGCTACTAAAATTAATGACTTCTCAACATTTTCAATTCTCTAGATCTACTGATGACTCTAATTTCCCATCAATTACATTTATAATCGCTTTCAAATTCATTAAAATCTGTAAAATGTTAGTAAATATTATTCACCGCCTACTTCTTTGATAAATTTCAATTATCAGTACAAAAACCTTTAAAACGTGTTCAATAACACAACATATGTTGGTAATAATAATTTAATTATTACTTTGTAGAGTGTACTGCACTGGACAAGCAAAAATATTAATGAAATTGAATACGCACAAGAGCGGCACGAACGAACGAACTTACTGCCCGGCTATCTGGGGCATTCTGAGAGATATTTTTTCAATTTAAATAGCTGAAATCAAGAGATGGGAATAATTTAAAATTTATTTTTAAAGAATAATGTCCATTCTTTTGATTTGTTGATTTTAAAAAGTTGTCAACCACATAAAAAGTATTGAAAATGACATATAGAAAAGGATATTATTTTTTTAAAACAGCCTCTTTTAGAATATAAATTGTAAGAAAACTGCATAACCGATTTTAAAATATTTTATAGTAATTAAAAAAATTTACTTTATAATATTATCTAAAAAAAATAATCATGTCACATAGCTAAATAAAGCCTTCAAAGTGGAGCAATTTTCTTTAGTTGGAAAACAATGTTGGTTTGGTAATTTATTTATTGATTAAATAATTTATTTGGCGTGATTTAAAAAATATACATATATTCCAAATATATGTAACTTAATGAATAAATTTTAATATGATACCTTTAAAGAGTAAATAGTAAACTAAGTGGGAGAGAATGTAAAGCTGATTTTAGCATAGTGAATAGGATTAAGAAAGGATTGCTTAGATGGTTTGGTCATGCAGAATGAATAAATGAGGAGATAATAGTAAGAAAGATATATGATGCGATTATGATGGCACCAGAAATAAATAGAGGATGTCTGTGGAAGACTTGACCTGACCAGATAAACCAGATACTGGAGGATTGTCCTTTTAGAAGTCTTAACATTCAATGGGTTTGCATGAGAAGTTTATGATGAGAATGAGGGGAGAATTGAGTGTCAGAACAGAAAAGGGTGGCGCTCTATTCTATCTGTCCGTTTGACGGTAAATTAGTTTAAATTCCTTTAGTTAATAACTTACTACAAGCGAGTGAAAGTAGTTTAACAATACTTCACATAATCCTAATATCTTCATTTTTAGACAAATGAAAATGATGGACTTGATACAAAAGTAGCACGGAGCATGCAGCTCATATTATTTAACTACCATAATATTTAATATCATTCTTGTCCAAATTATTACTAACATTACCACATATGTCAGAATCTACAATTTATAGACATGTTGTCAAAATAAATAAATTCTATTTTGAACTAGAGTGAAACCCCCCCGGGTTGCAAACAATTCTGGTTACTAACTAAATTCTCGCTGAAAAAATGCCTCACTTTGCAAACAGAATTTCGGTTTACAAACAGGCAGTCCGAAAACTGAAGAAACGAGAGGGCATTAGTTTCGCTGCAGTGTTCACTGAGAGCTAACTGCCGTTCGGAGTGCATTTTATTTATCAGACTGCTGTTCAAGTGCATTGCATTTACTGGACTGCAACTCGAGTACGTCTTTTATTGTTTCAAAATTTAATTAACACTTAATTCAATTGTTTTCTCCTTTGTAAGATAAATTGAAATAATGTTTGTTTTTACATATATTCTTTTTGATTTATTACTTCCAATTTCTTTTTAGTTAAGAATAATTTTCATTGTTTTATATTTTGGATTTCAAGCTTGAAGTAGATAAGAAAAGGCCATTTTCAAAAAGTCTGGAATGGATTAATACATTTTAAATTGATTCTTATGGGAACAATTGTTTCGGTTTACAAACAGTTTTACTGAACGAATTTAGTTCGTAACCTGAGGAAAGCTACTGTAACAGTAAAAAGGCACATGGCCCTGTTTCCAGACGGGCACAAAGCGGTTGAAACCTGTTTTAAAGCAATGATAAATTAACCCATTCACCTACCATTTAACTATGAATTGGTCATTCTTACAGCAGCTACAAAAAATTGCTACTACTTTCAATTTGTTTTTTTACTTTGCACTGTATTTGTTTGTCAGTAAATGCTTTTAAAGTGCCATTGAGTACAAAAATCCAAAAATATTATTTTCTATTTTACTCTAATTTTCCAATTGTACGGATTGAATGAAACCAGAAGGATTTTGTTTTGATAGTGAAGTTCTTAAATATATTTTATCATTTCAACGGTTCAGAACAGAGTTACCATATTTGTACTGGCATCAATAGGTTTGGCACAGCTTTTGACACTGATATAAAAGTAATATTTGTCGTCTTGTATCCACACACCCACACAGTGAAATAACTAATTATATTAATATTATTATTTTCTTATTTAAAATATTAACCGAGACAATTATTAATTAATTAATTAATTTTGGAATAAGGCAGTCGATTGCCAATTTACGGACTCACCACAACGCAGAACGGTACAGCTGTCTGCTTGATCATATCCGCTGTGGCAGGCACACTGTACATGGAGCTCCGGATGTAACGAGGACCTGTGGAACATTACAGTGGAAGTTTTTATTTTACCAATCAATGAATAGTCAATGTCAGATCACTATCAATACAGGTAAACCTTCACAAACTGATTCCTTTATACATACATAGAAGGAGGAATAAAAGTAAACTGAATGCAGCAATACAGACAAAATACAGGTTATATGTGGCAGATCAAAGCTGAGCAAAGTATAGTGAGTAGGACTAAGAAAGGATTACTTAGGTGGTTTGGTCATATGGAATGGATGAATGAGAGATATATGACGCAAGTGTTGATGGCACCAGAAATAGCGGACGTCCGCAGAAGATTCGGCACCACCAGGTAAACCAGATACTAGAAGATGGTCCTGTTAGAAGCCACAATAACTGGCGAGCTTGTATGAATATGGATGAGACGAGATTGTATCAGGACAGAAGTGTGGCGTTCTATCCTGTCCGCCTACCCCCACGGTGAAACGGCATGATGGTAAGTAAGTACATTAGATAGTTCAATAAGTCATGACATATTTTTACGATAATAAAATATTACATTTCAGTCCCTTTTCACATTTATCGGTTCTGATGTTGATGCCTTAGTGTTCACCTGTGTCCTTGCGATCCGATCAACAAAACACTAAAATATTTATTATTACAAAATGAGAATCATATTCTCCATTGCACATTTTATACGTTTTAAATTAAACAAAAAGTAACAACTGTGGCAAAGAAACATCTGTGAAATGTAGAGTCCAAAAAAGTTCCAAAGTGGTAGTCAAAATTTAGTAGCGGTAATCTTATTTTAATTTGAATGATGAAATTCTGGAGGGCCAATAGGAGCAACGGTTAAATTAAAAACGTATTGGATATTCAAATTTTGAATGATTCAAATCCACTCTGTATATGTCGAAAAATAACATAAAAATTAAATATAACATTTTCAACATTGCTCACAATTATAAAATATCAGAAAAATGAATTACCTAAGAGAGTAATCTTTATCAGTGGCCTTGTACAAATAAATACTAATACAAATTCTAAAAATTATTAAAATGTCACGACTTTTCAAATTACCTAATATTACCATACTCTTTGAGTACTGGACTTTACACTCTTCTTATTTGAAAAATGCTATTAATAATATGGTAGTTTTACCTACCATTAAAATTCTTCTTATGTTGCCTTCCTTATCCAGAATATAAATTTGAGATAGCATCTCCTTTCGGCCGCATCTTCACTGTGCATAGGTACTTTTCCCTCCCTTTTTATCCAATTGGTAGCCCTGCTTCCTTGCCATCAGGCAGGTGGAAGCCATTTTGTTTCAATTTAGCATAAGGAAGGCAACATAATAATAGTTTTAATGGTAGGTAAAACTCCTATATTATGTAGTGCCGTTCCTTATTCAGAATATAAATTTGAGAAGTGTTTGTTATCGCCTAGTGGTAGGACGATGTCAGTTGTAATTAATCTACTGGTTTAGAAAGACCTGCTAGAGAAAAAGAATTACTTGTCGGAGTTGAAGGACCTTTTATCTCCTTTCTATAGTACCTGGAGAAGGTTTTTTCACATTGCCAATTTTCTCTCTCTAAGATGTCTTGCACTGAGTAGTTTTCAATCCAGCTCAATGATGCTATAGATTCCAACCTGACTGTTTATGTGACATAGTCAGTTTTAGAATCAAAAACTGGCCAAAGAGTAATGAAGTTCCCGGTTTCCACCAAATGATCTTGGGAACATCTTAGAAGAGTCAAGTCATGTATCCTTTGCCCTGAGGCCAGCAGTAGTATGGTAGTACAATGTCTCGAAGCTTCTAATAACATTATCGGTTTTGGCAAGTTACCCGTTAGCCAGGTGCTTACTATGCGAGGATCCCAAGTAGGGGGTTTTGGAGGTTTGTTAGTAGTATTTACAATCCCTTTCATTATCTGCTTTACCAGTGCATGACTACTTAAGCTCTCTCTATTAGCTGGATTACAAGACATAGATATAGCTGACTTGTGCAGGGCAATCGTACTAGGCACTAATCCTTCTACAATTTTAAAGTGTGCTAGGAAACGAGCAAGTTGAGTCCCTGAAGGATTTTTTGGATCAACTTTCTGTGTTGTTGTCCAGATGCTCCATCTTTTCCAGGCTTGCTTATATGTGTTTAGGGTAGAATTTCTCCAGCTCGTATGTAATAAATTTTTCTCTTCTAGGGACCAATCATATATGGATTCTTCCCACCCCCAATCAACCACAAGTCGAGATGCATGTCCTGAATCTTGGGAGGTTGTTGTGTCGATTAGGGTGTTTAGGAGATTTGGGACTTCTAGAGGAGGCGCAATGGCTTGTGCTCTCTCATCTGGTAACCAAAACACCTTGGGCCATCTGGGGATCATTAGCATGTACATTCCTAAACACTTTAACATGTGTGTCAGAACATGAGGGATGATACATGTTGGCGGAAAAACCCACGCCAGTGGGAAATGCCACGTTCTGCTAAATGCATTGGGAACTAATGCCTACCTCTCGCTTGGGTCTAGGGACACATAACTCTTCACTACATGACCTGTTCGAGATCTAAAAAGATATATTTTGAAAATGTTCTCTGTGGCAGGGGGGAGAAGATGCCACTCTGGCAATTTTGAGCCTCTCGATAGACGATCCACTAGATTGTTGTAACAGCTAGGTAGGAACTGACTCTCTATTACTGTGTTGTGCTGGTCTAGCATCCTCATTATCCGAAATGTAAGGTGTAACATGGCCACCGATCTGGTTCCTCCCTCGTTGCGGAGATATGCCAAAACAGTCTGGTTGTCCGATTGAATGAGTACCGAAGAATTCCTTAAACTCTCGTTCAGCCATTTGAACGCCTCTAAAATTATAAACATCTCTTTTTGGTTGTGAGGCTGGAGGATTGTGAATCGGAGAACATATCTCGAGATTGCTCAGCCACCAATGCAAATCTTCCTGTACTTGGGGGTTTATTTGAATTATCTTGTTGGGGAGGGATTTCCGCATTGTATTCGACTGCAGTTGCATGTGACGACAGTGAAAGCGTACCCTGGGTATCACGAAACTGGCAAAATTTAATGATCCTAGGATGGTTTGACCCCGTTTCAGGGACCGAGATTTCTCTGTCACTAGCCTTCAAAGCTTCTGGCATTTGTTCCGAGATAGGCGTTTCATGCCATATTTGATGTCCCATGTTATTCCTAGGTATTCCAGTTCTTGGGTCGGGATGGAGATACACTTGGACACGTTTGACTCCCACCCCAGGGAATTGAACAAGGTTAAAGTGTCCCTTGTCTGGATTTCCAATATTTCTCTGGACTGTGCCAGGAGAAAATCATCCAGATAAACCACGATTCAGACACCCTTTTTCCTCATGATTCCTGCAATCCAAATGGAGATGGTGGCAAATGCTTGCGGTGCACTGGCAAGGCAGAATGGCAGGCAAGCATTTGAAGGGCTTGGCCCTTGTAAAAAGAGGGAAGGAGCTTTCGATGGGATGCCTCTACAGGCATGTGAAAGTACGCTTGGGACAGATCGATTTTTATCATCCAATCGTTTGGCTGTAAAAGGGTGGAATTTTGTGATGTGATATAAAGAATAAGCGTTTTGTAATTATGTAGGTGTTGAGGCCTTTTAAGATGAAAATGGGGCGGTCTGATTCGTCGCCCTTCTTTACCAGGAACATCCGAGAGTGGAAGCCTGAGGATTGGTCTGCTAGTTCCAGAATCTCCTGGGTAAGCATTTCTGTAATTTGGGGGGTCATGTCTGAGAAAACAGGAGTTTTGAACTGCGACTGCATCCTCTGACAGTCTGACTAACGGAGACTTGGATACGAATGGGATTCGGTATCCTGAAATCATGCTCATAATGACGCTGGGTGCATGGAGCTCCTGTCATTTCTGAAGATACTCCGCTAGCCGTCCTGCTGGGAAAACGTCAATTTTTATTGGCACGACGGCGAGAGGCCTGTCCTCTTGCATTTGAGTTGGGCGGTTGGAGATTTCGTCCAGGATCTGCTTGCTAGTTACGAAATAACTCCCGGGGAAGGCCACCAACAGTGGGTCGCTTAACAAATGCAGAATCTGGCCTCACGAACGCTCCCAAGTTGTCCCTAACACTGAAACGAGCAAGTGTCGGTTGACCAGATGGGCTCGGCATTTTAAATACCTTGGATATGACAAAAAGCCCTCTTTTCAAACAGATGACTGTTGCTCGGAGGAATCTTGTATAATGATTGAGTCTTGTGCTTGTTTCTTAGCGCCTGTACGAAACGCTTACAACGGGACTCAATCACTTCCTCCCTCTTTCCACATATCTGCAGGAGGTTGTCAGAGCAGCGATTTAAGTCGCTCTGCCCCTCGAAGATGTCCTCAATCTTACCAACTAGGCTATCTGGAGTGAGCTCCTCCGACTCGCCGAAGGCCCAGTTGATGAGCACCTGGAGACTACCTCCCATTCCTTGAATGCAAAATGTGCGACGGCCGCAAGCACTCTTTCAGTTGATGCCAACTGTAATGACGACTCATTAACCGCTGCTAGTTCGCTATTTTCTTCCGTCCAGTTTCATCTGTCTCGAGCTGACGCTTGGGTTTAGAGCCAATTTCGAGGGACTCCGATACACCACGGCTCTCTGATTGCATTTGATTATCGTCAATATTGCAATTCGACATTATTTTATTTTAATTAAGGCATAAAAAACAATTCACAAAGTTTCCGTTATGTGATTGAGCGATGAAAGATTGATGTCAATTGAAACAAAATGGCTACCAATTGAATAAAAAGGGAGGGAAAAGTACCTTCGCACAGTGAAGACGCGGCCGAAAGGAGATGCTATCTCAAATTTATATTCTTGATAAGGAACGACACTACATAATATCAACTGATGAAGTAATAGAATTAAACAATTTGTGTGTCAAAAATGATAATACATACTGGAATTCCCCTGGTCTTCCACTGTGAAGTCTGTGGCCACCAGCGGTGGCACTTGTCCTTTCTGGTTGGTAACAAATACTCCACCATTATTGTTTTGGTCATCTATCATCACTTGAATCTGTTGGGAAAAGTGTACTTCATATATTCACAAAAGTAGATTTAAAAAAAGTGAGGATAATGAATGAGTACGGCTGAACCGATGTCACGGATAATTGATTTCTTCAATAATATTGATTATCATAAACAATGTTAAAAAAATGCAAGAAGCAGTTCGCAAGCTAAATACGATATGTATAAGCAGTGTTTTTTCAATATGGGAGATATATGAAGAAAGACATAAAGACAAGAAAAATGTTTTTAAATGCAGAACTCACTGGACTGGGCATCTGGTCAGGGTTGAGCCTCTTGGGAGCCTGCTGATTATACCCATATTGCCCTTGCTGTCCAGGATAGCCAGCTTGCGGTCCGGAGTATCCCGGTTGCTGCGTTCCAAATCCGGGTTGCTGCGGGGGAAATCCGGGCTGCTGCGGTGTGAATCCCGCTTGTTGAGGGGGGAAGCTGGGCTGTTGGGCGGGGAATCCCGGTTGTTGCGGGGGAAAACCTGGCTGTTGCGGGGGGAATCCGGGCTGTTGAGAGGGGAATCCGGGTTGTTGCGTAGGGAATCCGGGCTGTTGTGGAGAGAATCCGGGCTGCTGGGGTTGGAAATTAGACTGTTGTTGGGGGAACCCGGGCTGTTGAGGAGGGAAACTAGGCTGTTGCGCAGGGAAGCCGGGTTGTTGAGGTGGAAAACTGGATGGTTGAGGGAATCCAGGCTGTTGCGGGGAAAGACCAGGTGCTTGAGAGGGAAAACCGGGTTGTTGGTTAGTAAAACCTTGCGGTTGATTTTGGAACCCAGGTTGTTGCACCGTCTGGGCCGGTTTCTGATATTGCTGCCCTGGGAGGGGTGGCATGTGCGGACCCTGGGATGTATTCTGCGTCTGCATTGGAGGCATCCCTTGCTTGGATGGTACGGCTTGTCCTGGAAAGTTGGATGTTCCCTGACTGAACTGTCCTTGTGGTGCCTGGAACTGCGCATTTTGCGGCGCACCCGCTTGGCTCTGAGGCGGATAGTTTGGTCGGTTATGGAGCGGCGGCTGTGTCCTCTGCTGATTATTTGCTCCAAGAGTCGGCGGCAGAGGTTGCTGCTGCATCTGACTAGTAGGGGGCATTTGCTGTGGCTGAGATGGTGCCTGCCCAGGCTGGCCAGGTGCCAGGGGTAGTTGGTGTGAGCTGAAGTTGGAATGGGGTCTTTGCACATTGCTCGCATTGCTGACTGGTGAGAATTGAGACTGCGTGGAGGGTGGACCATTCTGCTCAGTTTGTAAGGGAGATGTGGTCGGTCTAGAAACCGGTGGTTGTCCCTGGCTAGGCAGCGCACCAGATGGCTGCTGTGCCTGTCCTGGTGGTAGTTGCCCCGGAGTCATTTGCCTGGAAGGCAACTGATTGGAAGAAAGTTGACCAGATTGGAATTGGCCCAGCGTCCCTTGACTCGGTGGCAATTGATTTGCAGGTGCTTGACCTGGTGGCTGTTGACTCGGCGGAGTCGGTCCAGGTGGTAAAAGACTCGGTGTCATCTGTCTGGGTGGAAATTGACTCGGGGGCATCTGTCCGGAGGGTAATTGCCCTTGCGGCGCTTGTCTGGGGGGTAACTGGCCAGGCGGCAACTGGCTGGGTGGCAACTGCCCCTGCGGAACTTGACTCGGTGGCATCTGTCCCGGTGAATATTGGCCTGGTGGCATTTGCCTAGATGGCATGTGCCCCGGAGGCATTTGTCCCGGTGGCATCTGACCAGGCGGAAACTGCCCCGGTGGCAACTGCCTAGGGGGTGACTGTTGGTACTGCCCCGAAGGTCCATTGGAGAAGGGCCCATTTTGTTGGGGCGGCTGCTGCTGTTCCAGACTCAGATTCTGCATCTTGTGTGCAAAATTGGCATTGATCTGGTTGGCATTGGATGCCCCATTGAGACCGTGGGGGACGAAGGCCGATGATGGGGGTGCGGGGTTGTTGTTGAAGGCCGGCGGGGGACCGGCCATGAATTGGGGGTTCATAGCGGTGGTCGGCAAAGGTCAATCCTGTCCGGCTAGAAAGAAATATACAATTTTTATTAATAAGTTCAAACCCATATTGTTATAACCCACAATATAAATTGTAAAAATTCATCTATCATTACCTTTTTTATTGGAATTAATTTTGAAACATTGACATCCCTAATCTTGCAAGTCTCTTCTTCAAGCCCTGTTAAAGGAAACATTTGGAAGCATATAGATTATGCTGAAAACAAATTCTGCCTCTATCATTGAACCAACTGTTGGACAGAGAACTAATCAATTATGCCAATTGCCTATTTCACTGAGACTCCCAATTAACATATCCGCCTATCATTTCATTTTACAATTAGTGGCTCTTTTGCAATAACCATAATAAACAAACAAAAAGCAGCAATAAACAGAAATAATATATTTTTCAATGACAATACAATTAAATGTGAAGCACCCTAAAGCAGCTAACTAGACAAGCCAACATTCTCCAGACCTTTTGACGTAAATATTCTCCCTGGATGCCCAAATAATTTTTAATTTCTCTCTATGCCTGTTAATCCTCTTAATTTACGTTATTTCTTCTAATGCCAAATAATTTTAAATTTCTCATTAGGTATTTTTAATAAGTATTATTATATACTCAATAAAAATTCTATAAAATAGTTATTTGATTACTATTAATAGAAGAAAATAATTAGAAATCAGATCAATAATGTCAGTTGAATTGATTCATAGTTAACCTGATAAAATTTATTTTTCCCAAATATATAAATATACACTTTAAAAATGTTACTTAAGCCTGCTGAGTGTTTATTTTGTCAATATATGGTTTTGGAACGAATTTAAAACCTAAAACTGATAAAATGAAGTTAAGTATAATTATTTTTAGGTTTCAGCAAATGGTGATTTAATTTTCCTGGTCTGAATACATTCAGTGGTGCAGCTAAGAGTTCTATGTGTGTCATGCAGCTGAGAGTTCATTTATAAAAAAAGCTCAAGGATCCTGATTGTACAGTTATAACAGAATACCTTGAATGTGTGGTTTGTAAACATGTGGTCTTGCAAACCTAAACATATAATACCACACTTGAACTCCGACCTTATGAACAACTAGTTTACAACATCTGCATGGTTGTCAATCAACGTTAACAGCTAGAAATACCCCTTAAATATGTGTGGCTCTCCTTTCTTCTGGTGACCCTTCTTAGAAAAATAGACAATATATTTAAGTTCGTATTGAGCGCGTATTGAGCAAATGATAAACAGAATGAAAAATTGATTTCTCGATTTGACGGTTTTACGAAGCAAGATGGAGTTAATTGACAAAAAGAGAGTTCAGTCAGTTGCAAAACATTAGAGAACCTAGTATTTGTTCTGTTAAAAAATCAGTCAATTATTGATTAAAAACTTATTATTCTCTTCAAAGCCAAGCACTGGGAGCAAGAAAAATGCTTAGTTAATAAGTATATAAAAAATTTAATATGGTTTTAAAATTTCCATTTATTTAATTATTTTTACATTCTTATATATTCAATATGGAATAAAATATGTATAAATTTGAACGAGCTACAACATATAAGTTCAAAAATTTGTCATCAACCTACTCAGTTGGTGTGGCGAAACTGGATAAAGTGTTTCCTCAGATAGGAAAAGGTTCAGGTTCAAATCCCAGTAGCAACTAAAATATTTTTTAGATATTTTTCTAGTTGATTCCTTTAATTTGTATTAAGTTTTTAAAATTTCAATAAATTCTGTACATGTACATTTTTCATGCTTTAGAATGAAATTCTTCTTTTTATAGGACGCTCAACAGCTACGATCAGCAAGGGAAATCTGCGCTTATTTTTGGTGATAAAAATGAATGAAAAATACATGTACACAAAAAAGTATGTAGTTCACAAACAGTTTTGTAGGAAAGAATTATGATTTATAATATACTATAATATTTATAATATACTGAGGGTTCACCATGCTGCCGCTATCTGAACACTTAACTCCTTGAGATAAAAATATTTTCGAGGATAGAATCTGAAGACAAAAAAAAAACTGGTTCCATAAATGTATTTTGAAATAATCTAGTTAAACAAGGAAATCTCCACGTTACGTTTTTATTATCAAAGAAATACGAGAGTATTTATATAATTGCTCTTATCTTCTACAAGCAGGAATACTAAGCCAGAAAGCAATAAAGTAAATTATAAACAGATAAATCTTATTACTTCATTTTGGTAGTCAACAATCAAATCATGATTTATTAAATGAATTTTTGATTAATGATTTACCAAAGGAATGTGTGAACTTAAATTTAAAAATACAATACGTTGGGTAAAAACTGTCACCAATTAGTTAAATAAGATATTCGCATGAGACTTGCGCTACGTCAACTCGCCGACCCTCACCCGCACCTTCCCTGCCAGATACATCTATTTCTTTTTATGGAAGAAACCAGTTCGCGAGGAAAGTAATTTTAATCCAGAAAAAAGTGACATGTCATATACAAGATGTTGAAATTGAAAGTGAAAACGTAACGCTTGGAGAAGACGCTAAATATCATAAACCGACCGGGCTATTCGTATTATAACATCTACTTTGTATAATAGTTTTTCTAATTATCAAATTGTGCAATACTTTGGACACATCGCGGAGAAATCCGGGTCAAAAACTCGAATTGTACTGACAGAGCTCGAGAGGTGTAACCAGTCTAATTGAGTTTTTAAATTACATACGTCGAATTTACTTGGTTTTTTTTTTGTGCGTGTTAAGAATAATATTTGGAAGGTTTACCTGAAATCTGGAGGGTCTCCGTGGCTCACAAATATATGAAAATAATAAACAAACAGACAAAATGACACGAGAATAACATTCGGGCCACGTATTCTTGGCAGTGTTGCCAAAGTAAATGTTCGATGTGGAATTCGAGTTTTGTGGTTGACAGAATACATAAAAATTGAAAATAGCTACGGCGGTTCCTACCTAAGCTTGACGTACGTCTCGGTTGATCGTTTTTATTCGGGATTCCTAATAATTTCATCTCGAAAGTTTTATATACCTACATATGTATCTATTTAGTTCGGTTGCCTTGCAAAGGCGGCGGTAAACATGATAATTAGATGAAGCGATAGATCATGACTTATTTTATCAGTTTTACACCTCCCATCCCACATTCGACAATCGTTTGGAATTTGCTTTCTAAATTTATGGCAAGCCTATTCCTAACCTATCTTTTTGAAATACTATAAATTAGCAGTGTGAATTTTTAATTAAAAATAATTTTAGTTAAAAATGATTATAGTAATATTATACTTTTTAGCAACTTATTAGAACAAATGGGATAAGCAAAAGAAACACATAAAAAAGGTTTTTTCGAAAGAACAAATAAAACATTTAATTAAAAATACTATTTATACGCAAATGTCTAGCAATGCATTTCTCCAAAATAAAATGCCTCTAAAAGAATGCGATCAAAACCAAAATGTTAAAAGATGCACAATATTTCTGATAAAATGATTTTTTTAAATTGCAACCAACTCTGTAAAACTTAGTTAAATAAGATTGGATAAGATATTTGAATTTCACCCACCAAAAAAAATAAAAATATTGTTACATAATATAGTGGTGCCCAATAAGAAATTCTTAAATATACGCAGACAAAAACAATGTGGCGATTTCCCTATCTCGTGCGCTCGCGTTTGTAAAAGCTCCCAGCAGTCATTATTTAATGTTTTTTCTTGATGTGCTTACCTGTTTTATATTGACATTGAAAATTAAATTAACATTGTCATATTATATATTACTTCTAAAATTTTAAAAATATTTTATCGGACATATTAAATTTAAAAATTGGTGTTACAAATTGTGGCGTAATCGACATATACGATGCGCATTATGGATAAACCCAGCTGTAGGGACTACAGATAAAATAAAATCTCCGACGGGCTACTTAGTTTTTAATAGTTATTTGTAAATATAATTAAGTGTTTTTCAGAGGTGCAAAAGGATAGATAGTAGGTATTAACATCGATCGCAGCGATATTTACACAAAATGATATAAATATTTTCCAACGCGTTTTTATTTATTGTATGAAAGGCTCCACGTTGATTGAAAAAATTTAAAATATGTTCTGTACAAGTAATTAAGTACTCGAAATAGTGATTTGCGGATGCGCGGCGGACAGCTAACCTAAAATCTCTCATTGACTACATACAATCACGGCGATTCTCCGCGGGAATAGGCAGAGAGATCTAAAAAGTGTTCTAAACAATTTTTACCCCATACACGTACGTTTTCTATTTTTAAAATTTATCAATTTTTTCGTACAAATATACTATTATATGTACCTACACAATTATTTTGGATGTCTACAGCCATAATTCCGAGAAACCAAATGTCTAAATATTCAAGTACTAAAAATAATACAGTTTACCTAAATCCTACGTGAAAATTTGAGTGAATTTTTGTGATGGACGTGTCAGTTTATTTTGATGGGAGCACTAATACTTTTTATTGAACATTCACCTTTTAATCTTCATCTTCTGGATGTCCTATATTTTCGTAAATGGGATGTTACCCACCATTCTGCCAAACATCTCCCAGGCCTCTACCATCCTGAAGAGCTTCTCCACGTTTCCAGCAAATTGGTGAATATTTCTCAGCCAGGAGAACCTACACCTCTTCAGCCTTGTACTCCTTATTTCACGACCAACTTGGGTATGGCATAGCATTTTTTATTATGAAGCATGTGTATAAGTATAAGGCATGCAGTTTTTTTTTAATCCTTATTGTACTTTCTGAGCCTGCTCATTACATTCTCGTTGCACTGTCCAGGCATTCTCACATTTCAAAAGCTTCGATTTTAATAAGGAAAACACATTCTTATTGTGAATTGTAATTATTCAGAACATAGGTTTGTGATATTTAAATACAAATTAAATATATTAATTAGAAAGATTGAAATCAATTTTATCGAAAAATTTGTTGTTGTTACCGGGATTTGAACCTGGATCTCTTCCAATCCAAGGAACATGGATTATCCGATTATGCCATACCAACACAATGGATTGAAAACAAATTTTCGCACCTATATGTTACATTTTTCAAATGAATACATCTATCATTCCATTATTTGAAAGCCATCTACACTACACTACTTTGTTTTTACAGAATCTCAAATACCTTTGAGTAAACCGATAGAAGATGCCAGAATTAACAATTCATTTTTATTAAATTTTGGACACATTATTAAGGAGAACACATTCTTATTGTGAAGTTGTAATTTATAATATATAAGTTGTATCAATGTGTCCAAAATTTAATAAAAATGAATTGTTAATTCTGACATCTCCTATCAGTTTACTCAAAGGTATTTGGGATTTCATAAAAACAAAGTAAATGGCTTTCAAATAATGGAACAATAGATGTAATAATTTGAAAACTGTAACATATAGGTTAGAAAATTTGTCGTCAATCCACTGTTTTAGTATAGCATAATCGGATAATGCACATACTCCGGATTGCAAAAAATCCAGGTTTGAATCCCAGAAGCAGCTTCGATTTTGTTTATAGAGCTTGTTTCCTGTGCAGAAGTCTCACATGTGTAGAGAAGAATCCTTTATAAAGTCATTCACACCGTCAACAATAGATTTAACACTCTGCTGCACATCAATGAAGACATCACAATGTAGACTTTTAATATAATGTATTCATTGAGTTTTTTTCTTTTCTTACAACGTGTTGCTATATTTAAAAAAGGTCAGTCATAAAATATCTGAAGCATCTTTGACCATATAAGACACCTAAGTGTTTTGGGGATTTTAAAGCATTTTTAGTTGTGTGTGACTATTTACTGTATTTTTATTTAAAACATCCTTAACATTTCTAATTTAATTTTGATTGGTAATAACTGCAAATAAATACATGAAATGAAAATCTTGCTTTCAAAAAGAGTTTACTGCAATTTTAAAATTAACTAACTCACTTGCCATCTGGTGTTTCTCTGCAGAGGTAGGGCAGAGAGGACAGAACTTTACACTATTATGTCTTGGTGTACTATTCTTGCCACAACTTTTCATACATTCTTTCATGCATGTTTTTCTGCTGCTGAAGTTTTTAACACAACCATTCTTCAATATCTGATCTACCCGATCATACCAGGGCTTTGGCGGACGCCTTGTTACCTTCAACACGTTTTTATACTTCTACAGAGCTTATTATATTATAAAGTATTATAACATTTTCTTAGTGGATGTAAAAAAAGTTTTTTTCATACATTTTTTTTTGAAAATCAGTAAATGTTTTTCTGTTACTAATTTCACTATGAAAATGTAACTGATTATACTTCAAAAATCGAGAGTAATTGGCACAAAATACCAGTGATAATATAATATGTTGGAAATAACACAAGCAAGCAAATTCATTATAGAAAAGCTATTAAATGAGGTTCGACAAATGCTTTATATGGATGGGTAACCGCAACACAGAATCAAATGCCAGCCTGATTGTTTATATGCAAGAGTTGCACTATTTTAATAGGTTTTTTCTTGTCTTATTGTAGTGTAAAAATTTAATTTACAATTCATGTTTTAAAATAAAACATTTAATTGCTGTAAACATAAATGAAAAAAAAGTAAATAAAAACATTTAAAAATAATAATAATAATATGAGTAAAATTGATTAAATCTGATGATGAAAGTTATGTTAGCAATTAGAAGAGGATGTTTGATTTATTTTAACAGTGCGTCCCACGCGAGAGCCAATGGCACTTTTATTGTTAGTTTTTGGTCAGGTGTCCACTGCTATTTATGCTGAATGCGAAATATATATTTTATTTGTTTTAGCTTCAATTTAAGATGTTGACTTATTATCAGCAGGGTCGAATAATGTACTTCAAGGCTCTAAGCGAGGTCTATAGTATAAATGGTTCAAACAAATATTCTCTTTGCTTGGAGAGATGTTGAACCAACCGATAGGAAACATTTTACCAATCTTGCGTGTGTCAAGACTCGATCAACATGCTCAGTTTACATGTTCGGCTGCATAAGAGAAGTTTTTCATGAAATAGTTTGATGTAAAAGTTTCGTAGTTTTAAATATAATAAATATATTATGTTTATGCTGTGAATAACTCCACGGACTTAGTATAAATAGTGAATGAAACGTTAGAAATTCTTAAAAAAATTATATTTCTATCATTTATTAACAAATTTAGTAGATATAAATTGGGAAATACATACTCTCCAAATAAATTTCTGTCAAAAAATATTTTTAACAAAACAATTGAACAAATTAATATAATATTGTCAGTGAGTTCATTATACTTTTTAAATGTCATATTATTTATAATATTCTCTATTTGTTGTCAGTTTGGTGCGAGAACTAATTAATAGAAAAATTGTATGACAGCGTTCCAATAGTTGCAATATTCCTGTGTGTAGTTGAAAGATTTATTTTGTATTTAAAAAATATTAAAATATCTTGCACCAAGCTGACAGTACACATTACTTCAAGTGATATGAGTCCTATAGATATAAAAATAACACTTTTACACTACATATTATATTATGATTTAAAAAATTATATAATTGTTTTAGCAATTAGAAGACATACAAATATTTCATAAATATTTAAAAACATTAATTACGAGGACCAAACAAAACAAATAACTTGAAAATATTTTACATTACAGAGATCCATCGAGGAATCTCAGGCAAGTGTACTTATTGTTAATTGGCACTTATTTTAGAGTTGCACAAAATGAACTACTGAGCATCGCAACGTTAATCAAAAACAATTGAAACCTAGAAATGGTTTTAATCTTTTGAAATCTTTTTTTTTTTCAAAACAGGAAAGCTAGATATTTTGATATATTATTATTGCAACACTCGTTTACAATACTTCAATACAAATTAAATATTGAAACCGATTGCATATAATAATGTGATATTTACTTTTAACAAACTAAAATGGTTGACAAATAACAAATAGTCTTAAATTGATCTGTAAAACTTTTATAAAATATTTTTCAGAATTTTCTCTATAATTTGTTAGATTGAATAATTTTCATTGAAAAAAGTTACTTAGTTTATTTTATTTGCATAGATGACAGGCTGCACACCGACCCATGGTGTTATAAAATTATAAAATATGCAATGATAAAAAAGATCTTACATACTCGTACGTAATGTATAAACTCTGGTAACATTGTTTAGATTATCAAATACAAGAATTACTTTAATGTAATTATAAATTAGTTAAATATTAATATGGCTCATTGTGTTAATTGCACAAAATACTGGTTATAATATTTAGTAGTGCGCTTGCTTGCTCCGCTCGCTCCGTGTCTGCCAATTGTCCAAACCCTCAAATGCAAAAAATTATTAAAGTGGGGAAATATTATGTTGTTTCATAATTATCATATAATTGATATCCAATGCTTAAGGAATTAAATAGGATTAGTATACTTTTGTTAGAAATCTCAATTATCCAAATATGGGTTACAACAGTTGGCTTTGACATCCTCAACAGATTTGTATTTGTAAAAAAACTAAATTCTAAATTTCTATTGCAAAATCCTTAATAATATTTATAATCATGAGTATAATCAATTCCTTACAAATTGAGGTTGGATAACAGTTTTAGTTTGAATATATTATGGAACTATTTAATGGCAATATTCATCTCAGGAGATTACAGACACTTCTTACTTTATGTTTATATTATTCTAATAAAAGAGATTGTTTTATACACAATACAAAAAGAGAAGCAAGATCTACACTTGTCGGTGTCAAATGTAAATATGGATTACCTTATAATGACTTGTGGGTGACGTCAGACTTGTTTTACATCTGACATGGACATTACGAGATCCAAATTCCTCTTACGCAATGATTATTCTGTTTGCAGTGGAACAGATTTAGCACCGAGAATGTTAAGAAAGTAGACAGACTACATGGTACAGTTTACAATAATGGTAAGTGAGTTGTGTTAGAGCAGGACGCACGGCATGGCGCAGCACAGAGGGAGACAAACTGGAACGACAGCGCCGCCGGAGGATGACTTGGATTTGCTGCTTGACTCGGCCTCATACTTGTAGTTGCCCTTTGCTTTCATGTAGCCACCCTGGACAGATATATTTAAGGTTAGTTTATGTGAATTTATTCTACGTTATTATATTATTTTTAAATATGTAGTCACAGCAGACTTATTCCTAGTTCCTCATTAGTGAGGTAAAATATATAACATGTATAGTCCAAACGTCACGTATGTAACACAATATTAGCTAATGAGCTTGAATTATTCACATTAATAATTTGCCTCGTTAATGCTAAAGCTGGAATAACCCCGCTGCTCTCACATCAGAACCGGTGAGATTAAAAAATATTATATACATATATATATATATATCTGCTATTTTATTGTATTATGGCACCTGCTACAACACTATATGGTGCTGATCTGTTTGAGGAGCGAAGATAATAGTGAAATATACAAGATGGATAGCCATATATGGAAGTAAAAGTATAAATATTAATATTCAATAACTTTAACAACTGCAGCAGTGTTGACTAATATTAAATTAACACAATTGTATTAAAATAATTCGGATTCAGGAGAAGAGAAGAGAAACTGTAGCAGAATTCTTTTTTAGTTCAGTTGAGTAAAATTAATATCGTAATAAATCTCTAGATATTGGAGCAGATGTATCTAGAATATTAAAAATAAATTAATGTTACTGATACTAACTCCAGCTTGTTGGTAGGCTGCGGCTTCATCCTTACGGGCGAACGTCTCGTGTCCAGGTGGGTAGTACACTGCGGGACCCGCAATGTTCTTGCTCAGGGACAGAGCCTTCTACAATATCAAATATGGTTAGATCATCATTTATAATATTTAAGTTCTTAAAGACACTCTTAACCTGTTTGGGGCCATAAATGCGCAAATGCGCAAAACTTTTCATGACGCATCAGGCCAAGGACACGCAAACACGTACACACTGTTCGATCTTAAATACGCATGAAGAATCACAATTTTCAACACGTCGCCTATTCAAAATTGTACTGTCATCTATTGAGATGATCCTAAGCTTCACAATATTTCTGAAATCTTTCAATCTTGTAAAATCTGTAATTTATCGATGTGCTTCATTTGACATCTGCCAGAGATTGCTATGGTTGGCACTAAATAAGTTTTTTTTAAGGGGATTTTGCGAATCGTCCAATTCAATTTGTATTGTTTTCATTGGTGCGATTTTTAGCTTGAATTTGTTTCCGATTATATTCAATATACGTCAGTTTTTTTGTAAAATTGTATTTTGAGTGTATTGTGGGTGAATCAATCTATCTAATGTGTCTATAAAATTCACTTTTTTTTTATGTTGCCGATTTTGACTGACTTTCTGTGTTTGACTTTGTTTCTTTGTTTTCTCTATATGAGTTTTTTAATATTTCTTTTGGTGACTTAATATTAAAAAATAAGTTTAAAAAAATGTGTAATTGTGATAACCCTGTTCTATATTTTCTTAAAAGATTTTGATAAGATTTTCATGAAAAAAAAACTAACCTAATTATATTGACTAGATGACCTAACTGGATAACCTAATTATTTGGTAAGTTTTTACACTTTTCTACCATATTGTATTTATTTTTATTGTTTTTTATTAAATTTATGTTATGGAAAAATGGCTGGCCTACAAGTGTCTCCCATAATAAATAAATCTGGTATTCAAAAGGTTAAATTATGCTTTGCGGTATTATTTATAAAGTGGTTTAACGCTTAGCTGAACAGTATCATAAACTAGTGTGTGGTTATAATTGTGAGAAACTTGCACAATTCATCCGCCACTGCTTAGATGTATCGTATTAAAATGAAATATTTCGATTATTCCCTCGCTTAGACCATTGGATATTTCAAAATACTACCTAGTCGACCGTGGATATTCAGAGTCGGTCGGGGACGGCAGATGTATTGAGAAAAAATATTTCAAAAATCATTCGTGGGAACTGAGAGTTCAAGTATTACTGCAGATTCTGCTAGGGTTAATGCATTTTTATATTTATATTTGCAAGAATGTACGCACGGATTACAAACTGCATGTTGCGAAGATTCTCATCCGCAGCAGATGGCAATCAATATGAATTTTCTAACTATTCTTTACTATGCAATATCTACTGCTGCATCCTTTACAATACCATGTAATATTGATAAATGAAATCCATTATTTAACATTTTTCACACGAGGATTGACAATTAAGTAAATAGAATAGAGTTTGGTCAGTTTTTTTCGATAAAAGTGACATCATTCAATTTGTTCCCAAAGAATAAACAATTTTAAGATTATTTGAATAAATTAATATTGTTACACTTTTTTGTGTGACGTGCTACATCTCTATGAAAGAAAACTCTTGTTTATTAATTATCAGAACATACAATAGTTCTTGTAAAAAATAACATCTATTTGTGAAGACCTACAAATCGTTTACTGTGAAAGAAGTTAATATTATTATTATTATGGCAAATTTCTGTGGTCAATTCATCAGCTAATTCTGAACTCTGCATTGCTAGCTTTGCGTTATTAGTTTAATAAGAACTGGTCTTTAGGGTTATTATTATGTATGTTTATTACCGATTAATATTTTCCAAGTCTGATAATTATTTTAGTGGAGCATGTGCAAGGATGAGACATGAACAAGCTGACTACGATTCATCGCCGAATGTATTTTGTATGCAGAGTAAAACAATGCGACTGACACATGCCAACATTCACCGACAAATCTCTAAGACGAGAGATTAAAGTTTTATCTGTATCATGCATCATGAAGATTCAATATCAAACCTAATAAAAAGTATAATCATATTAAATAGCCAATTTTTTATAAATCATGTAAGTGTCTTGTAGCAATGAAGGATGCTGTACCTGATCCTGGGCCTTGCTGGCCTGAGTCTGCACAGCCGCCTTCTCGTGACTGAGTCCATTAACTGCGCCTCCGGGGCCTCGTGCCGGGTTGGGACGCTTGCGGAGGTCATTCTCCGGAGGGTAGTTCTGTAACACAACAATTATGTATTATAATTGTACATATAAAACATAACGGCACGTGCCCGTAGATACTAGTATTAATGTAATGGGAATCAGAGTTAGCAAACTGTTGGTTGGCGACCATATTGCAGTATGTTGATTTATCCTGTATAGGATCACTAACATTTTAGACAATGAGGTTACACAGCCAAGTTAATTTATTTCTACCTACGCCGCTGTTGCCTTTTATCTTCCACATCATAATGAGTTCTAAAATATCATATTTTTTATTGCACACCGGAGAAGGCAGTTTTCCTTGCTAGTCGTTATTAGTTCTCTTGACTTATTTAAGTGTTTTAATATAACAGTAATGTGATCAATCCAGGTCCTACCAGTTATATCGGTAAAGTAATGTTTTTTATATTTTCATCTCTAGCGCACAAATAATAGAATTGGTCCATAAAATTGGACAAACTATTTTTTATGCGCACACCGTGATCCATAATTAGAGGAAACATTGTAACCACGAAAAATAATTTCAGAAGAAGCTCCATTATCTGGATTAATTAAGGGTTACATGGTCCGGATAACAAAAATGATCTATCGTGAATACTTTAATCGAAATATAACTTCACATACCTTTGTACATGACATAATATTAATATTTAAAACTAGTCTTTCTGGAAGCTGCCAAATTAAGTATACTTTTGAGTTACCTTGAGTCAAATTCTTCCTGTCACCTCCACCGCCACCTCGTAGCAACATTCAATCACTTAAATACTGTAGAATGTGTAGGACCAATATTGTTCATCCATTCAATATCAACATTTTGTTCCATGATTTATTCAATGTTGACACATCTACAGAATTCCAACACTCTGGTGACATAAACCAATAGTTCTTTAAATCAATTTTCTATTATACCCTTGTTACAGCCGCATCTCACGTATTACTTTAATTATTTTCGGTGCGAAATTAAAATATTTGAATATTGCAGTGTACGGGCCACACGCCTGGCGACATTAACCCCTCCTCTCCCCGCTTCTAAACAGGTGTTAGTGGCCGTGATGGGTTGCTGCCCAGGCTGTGGATGCTCTTTCACTGTTTGCTCGTCCTGCGCTCCGGATCAAAATCTGCCCCTGGGGTGCCGCTAGTTTGCGGGCAGCTCCTCGGTGACTGCCATTTTGCCCCTAGTCGAAGGCGATAGGAAGTTGCGACGTGCCTCCTGGAAGGCAACCCCGTCTTGGACATAAGATATTCCCACCGCTCACACTCGAGGATTGTAGGCCATTCATCTCGAGATGACTGAATGTGGCCGTGGAGACCATGTGGTAAAAGCGCGTGACCCGAGCAAAGCTGCAGAGCCCGCGCCTTTGAACTGGACCAGGGGCGGGCTCCAAACGCAGCTTGTCACACGCGCCCGCACGTGGTTATGTTACGTGGCCACATGTGCGAATATTAACAAAACAGTGAGTGTGTGTGGAGTGGAAAAAACAATTAAAACAATCAGTGCGTCCGCATTTTATTTAAGGTTAGATAAGAATTTCCCTTTTTTTGTGTGTAAATAATTATGTAAAGTTGTTAATTTTATTTACTATCTATAAGTGGCGTAACTACGCCAATGCAGTACATTGGGGCCCACATTAGGCAAGGGCCCAAGCTGCCGCCTGTCCTACAGTTCTTTTGGTAACGATATTATTCCATATTATCAATAAAATCGATTAATAAAATGTATTAAGAGAATATTATTGGTGTAAACAGTAAATTTCAGCTAATGCGTTGGGTTGGGGACCAGATCATGGCTGTAAAATGAAGGGCTAAAAACACACTTGTTTTTTTTATTAAAGTATTAATATTTTAGAAAATTTTGTTCCTAATATTTAATGGACTAAACTGCGTGTTACTTAATATGCTTACATCTTATATATAATACATATATACAAGAGGCCCCTTTTCAATTTTGTATTGAGGCCTAATTTTTGTAATTACTCTACTTATATTTATAATAATTCCAAATTGCTTCTGAAATAATATTATTAGTGATTACGATGGAGAATGTCTCACCTCGTGTCCTGGGAAGTCAGCCAGCAAGTCGTTTAGCCTCTTGGGCGGTTCCTGCATGCGCGGGGCCGGGCTCTCTGTGCGAGGGAAGGGCGATGGCGTTCCGCGGCGGCCGTCCACGGGGAAGGGCGAGGGGGACGGGCCCCCGGGTGGGCCTCCATCATTGGACGAGTTGTACGTGTAGTTAGTGGTAGTGTACTTGTACACGGTGCCCTGAAAGAACAAATGAGATTTGGAACTGCGGGAATTCATGAAATCATTTATGGCTATTTTTAAAATCCAATTTATTTATGTTAAACACTTTTTGAATTGAATAATATCAAATAATAGTAGGCAACTGGTGATCTGGTGTTTTGGGGTTAGAGTCTCATTCCAGGAAACCTCAAAGTTAGTCCTATTTTCATAGCACAAGCTTAGTTTGAAAAATTAAGAATATTTATGTGACATGTATTCCATCTTTATTTTATTTTTCAATGTAGTATTATTTGAAAGACACTGCCGTTGTACGTTGACAGCTAATCTGACACGTTTGTAAATTGAAGAGTGATTTATTGATACGGCCCGAGTCAAACAATATTACTTCATATTACAAAATGAAATTTTTTTGACAATACTTTTTAAAAAACATTATTCCAATCTGTAATGGATTCTGAAAGATTAAATAAAACTGAATTTTAAAGTAACAAAATTAAGTTATTCAATTGCAGCTTTCTGTAAAGAGTTTTTCAAGGGGTGTTCTCTCCAATTTGTTAGTTACTCATACGCATGCATGCAACAAGAGTGAACTAAATTAGCAGTCCAATTTTTCTAGCAAAAAATCACATGGCAATGGCATCATTGTAGTGACCTTACTAATTATAAACAAGGTTAGACCTCATGCTTAATTTTTGTATACTTCTGGCAATGACTTTAATCTTAATCACTGTATTTTGACACATACTCACCCATACAAGTTCATATATAAAAATCAATAAATGATTTAGTTAATTTTTCCTTTACCATTAAGGGTGACTTGCAATAATAATTAAAATTTTCGCGTTTTTTACGAAAATGTGGGTTTTTATTATTCATTTATATCAAAAGTTATTCAATAGATTAGACTTTTTTTTCAACTATTACTTAGATTGGACCTTTACATTAATATAAAACTAATAAACTGAAAGTTATTTGGCGTAATTAAGATAATAAAAATATTATAAGAAAGACCGCGACCATTAGATGCATTTTAGATATGGTACGAAATTGAGCTAAATACGCAAAATTAATGTATAAACGAAATACATTTTCTTATAATCTTGAAGCCAAGATTACGGAGACAAATTTGTAGGAAACCAAATTAGCAAAATGTTAAAAATGAATAGAGTTATAAATCAATCAATTTGCAGTACATTTGATGAATTTTTAACATTTTAAAAATACTTTGTTTTAGTAAAAACATACGTTTTTAAATAATAAACTATATTTACTCACATGCTTTGAGCCTTGAACTACTATTCAAAACTAAGTTTAATATCAGAATGTCAATAATCATTTTTTAAATAATATATTTCCAGTCTTATGTAACAAGATAATTTTAATTATATCTTTTATTTTAATACGCCGTGTAAACCGGCCACGGCGGTCGTGAATCTCGCGCTCTGTTAGATTTTAATTAAATTTGCCTATAAAACACATTTTAATACAAATTTTGACGACAATATTAATGAATATTATACTTATTCTCGATACCAATTGCTTATTTTTGTAAATTATATGGTTTTGAGATGTTTTTATACGAAAACAGATTATAATTTTGACATTTCAACATAAAACATGTGTCAACCGTTCGGAGCATTTTAGAATCTCACTGCGCACGCGCGGCCAGAATTGTAAAATAATTAACTATTAGCCTCATCTTGAAAGGGTATGCAAAATTCAAAAATATCTCGAAATTCAAACTGGAAAAATGAAAGTTGCCTCTTAAACAGTTTTCAGTTTTTATTAAATTACACTTTTTATGGAATTTACTTAAATATTCAAATAATGTCGAATATCTGAAATTACAGCAATAATAAAAAATTTGCTACTTTTATATGTTCGTATTTTGTTTCCAAAAGGTTTCACAATTTTTTAATATAGAAAAACCTCGTTAAAATGAACCCCATTATACCGAAAAATGACATATATTGAAAAATAAAAATAAATTAATTCCCTATAATCAATTTTTCATACAAAAATTAATTTATATAACAAAATTTCGTTAATATGTACAATGAATTTTTTTTGTCCCGTACGAAAAAATACTGATACATTACGTAAATATATAACGAAAAAAAATTTTTTACAACAAAAATATTTTGAAATATATTCGGCCGTTTACGGTCATGTTCGTCAATTATTAGGTATATTGACTTAGCGCAGCGGGTCAGTCGGCGCAGTTGTAAAACTTCTTGGGATCACAACAGGCCATTATAAAGCCATTTGGCATAATCTCCACCCTGCCCAAGGTTGTATTTATTGCCGATTGTTAAAATAGGTTATAATGGCACCCTTCTCACGCTCTGAGGCGTACACGTGTTCACGCCTCTAAAAATGAGTCTTATCTAGACCGGCTAGCAAAGCTCGAGATACCTACAATTCTGCGCATTATTATCTTCAATCTTCACTTCTTATCTTCATTATCATGGTCAACTTATGTCATTTTTTACATTATAACTGAACATTTACATCGATTCCAATGAACGGAAATATTGCGTACGACATTTTCGTTAATGTGTTTATTTGACAATTGTTTTCGTGTGTTTGTTTACCGACATTTATTCTTTAAAGTATATTTTTTAATATTTTGTGGAACCCTAAAATGGCTTCTGGTCGTGATAATTCCCGCAAAATTTTAACTCTCGACAAAAATCTGTAATTCCGAATTCGTCTCTCTAAGATTTAAAGAAATAGGATGATCGATTGACCAATGTGAAACTCTCAATGCTTGTAGCGGTTCTATAATTAAACACAGTTAACATTGACTTGTTTTATATTTACATGGACGTTTTAGGTTATCTTATATTGTTTCGTAAAATGTTTTTAATCTAATTTCTTAATTATTATCCATTTGATAATCTGTTAAAACAACAAAACTAAATAGATTATTTAGTTTTCTTTATACAGAAAATCCTACATTGTTTGCAAAATACCTTATTGTATTATATTCCATATTAAACTGACAATGGGTGTCTTGTTTGCAGAAATTACGAACATTTTTAAAGCCGCGCTACATTTATTTCTACGGCGCGCTCGGAATATTCATATATTAGGAATTTTTATTTATTTATTTCGCTATATGTGGAAATTCATTACTACGAATTTTTATTTTTTGGTCCCTTGGATTTCGCAATAATGAGATTTTACTGTATATTTGTTTGTCCAAGTTTGGAGGGAATTTTGTTCTTTCAGATAATTCTATTGTATAATTATAGAAAGTTTATCCCTCGAGGTACGCTCTTTGTTCTTATATGATTATTTGTCAGATTTTCACAATTTTTTTGTTCATGAATTCTCAAATTTTAAATAAAAAAATATGTGGATCTACAGATTAGGTAGAACCTGCGCAAAAATTGCCAATATTTTCTTGAGTGCAGACGGTTAACACGTTACGTACGGTGGTTTAAATGATGCATGTGTATATATTTTAGAAAATATAGAAATAAGTACTAAAGTAGGAGCATGGTAGAACTACTTACAGGTGGTCCTTGGTTCGGTTGCTTAGGGCTCTGATCAGTCGGCACAGCATAAGGGGGGCTAGCAGGTGCTGAGTATGGAGAGCGATTCTCTGGGTAGCGGTTATCTGGAGAGCGATTTTCCGGGTAGCGGTTATCAGGGTAATGGTTATCCGGATAACGGTTTTCTGGGTAGCGATGGTTGTCCACTGTGTTGGTGGTGTAGTGGGTTGTCCTAGTGGTTATCTTTGAAGTGTCTTGCCCGGGCCCAGTCTTGGGGCAGGTGGGGCACACGTGCGGGGATCCACCTGGACCGGTTGCGGGGCAATTGGGACACGTATGAGGAGGCCCACCCGTGCCAGTAGTCGAGCAATTGGGGCATACATGGGGCGACCAACCCGTACCGGGTGCGGAGCAGTTGGGACACACGTGAGGTGTTCCGCCGGTGACGAGAGTCGGGCAGTTGGGACAGCTCTGCACGTTGGTGACTGTGGTCAACTTCTGGGAGCAGTGTAGGCAGGTGTGCGGAGGAGGAGCGGGTTGAGCGGGGAGGGAAGTATTTTTAGTTGCGGTGTGCGTGGTATGGGTGCGGGTGTGACTGTCCACGTGAGGACATACGTGGGGGGGCGGTCCCGACTTAGTGGTGGTGGTGGTCTCGCGGTAGTGGGTCGAGGGTGGAGGTAGCGGAGAAGGCTGGCGAATCGGAGAACTGAAAAAATCAATACATCGATTGTTAATAGATACCTCAATGTTTGTAATATTAAAAAAGTGTGAGTGAATAATTATAATAATTATTATTACAGCATAAACCAATATTATACACATGATTCTGTCATAAGTATTGCATAAAATTATTTTTTTAAGGACCTTAACTAGGTATATGAAGATTTTTTAAATGAAGATAATACCAAGATCAGAAATATTTATTCTATTAGAACATTAGAAATAATATTAATTTGCACTCATTGGTTAGCCAATACAATACCTTAAACTTATTTAAATGAATTAAAACTGCAACTAGCTACCTACATAAACATAAATGAATAGTTATATTATTAGTGTTTTTTTAAAATATACAGTAAAACCCTGCTAATTCGAAGGACTGAAAATCAAGAAATAAGTTTAAATAACTACTTATGAAAATGAAGATGTTACATTTTTTATTTCTTTTTAATATGCTAACTTATTATTATACTTAATTACTAAAATAACAAACAAGTTGTTAAAACACAGCGTAAACAAATCAATAAAAGTATAAAATTACGGTAACATGAATTAAATATTATGTCATTATTTTCAGTTGGTTACATGGAATGATTTTATTTAGTCCACGCTAAAAAATACATTAAATAGTCCATTCACAGTCCTAACTCCTCTTCCCTCTGTGACATTTCTCGCCTTTCAATGCTAAAGTTCTATTTGGCAGTTCACGGTTAATAATTATATTCAATATTGTCGATAACATTAATAATGGGGCCGCACATTTTTCTGCCAATTTGGTTTTGTATAATATTTTTTGTAAATCTCTTATATTAATTAGATTTTTTAAAACTGTTAGCGTTTTGTATGGTGCTAGAATATAAAATTATCAGTCAAAATCACAGAAATGTTTTTATTTAAATTTAATGGAATACGAAAATTTAATTCTGAGGAATGCTAATCGTGTATTCGCAAATTTCAAAATGTCTAATACATAAATATTGGAGAAATACTAATAATTGTCTTTACAAATAAACAAATGGCAGGGCACGCTCTAGGGGCGGACAATCCAGTTGATATGGCAAAAGCATCCTTGGAAGCTGTTAATTTCTTCAGTATGGTCCAAAAAAATTCTACTTTTTGAAGGGCAATACTTTTAAAACACGTCTCGAGGCGGCAATTTATATTTTTGTTCGGAGCAACATATGAGTAAAAGCTAGAGCGAGCCCTGCCAATAGCAATACAAGATAGAAAAAATCTGAGAAACGCTAACCACACACTCGTCAATGTCTACTAAACTTTAATATAAAACAATGTATAAAATACGAGAAAGTCTAAGGAACTCAACCGTGCATTAGCATTTGTATAACAAAATGTCCAATAACACTAATAAATAATGTACATATGTATTATCTTCACAATGGAAACAAAAATAATTATGGTAATACGGAACAGAAGATCGGCATCCACTGATATTTGCAAATCCGCAACGCGCAAGGATAATATTTGTTACCTTTTTCTAATGTAAAGAAACGAGTGAGAGGAAAAACATCAAGCTAAGTTGACGCATCGTGGTAAGGAAAAGAAAGATTTAAAACTCGAGGATGCCCAAAACACTTTAGTTACCTTTTATTAGTATATTGAAAATGAGAGAAAACAATGCGAATTAACATTGTATGTCGTGAATCTGTATAGAAGCAGGTACCACTACCCATTTATTGAATTGTCCCAATAACATGAATTTAAAAATAAAAACTTGGATTGGAGGGACAACATTCTGCTCCAAAACTTGGACTTACGGTGAAGTTGGAATAAGCAGGATTTTACTGTATTTGAAACTCTTTAGTCCTTTTGCACCGAATGTGAATTGAATTTAAGACGTATGAAGCCATGTAACATTTGTGTTATATACACATATGCACAATACACAATTAGCTATTACAGATAAATCTTAGGTAGCACCAATACCAACCCAACAGGTGTTGAAGTATTGAACTGCGTGTTGACGTACGTGCGGTGCTCCTGATCCTCTCGCACGTAGTTCCTGTCCGTGGACAAGTACTTGTCCTGTTGAGTGTTGGCAACCGTGGTAGTTCCGGGTATGGGCAGCACTGCAGGGTCCTGGTCGGCAGGAACCTCGTACGTGTAGGTTTTCACTGTGGTTGTCACCTTATTCATCGGAACGCCAGCCTGGAAGATGTAAGGTTGGGTTAGGTTTAGTGGCATTTGATTATCACAACATTCTTAATTGGTTCTGTGTATAATGCAACACTTGAGGCCTTTACTTTTAGTGGAATCAATGTTCGTGTAATCTCATTTTTTAATTAACATTTTTAGATGATATATATATATATATATATATCAGCCTGGACTTTTATACACAAATATTCCACAGATAAATTAAAACTGTTAACTACAAAATGTTTAATATTTAAACTTTAATCCCCAAACGACAGACTGCTCAATGCATTGGGCCTGCCATGTGATTTTATATGGCCCGTGGAGGCATGGATAAAAAATTAATTTCAATATTACTGCAAAGATTTGTAAAGTAAATAATTTGTGCAGAGTAGAAGCCTTCTTAACCGACCTGACTAGGACTGAGCGCTGCAAGGTTAATCTAAAAGTTGGCTAAAGTAGAAGGTTGTAAAAATAATGTATTTAAATATTTTAATGTAACTTTGTGTATGAAACTAAAACATTAAGCACTTTATTGGACTTAAATCTTAAATTTATTAACTTGTTAGCTGCCCAGAAAATTATAGGTGAAACAGCATCATACCACCATATTGGCGCCGAAATTCTTAAAATTCACAGGCTAGCTTTTTCGAATCTTATTTTTACGAAAAAATCATGAAAGCGTTGGTGTAAATAAAAAAATTTAAATATGTAGGAATTATTTCACCATAAGCGTCTGTCGACCGCGATATCGAACGGTTTTGAGATGAAGAAAAAAAATTAAATGTATTAATTAGAAAGATATACATATAAAATCAATTTTTTCAAATATCAGACCTATGTTCTGAATAATTACAACTTTACAATAAGAATGTGTTCTCCTAAGGAAAAAATAAAAGTTGATGGGCCATAATACTTAGAACATTATCATTTATTTTGTATTTGTTTTTTGGAAGGACGACATCAGATTTTATTAATATTATTGTGTTTAATATGACGCTTAAAACGAACATATATTAGCACTTCATAATTACATACACATTACATATTGCACTTATATAGCACTAACAACACGCATAAAATGATGCCTAACGACGTACTGACTGTATTTATAGTAAAATAACTAAAAAATAATACCTTATTCACTTGAATTACCTGGCAACAAAAATTAAAAATATCGCGAACGTATGTCAAAATCTAGCTGACAATTTACTCAAATTGGAACCTTCCAGATACTTTCCAACTTATTGTGTCCTTCTCATCATCGGACTCTGCGGTAGTAACGAGCATATCGGAAATGTATAAAAAGTTGGCAGTCTCTACTAACGAAATAAGTCACCCTTCGCCATTTTGTAAAGTAAAGATAAAATCAAAAAGTTTTCGAAAATTCTATAACTATAAAAATATCAGCATTTTGACGCCGACATGTGTGTTAAATTTTCAAATTCAATAAAATTGCAATCTGGCAGTGATATCACTACTGGAAATAATAATTTAAAGAACCGATCTGCGGCATCGGTGATATCATGCATTATTTGATGGTCATTTTCCGTGAGAAATAGACGCTGCGGAATGTCACGTGGTTGTCTGCTGTACTCACGATAGCCAAATTAAATTCTGATAGTTTTCATTCATCTCTTTCTGTTAGAAACTTGTGATGTGGGCGGCCAAGGAGTTAAACTTAACCTAAAACAAAATGGTAACATAACAGACAAAACTATTGATAAAAACAGTAATTTGAAACTGCCTGGTAATTTATTTTTTGCAGCATACCCCTCCATTTTTGGATGTTAAAACATCCTTTACTGTTGAACAAAATCATTTAAAACAATGTCTAAAGTACTTTTGGCTACTACATATCATATCTTTTCTTTTTTACAATTTTTTCCTATTATTCTTACAAAACACGGCCAGTAGCTGTGTTTCATTGCCTCGATAAACTGACCATGATCCCCTGCATGACCATGCATGTGCAGTTGTATGTAGAGTATCAGATAATCTGGCGACTCGGTTAAGAGGGCTTCTACTGTATAGAGAAAAAAAAACATTTATCGACCCAATTGTCTATTACTTTCAATATTTGTATGTGGCTTGGCTATCATAAACTTTGGGGAATACTGCTACTGATAAAAACATAGTCATAACCCAATAATTTTATAATATCCATTTGTACACAATCTAGGAATATCAGGGTAAGATTTAGATCTTGTTGAAATTAGTGCATCTTTGTAGAATATTATAGTATTTAATTTGTATTGTACTCTCTTCCTATGCAGATATGACAATTTCCTTTTTCGGGCCCCGAGCTAAGGGCACCCGGTTCTAATGTGAAGTTGGCGTCACAAGTAGCTGGGATGTGCGATGGACGGCAGTCTCCATTTGGGATAGAAGAATTTTCGGCGCATCCAGCATGACGGCCACGATCCCATATGATGGAGGATCAAATGTGTGCAGTAGTTACGGTTACGGATTTCGAGGTTACATGACCATCTTAACTTACTTAGTTTTAACATAATATCAAGAGAGAACGACAGTTCACCACCGTGGAGATAGGATTAATCTTACGGTGATGATTTGCCTTGTGTCCTATCCGAAAGACTTGTCACAGGAATCCTGCTTACAATGTTAGGTTTATTATTGTTCCACACCCTTGTCATGATTTATGTACAGATGCCAGAATGAAGAGATCGATTACTTGATATTTATTTTGTTTTAAATAATCTTGTTGTAAATTAACCGTTTTCATTTATTAGCTTTGATTCCTAGTCCGAATTACACAACACTGAAATAAATTTACCACAGGTGAAAGAAAGGTCGTCAACTGAAGGACTCAATTCCAACTGAACCCACATTCTATCCGCAGGAGCCAGAACGCATCGTAACAGTATACTTCAATAAAGAATCTCTGAAGGAAATTGTTTTTTAAAACATGTCTTATATGTACATAATATGTTAGCACTCAAATTACGCAATGAATATTAAATAGCAACTTATCTAATAAACCGAATGACACAAACCACACGAGTGATTAGAATGAATTGTGGTTACCTGAACCTGGACAGTGGGTGGTCCATGACACTTGTCACAAACCACAGCCGGAACGGATTGGCCGGCCACCGGAACTACATGGGACTCTGAAACAAATTAAATATTTATTTTTATTAATTCTTGATATAGCGCATACATAAGTATATATATATATATATATATATATATATATATATATATAAATATATAAATATATATATATGCTCTAATATAAACACAATCAAAATGTTCCGTTTTACTACAACTTATCTTGTACATATTTGCTTAGTTTAATTTTGAATCTATGTAGTTTTCCCTCCTTCCTTATATCTTCTGGCATTTCATTAAATATCTTCATCGCACTGTACATCATCGATTTCTGAGATTTAGCTTTCTTCCTGAATGGCAGTCTCAGTCTATATTTTCCTGTTGTATGATGTTCTTGTTCATGTTGATTTGCATAAATTTTTCTTATAAATTTTGGTGATATTTTCTTAGTGAGGATTTTAAAATTGATTTATTGTGTAAGGTCATTGGATTCAAAGAGCATATTTTCATTCTAGCTTTTCATAAACAGTGACATCAGAATGAGGTGTCCGCGCTTAATTATAGAAATAGAAATGTGAATATTAAAATAATGTTACTGTATTTAGAGTATTTAGAAATGTTTTACAAGTGAGTAGTAGTTATTGCACTAGAATTATTATTAAATACACATGAAACAAACTCACACTTGTCAAAAACACGCACATGTGTGTGTATAGTCATTATTTTTTTCACTGTTCAAATTGAGAAATGAATCACATTGCTTACATTATTCAGAATTAAATGAACATATTCCCTGTTCAATATTTTTCACTACTCTATAAAAGAAACATCAATGCGCCTGGCATGAACAGGCATGGATGGGTTAATCCACTAAGAAAAACGTATACCTAACAACTTCTGTCAAAAGATATCGCAATATTTTTTCAAATTAGTATTTTTTTTTGCCAATAAGTCGCCATAACAGAATTAAAATACTGTAGAAGTGTAATATGTAAGATATTTTATTATTCACAACTGTAATTGGCTATCGTTAATTAGGAATTTGAAAAAAAAATGGTCTAGATATGTATGAAACATAAAGTAGTTTCCTAATAAAGTCTGCAGATATTGTATTGTCAGGTAACTCCAGGACCTTGTCGCGATTCACACCACTCTGAGGGAATATCATCCTTACCTGTGACATTCCTGATGACCTCCCTGTTAACTTCCCTGGTGATGGTGCCGGACAGGGCCTGGGTGGGTGCTGGAGCCGGCAGCCATTCCGCATCTCTGTCCACTTTGCTCAGGGTGCTATACCCGGAGGACTTCACCGGTGTGTTCCTGGTAAGTGCAAGTTAATGTCAGAATCAAAGTTATTTTGAGGAATTTATAAAATTTACGCTGAGTAACATATTATTAAGAAATTTAATTTTTCAATTACACAGATAAGGAACTTAAACAGACGAACTGCCAAATGTGCCAATGGGTGAGGTTGTGCTGACCCAGGAGCTATCAGCCGAGCCGAGAGGCTGGTAATGTTATGAAACTATATATTGTTATTTTTCTTATAATTTAGAATTTTGCTTAACCTGTTAGCTGCCCAGAAAAATTGTAGGTGAAACAGCATCATACTACGGTATTGGCGCCAAAATTCTTACAATTCAAAATTCATAGGCTAACTTTTTTGAATTTTATTTTTAAGAAAAAACCATGAAAACGTTGGTATAACTAAAAAAATATAAATACGTGGGTACTTTTCACCATAAGCGTCTATCGACCGCGATTTCGTAAGGTTTTGAGATGAAAAAAAGGAAAAAATAAAAGTTAATAGTGTTGTCAAGCCATAACACTTAGAACATTATTATTTGTTTATTGAAAGGACGACATCAGATTTTATTAATATTATTGTGTTTAATGCGATGCTTAAAACAAAAAATATTAGCACTTCACATCACAACTACGTACACATTACTTATAGCACTAACAACACGCAAAAAATGATGCCGCCGGCCGCGGTAATGCCCAATGCTGCCTAACGGCGCACTCACTGTATTTATAGTAAAACGCTCGTATTTATTCGTATTTTAATTAATAACTAAAAAATAATATTTTATTCAGTTGAAAAAACAAGAAAATCTAGCTGACAATTTACTCAAACTGGAAGGTTCCAGATACTTTCCAACTAATGGCGTTCTTCTCATCATCGGACTCTGGGGTAGTAACGAGCATATCGGGAATGTCTAAAAAGTCGGCAGTCGCCACTAACGAAATAAGTCACCCTTCAAAAAAGTTTTAGAAAATTCGATAACTGTAAAAATATCAGCACTTTGACGTCGACATAAGAGTATGTGTGTTAAATCTTCAAATTGAATTAAATTGCGATCTGGCAACGCAAAAATAACCGCCAACTGTCAATTTTGTATGGAGGAAAAATAACGATTTTTACACTCGATTTCAGACGTAATTCGTTGTGTTCTCGAATTGAATTCTACGGGGCGCCGTACGATATCACTACTGGAAATAATAATTTGGTTAATGATCCGATCCGTGGCGCCGGTGATCAACTTAAATTCTGACAGTTCTCATGGCATCCCTTTCTCTGTCAGAAACTTGCGACGTGGGCGGCCAAGGAGTTAATTGTGAAAAAACTTACATGGATCTGTAGTCAAAGGAAGAACTTTCCATTGTGTCTGAAGAATAGCCACCTGGAAGAAATAATTGTGAATGATTAGAGAATACAAAAACATATTAGTAAACTTTGGGAAATAGTAAACAGCCTTTAATAGTGGTCAATGACTAATTAACTACATAGTAGACTCTCCATTAATCAGGATGCTAGGAATAAAAATCAACCCAGATAAAAATGCCCAAGATAATCTCAGCCAAAATATTTTTTTAAAATTAAGAACTAAACATCATTCCACATATTATTTTATTTGGTATTTTCACATCACAAAGAGCACACAGCTATGTGACATGAAAATACAAAATGAAGAATGTAAAATACGAGTATAAACAATTTTAAAAATCTATAATAAATCAATATACGCACGCGGTATAATTTCAATTTACCATTTGACACAATGCTTTCGCAGAAGTACTTCAAAATTTGATTTAAAAAATGTAGAATTTTGAACTGCCTCAGTTAATACTAAAACATGTAATCGAGAGTCTCCGGTATATTTTGAACTTACTGTTCCATCCGTCGATATGTATAAAGCGTTAAAATAAAATAAAATAAAATCCGTAAGTAGATTTCAGTGCTGTATTTGAAAAATGTGCAGAGAGCATTTCTACTGAGCACATGGGTACAGATTCTATATGGATTTACGTATGAGATATATGCGCCATACAGTGGCGTGCAGTAGGTATGGATTCAGGTTATACTGCTAAATCGATGCTGTAAAAGTACAATGGACTGTATCATCACTAAAGGTCATATTCATCTGAAAAAATAACTCATCTGGAAGTATATTTTTCATATTTCATATACTTCCTTCCATTATAATTTCAATTCTTAAAAAATATTTATATTATTACTATTATTTTTGGGAAATTCTTCAAATTATTATTAAATCCAGAGTTTATAGTATAAAATAATTTCACGTTCAAAATTTATTTTAACGCATACATTCAAGTCCGCTTCATATACAATTATTTGCGAGTGGACCTACAAACTTATATATCAAATAAATACATATGTAATTTAGATTTAATGCGTTGAAATTATAGTTATGCACAGGTTTTTTGATTGTATGGAGAGTATACCCCTGGCGTCATGGTACATTTACATAGTAAGCAATTTGGGATATCGGTTCTTTGTCACTAGAGAATGACTAACTTTTATACGGCTTCCGATCCTGGTCCCTCTGTAGATCATCCAGCAACGAGTCCAGCTCTTCGATGTTCTGTGTGAGATCCCCCTTTCTGACAGTGCTGGTGGTGGAGGACGTGACATGGCGGTGCGGAGTGCTCGTGATGGCGGGCCGACCGCTGTCCATGTAGCGGTTGCTAGGACTATTGGAAAACTCATATTGCTGGAAGGGAATATCAGCTCTCTTAGAAAAGGAGAAAAAAAAAACAATTTTTTAAATGTTAGTTTCCGTTAAGTCGAAGATATAAACTGAAATTTAGTATAATGCTATTATTTTATTTAAAAAGAAAATATTTTTGTGTTACTTCATCTTGACTGCGATAATCTCACGATGCACATACCTAATGCAAAGAAATATACGCACCCCTGATAATACAATTTATCCCGGGTTATTATGCCATTATTGGATCTGGTCATCATATCAATTTTTAATAATGGCCGTGAATGTGGTCCGACACATCGGTAAGATGAAAATCTACTCAAAATGACGGAATATTTCAAGAAACTCCATTATCATCTGACAGTCATGAAAATCTACAATTGCCTTATTCCATATTCAGCGTGTGTTTCGGTGGAGTTCTTTCATTTCTACATCTTGTGGACGTGGCTCACCTCTACTGTGTGGAGATCCTTCCTGTCGTACGTTCCAGCCGGATCCTTCTGCTCCTTGTACTCGTAGTAGTACTCCTTGGTGCCAGCTAAAATGTTAAATAATTAATACATTCATTATAAAAAATATTGTGAACATATTTTTTTGCAAGTATTTTTTGTCCATTTACGTTTTGTTTGTGCTTTTGTTCTTTACGATCCTGTCCAAATGTAAGTTCTACGTGTCCAAACCATCTTAGAGACCCTTTCTTCATTTTATTAACTGTATTACAAACAAACATTGTATATCTCTATCGTATATAGATTTTCCACACATAGGCTTGGGTGACAGCACTCATTTTTTCATTATTTTTTGCCGGTTCCAGACTTTACTTCCATACACTAGTTTTGGTACCAGAACTGAATTGTGTATCGCTAGTCTTGCTTTAGTTATTAATAAATTTAAAGAAAAATTTGTCCTTAGCATCTTTTCATCGACATATTCGCTTTGGTTTAATTATCAATAAAAACAAAGTTATGGAGAATCAAATGAATTTTTTTTGTCATTGTTTGACAAATTCCTATCAAATAACTGGGAGCAGACCACTATTCACGTTATTTCCCATGGTCAACAATTCTTTTGATGTTTCCCAAACTTACCATTTAGAGACATTCTTCCCAAGTACAGTCTTAACCTTTTCTCTGCGGTGATGTAAACTGAGTTGGCATTGCCTCTAATTATGTGAATATCTCTGTAAATATACTAAATACAAAGTTCATATTTTAGGTATTCCTCTATAATATATTTATGTATTGGATAAAAAAATAAAAATATATTAGTATTTACCATACCCAACAATAAAAAATGTTTTCTCGAAGAACATGACGTGAATTTGTCAATACATACATGTATGTGTACGCGGAGAGAGGAGCGGAAGGCGCAAATATTAGTTAGTAATAGTATATAACGACTATTATTTTAGTGATTAATATAAGTGTGTATCAATCAGACAAGTCAGGTGGCCCACCAGCTTTCCTTTCATGGTCAGTTTTGTTACTGTTTTCACTGTTCGTAGAATCAAATTTTTCTTCGATGCTGAGTCCAGATTTCTATAAACTTTGACATTTTTCATTTTGTGTGTTTCGGCCCATGCATACGCTGGGGATTGAGCCATATCTGTTTCCGACTTCAGACCGTAATACTTGGCCCAGTCCGCCTTCCCGCGAGTGCAGCAGTATATTACTATGATAAACGCATTCGTACTGACAAAAGTGTAGGCTAAGCTGAGTCTCAACCTCTAACAGCAGGCAGCATTATCGACGGGAGTTGGCGACATATTCCGCCTGACTAGCTTCGCATCCAGCCAAACACATCGGTGCCTTTATTTCACCGTAACAAATAAATAATGTAACGTCTAAAATGAATTAATCACGTCTCAAAATAGATGTGACAGATCACAAATCAAGTGTTAGATCACAACTTTTGACGTTTTTTTTTTTGTAGACGAGGAAGATAATAAGACCACCATGTAACTAAATATAAAAGGTTTCAATGAAGAGAGCTGAATAATAAAATTGAGAAATGCCATGTATTAGTGTTGACATTTGCACTTGTGACGTCTGAAGAGGAGCTTGAAGTCGGTCCTAGAACTCAATAGTTGAAGAACACATAACAAATATTGTTTTGCATACCTGGAGTACCATTCCCAGGTTGTATGAGGCTCCCGTACTTGCTGGGTAGCAGCTCGCTCTTCATGTTATCTGGAATTAAAACATAAAAGGTGTAAAACTCCGCGAAATTAAATTGATTATTCAATTTTACACAAGTCACGATTTATTAAAGGAGTACTTTGAATGTACGAAAGATTTAAAAATATTTTTTTCTAATTAAAGAGTCAAATAAAGATTTGTCTTTATTTTATTTTTAATTACACAAAGTCAAAATAAAGAGCGAGGAGAAAGATATTATATACTTTTTGTTTTAAATATACATATATCGCGCACCTTCCAAAATTATTAAACTTGTTCAGAAAATACATAATTAAAGTTTTCACACGTAATTCTTGTTTTTAAAAAGTTATGCATAGAAAACGGACCGTCAATAGCCTACGAATCACGACTTCGCGCTAACGAAGTAAAGATCTGTCAAAAGCATACGAATACGATTTCTCAATAAATTTATTTCATGGACATTCTTATTACGAAAATAGTAATTGTAAACATTATTTAAATCGTCCAGAGAGAGTATATTTAAGATTTATTTTTCAATATATTGGTTTCAATTGGTTCATTTATTGATATTTTCGCAATCCTCGCTTTGAATTATTCAAATTAAAATATATGTGGCCGCGATAGATGAAGATAACCCGAGCGCGTCTCGAGGAGTTATAATTTCACACTCGTCCGATGTTCCGCGCTATGTGCAAGTAAATCAAACAGATGGAGCTGACGGTTTATTTGCACAGTGGGTTTGGTTTTTAAAGAATTTAAAAAGATGAACAGAAATTCGTGAGGTCGACTTATAATATTATTACTATAAACAGTTGTAAAATTATAATTGACTACCACGCGGTTTTGGTTGATAACAACAAATGTGAAATGCGCACTACGTGTGAATTGTCCAAATTATCACGACATATACTTATGTATATTCTACCAAAAAATTCCTACACCTTTTTTTAGAAAATATTCTTGGATTTTGTATTTATTGTATTTTTATATGTGTAAGAGTGTATAATATTGTGTCGTAAATTTACGATATGAATAGATACACAATGTGTACTAAATCAGTGTAAATTGAAATATGCAAAATTAAAACCTTCGTGGAAGGTTTATTCTCAAGATAAACGACATATTCCCGATGTACCACTCGGTCGGCCCGGCCTCGATTGTAACCTCGCCAAATAAAGCAAAGAACGGACCTCTAATTATGTACATCAATTTACTAATAGTCTAGATGTTTCTTGATTTTTTCAGATTGCTCGTATTCCCTGCTTAATTCTATCAAATATTAGGAAAAACGTAAATATCATCGGATCCGGCTCGAAATCCATAGAAGGAAAGATTACTAAAATTAATGCTGTGTGTACTCACTGATTATTTTTCATTCATAATCTGGCTGATTATCTTCGCAATCGGAATCGCTGTCACTGTTTTTATTTAATATTAAATAAAAAAATTTATCGATTTGACTTTCTCTGGTGGTACCTACTTTGACACTGCCTAGTGATCTTAGGCCTAGCACGCACTGCAGTTAAACGCGCGCGGTTTTCACTCGCAAGCTATTATATATCATTGGTTTGTATGCGAGCGCCGCACTCGCGTTTTATTCCCGCGATTCATTTTAAAAACGCATCCCGACACATTTTGCTCCGCGGTTTAAAAACGCGTTTGGATTTGTGATCTATGGAAATGTACGGTGGCGCCCGCAATGCGGTTAAATGCGGGCGGTTTTTTTCAATCAGTACGCGTTGAACCAATGTAGAGACTAAATGCAATGTCACTATATGTCGTCAACTGACTCCGAGCCTATGTTTGCGGCGACATCGTACGAGAAGTCCAAAAATTACGATCAAACGTTTAAAGACGAAACAATAATTATTATTACGATAATTTGCTTTAAAGTTGTTTTAATATATGGACCCATTTCTATTAAAAGTTTGTCAACTATTTATTGACATTCTAAATAATAATAACATTCTCAAGAAAATTGAACAATATTAATTTTACTTACACAATAGACAGCACTCTCAGAAAATAAAAGCGATGTTAAAAAGTTAGGAATAATCCTCGATAGCAAACTTACTTTCAAAAATCACGTTGATCAAATTACCTCCGAGGCCTATAGAATGTTAGGATTCATACTTCGAACCTGCAAACACTTCCAAAATCCATACTGCTTCAAAATACTGTATTACGCATTCGTTCCTGGTCACTTAGAGTACGCTTCTCAAATCTGGAACCCATGGCAGATTACATATATTGCGAGATTAGAACGAATACAAAGTGGGTTTATTCGACATCTGAATGTTAGATCTAATCTATCATTCGGCTCCTATTTAGATGCAGCAAACTTCCACAATGTGAAGACCCTAGAATATCGACGAACACGTGCTGACCTAATAGTTCTCTTCAAACTACTGCAAGGCCATATTGATTGTCCCAACCGATTGGAATTAATATCTCTTCATGTGCCATCTAGATCAACCCGGCAATCCGTACTCTTCCACATTCCCAGAAGTAGAACATCTTACATACAAAATTCATTCATTCACCGGTAATGCTAATACCATAATGAGAAATTTACAGAAATTGACTTGTTCAACATTAGCCTTATTGCCTTACCTACAAACAAGTCTTGTTCTCCCTTTACCGCAACAATAGTTGCAACCTCAACACCCTTTCTCCCTCTTTTTTATCTTTTTATTTATCTTCTGCACCAAAACATACTTATGTACATAAAAATTTCTGTGGATTTTCATAAATAGTATGACATGTTCAATATTTATTATGTTAATTATAATAAGTTTATACACTCAAAATCCCTCAATACAATAAAATAATAAAAAATCCTGGAACGTACTATATGGACCGACTTATATTAAAAGGAGTCAAAACTATTTATTGACATTCTATAATAATTTAAAAAACTTGTGGGGATGTTCTCGCATATTATGGCAGAGTTTATAATAATAACCCTTTAGGTATCTTGTCAGTTAACGGATAAATCCAGTATTTATAACGGCAGCGGCGATTATTTTTTATATTTCTGGTAACCTAAAATATCACACCACACAAGCTGTCATTCAGAAGTCCATTTTGATATTGAACCATAGATAAAACTGAAAATACGCGGTTAAAAATCGCAGTGCGTGTTGGTGTGCGGTTTAGTAAAAAAAAACGCGGCGGTAAAAAATTGCAATGCGTGCTAGGCCTTACAAGAAGAAAAAAATACATTCTCTCGGATTATTGTTTTATATTTTATAGGAATTTAGTTCCCGATTACAATTTAATATAAATCCACCACTAATATCGTTAAAAGAAATATACTATTTACTTTAGGTATCTATACATTAATTTTGAGTTTGCGCATTTCGTAGATGTTTTCAAAAGATTTTATTATTTGCAAATTTGATTGCTTTTGTTTGAGTTTTCATTATTTTAAGTTAAAAAATGGTATTTTTATTTAGGTTTGGTTTACCTACAAAAAATGATATCGGTTCAGGTTTTACATTTAATTTGCGATATTTTGTATATTTAGAGTAAATATTTGCTTCAATAATGCATTCTATTTGCTTCTAAATTTCTAGTTGCCAGGTTTCTAAAACAGCATATTAGGATTTTACATATAAAAAAGGACAACAATAAAAACATTGTTTTTGGAATATGAATACTAAATTGAAATCTTCTCTTATCTCTATCTCGTAACATATTAATGAAACATTCTTAACATTAATAATATTAAATAAACTTTTAATATATCTTCAATATTTTTATTTATCTACAGCATTTTTGAAAAAACTGCACGTAATTATCGATTTTTGAAAATGAACTCCTTACGTGACTTTCTTTTACCAGTCAACTCAGCCTCTCAAGTTTTTCAGCAACAAACGATTCCACTATAATCTATAGCTTTCAAAAACTTATAACAACCGGCAAACGCTTACGTTAAACAATTGCGATTTTTTTTGCCTGAAAGTAGGTTTTATATAATAATATAATATAATATGCCCTTGTTGAATCTACCTATTTATCATACAGCATTAAATAATAAATAACGGGTGTACCAAACCTGCGAGCAAAAACGGGTAAAATAATGTAAAGGATATTTGTATCACTACTGTCGTTGAATTTTTTGCTATCCTTACGGCAATTGAAATTTCCAAAGTCGATATCATCCTCTCAATGAAGCGGTCAGCGTAATATCGATGTAATGCATTATGTCGTGAGTTGTGTGGACTCACCGAAGTCGCCATCGTCGTACGCCCCCTTCGTTGAGTAGGTCCGGTACTCGCTGTGCTTAGAGAAGGTCTTCTGCGCCATGCTGCTGTCTCTGTCGCTCGCCCGTGTTCACCGCGTGCCGTCTCACGGGCCGAGGTCTGGAATGGAAGGAGAACATTTAAATAAGGAAGAGTATTTACCAACCGGATTGACAGATGGCGCCGAAGCGGTAAACTCGACTATTCTCCTGTTCTTGGGCGTTTTATTTTTAAATGTCACCATATTTTAATATTAATCGAGTTATTTATTTTTCTATGTACGCGTGTAAGGTAGACCCTGACAGCAGTAGCGATAGCACATGTATAAAAGTCAAAATAAATCGTAATAATACCTATAAAAAAGTACATAAATCTATATTATATTGTCTTTTGCGGTATTTTCTAAAATTATATCTGTGACGATTTGAAATTACCTGAGCATAGAAGACGGGACATATTAAATCAGAGGTTTTCAAAATGTTTAGTATCATTTTTGTAACCAACACATATTGTGAAACGCTGTTAGTACATAATGTAATACTTTTTATTATTCTATAGATTATATAAACAATGGCTAAATATAAAATAAGGATGCTAATAGAAAACGAACCGAACTCATTTATATTTGCTTAACGTTTATAAAGAGGGTAATGTAATGTGATGTTATTTCTGAGAATTTTTCTTATCTAAGTTGGTCTCCTTTGAAACCAGTTAAATTATTTGATAGACGTTAGGACGTCGGCACCGAGTCACCAAAATTACCTGATCGCGTTTTCAAATGTTCAGTCCGAATTAATTTAATATCTAATTTACATTTGTTTCCGCCGAATTTCTTGAATTTGATAGTTACAACAATATTCAACAAGGCGCGTTTGTAACTTGCGGTTGTTAGTTCAGTTGTAACACTCGTGACAGATATATGAAGGTATTTACGGCTCAGTGGACCGAGTAAATCTTGGCACACGCCACTGGTGACTAGTAACTATTCGTCACAGGTCCTAGGGAACCTTAATTAGATAGAAAACTGTCAGTGACAAATATGTGAAGAAAGAAAAATATTACTCCAAGCTTTTTTCTTAAACGCTGAGAGTTGAAATACAAAAACGCTAACCAGAAGAAACACAAAAATAAAAACAAAATGGCAGTACATACAATGATCTGCGGTTTAGTCAAACCAATCGATTAGGTTTCAAGTCTAGAACTCTCTTTCAAGAAAGTCAAATTCAATTTAAACTTAATATTTAAAAAATTAAGAAATCTAATGGCCCGTATCGAAGGATTAGATTTTTATGCGTTCCGAGATAATTTCTGAGACAGAGATTATGCTTCCATGATATTCTTTAGAGACAACTTTCAAATGCTTTCGTAGACCACCACGAACACAGTACACACCAAATCTCAGATAATCGAATACCGCCGCTTGATGTTCCGCTCATCTGTTGGGTGAATTTTAATCTCTCCTCCAGTATTTAAAACAGAATAAATCTACGGTTCAAAGTGACGTTTGTGCGCAGGAGTCGAGCCTCGCTATACACATGTCAGGTCCAATCAATCTCAAGCGGTGATCTCTGAGTTTGTCTCTAAATTAAAATCTCATCACTTGTACACGGTTCCGATATGTATCTCAACTAAATCTCTGAGACTTATCTCATCGTGTTTCATTCTGTAGACACGGATCATCAATTTGTTTATAAGTTTAAAAAAAAACCGAATTAGTCCAATTAGTAATTTCTGCCTGATGAAACTGCGTAATGAAAAGTGAGTTAGTTACGACTTATTAACAAATAATAACGTGTTCATCAATCATTATCCTGTAATTTTTATTTTTATGGTGCATGTATTATTAAACATGAATGAGATTTTGATCTCGGAGATGTCGGTAAAAGTCGATATGGCAGTAAATATTTCAAAAATACCATGCACCATGCTCAATTCTGTATTGCCTTTTACACGACTTATGGGAATAGTTTGAAAAGACAGTACAGAATTGCACGGATGAGACTTTTCTCAGAGACGCTGCAAAATAAAACGAGGATCGCAAGAACGGATTAAAATGTTCCAAAACTTGTCTAATTTGTCGTTTATCTTGCAAAGCAACTCGGACAAGTTTAGAAATCGGATGATAAAAGCTATACCGATATTACTTCGCCCTCTAAGAATAGTCCACGGGGTCCAGCAGCACCGGAAGTGCGAGCTGTAAATCAGCTCGAGGTGGCTCGTTCAGGACGTCCAGACCGGACACCGAGCCAGAAACCGCGCTCGCGTGTGCGGTCCACTAATAGCCCGTGAGTAAGGCAAGGGGCAACCTTACAGAATCTATTGTGCGCGCTGACGCGGTCGGTCGGAATAGATCTCGCATCAAACTCCTGACTATTACTAACCTAAGCCAAGATAAGATAACAATCGCGTCACCGACACCGAGCATCGACCGTCTACTCTAAAAAGCACTAAATGTATCTGTATGTGGATATTTCTCACTTTCCTACTGTTCAGTAATTCAGAATGAAATACTACAGCCTTATGTCGCTGTACATTTCTTCAACGACATAATAATAATATTATTCCAAATATACTCGTAATTGTAATGAGGGCCCGTGAGGTCAGCGCCTACAGTACATTTAGTACGGATGATACTTTTCCCGTGGCTAAAATGGACTCGGTCAAATGGTTGAGAGTCTGTTCTCAACCATTTGACTCTCAACTGTTTGCCCGAGACGAATCCTTTAATTGTTTGGGCATTTTGTGAGAAGGGAAGATAGCTCGGAGAAGCTTATTGTGGTGGGTCACGTCGAACGAGGAAGAGGAAGATCTCTCACCCGTTGGACCGAGCGAGTGGAAAAGGCAACAGACACTTCTCTAGTGACAGCCCTAAAATCTGCAGGGTGCCGAGAAAAGTGGAGGAGCATAGTCAAGAGAGCGGGAGATTGCGATCCTCAGTCATGAGAGATCATAGTGGATGAATATGGACTAATATTGTAATTTTTAAAGTACACCACGAAAAAAAATGTACTAAATTATTTTTCACGTGCAAATACTCATGAAAAGATCATTGATATATATATATATAAACCGAAGCAAGGATGTTTTTCACAAATGCCTAAAATAACAAATGAATGAAAAAACAAAAGTGTCCTTACTATTTAATGGATAAAACCTCTAAATGGATACTTAATATCTTATAGGTATACAATACATACACAGGTAGCCCCCCTCCGATTTCCATTAGCGCCCGGTGACTTATCCACTCGTTACATAACGTGATAAACATTGCTATCAGCTCATAAAGAGATACCTACTGCCGGTTGCTACCAAAGTGTCATAACAACAACGAGTATAACGATGTTGTGAGCTTCAGTTTGATTTTATGGGGTTCGTGTTTTCAACAAATACACAAATTGGCAATTGTAGCAGCCAAAGGATGACTCTCTTGCCAAATTAGTTCTCATGTTTACAACGGTCATAAAATGAACGGATTAATTATCTATTTTTGTCGCACCGGTGACTAGTCGGTCTCGACAGTTGTGCGCGACAATATCCAACTCCTGCAGTGTGACAGTGTGGCCGCGCCCGTTTGATGCGTCTTCGCAAAATCTTCACTGAAATTAATGAAAGAGGTCGCGACCTACTCCGAAAGATATATTCCGAGCGGACGTACTGACAACGAGTAACAAAACATTCCGAAGCCGACCCTCAGCAGATGGTACCGAGTACCGAGATAGTGAATGAATGGAGACACTCCAGTCCAAGTAGGCCAGGAGTAATAAACCGTGGCCCACGCTAAGCTCCGTAACCATTACAGAACAGCTGTGCTCATATTAAATCAGTCGTGTAATCATCTTATTTAATTCTGTGTAAGAAACAAAATTTTTTTAATCATATTTACTTTAAAAATATGGTATATTTAATTAAATTAGTTTTTTAATATTACCTACAAGTATGGAATGACACGTGTAGGTGATAGGTAAGAATAGTTGACCATTCCCGCACTCGACTGTGGGAGATTTATATCTCCTGCGAAAAAGTACGGTTGTACCATGATTTTTTGAGGCGACGCCTTAACAATAGCACATGTTACCGTGCCAAAACATCGGCCTAGGTTTCCCCAAGGAAATCATCTACAAAAAACGCGATCTAACCTAGAAGAGATATACCAGTTCCATAGACTAGTGTCTGTAGTAACCTTAAATTAAACACATATACTATATACACCTATGAAGAGTTTTCCGAGTTATTCTACACAGAAAATTCTCAATAGCCATAAAAACCTGAACATTCTTAAAAAAACTTTTTAAGGATGGATGGTTTCGGATCAAAGATCTACCGATCATGATGTTCTCCCGAAGTTGCGTCATTAGACCCTCTGCAGTATGCAGTGTTTTTTTTTATTGAAATATCGAAATCTACTTAAAATAAAACACGTTTGAAAGTTTTTCTCCGCCAGTAATTTGCATCGAATATGTCTCTTGGAACAACTAATCCGCCCACGCGACTGTCACCTGGAATCTTCGGCGCGCGGTGACCTCACCTGTTCGCCTCCTCGCAACCTCGCACAACCTTTAATAATATCACCTCGGTAGGTGCTGCCGGCTCCCTCCCGTGACTCGGTTTTGATAAGGAATCGGTGTGATCAAATCACAACTAGCTTTCGCGAGAACGAAAAACATTAACTTACATCTCTTTTTTGGTAATACCGTGAGTCACGATGTACGGAGAAACAATGAGATTATAGTATTCAATTCCTATTTCAGAGCATTTGCACGGAGTACAAAATACACGTCTTGTTACTTACAAGTGTGTCCATTAAGCCGACACGTTCATTCGTGTTAGTTCTACGTCTCCGATTTCAAAAGAATTTCGAATGTCCAAACCGAACACGTTGCGACTGAACAGGATATCCGCCGCACGAGACGCGCGCCCGTTTTCTTAACAAAACCAATACAGCCAAATCGAGGACGCCAAAAGACCATTAGGATCAGGTTGCAGGAAGAAGTACGTCATTAAAATAATACGTCAAGAATACGGAAGTACGACATTAAAACAATCAAATAGAATGTCAAATGTTGCAGATCTCAAAAAAGTTTAGTTTTGGATTCATATTTTGCGTATTCTCTGATCTCAGGGTACAGATACGGAGTATGTCCGATTGACCACATTCCTGACCAGATATCTAATTAATTACGGATTGCATTTAACTGTACGATAGTAATAATTCGATATAAAGAGATGAAAATGATGGGATAGGTTGGTGGACACACAGGATTAGACAAAATTCAGCATGTTACCCGTGGTTCTTTGGTTCTTTTAGGGTGCCCCGATTCCTGAAAAAATAAAAAAAGCCCGACTCAGATTATCGAGGCAGATAGGAGAAGACCTCGAGCAGCCAATCAGGCGTGATCTTGAAGATTGGAACGTGAAAAAGCAGAATGGTTAGAGCGCTATAAGGCAAGACAAAGAAGAAGACAGTAATGGTAAGGCTTGTGTAGTTTCTAATGCTTTATTTTAAACTGTCAATAGTGAACTTACTATATTTTATGAAAATTAACTTTAATATATGTACGTTTCTTTTTCTTAACGTCTTTGTACTTTTATCTTAATATTTTAAACTAGGTATTTCTTCTTCACACGTAATTCATGAAATTTATCTAATTATTTCGTTTTACATTGCGTACTTCTAAATGTTTCAATCCATCTATCATTGAACATTTGTTAGTTCTTTGATTATTTTGTTTGAATTTTGCTTGTATTATTTTTGTAACGACATTTTTACCACTTTTATAACATTTGAACTGAATACAGGGCGGCAACTTGCCCGCACCACACATCAGGGGTGCGAAAACTTATTTAAATATATACAATGTATTAAGTTGAATGTCTTAAAAAACAAAAACTGATATATTTGTCGATTATTCCATTTAATGTCTACGCATGTATCTAAGAAAGGTAACCAATCATTTTAATTAAATTTTATACGCCAAATTGACGATGACACTTGTGGAGAAATTCGTGGTCCTCAGAAAAACGGTCGAAGATCGAGTCGAATGGATAAAGCTGACGATGTGCAAAACTAGTTCAAATTCATAATGGCAGGGGGGCCAGGAGGGTTACGATCTTCGGTAATGAAGGTTGACTGGAAGCACACGGATACGTATTATTTATTTTCATTTTTTATTTAAGCTCTCGTTAAAATAGTAAGTGTGACCAGACCAAAATAATTATTTTAAAAATTAATCAATATGAAGAGTCGATAATCCACTTTAACTATTCTGTATTTACTCCGTGTGAAATTGCAGGAATTATAAAAATAATTATAATGTTTCGTAATCTATTTATTCTGGGAGCCACAGTTTCTCCGACGGACCTCGGATTATAGTCACTCGTCACGGTGTCCCAAATATCGAGCCGGTCCCGCTCGTGCCCAAACATGGGCAGGACCTTGCGCGGTACGGCACGCGGAGACAAGCGCCGGGCAGCATCCTCGAGCGCAGGTCCTCCCGAGGTCTCCCGCTTCTTTACAATTATTCTCCATAACAATGCTTGACAAAAAGTTGCCTTACTGTTCAATAATAAAATACTACAGACATCTCGTTTTATAATGTACATCTCTTTTATAATTTTATATATCTATACATTTTTGAACAAGAGGTGATATTTTCCAGTCTATAAAATACATTAATATTATATCCGAAGAGAGGTACCGTAAGCATTATTTAAAAAAAATCATCAAATAATATAATTGTACGTACAAAATTTAAGAGCACTACCTGTGCAACGCCGGGTATATCAGATAGCTATATGCATTAATATAATGTATACAATTCTTTTACTAATAACTCACTAGTACTACAACACTCCCACTCCATATATTTTTATTTTATTTTTACTTTTTTATTCATATTTGATTTATATTTTTATTCCAAATAACACCACAACAGCACGAAAAAAAAACTGGCTACTTTAACACAGACTTTAGTCTAGCAAAGTAGACAGGACAACGCTGTATATATCAGAGGTGAAGTCTATTCCATCCCACACAATAAACTACGTATTATGTATCCACCTCTGTTAGTACAAAAATATGGATGTCAAAATATATATTATATAAATAAATAAATACATATAAATAAGGGACAATATAATAAAGACGAAATCAAAAGAAATTGTATATCTTCGGCAACATAATGCGGCAAGGATTACACCGGACGATAAAAATGTAATGTATATAAATCAAAGAATTACGTTTTCACTTAAAGGTCGCATGAAATTAGATGCCGTGTGGTGTGTCTAAAATGAGGTTCTTTCATTAGCGTCGGACTAGAGATGGAAACTGACAACCGGCTTGAACAACGGCTTATCGAAAGGTCAAGGTCAGTAGCGAAGTCATACGACGACGGACCCAGGCCACAGGCATCGTTCAACCGTATCGTATAACCAAGCTCGATGCATTAGTAGAACAGTAGATCGGTGGAAAAGTTCTGGATTGCGAAGGCATCGAGAGTCCCGGCGATGGCATCGAGAGAATACGCATCGATCATCCGGATCTATCGGAAGAAATCGGGAGGGACTTATCTACGTTGGCTGAAGCTTTGGGATCTATCGCGGAGTCCATCGTCAGAACTGGTGCAGCGCACCACATTGCGAGTATCGTGAGGTAAGGAGGCCGAGGTCGGGCTGGTGACACTGCTGCGCCGCGCCAACCTCTGCGGTTATCTCATTTCCATTCGTTTCAAAGAATACTCTCGAGGTGTGCGGTGCGCGGACGCCGTGGACACGTTTACGCTACTAACATTAACATCAACAGCTGGTTAAATAATTAAGTATATTTTAAAAATTAAAACACATTTTCATTGTGTAGTTGCAATTTTAGTACATAGTTCATAATACTAATTAAATTAATCAATTAGAAAAATATTCCGAAAAACTATCCATCGAAAAAATATACAATTTGACTTACTTATATGGTATATTTATTTTCCGCAAATATATATTGTAACTACAGCATTTTCACCGCAATCGGTATATTTTCATTTTTCTCTTGCCAGTTCCAGGCTTCACTTCCACACATTAGTGTCGGTGTCAGAATTACGCTATGAACCACGAGTTCACTTAAAAAATAATTTTAATTAAAAAAAAATATTTTGAAACTATACTGAGCTACAAAAAACAGGACCAACTTGGCGGTCTCCCGGAGTAGGATTGAATCTCAAGCTACCTTATAATAATCTAATAACGAGGTGACTCTTTGCTCTAGTCTCTAGAAGAAACAATAAAATAGGAAAATCGTTTCCATATGTACTTCTATCAGATATAATATTTATTATTATGTACTTTGGTTTCTATAATATATTTTTCATCTCATGTGAATATTTTAAATTATTTATATAGGTATAATTTTTATAGTTTATGAACTATTATTGAACAAACCAAAAATTAAAAAAAATATTATTGCAAAATTGTTTGTTCCCTTCTCGGCGTCTCGTCACTCGCTCCCTGCTATTCGGACGAGTTCATTTTGCTGGAAGGTGTGAAAGTACTCGCAGTTCGTAGCGTAGATCGCCCTTATCGCATTCCTCTCTAGCTCTAAGCTGATGTCACTGCGTGAGGATATAATACTGTTAAATGAAACCAGCGCTTCAATTGTTCATCTAATAGGAGTGACAGGCTTTGTACCTAATCGTCGTATTATTGCGGTATCAATTTGAACCGCGTTTAATTAGTATTTCAAAATTTATGTAATATTGAAAAATGCTTTGAATATATATAACGAGAGGGTAATTTGATAGTATTTCAATTCAAGGGGTGAAGGGATAATAATATGTGAGAGGATTGTCGAGCAATATGAATATATTGCTAGGTTATCAACTAGCCGCGTGCAGCTCCCGAGTGTCGTGTATTGTTTATTTTTGTAATTTTAAACGAAAGATTTATAATAATCTATAATATAATAATAATCTTACGCAATAAAATGAGCGTTTAACAAATTAATTCAACAATTTCAGATAATATATAACTTAATACTTAAAGTATGATATCGTGCATTAAAATGATTATTTCGATTACTTAACGATAATCGTGTGCGAATCGTTAAGTAATAAAATAAAGGTGAATTACGTTTATTATAAAACGAAATTTTAATAGGATTTATTCCGAATATGCCGCCGTTATTTTGCAGTAGCTGACTTCATATTACTGATGACTTTCATTGACTCATGATCGATCGGAAATGTTGATTATGGCAAAGGCCGACCCGAGGCAGAATAACTCGAAAGAAAGTTTATTACTTATTATTATACGCCATTAACTCGTAAGACTTTTGATATTTATTTAATTTAATATTATTTTAATAATTACTCGACATACCTATGTTTCAAAATACATACAATATATTCATAGAACTGTCCTATTATAAAAGAGACGTATTGTACATATAAAGTTTTTTTTAATAAGGAGAACGCATTATTATTGTGAAGTAGCAGTTATTCAGAAGATAGTTCTGAGATATTGAAGGGTTCCCGGTTCGAGTCCGGGTGGCGTATTTTTTCGATAAATTGATTTTATTGTATATATTTCTTATTAATACATTTAATTTGTATTAAAAATTTTTAAAAATGTACGCGCGTAGATTTCACAATCGGGGGCGGTCGGCGTGTACTTCAGTGATTCGTGAATAGATCGAACGCAATTTTCTACCTTTTACTCGTTCGCTTTTGCAATTGAAATACTCCACCTGTGTTGAAGAATATCAGGGAAAAGTGGTTAGTGAAATAAGTGGTGAAATATTACTTAAAATCAAAAAAAATATTAGTTCAAAAATTCCCGGTTGGTTTGTAAACGAGCGATTGCATAAGATTTCGTAATATTTTTGGCGTGAAGCGAACATTGGATAGTGGATGGCTTAACTTTCATGTTTTTTCTCGATCATCAAAGGTTTTTTAATGTGATTTTTATCGAAATGAAGTTATTGTAATATCGAATATAAAACGATTAATGGATTTTAGTGTTTCATAAGATCCGACTACAATGCGGAGCAAATGGAGTTACAGTTTATTCATTTGTGAAAATAGTTGTGTTCTTGGACGAAATCTGGCGTTTTTTATTTAGTACTGGTGGTGGGCAGAGACAGTGGGCGTGATGATCAGTATGCCTCTCGTGAAAGCAGATAACTCTGACCGAGCAATCGAAAAAGTCTGTCTTGAACCGCAGCAACATCGAGAGTATCGCTAGCCTGTACAGTCGGGATGATTTGAAACTGCATATGGAAGTGTAAGATGATGGCGGGGTTTGAACGGTAAATTTTATACTTGTTGAATTATATTGATGCGTGCAGTTATTATTGATATTTTATTCTGTCCGTAAGAACACGTGACTTTGATGCACATAGTTTAGAAGCCCCTACAGTTTGACATTGATGTCGTATGGACACGGTGGCACAGTAGCACAGCGTTCCATCAGCCCGAAGCGTGCACTATTTCGTGTTATATTTTCTCGGTCGCGCTTGGACCCTCGGCCCGGTTCCTAGGCCCTGCAGTAAAAACAATCATTTTCGTCCAGCAGTGTCACATTCGAATGCTTCTTGCCGAAGTTGATGGAGTCCAGTTTAAAGGTTAGTAAAAATATTTTTTAACTATTGTTTGGCAACTGTTCAATTTAGTTACATATTTCTCTGCCTTATAAAGTTTAACGCTCGGAGAATGCAAACAGAACTTAATTAGCACGGTATTTTTTTCTTCTTTTCAGTCACATATTACATATATGTACATTTGTCTTGTTTTCTTGTTTTTGTAGGCATTTACATCTATCTTAAATATCTCTGTTTTATTCTTGATTAATTCGATATTATTTTCTTACTAAATTGTGTGCGCTGTAATAACAATTGTGTTGTTATTTTTGTTACCTCTATATTATTTTTGTCATTTCTCAATTGTTCTGTAGAGGTGATAGAACGAGGCTGAATTGTTTTCTGCTATACTCTATATTTCTGATGTTTATTGTTTATATTATTTAATTTTGTTTCTGTTTGTTTTGTTCTGTACTTATTTGTATACGTATTTTTATGTCTATTTCTATGCATGTTGGTATTTTGTTTACTGCTGTCTACCTTTTATTAATACTACATTATGTTTTATGCACTTTTGAATTTTCTACATCGTATTTGGTACTCTGAATATGATTGCTAATCGTTTCACATGATTAATTTTATATCTATTGACGAGACAAGCGTTATTATACGGAATATTTATTTGGATTTTTACAGCAATAAGTTTGTATAATGTGATTCATAAAAAATGATAAAAATGAAATCAGGTGTATTGACTTGTTAATACACCTGGATTTATTTTTAGCTAGAATGTATGCACTTAGTAAAAAAAATATTTTTGACGGCTGGTAGACCATTTAATATGGATTTTAAGAACACAGTGATATAATTTACATTAAAATTGTTAATAATATCTTGCAACTGATAATAGTGCTATTCCTCCCATAATCCACATCGATTCGAATAACACCTGTCGCGATTGTACCGAATCATGAACTCGTCCTATGATTCGTCCGTTGCGCTACATCTGAGTTATCTACAAAACGTATATCAATATTATATATCTTGCTAGCAATTTAAAGTGTACACCACTGATACTGTGGCATTTTTGGCGTATTATATTATTATGGAGAATTATTATGGCGTATTCCTATAGGGCCTCCCAATCGATTAATATTGTCAATGTCAAACAGGTTACGATTATCGATGTGGCATTATTACTGTCGAAATATGAAATGTTCTCAATTATATTATTGATCGCGTGAGGCAGAGGCCGCTGTAAATCTTAATACTTAATACATACTCAGTTTTTTCTCAATGCTCGCATTTCCACTGTCAAAGTTTCGCGCTTATTATCGAATCACCCGGTACATTTATGTCGGTAATAAAATTTTCATAGAAAATAGAACATACGTATAAGCCGCATAACATGCTGGAAGGTAATTTACATTTATGGAGATTTGAGCGGAGGTGACCTTCCAGACATGAGGTAACCGCCGGATTCTCACCGCCTGATGGAATCACTCTAAAGATGTCACGAGGAACATTCAAATTAACTGCCAGCACGCGGGCGGAGTATCACGCGTGCCCCTGATGCTGCGCTGACAGAGCACTCGGCAAGGAGGTGTTTTTCACACAAAAAATACTACATTACTAATTTTGATTATTAAATGCAGGTGTACGTAGGCGCATTCAACATACTTACCATAATTCGTGTACGTACCGATCCTATCAGGTCCTCTCCCTTTCGTCCCATTCGAACGTATAAATTTTCTAACAATACAAATTGAGAAGAGAAATTGTATTTATATACACGGTTAATAGTCATTCGAACGTGCAATACATGCATGCTGTGGAACGTTGAGAACCGTCGCGAATCACGTGATTAGTTTTCGTTGACCTTGAAACCCACGACCTTATGTACTTATGCGGTAATTTATAGCTTATTTAATCTCCTCGATAGTTAATTTGTAATATAATATTATAATTTCGGCAATATTCTTAATTTCTCAACCATAAAAGGGTAGTATACTATTTTTTTAATGTTTTTACTTTGTACCTTAATGTTATACCAGGACTCGTATCAAGATCTGTCAGAGTCGTTTAACGATCAGCGTATTAAATATACATTTTGAACATGAGTATCAAACCGATTAATTCAAATATCAAAGAAAACATGAATTCATGTTAATATGAACCTACCATAGATTATCTGATAAATAATTGTCATTATCAGTTTAACTTCTCATTTAATGAAATAACGTATAAAAAGAACATCTAAAAAGGTTGACAACGTGACGATGTATGCAATAATTGTACGGCTAATTGATTTTAAATAATATAAGAGCAACAAACTTTTGAAGGAGAAATTTTGTTGGAAAACACGAATCATTCAGATTTGAAAATGGCAACAATAATTTGGTGACATACGTGTCGCGATTTGCCATATACTTGTATATTTTCAATTGGCGGTAACATAAGTAGATAATAATATCACTGAAATCAGAAATAACTTGTAGAAATATTAGTCAATTCATATACATCAGATATTTATATATTGTCTTGACTTTCGGATGATTTCTCGAAGGTGTTCAGAGATGTCCCCCTGTGGATGATCGCTCCGATAGTTAAAAATGGAAACCTCTCGACGAATCGTTTGACGTTAAATGTTAATTATTGGTATAATCAAGTATCGAGTCACCTAAAATATTTATAAACATAGAGAATTCGTTCAGCACTAAATTGATCATATACATAAATAGTTCAAAATATTCGACATCATTGCTTCTGGAAATGTTAAACTTATGGCATTCTTTCAAAGTTCTCTCGAGGTCCTCAAAACAGGCTAAATGATATACTTCTGTAATGTAATATGGTCGGGATCGGGAATACTAACTCAATTCTAGTCATTGTGAGCGAAAAATGAAGTGTACGAGCGGTTAGCAATTTTATTTTAGTGAACCGGTCGATAATATTTTTTGGAGATTAATATTATCTCTGACACCCTTCAATATTTATAATTAAATTATTAGAGTATTTACAACTCGTTCTTCAATTGCTTTCATGCTAGGTTTATAGCAGTGATGACAGAATTGAGCACTGATTGCTCTTGGAAGTATTATCATAACAGAGAGGATACTCGTGACGCGTGACCCGACCTCGGGTGGAGATAGCCGCCCGTCCACGTCGACTATTTTCTGGAAGTCGGAGGAAGAAAATATATTTCAGCGGAAATAGTTTTCACCACTAGCGGTCCGAACGTCGCGAACGAAACATAACATTACCGGCTCGCGCTCGGACTGCTCGCGTTAACAATACTGCTGCACGTTTCATTATGTCATGTGCAAAGAGGTTGTATAATCTCTTTGGCCACGAGCATTATTATCACCACCGATCAGAGGTCAGAGCAAATGTCAAGAACTCCTCGGACGTCGCGCGGAGCTTATATTTAAAAACCGTTAATAATAATTATTCTCGCGACAAATAAACGCGCACATCGCATTACCTGTGCGGTACATCTGTCTGATCTGTGCGCTCCGCTCCCGATAATTCATTACACGTCATTTTGTTTTGCACTCTTTTCATCCTAAAATAAATTTATAATTAAAACTAATTAGACGAATCACTTGGATACACAATTTTTTTTAAAATATGTAAGTATCAAAAAATTATCGCCGTGTTATTGTCACAATTACGGCCACCCCAAATGTTATTAATTTATTCAATGCTTTTATTTTCATTAATTTAGTGATTTTATTGTGTCAATGGACTGGTGGTAGTCAAGTTTTTCGAGTTTTGATATCGTTTCATTTTTCAAGATTAAAAATAAAGATTATTACAACATTTTAGTATAATATCGGCATAACACAATAACTCCTTTACAAATAACATAGTTTTGTAAGTCAGAATGAACATCTTCAAACACAGCATCTGGATGGTGCGCAAAGTGGAGGCGTAGATATGATGCTGCGCTAGGTGCGGGGGCGGGCGGGACGATATGGTTTTATTCACCGATGCTTGAATATTACTTCTGTAGCGATAAAAGCACAGGGTTATTAATAAGTGCTGGAAAAAAGCTAGCTCGCTACTGACCAGCCGTCCCGTGCTCGCGGCCATTGTTTTCGTAAATCTTTCTTTTCCACGCAGAAAACCTTTTTTCAAGAAAGGGGCCTCATTACTACATAACATAACCAATTAACGCCCCTCATACGTAAAGTATCGTAATTAATCGTTACATCATTATTAGTTGGTTTAGTATTTCGCATGTATTTGACGAGTGGCAGAAATATTTTAATATTCTTTATTGTATTCATAGAACATTATAAAATAAAATTATATAAGATGCACCGTTTCGGAGGTGTCGCAACACGCCTGGGAAGCCTTCCATAATCAAGCTCCGGGCGAGCTGACAGGACCACTATAAAGCGGTTCGTGTGTGAAGAGTACACTACTGTTGTTTCGAATATAATATAGTAAAGGATTCCATTTAATATTCTAAACTTCTGTTTCTATTCTATTCTAAAGGGTGTCCAGCGGAAAATTTTCAAGTTTAATATTAAATAAAATAAAAAAAGTACAATGTTATTCTCATATTTTATTTATATAAAATGAAGTTTAACGATGTGGATTTTATGTTTTATAAACAATATCGTCTAAATGCCGTCCATTTCTTTCCAGACACTCTTGCAACCGGACTCTTAAATTTGCGAACACGCGAGAGCAAAGCGTCTATCTGTTCAATTGCAGCAAGTTCACGGCGGATATTTTCTTGTAGGGCCTGAATTGTTCGAGGATTGTCGCTGTAAACTCTCGACTTAAGGTATCCCCAAAAAAAAGTCACATGGTGTAAGGTCCGGTGACCGAGATGCACAGGGTATGTCTCCGTACTTGTTGATTAATTTATTCGGAAAAATTTCCCTCAGCTTCTCCATTGAAACTCTCGCTGTAGTTGCGGTGCCAAAAACTCGTCGATTATTCGGCAATACACATCAGCAGTGACTGTCTCTCGCTGGTTAAAAAAATAAGGGCCAATTATCCCTCGGGCAGAAATTGCACACCACACTGTCATTTTTGGACAATGGAAACGGTTTTGATGGCGTTCCCTCGGGTTGCCGGGGCACCAGTATCTCATGTTCTGTTTATTAATATAGCAATCGATATGAAAATGTGCTTCGTTAGTAAACAATATGTTTCCAAGCGTTGTGCTGTTCCAAAACGTTCCAGCATCGTTTTCGGTAAGGTTTCACGTAAAGAATAGTCATTTTCGTTGAGAAACTGCACAATTTGCAGTTTGTATGGGTAAAACTATAATTTCTTTTGCAAAATAACGTGCATTGTTGATTTTTTCTAATGCTGCAATCTTCCTTATTGATTTACGCGGATTGCGCATAATTTCACGTCGAACTTGAGCCACACGTTCTGGCGTCGCTGCTAGTGTTGATGGTCCCGGAGGAGTTTGGTTAACAATTGTCCCTTCTTGTCTGACCTTTTGAATCCAACGCCAGATAATTTGCGTGCTCGGCCCATCACTTACTAGTACAAAAAGTGCGATGCGCACGAACCAATGAATCACCGTACTTTAAATATTGCTTAACCGCGGACGCGCGGTGCTTTCCCGACCAGTGATTCATTGCTGCTGGCAAATCCGCGAATCACGAAAATCGTCGAACAATACCCCTCCCACTTACTTCACACTGATGGTTTAGAGCAATTACAATTTAATCTTGAAGTTTTTTCGCTGGACACCCTATATATCCTTTGCATTAATTTTGTTTACTCCAAATATTTGTTCCGTACTCTGAATACAATTGATTCGGTTATTCATGAAACCCTGTCTATTTATTTTGACGTTTAAATTAAAATATGTCCGAAGGCTTCCAGTGATGGATGATTTGATTCGCGATATATGTTTAAGGACCGAATCAGGGCTCCGGTCTGGCCGGACAGTCGGCCGAATCCTCGAATCGTGAATGACTACAATTTAGGTATCTCCTATCTGATTAGTATTCATTCCTGGTCCTGGCATCCTGTCGCTAATAACTGTTTAAACTCCGCTCAGAGTCTCGGTGGTCTGGCCTTTAAATCCTGAGTAATATTGATTAACGACCGAACCATTATCGTTTCCAGAATACTTCACTTCTTTAGTACATTATGCAGATTAGTAGGAAACAGATATTGAGATATAGATTAAGAGAGCCCTAGAGATGTCCTGAAATGACGTATTTGAAGAAGTTTTCTGCGGTTTGAAATAAGGGTGAATTATTACTGATTTTTATGCTTGTAATATATAAATAAATAATATAATTAAAATTAATGTGGGAAGTTAAAAGTAGCAGCTCATAAACAAAACCTTATATACATTTCTGTATGGTGGGCAGGATTTAAACATTCGAAGTACCACCTTTAAAAATATATAAAATAACTAATAACTAAATAAACAAGATGAAATTATAATAAAAGGCTGTGTAAGATGTATCTGGTATAATATTTGTTAACGTCTTGCACGGAGAGTGTCACTGTTTCGTAGGGCTAGCTCCGTAGCCGGGCAGGTTGTTCCAGGGACGAATGGTATTCATCAATCAGCGAGGATCTATTATACATGTAAGAAGATATTGATGAGAGAAATGTGTAACCGCTGTCAATCCTGTCACTGTAGGTTAATTTAATATACTATATAATGTCAAGGTTAATATTGTATCGAGTAGGCGTATTGAAAATATGCATTTAATAAAAATCAGTCACGGTTTCATCGAAAAGACAAATTTAACCGATTCATATATAATTGTTCGTCATTTTTACGCTCGTAATGTAAACAGGTCGCTTTGTATCCACTAATTATTGGCCTTCACAATTTTTTAGGGTTTTTGACTACGTTTGTATAGAAGTCGAACACTATTCAATTTCATTTCCTCGTAGTTTTTGCGAGTGCAGGTAACGTGCGGTTATCGCGTGGGACGAAGAGATTGTTCTCGGGAGGAAAGAGCGAGGCCAGATCGGACGGCAGAGCTGCGGAGCGAGCGGAGAGGAGGGCGCGGGTCACAGCCGAGGTGAGGTAACGCGCACCAGATAGCGGCCGACTTCACGACCGACATCTCTAGGAATAGAAATTTGTAACGGAGTCATCAAAACATATTAAATTGATAATTTAAATACGAATGGCAACGGTTCAGTAAGATTTCAATAGCGTTCAAGTTAAAGAGTGCACGCTGTGCGCTAAATACAGTTTAGCGTGGACCTTCTGGGTCGCGTGGAAGAGGGTGGGGTTTTTTCGGTCGTTATTGGGAATATGGAAAGTAGCGGCGAAATATAAGACAACATGATGTTGTGTATTTATTATTTAGAGTTTTTAGAATATATATTCTATTGTATATAGACTGTTCATTATTAATATTTTATAAGCTACCGGGTGTAGAAGTTTTTAATCTAAACCCATTAAAAAAATGATTCAATTATGTGATTAGAAAGTTAATATGTTTTATGAGGCGACGGCGATATTTCTCGCAGTTTGGTCTCTGTATTTTATTGTCTCAATCTTCACAAGTTATTTCGCATATCCCACTTTTTTCCAGTATAATAATTTTAATGATAAAATTGTTAATAGAACTGATAAAAGTATAATTCAACGTGTGTTGTGCAGTAGTCTGAAAATTTTGATTATTGAAAAAATTTAAATAAGATGAATTATGTTATGTATTGTAGGTCGATAGGATTGCAGGATCGCTCAGGTAATTTGGTCTTAGGTAATTAAATCAGAAATACCCGCTTTAATGATGTAAACGGCATATTATAAAATGAAAGAATCAAATACCTCAACAACAACAGCGTGAAAAGATATACCTATGCCTACACGAACAATGTTAACTATGAAGATGGGAATGGTTTGTGCGTACCCTTGCAAGAAAAAAGGTGTGATTTTTGAAGCGCACAAATTTTCCCGCGGTTAATAAGTATTTATAATGATAAATAAACAGTTGTTCATATACATATGGACCGGTTACATTGAACAGATACATTGAAATCCCGCTAGCGAAATGAATACAATAATAATAATATTTGATATCATCTGCTGATCCTGAGATCGCGAGTGCAATTTACAGCAGCGACGTCGAAGCTCCAAATAAATAATGAGGTAATGCAAGATACCGATTTACGCCAATGTTCCATTATGTGTGCATATGGTGTATTATATTACCTGTGTACATATGGTGTATTATGTTACCTGTGTATAAAATTCGTATTCAATAGAAAACGGAACTATTTTGTCTACTCCTACAAATATCATTTTGTATTTTTCTATACTATTTTTATAGTTTTTATTAAATTTCTGTTTTTCTATTATATTTATTAAGTTTATTTTGCAAAAGCCCATAAGGTCGTTAATAAATTAATAAATAAATAAAGTGCGCGCTCGGTACATCACTTACTCGTCGAATATTAAAGTGAGTACAAAAGTGAGTTTTTTTAGTTTTTTTTATGAACCTCCTCAATCTCAATTTTGACTAATCATTCTACCTACAAACCTCAATTAGAATTTAATCTTGAAATTTTTCGCAGGACACCTTTATTAGCCCAAAACGATTTTGTTTTTCATTACAGAATATTGTAATATATACTTCGTATACATACAATCGTATTCATTCGTTTAAAATTTACAATTTGTTGATGTATTATTGTGATACTTCGTTTACATATTTAATGTTTTAATAATCTGTTGATGTTTTGAAGTCAGTCGCTGTGCTCACAACCTTGAATATTTAGCTAAATATCAGAGATCTGAAATAAACATTATTTTTAGCAAAAGCGTAATAAATATTTTAATAACGGAATTTCTGAGTTTTGTATATAAGTCGGGAAAATAAATATGATTTGAATAAATTGAAATTGATCTTAAAATAAAATAAAATTTCTCATGTTCGTCTAGTGGTTGTCCGCTTAACAAACATTTGTACAGTTGAACTAGAAATAGTTGAACTATGCACTTATCGAACCGTCGCCTCGGATTCTTCGGCTTCTTTGCTTCTTCTGCTACCAATTTCCTTTTAATAATGAGATGCAACATCTGATATTTTTCGAGTGTTCCATGACGTGTCCAAAATACTCTAATTATTGAATTTTATTGTTTTAAGGATTTATTTACCCAATCATCCCAGCTTGTTCAAATGCTTCACGTCGAACAGTACCTATATTGTTATCTAATTAAGACGAACCAAATTGCGAAACAAAAACAGGCCTAATTTGTAGGATCAAATTCTCGATCTTTGGAGTCAAAGGCGGTCATAACTACTAATTAAGATCGAAGTCTGTATTCATAGAATAGTTTACTCCGTGTGGATTCTGCCGACGACCGTGGACAGGAACCTGCTTTATCTGAGTGCAGTCGAGGGCGAGTAAACTCATTCTCTCGTCACAGAAATGAGTAGCAGTTCCCGGTGACTCGCCAGAAGAAACTATCAAGTATGTCCGTACGCGCACCATTAAACAGTATTAGAGTCACGTAAGTCACTTCGGGACGTGACTTTTAAGGACCGAGGAGTTAGATATTGGAACCGCTTGATGATTTATGGCGTGGAATCAAGGTGTTGATTATGAAATCGTTCTCTTACAGTAAGAGAATATTGATAAGGCCCTATAGAAATAATATGCGCGTGCGCCGTGATATTCCTATACATATATTGGCAACAACGAGCAGTGTCCGCAGTACGCGTGTACTAACTACAGTGACAAACCACGGTACTCTTTTCTGTATATTATTTATTGATGTGAAAACATTCCTGTGGGCATCCACTAAGGTTTTAGGCTTAGCATCACGCTGTAGGCAGAGAGGATGGAGCGCCACACTTCTCCATCCTGGCGCACAATTCTTATCTCATCCGCGTTCATTGCATCGTTCGATGTTGATGCTTCTAACAGAACCATCTTCCAGCGTCTGGTTTACCTGGTCCGATGCCATAAACACTTTCTTACCATCACATTCTCATTCATTCGTTCAATACGACCAAATCATCTAAGCGACCATTTTTATTCCACTTCACTATGCTAACACCATTCTAAAAAAATGTACAATAATTTTGGATTATTAAGTTAATTTCCACATCTTTCATCATCGTATCAATTTAAGTTTGACGCTAGATTTAGTTTTTAATTAATAATAATAATTTTTTTAATTGAATCACGTTAGAAAAATTTGACGGATATGTTTTAGTTAGTTTTTTTGACATTCTGAAGAAAAGGTGTTTTCCGAAACCGGTTGGTGTAGATATAATTAACTAATAAAAGTGGTTTAAAATCAAAGTTAATAAATAATTTAGTATTCTTTCCTATTTGTTCATTCTTTACTCTATCATGTGCACGCCTAAATGATCTCATTTCCGCTGCATTTAGTTTACTTTAGTTCCTCTTCTGACAGCTCCACGCCTCACTTATTGCACATTCTGCAATGGTATTCGAAACGTCGGCCAGAGCGTCGGAGACACGCGGCAGAATCGCTCAGAAAATTCAACACGGAAAAAACTAATTTTAGTTTAAATTACATCAAAGCAAAGCATCGATCCATCGACCTTTGTTATGATATTGGAAAGTATCGTTTCTGAGTCATCAATTTAGCACGCATATTCCCGCAATCCATTGTTGAAAGGTGAAATATTATCTTTTATAAATACACGATTTGGTCGCGAGCCAAGGTAAAGAGTATGCAGTGCAGTATAGTCAGGAAACGGATCAGCCATTAAGCGCCACGCGACAGTCGGAAACTCAAACTGCCAAATGTGATGGACGCGAAGAAACAACCATATTACGCAGGTCCGATATTATGTATTTTACGGATCAGCTAATGGACGAAAACGAGTGTCTATAGTAACTTTGTTAACTACTATAGACACTCGTCAGCGATGTGTTGTAAATATACTTTATAATAATTTAAAATATAGTTTCAGTTGAGTACGATCGAGGAATAAAAATGCAAAATAGCCGCTGTCCGATTGACGAAAATAGAGGGAGACGTTTAAAATTGATTATCTCTGGCAATAGCGGAAGCTTTACAATTGATAACTGCTCATGAAAACATGTTTATATGTTTTAACATGTTTGTATTTTTTCTATATATCTAACACATCAAAATTTGAAAATTTCCACCCTATCTAATCTAGAAATTTAAGAAATAAATTAATAATAAATCTAGAAAAAGGTACTCTCGTAGTGGTGTGTAAACATCGCGTTTTTGTGTGTACTATGTACAGTTCACTGGAAAGAAAGGAAATATTATCAAATTTATTTAAAAAAAAATTAAACTCATCGCCCTTCGTGCAGATTGGTACTAGGTAGGTATGTATTTTTCGGTTGGTACCGCGTAGGTACTAAATTCAAAAATAAGTTCCTTACCTACCTACTGAGGTGTGAAAGGAAATATTTTTTAATTTTCGAAAATGAGAGCATTTCAATTTTGAAAGTGTCAAACATGTAACGTAGTCACCATGGTAACGTGTGTGATGCATTTTTTGGGTATATATTATTATAAAATTGGTTTTTTGGGGCGACGCGAGATAAGGTATTTACATGTCAACAATTCTTTCTTAAAATTTTACCGGGGATTTAAATTAATAGTATGATATTCAAAATCCATTTTGTTTAGTGATGCTTTATTTAATTGAGTATGTAATGTTTATTAATAATTTGTTTATATTGTGGAAGCTTCGTGGAATTCGCAAACGATGTATATGCAATATTATTGAACAAGTAATATCTATAAATATGGATGGCAGGAGAAACAGCAGAACTTGGGCTATTCCGAGAAGCGGTGCTGTCATGCCGCGGTGAGGTGACTCAACTAAACCGCATATTAACGGCTCGTCCAGGCCCACTCCAGGACTCATCCAGGACTCATCCAGAATTAATGATTGTCAAAACCGATGACTCGGTGTTGGTCTTCTTAAACGTGTTTCTCGCTTTTAAGAGTAATTCTGATCCACTTTCAATTTGTTTTCTGTTTGGCTGAGTCAGGTTCTGCTTTGATCGTGTCATCGGTCGATCACTTTCTTCGCCTTCTCTACTAGGAATTGTTATAATCCTCACTTGCGCTCTTTGATTTTGGTTATATTAATATCTAGATAGTAGATGGTAGTCGTGGAAGTGCAATTTCTCCGAAATAAAATGTAGAAGAAACATTCGTAGAATTAATATTCAAAATTCAACAAAGGTCCTTATAAAATAAGTATATAATCTTTTTCTAACAGCGAGCTTCCTCGTGTTCTGAAATTTGACTCTTGTTGACGGTTTTAAAAATACGTATTTCTTGCGTATTTAGAGCTTCATATACATAGAGAAATAAATTCTTGGTATGTAACAGAAAATTTATAAATGACAAAATAATTGATTGATATTATATTGAGAACACACAATTTAATATGACAACTCTCTATAGAAAAAATATTATTTATCTCTGATCTGTATACGTATGTCTCGCTCTTGCCGGCACACAAGTCGTATACGTATTAAGTCTATTTCTCGACTATCGCGACTCTTATCTATACAGAAAGTGCCAGTCAAATTGATTGCCAGCGATTAATTTATTAGAAATCGAGATGGAGGGGGTTTATATATAAATACCTCCATGAAGACGAATAAAATATTGGGATGTTGGGTCCACGAAACTTGTCTTTTAACAGCAATTGGATCGAAATTACTCACTGACCGTTCCTCTACCTCTGTAGACAGATTGCTCAAATGTTATTATTTATAAATGTGAAAAATTATGTTATGGACGCTGAAAACAAACAGAGGAAATAAAAATACGAAATGAAATAGATGTTTAATCACTAATTGCCTCATCTCACACGTCATCTCAGTGTCTGTGTATTTGAATAGCACAAATCTTTCGAACCTATTGATAATAATAATTATCGTCGCTAGATGGCACGTGAATCGTTTCAATATTATTATAAATCGGGTTAAGTTAGGATGTATTGTGGTGGACCACTCCCCTTTTTTGTAATAAATTATATTTTCAACATTGAAAAATAAGTCGATTGCTTTCTGCTAGTATTATATTGAAAACCCACGTCTAGTGATAGTGATGATATTTGATAAGAGTTATGACCTGGAAATGCTTATGTATGTACGAGGACGTTTTTAATTAGCGATAAAGTAGTATTTGAATTTAATGATTTAGCATTCTTCTTTGGTGAGCGTGTTCGATTAGGAAGTTTTATTTATTTTATATACTTTTATCTTAAATGACGTTAGTTACGGTTGCGTGTAATAATAATTGATTCTTGCTACAATCATCAACATATATCAAATGATATCATATTCTTTAAAAAAACACAATTAATTTCGATCATAATTTCTTCGCGCAAAATGCTGTTCGCATTTTTAAATCCCGAGCTGCCGCCTTCGAAGCGACCTTAGGAAATAAGCCCTTCGGCTGAGGTCACGCGACACAATAAAAAGAGACAAAACCTTTTCCCTGAAATAAAGCGACAGTTTCTTTTAACTTTTTATCGCCGCCGCCTTTTTAAACTCCCTTTGTAACCGAGATGTGATGACCTTGCCGCTCTGCTCGCGCGGCTGAGCTCCAATGCGTAACGTAATATAGAAAGGGATATCCAAAAGGAAAGGAATATCAATGTATTATGGATCAATCAATGGAATATAATGATTAATAAATCAGTCTTCTAGTTAGCTCTACTGAATTGAAGCTGATAGGGTTGCCGAGCTAGTTCAATCGTAAGCGTAAAGCAAAACTACCTAATAAATACTATCTAATAAATAATATCTAATAAATAATAACCAAGTCATCTGTAGGTGCCTCCACGTACCTTGTATCTCGAATTAAATTATTATTTATTTCATACTCAGGTAAGTGCTGAAGTGCCGAACGATTATAGAACTATATTTAAGGTAGGTTAAGTATCTAAACGTTGTACGGAAACAAACTCCTTTAAGATATAATCATTAAATTAAATTATCATACAGATATATTATTTTAAACAAAATAGTTTTGTTTAGTATGTAACATTTCTTAACTCGTTTCTTTATTTGAACAAAAAACCAAAATGCTATGCAGTGTTTGTTTCGTTTCGTGTTCAGTATTGTATTATTTTATAAATCAACATTTTAACGATATTATTAAATATTATCTGCATACATTTACTTCAGGTAATTAAGCTTACAATTCTAATAATATTGAACAAATTACAAATTGTTAATAAATAATTTATTTAAAAGTAGGTATTAATTAATATAAGCTTCAAATTAAAATAAATTTGCCTTTCTAAAGAAACATATTCAAATTACAATTTTGGTTGTTTGGTTAGTTTCAAATATTTTACCATTCCTAATGTTGGTTACCGAGACCAGATAAATGATCTTGTTGCTCCTGTGTACCGGTCTCGATAGAAGAATTCCAAGAACACGACATAAAACGTGAAAGCGGATGAATCCATAATAATACGACAGTCGAATTAGTTATGTTGATTCGTAATATCGCACTAAAGTTATTAAAAACAATTATAATTTGTATATTGAAACAAAGACATTTTGCTTAATACTTTTTAAATATTGTTGTGTCGATCATTTGCTGCACGCGTTTGAAATCGAACAAGCTCTTTTGCGCGACGTTCCGATCAACACAAAATGTTTCATAGTCAAGATTCATATTGTGAAGCGAAAGTTAAAAACTACGAGATATTCCTCTATTGGAAATCTGACGTCACTCGTGACCATTTTATTTCTCTGCTCACCGGTAGACTTGTATATCCACACCTAGGTGCGTGTTGCCGATAAAGTTTGGAAGATTTTAAATGTACGAAATGCATAGACGTTCAGTACAATGCGAAACAGGTTTTGGCAAAGTATTCGTCCGCGAATCCCCGCCATTTCGTAATGCGATTGGATTATGCCACAACGTCGACTATGTTTTCGACTAGTACGAATCGACGGAATAATAGATGTCTCGTCCGCACCGCCGTCCGCCATGTTGTATTATATTATTCTGACCAATTTTGCGCCAGTTAGGTCAAGTAGGCAGTCGTAAATTAATTCATATTAACGATCCGACCGGAGGAATCCTTCACTCGAGACGGTGGTCAGCCGTCTATCCGGGACATGCGAAATATTTATTCAAAAATTATTTAATTATTTTTATAAATTAAGGGCTTTCAAAGAATTAATCTATCAGAATTCAGTAGTGAAATATGAAAATATATCATTAAAAGTTTACGGGTATGTTAATCAAGAAATATCAATTATTATTTTATTTGGTTCATTTATCGTTACATATTTTAATAATCACAACGTCCTAGGGCGGGCTAACTCCTTGTACGGGTAATACACCAACACACATAATAGAATTGATTACTAATTAATTACATTCTAAAAGATAGACGCGTCTCAGGATGGGCGAACTCCTAGTAAGTATTCAATGTTTATACGTACTGTAAAAGCATATACATATATCGCGCTTCGTAACTATTGAATCCGGATATGTAAGTGTAAGAAAAAATGCCAAAGTAGTATCTAAAAAATCCACTAGACGGCAGCACAGATCAGAAAAAATTATAATGAATGTTAATATTAATTTTCTTTACAAATCCGCTAAATAGTAGTACAGATTAGCAAAAAATAAAAATGAATATTAATATTCATTTACAATATTTTGATGGTATGGCAAAAGGGTTGTTTCTGATTCAGACATCGTATAGTACTTAAGATTTTAAGTGAATATTTTTACCTGTCCATATTATTTATTTTCTAATATCTGTATATCCTTCATGTTTATTTTTTTACTAACATTCTGACGATAATCATTTCAATTTATGATAGCTCTAGATTTTACTACTATTTTGTTTACGCTCATGGTGTATTGTTAAAGCAATATTAAGGAATTTCCAAATTAAAATATAGATTCTACTACTAGTCTGGGCACTACACACACACACTACAGCCTTACAGCATGCTGCTACTGAAGTATCATTGGAATAATTTTGTGGTTTGACAGGGAGGAACAAAACAGATTATTGAATGACAGCTCCAACATATGAAATTGGACGGGACGTCGCCGCGATGAGTCGGATGGTCTGGCTACACCTTGCACCTCTACGTCAACGTCTGCGATCGGATATGGCAGTGCGGTAGAGGTTTTTAATTAACAGTTCCGTAGTTTTGTTTTGAAAATTGGTGTTGGCCAATATTTATACAAGCAAACGATACCCAACTAGGTAGATCTGGATGGCGTAAACAGGTTCCTGGCGTAGAGCAGCTCCCACGCCCGTCCGAATCTCAGGATACTTCGTTAGATATTTAATGCAATCCATAACCGGTTTCAAATTCGCGACCGTCTCGCTAATGTCCATTCGCCAAAACGTCGCAACCAACAGAAGATAAAAATAACAGAACAAAATAAACATTCCCTATTTTTAAACTTCTCAAGTCAACTTCTTTTCAGATGATTAGACCGCTTCTTTTTTTTTTTAATTAATAGAGATGCGTGCTTAGAATACGTGTCACACTTCTTACTATTTTCAAACTAAGCTAATCGCGTGAACTATGAAAACGTGATATAATTTGATGGCCTCTTGGAACGAGGCTCGAACCCCCGACCACTAGATCACTAGGCGAGTATCGTAATTACTAGACAACAAACACGTCTAAGTTTATTTATTTATAAGCTACTGCGTCAAATAGTTTTTGCTACAGTGACGGTAGCTCATTTGCGGGGTGACTGTTCCGATAAGAACGAAATGAAGATGGTTACGATGTCTTAACGTCTTTTTCCATGCACCGTGGCAGTGATCATCAGTTGCCTGTATTTAACTCGGGAATAGATATTCTATGGACTGTCGCCTTTGGTATCTGTTTTCTACAGTTCTCTCACGAAAACTACAAATATCACATCAAAGATAGAAAGTAACTACTCGCCTGAGGCAAATTCTCCAAATTTTAGGCACTTTGCGAGAATATATAGTCTAGGTAGGTAAGGCGAGAAGATAATTTGGAAAGCTTGTTTGAAAGAAGAGGAAGATCCCTCAGACCACGCGGAAAAAGCAACAGCCACTTGAAGTAGCGGGCTAACAATCGAGGAGTTCGTGAGATTCTCACTCCTGAGAAGATAAGACTACGTTCTGGTTATGTTCACTTCCTGCCACATCCTCTAAGTCGCCCTTTGCGATTCTTGACAAAGCTTTGCTTCATGTTTGAAATAATCATAAATTGTTGCGTTGCAGGCTGGCATCTAAGCTAGTAGCATCCGATGCATTTCAATGTAGATTTCTGAGCTAACAAGATGACTGCAATGTTTGGCATACATTATTATGACGATGTTTTGTGCGGAAAGGTATGATATGGTTAATGTAGCGAAGTGAAGTAGGTTTACCTTGTTACCCGTCTGTTGCGTATCGGGTACCCAGTTTCGGAGCAGGACGATATTTGTTCAGCGCTCAGTTGTCAGCGCCGTGTTGATGTCATCACTCGCGTTAAAATATGGAGCTAATTTAGAGCGTACGATAATAAATTGAATTGATATCTCTTGACCACGACTTTTAGCTGCAAAATTTATATCTATCTATCCGGATGAAAGTTATTAATAATCACTAAAATCGGTCGTATATTTTTGAATCACAGTAAAATCAAGCACGTTTTTTGTTGTAACCGATTTAACCCACACAGTAACAAAATAAATAGAGATGCCATAAAGACATACGGAGAGGTGAAACGCGTGGGGAAAGACATACTTCAAGAAACATTGCGATGTCAGATGCCGCACGGCCTTGTGAATGAATTAGTATGATATAGCACGTGACGGCATCGCTATCCGTGCGATTTGTTCGAGAGCATCATAAGATGGCACAAAAGCTAGATAGTATCTGTTTGGCACACGCTAAAGGCAGTTCTATCTAATATGTTTGTCGGTCTGCGTGAGACGCGACCGTGTCGTATCGCGATCCACACCTGTGCCGGATGATTAAAGGTTGCACAAAGTAAGGAAGCGTGTTTAGTTGTAATATAATAATAATATCCGTTTTGCCAGTCTCCCTATTCAATCTTCAGATTGACAAGGCTCCCTCGCGACTGCGAGCGAATCTAATGAATAGTATGCTGGAAATGTGATAAAAAAAGTCTTTACTGTGCATAGCAGTGTTGAACTTAATCGCCTGTCGGTTGGATATATGATTCGGGACACTTGCACAAAAACACAAAGTAAATGACCGAGTTGAAATATCGAGCAAAACCGTGTAAGTCGCTAGTATAGGCGGCGAATTTTTTGCTAGGCACGTCTGACTGATTCGGGAGCGAGCGAAGGTCCGCCTTCAGAGTCTCGAGGTCACACGCGCGTATAAAGAATAGCAATGCTTTTGATAGCGTTTTAATAGTGTTAAATGAAGAGTGCAGGACGGAGAGGAATTTGCCACGGCTCTCGGGAGGTGGCGCGGATGGCGCGGACGCCGTCTCGCGGCGGGTGAACCGTCGCCAGACTAATCCGGGCTGGACAGTGGACAGGTCCGTCGGCGCCAGCTAAATATACATCGCTCCGGTGCGCTGGATCGACCGGTCCCGACTCCCCATCCGAGTTACTGAATATCAGGCTCCAATTCGATCGTTGCCTTAGGCGTGTTCCACATACTACTCATTAATATTTGGGACATCGATTACGCAGTATTGCAAAATTTGTGTTGTAAAACTTCCAAGCTTCAGAATGGGTATGAACACAATCTCGACTGTTGCACGGATGTTTGTTAAAGAGATTATGAACAGCCGGGAAGAAAAGGCCTCACGTGAAGGCCTTGCAATCTTGCTCTAGTAGAAAAATATTGACTGTTCTCAACATATGAATGAGCAAGAAGACGGAGACACAGAATTGGGGATCCTCGTTTGTCCAGCAGTGGAGAAACAGGCTGATGATGATGACGACATTATTGTACATTTTTTAAAGAATTTCATTATCACGGTTCGATATAAATATACAGCACGTGACTTAATAATTTTAACTACACGTACTATACAGTGCATTTAATGCGTAAGACCAAATCAACAGAATCAGTTGTAGAAGCGAGCTACTGGAGATTATATTATTTCATTATGCCGGAAAATATGTTATCCACGTTGGTCGTGTCTCATTCCATAATGATCTGAAATTTCACACGCATCTTGAACATTTTGGACTCAGCAGGTAGGTATTCTTTTCCAAAATATTTTGGACTAATAATTTACTCAGGCTGTACCCTATACAGAGTGTAATAGAGACTGAATAAAGAGAATGATTTCATTATGTAATTACTTATCGTCACGCCGTTTCCCCGCGGGGTAGGCAGACAGGATAGAGCGCCATACTTCTCTGTCCTGACACACAATTCTCGTCTCATCCACATTCATACATCTTCTCATACAAGCTCGCCGATTGTTGAGGCTTCTAACAGAACCATCCTCCATTATCTGGTTTACCTGGTCGTGCCGAGTATTCCGCGGACGTCCTCCTATTCTGGTGCCATCAACACTTGCGTCATATATATTTCTTACCATTCTCTTCTCATTCATCCGTTCCATACGACCAAATTACCTAAGTGATCCTTTCTTAATCTTACTCACTATACTAAGATCAGCTTTACATTATTTCCTTATTTCTTCATTCTTTACTCTGTCATAAATAGATTTACCACATATACGCCTAAGTGATCTCATTTCCACTGCATTCAGTCTACTTTCGTTCCTTTCATTATGTATAGCTTTGTTTATTAAATTATTTAATATTCCTGGTTTAGATTGTTGTTTAATTGTTTCATATTTGTATTGTTAGTTATAACGGATTAACCTGTCTCCTCTAAAACGAGACCTCAGTCTAGTTAAGGAGACAGTGAACATCTCTTACATTATGAATAGAATAGGTATGTTTGAATATTTATATATATGTATAATATTGTTTATAATTTATACGTTAATTATACGCATGTTAGCCTCTTAATTAATGCATTAAACTCGATGAGAGCTACCAAACTTTGCCATTCAATTAATTTTAAACTAAATATTGAATAAAGCACTCGAATAATTTGGCTAGAAAATTAGAACCTACACATAAGACCAAATGACATTTGATTCGGAAGGTTTTAATGGACTGTTGAAAAAAATACAGTTAGTTATTAAAATAAGTTCTAGTTTAATTGTGGTTTTCACGTGCGAACACGACTTTACTTAATGTCAACGCTTATGGAGTTAGTATAATAGGGCTAGTTAGCGTTACTTCCCGTTTTTACTATCGGATATCAGAAAGTAAAATGAGTTTACTACGGAATGTACTTTCGAGAAGTAAATATTTTTTACTAACGATCAAACGACCCGTTTTCGAATTTTTTTTTACTTTAGTAACTTTTTACTATAGTAAAAACAATCGGGCCTTAGTACGGCTCTGCGCGGTCGCGACAGCTATTTGACTGCTACAGCCACAGTACGAAGCGTATTATACTGACTGTAAAAACACGCCAGAAAAACACCTGAATAGAAAATATTTGCATTAAAACGACTTTTATAGCCTTTTTTATTGACGCACAGAAAACAACTCATTCGAGGCGGGAAACGTATTTCAAGGTCGAGAAGGTCTAACCGGCATTTGGTGAAGATTGAGCCGCGCTCAGAAGTGGATGATTGGATCATTTGGCGGCGGTCTGGACCCCTGGACCGCGCGAGGGGAGTCACGCTGGACTATCATTAGGGGCACGGTCAGCCCGACTCCTCGCAGACATCTGACGATGCCGAGTATAAAAGTAATTTGATGTTTAACATCTCCGGAAAAATGAGGTACTTTTTTGGCATATTTATCTGGAACAAAGTATCTCAAAAGGTATCGGAGCTTAAATGATTTAGTTGTCCGAGTACCGTGCAGATTCTAAACTAATCTATTAATGATTCAGCCAAATTAATTTCACTCAAGCGGTCACTCGGTGCACATATTCTAATGTGAGCTATGTTCAGCTCCACTCGCTTCTATTGTAGTACCAATCAAATAGAAAATAGCAGCGGTAACAGAGCTCGTGCTGATAAATGTCACAATCGATATTTCTAATTAGTGAATTATAACAAAGTTAACATTATACATATCATCGTATAAGCCCGACAAGCTGGAATAGGGGTGGGTCATGGCTACTGGCTAAATTATTAATAATAATAATGGATAATTTGTATAGCGCCATTTTCGTAAAGAAAAAAGATTTTTTGAAAAGGTGCGTTTTTAATTTCTTCTTAAATAAAGTCTCTGATGCACTGTTTCTTATAACGGGGGGCAAAGAGTTCCACGCTTTTGGGCCTGCCACCGCAAATCTCCGTTCACTAAATTTAGACTTCTGGCAACGGTCGGTCGGTTCTACAACTCTTCCTGCAGCTGAAGTAGAGGCTGACCTGAGAGTTTGACGTCTACCATTCAAATTGTCTGGGATACAAAGTTCTCGAAATATAGAGGCGCCATGCTGTGTGTCGCCTTGTACATCAATCGGCACAATTTAAATTCAACTCTTTCGGGGAATCGTAGCCAATGTAACTGATGTAAAAGGGATATTATATGAGAGAATTTGGAAACTCCATATATTATCCGTGAAGCCGCGTTTAGAATAGATTGCAATCTATTCAGCTGAAACATTGGCAGGCCAACATAGATGCTGTTACAATAGTCCATATGTGACACCACAAATGCATTGATAGGTAGACGGGCTGCCTCAAGAGGAAGATATCTCCGAATACTTTTAATCTGTCTCAGTTGATAAAGCATACACTGACAGTTTTACTGACTTGTGACATTGAAAGATCTGAATCACTGTGCACGCCCAACAACTTAACTGCAGATTTAGCATTTGCAGACATTGATTCCTGTATTAAGTTTTGCTTTCTAGGTGTTGCTGTCCATAGTAATTCTGTTTTGGATGGATTCAATGTAAGTCTATTCTGTGCCATCGACTCGCCTATTTTATCTACGCATCTTGCAATTTTTCTTTTTAATACCTCTGTCTCCCTCGGCTTGCAGAAAAAATAAATTTGCGTATCGTCTGTATAACAGTGGGGCCATAATCCTGACGATATTATTATCTTTCCACCCTAACTAACCACGTGGTTACTCGCTATGTTTATTTATTTATTATTCTTAAGTATAGCGCATACGTAAGTATATATATATATGCTTTAATATAAACAGGATCAAAATGAAATTGACTTCCGAGACCGAATTTCGGAAAAGTCCATTCACTGGCTGTATAGCTAAACATAAGGCTTGTTTTGAAGGAACAACATTTGGGTTTTTAAATGACTTGAACAAATCGATCAAATTTTAAAACTTGAAATTCTAGGTACCTGAACCCAGGTCCGAGTTTTGAGGTCATTACCCGGCGGGTTTGGGTTGGGTCCAGAAACCCTAGCTGCGACATTGAGCGTAACTCTGGATTGCTAGGCATAACTTATTTGCTGGTTCCTGGACTTCTATTCTCTGTACATGACCTAATAAATATTATTCATATATGTACCGAGTATTTAAAATTATTGGACGTGTCAGAAGCTATGCACAAAAGGTTGTACGTCAACGTTGCATTCTCATTGTGATGACCTGCGATTAGAACTCGTTATAGGAAGAAATGTTGTTTTCTAACTCCCTATTTTGAATATCCGTTTCTTTGCTCATTTTTCTAGTCAGTACATAGATTAGCGAGTGACCTGGGCCTACTTCGAGAGGAATCTTACTCGCACAGTTAAAAATGAAATCTGTCGGATTAAGTTTATTATTTATTGCAGTTCGCTTCAGTGCCGGGTTGGGCAGACGAATGTGTCAGGAAATGGTGCCGCGGCCACTGCGCTCGCGGTGAGATCAGAGGATGTATAAATGTCCTAAGTGACCGTAATGAAGAGCACTTTCTCCGGGAGTTCGCCGCCAGGCTCAGCCAGGCTCGGCCAGAGCTCCGGAAGATTAGAGAGGTCACGGTGGCCACTAACGAGGGCTTGTAACGAATGTAGAACAGATTTTTGGTTCGCTCGCCGCAGATTAAAATAGTTTTTATAGCCTTGAGGTAAGTTGCCCGTTTATTTCATTCGGAAAAGGTTTTATACTCGGTCGTTAGTAAAGTTACTAGTGCACTAATCGGGTCGGTTAATCTTTTTACAACGTAATAAACAATCATTCGTACAGTTGGCGTAGATGAGAAAAGAAGAAGGAACATATAATTGATAATATCTATATTTTATAAAACAATTATCTCATAGTAACATCTGAAGTGAGATATTTGAATAGAAGTGAATAGAAGGTGTTTTGATACTTTGCCTCGGTGTTGAAAGATGGAAGAAACTAAATAACCTTCTTTGCTTAGTTAGTCAAGGACATACTGGGTGAAACATTTTAGACAATGGTTCAGGTCAACCGCGTATCATACTTCGAGTCGTTGCAAACAAGATCGCCAACAGAAGAAGAAAAATAATCTCGATATTGTTAGATTAGTGTTTTAGAACACGAGATGCTGACCCTCTTTTCGGGCGCTTTGTACTTTATACATTGAGAATAGTTCAGACGCGTTGTGTGAGAAGAGAGAGAGTTCCTTCGAGTGGATGATATTACTGCGTATAGAATCCGAATGGCGGACATAATGTTGTAACTGAACCGATACAAGTCCAAATCATAAAATAATCAAACTTAACATCACTTGTTTAAATTCGTTAAAATTGGAATCGATTATAATATTACTTTTCTGATCATTCATACATCGAAGGAACGTTTCCGCCTCGCTTGCCAAAAACGCTCTGGATGTAAAATTCTCAACGCGTTTAAAACGTGGGAAAATCCGAGCACGCCGGGAAGTCACCGATCAAGCGGGAGTAAAAACGTCCAGCGACTCGAAACAGTTTAAATGTTTTTTACTCGGTGCCCTATATCAGAGATTTTAAAACGGGAAAGTATTTAAATGAAACAATAAACGAAGAGCTAAATTTAAATATGGAACACCAACGAGCGCCATGACAGATGCGAGCCGAATGTTTCACGAAAAATATTATATCTCTATGCAGTCCGTCTATTTATTTAGAGTCGGAAGGTGTTCTTTAAAGCCTATTGAAACACATTTTATGAGATACTTATGCTGCGAGGATATTTATGTATCAAGGAAAAATTAGAACTGCGTTGGTGTTACCGTTCTTAAGATTAGTAAAGTTAACTTCGAAGAGAAATAAAAGTCGGAATTAACATCTGCCTACTGCGTTTTAGAAGTAATTACCTTCTAACTAGATAGAATTCCGTTAAAAATATAGAATGATTAATGCACCATTAATAAAAATGAAATAATTTAGGAAAGTTTCTTTGTTGCTCGAAATTTTATTAGTTATTAATATTAGCTAATGAAGACGCATTCCGATTTAGGGATGAATGAATCAGAGTTTAACTGTTTGTTTTCACAACACTAAACATTATTACATTATTTTAATGAACAGATTATTGACAGGTCGTTAGGGAATAATGTCAAATATTTTAAGACGATTGGGGTAATAATATGTTACAAAATACGCATTTTTATGTTTAAGAAATGTGTGTTTTTATACTAAATAAATGAAAAAAGGTTATGTTGAAAATTGATAGTTATGTTGAAAAAGGTTATGTTGAAAATAAATGATATATTTAAAACTTCCGTGCGGTGGTATAGCTTTTTCTCCGGGTTAAATATTAACGGAGTTACGAATTTTTAAAGTTTTTGAACACCCACCATTTTGAAACAAGCTAGCGAATCAGGCTGGTTAAGTTAAGTCAAGAAAAGTTTGATAGAAATCCAATAATAATTAAGGGAGTCGTCGTTCATAAACTCCGGTAGTACCTATTTGTATCGAAATCTACCTAAAATCAGAAAATTGAGAATGTAAAAGGTTGTTAGTAATAATTTAGTAGAGTTTTTCTGTATTATCGTACTGACGTACGTACGTGACGTACTGAATTCCTTTAAGCATTTGAAAACAGAAGTGATGGAATGCACGCACTAAACATAAAATGGTTGCACATTTTGCATCATTGTTCCCGGAGTGTTCGCGAATTTCCACGTCGCCTCTTCGCGTTCCCCAGACATAAAATATACAAAAGCTAAATATACAATCCCGCCCTCGCCAAATATTTGCTTTGCTTAAATATCCGACTGACAGCAGTCGCCGAGGTCGGCTGGTCCAGTCCTCGTTCCCGGAGAGATGGAGTCGGTTTATTTGTCCGAGGATGCGCAGTAGTGAAGTCGCCGCATCACAATCGTAATTATACAAAGTGACATCATTCAATAAACAACTAATCGTAAAGCGTATCTCCACGGATGGAAAACGAACAAGCGACGGACAGAAGTCGGTGTCGAGGAGATTCTACAGTTTCTCGGTATTATCGTATCCAATTTGGCGCCAGGCCAGCCCCGGCCGAGGAAGAAGTTTCTTCAATTACGATGTTACCTTAATTTATTTAGCATTCAATAACGTAAACAGGTGTCCACGTAGATGGGTGGCCGCCGTATATTAATCGACCATTGTCCGAGTGAGATACTTCAGTATGACGATCAAATATTTTCTACCGAGTGGTGTTTATTTCGTTCGATAAACATTACGTTTACCCACACAGCAGACGCGTTCGGGCGCTAGTCCGCGTCACCCGTGGGCGAGTGTAGCTTTATGAGCTGCGATGACACCATTTGGGAAGGTTTGACGCATTTTCTCAGTATCACTATTACTACATACTTCTGAATGTACCGGACCCTTTTGTAGACTGACACGAGTAGGGTTTATACGAAGGTCTGCGGGGAAATTCGGCGAAGTGCGGTGTTGTGACCTAGACCAGATACATTTTGCGGCGAAAGGATGATTTTAAGAACTGGTGAAGTAATCGTCGCCGGTGATGCCACGTTACCGAGAACGGCTACGGTCCGGTCGATGTCCATCTGCGTCTCCCGGAATGCGGAGGGCGGAGGCCCAGCGAGTCCTCCCACTCTCCCGCGGCCCGCCGAAGGTGCGTCGGTTCCGCAGCTCCGATCGAACTCGAACCGTGGTCCTCGAAGGACAACACTTGTATTAAATTACGCGGTCACCGTTATCGGATGGATTCTCAGCTGATGCCGTGAGAAACTGATTTGATTTTGTGGTAAAAATAAAATAAGGAGACGATTCAGCATATGTCGGTTTTAATAAAACTATAGTGCCCTTGACCACGATGAATTTCGCGGTAACAATTAACGATTTAATGTTTGGAAGCGCTCACCGTCCACCGCAACTGCATATCTGTACGCTAAACTAAACCTTGGCTAGGTTTTGATGTACGATTTCTTAAATGACTCAAATACCCCGGTACATGATATTAATTCATTTAGGTCTTGAATGTGCAATTCGATTAGTAATCGCATCAGAATTTATTTTTATTTTTCATGCTGAAATAAATATGAATAAAAACATTTGAGTATACTTTTTTCATGTCATGGATACTTAAAGATTTTTCTTTACAATTTCATTCACGGTTTTCTAATTTTTCTTATTGAATTACGATGCTGCGGTGAGCTGGTGGAGAACATGGAGTACTCCACTACTGCTACTGTCGGATCGACCAGACCATCCTTGTAAAGTATAAATATTATATAAGATAGGGGACTCATTTTGTTCCTACTGTTGAATGGATAAATAAACTATACAGTACTAATATTCGTATATCTTATACACGATATTCAGGGAGCATTTTTTTCCATTCTGCATTGGGACCCAATTTTTGTAGTTACGTCTCTAATTGATCTAATAACACCAAGATGAATAATCGAGTGTAAAACACATTAAGGAATGTGTCGGGTTCCTGGAGTTCTAGAATATAGTTCGGGAATCTTCCATAACAACACAGATCCAGAACATTACCAATTCAAGAAAAGTATGAACGGTGTTTAAAGCTTCAATTATTGATAAACTTGGACAAAGATGGAACCTTCTATCGAGGTCCGCAGTATACCTGCACACTCGAGAGTAGAGCTATAAAAGGCGACATTCCTATCACGAGTACGTGTTTACGTCATACTGACGTGCATATTAGAAAAGTTATTCCATTTTTTTAATACTCGTTCGGAATCTTCGATCCGCATATAAAAATCACAACATGATGTGAATATCAAGTACCGAATATTATTAATTTTAATATGTAAATATACCGACATATTTATTTGATATCCAACATTGAGGTGTGCACATTATCGGTACCTAAACCTCACCTACTCAGTAAAATTAACGGCATAAAATGACATCAGCGTCAGTAGGTACTTACCTAAAATGTGCAAATTAAAAAAGCACACTCATCCCTGGTGCTGTTCACAAATTACGTAACTGTTTTTTTTAACATGTCTTAATAATTTATTGCGGAGATTGAAGAAAATAAAACGTCTAAAATAATTTAGTTATTTTTTCGGCGATTTGCATCAAGATAAATTGATAAATCGAGTATATTAGAAGAAAGACTTAATTTCGGGAAGGTATCATAGAGTATCTCGGTACAGTGACTGACTATTATAAAAAGAATCCCGTTATACATAACGGCTATTTTTGGAAAGACAAATATAATATTGAAAATTTTGTCTTCTTTTCTTTGCTGAAAAAGGGTTAAAGTTAAGATATACTCCGATGAATGCTAACTTCAAGGATATATACCACTTGCTTTGTATTGGTTTAACACTCCTTGTTGTTTTTTCAGTATTTCGGTGTAGTCGACTATCTTTGCGACTTTATTAATTTAAAAAATCTGTTGTGTACTCTGAAAAATTAATTATTAATAAATAAAGTAATCCAGATATTGCTGTGAATTTAATTATACAAAAAATGTGTGTCTAAGATAAAAACAAGAATAATCAATTGTTGACCGTGTGCATACTGAAACATTGTGGCCGAAAACAGGTTATTTTATTTCACAATATCTATACAATGAGCTGATGCCATTTGAAGTCATTTAAAACAATACTAATGGCGTCAAAATATTAGATTATAAATGATCTTGACTGTGATTCAAACAGTTTTCGCAGGATTGGTATCTCTATTTGTTCCATAATTTTCTAGCAGTCACTGACAAGAAAACGTGACAATAACGCACTCAGTATAATCTACGAAGTCCACAGTAGGAATTCAATTCGGGGGAATAACAATTTGATTAATTTCTTTACAAAACTTTAGAACGATCGTATTGAAATAACCGTCTTTCGTTAGTTTAGGATTCTGATTCTGTAAACGCATTCTATTCCAAAAGTTTATTTTGCGATGCAGTGTTGATGTTTTGAATAGAATACATAAGTGATATAATTACTGATGGTCGACACCGTGCACTTTGTTTGCGATTCATTCTCAAATTTAAAATAAATTAATAAAATATATACGTAACAGGAACCTATCGCGATAACAAGATTACGATGGTATTGGAAAATCGATGTATCACAGTGCGGACGCTTCAGGCGATCACTTCCTGCGATTAAAGTGATTTTCGATAGTGAAATTATGCAGCGTGAATTGATTTATTGAGGATAAAAAATAGAAAGTGTGGATAACTGAACGAAGAGTAAAAGTTTTAATAGTTTTCAGACTCAGACGTAAAGTATTATGTGTATGCAGGTACGTCGCAGCGAGCTCACAACGAATCATGCGTGAGATGCGAGGGAATGCCTTGTTTTTAATGAGTTATATATATAATATATGCACAAGTAACGTTACTGGAACTGCTCGGCACCAGACTAATAAATAGGATATATATTTTATACATATAACACGCGCTATTTTTATTATGTATATATATATATGTACGTACTTATGTCTCCACTTTTTTGATATTAAAACATATTTTAAAAACCACGATTCCTTCCATAGTGCGTCTTTCTAGATTTCACGTTTATTCATTATATATTATTATTATTTACTAATTATATTTATATGACCACTTTGCCAATGAAGATGCATGAATAAGTTAAGAGAATTAATAACTAATAGACAGAAAGCAGCAGGGACGTAGGTTGAAAGAGGTTATTTTGGCTAAACACAAAGTGGCTCAATGTTCAAAATGCTAGTGATCTTATACGTATACATAGGATAAATTTTGCAACTTGGTCGCCAACCTTAGAAAGAAGACAGCATATGAAGAAAATTTAATATTTACAAGTAAGCCATATCATTTGTTAAAGGCCAATTCTTCATTTTCGCTTCAAAATTTTGAGTTGGTTTACAAATGCGTAAGGATGCCTGTAATTTAATGTTCAACAATAAATTTCAGACTCCTCGATTCATGCTCGTCAGTGGTTTTAGAAATTGCGCAGTAGTGTATATATATTTTTGTTCAATATATACATATTGAAGTGTAATAATTTGACTGGAAGGTGATCCATCTCTGTTACGTAATTAGGAATGAGCCTGCAGCCGGCAGCCGGCAGCCGCGAGGTACTCTGCTAGGATTCTTGCGGGATGCCAGCCGGTGCATTTCGGTTCTACTTGGAATCGATTTGATTGATTTTTGAGATGTGTGCATGCATTAACACATACCCAATCTCCCAATCTTTTGACTTATAATTATAATTTTATTATAATTATAGTTTGATTTGGATTGCTAGATTACTACTGGAAACTAGAACTGACAGCTGAGGGTAATAAAACGTTTTAATTACAAATTACAAGACTACGGCTGAAGCAAGGTGGATACGTTTATAAAACAAACAAATATCATACCGGCGAATATGCTCATTTCATTTAATCGCGTGAACTATTGTTTACTTAAATTCAATTTCGCATCCGACTAAGGATGAGTTTTAAACTCAAGACTATCTTATAAATTCGGTTTGGGCGGTCCAGTGGATCTACGGAACCAGAATTTTATCGAAAAATCAAATATGCATAAACAAAGTCTCGGGGGTTTCTTTTCACTATTTACTCGTACATAATTAAATACAGAAAACATTTCGATAATTCAGTAAATCGCGTACATCGATACCCAGATATAGAAGTTGTGCACTTCTGGGTCTGGACGGCACCACGCCCTCGCCATCTGCTCGCGCCGCACTCTCCCGAGGCTGTGTGCAGCCCTCGCAGGACGCGTTCCCTGACCGGAGGTGCTGCCCCGACACCAGCCGACTACCGGTTCACTCGGAATCCGAAGCCCGCCCCCGTGCCAGGCGGGAAGGGGGATTGTTGACACATTTGTTCGAAACGAGATTAGCGCCCACGTTGAAAATGTTATTTACATTCTAAAATATTTTACTGATTTGTGTTGGCATTCAGTTTGAATAGTTTAGCGCCCGGGTCGCTGTTGCCTCTTGGAAAAACAACCGTTAGTAAAGCGGTGGTTAATCCTACATCGCGCGTCAGCTTCGGGTAGAGATGGCCAAACGGATTTTTCACCCGAGGTGTCCGCGTTAGCGTCGTTCGACCTTTCGCGAATTTTTTTTATTAAAATGAAAAAATTTCTAAAAAATTAAAGGCGCACTTAAGTCCCGAATCTGTCATAATTCTATCGACAATAGAGGCAATTTAAAATGAATAATATTAGTCAAACGGTAATACACAATTATAAGGTAATTTTTTCCGTTAGATTGCACAACTTACATTAATTTATTCGAATGCGATTTCATTGGCGATCACCAAAATGTGGACTACGAACATACTGGTCCGAAGTAGAAAAATGTATTAAAAGTACATCGTAGTCGATAATTTAGAATATATTTTATTTGTAGTCCTGATTGGAAACACGTGGAAAAGGAAAATAACAACAAATAATATATTTTGCAGATGCGCCGTTTAAAATCTTTGATGCGGAGTTTTTAGGATATTTTTTTAATATTATCAATTTATAAAAATAATTTAAAGCCAGTTAGTAATGGTAAATGCATTTGCTTTAAGTATATACATAAAGGATTGGCAAATTTGAAAGCTTTTGGGGAATTCCGCTGTTGTATCTCTCGTCCTTTGCCGACACGCAGCGTCCGAACTCGGCCAAATAGTTTTGGTGTAGCAGAGATATTTTTACGAAATTCATCTTTGTTTATTTATCGCCCAACAGGGATATCAGTTGTCTAAATGTTTTGGAGCAGTTCATATAAAGATAATTGAACTGAAACAATCGATCATTAAGATAAAAAAAAAGTAATCTCTAAATATAAATTGGGCAGTATTTTCAGATTGCAGGGTGAAAGGACGCTAACTTATATTAGGTATAAATAATGTATCGAGTATCTTTCAGAACTGTATACTTTATCTGTAATATTTCGGATATACAATTGAATAAGTGAAATTATTAATACAAAATAAGATTACCGATTAGTCTTATCAAATTGTAGTACACCTCGTGTAATAAGTCAATCCATTCTCAGATTGCCATTTATAAATAGCCAGTTTACAATCTCCGCCGAAGCAGGAAGCGGCAGCTGTCCATAACTATCTCCAGATTGCATAAAAACTAACTTACTATTTACCGGATCAGCTCTTAGGACGGTGAAATCACAAACACCAGCAGCACGAGGAACCAACAATGCACTGACGCGGGGTTGAAGGCGAATATTCACTTGAAACTGAGCAAATATGATTCTGTCTCGGTGGCCATAAAACCAGCCAAGAACGCCCACTTCTAAATTTATATGCGGTTTGTTATTTTAGCTTTTATGTTCGTGATTCGTTACGTCTCGTACTGCGGCGATCGCGCACACCTTCTATACTCGGCTGACTGTGTCGGACTGTCGGCTGTCGGAATAGCTTCTACTCATTGCTGCGCAGCGCGTGGACTCGGGATGACAGCCGACATCTCGCAGGGGTTTCCAACATTCGGCCATTATTCCATCATTTTTTTCGATTTCGAAGTGTAAATAAACGCAGCTCTTGTAAAATATTTAGATAAATTGTCAATGTCTTTCACGAAAACCATTGGTTTACTTCACGCCCTAATTTTCATTATATTATAAAAAATAGGAAAATAGTCCGACTACTTTTTTTGTACTGATTTAGTAACCTTACATTCTATGCGCAAATATTTTAGCGAAAGTAGCGACAATTTTGTGTTTAAAAACAAATGTGGTTGACCGATAGGTTATTATTATGGAACTACAAATAACCACTAGCGGTGTGTCGTTTGCGAACGAGCCGGCTCACTGAGCCGGTTCAACGGATCACCGGCTCACTGGCGGATCAGTCGAAAATCGACCGATGAACCGACAGGCGGCACGGATCGCTTTGTGATTTATGAAAGTTGACACTTGAAAACAATTTCAGATGAAATTGTTAGGACAACGCATCGCAGAGTTACCTTGTCAGGGTGTTCGGTTATAAAATAAATCGTTTTTTAAAGTGAATTATTATCAAAATATTTGTTTCAATTACTTACTACTTACGTTCTCAAATATCAGACCATGTAACGTAAAATAATGTTGAGGTCACTAAACGACTGAAACGTCTAGGATAAAAAATAATATTGCTGTATTTAGTTAGTATAATCTTCCAAAGCATTTTTATTTTTAAGAATGTTAATTTTTGATTAATACAGATTTTCTTTGTTGTTTTTTTTTTTTAAAATATTAATGTAAAATGTTAATGAACCGGCTCATTGAGCCCTTTGATTTGGACGATTGAGCGGGTGAACCGGCTCAGTTATCTGAGCCATATCGTCCATGGCTAATAACCATAGATAAGTAATATAAACTAATAACTATGCTGTAGAAATCATAAATAAGAGAGAGAGAAAGCAGAAATACAGAAATGTTGTATTGCCATAAATTAAAAGTTATTTTCATCTGACTGCAGGCGCAATCCCTGGGAAGATATGCAATCATTTTGATGTAAAAAAATATACCTGCGGGAGTTATTTTCTGTTCCTGATAAATCTTACTTATAAATATTTATATATATATGGAAATGGCGTTTTTTGTAGACGGTTACTAGGCTGATCAGATCAGACAGAACCAATCTAACCAGGAAACCTTAAATTAAACATATATATATATATTTATATTTGGTGTTACACACCTAGTGCACAATATTTAGGGGTATTTTCAACACAATAAAAATATATGTGCCTTATCTCAACCATGTCAGAGATATAGCATTTCGAAAAAAATTGTAGTTAAGAGATTATTTTGATTAATTGTAATATTTTATGGATTTCAAATTATATACTGAATACAAGAAAAATTAAAGATTATCTAATTTTGAGTGGCCAGACTATTCTTTGTTAGATGATTTAGGGTCTGACGATAAGATATAGATTAATAATGGATACATTATGTAAATATTTATTTCCAAGTATGTAGACTTAAAGATTAACATGATTGTGTAAAAATTTCGCGCGATAATATTTTTGTAACGGTGAAAATTTGCACATACTTACTCCTTGAGCAATTTCGACTCGTAATTTAGTCAGGTACCTATAAAATATTGTGGACTAGGTCTTTTAAACGCTGTATATATATATATATATATATATATATACAGCGTTTAAAACTGCGTCTGAGGCTACGCATATATATATATATATATATATGCGTAGCCTCAGACCCCAGTTCGGACACTTTAAATTTTTTAATTTAGCTAAGGCACTATTATTTTCAATTCAAGAAATTCATATTCACGTTCGTTTGCAGCTTATGTAATAGCAAGCGTGTGGCATATGTTCACATCGCCGGAATGATAAAATATGTTGTTACGCCGTGCCCTCATCCGCAGATGAAATCCGGTGCACAACGCCACCAGCTAAGCTCAGTCTGTGGGTACCTTTGGGTTGGTGTCAAAATGCTTATACTCAGATGTGTGGGGGAGGTCTCAGACAATAATACTATTTACACATATTTGCACTTTAGGTTGGATTTGTCTTTCTGTACACGCCGAGGGTGAGTCCTAAAATTTCCTGGCCGGACCACAGCTTTGTCTCGTCATCGGGAGGTTTACTGGGGAACCCATCCAATCGTCCTAGCGTGGATGGTGCTTGTCCCGCTTCCGTGTTCGCTCGCAGCCTCTAGATCGTCCTTCTGTTGATATTCACGGCAGAACAAGGCCCAAATTCCTCTTGTACCTGCTGTGAATGAATCCCTAGGCGAAGAGTCCTTCCTCCTGTATCCCCACGGACAGAACAAGACCAAAAATCTCTTGTTCTTCCGTAGTGAAGAATATTACGAGTTCAATCCCACCATTACTCGATCTTACAAGCATCTCCGAACTCGGCAGAGCGCCGCAGCGCGTACGCCACCAACACGACCTCTCTCTCCAGGCACTCGTAACGAAGTCCTGCTCTCCTTCATGCGACCCCGCTGTACCGGCCGCATCTGCTCGCGTCGGTAGATGTCGCATTAGGTCTGCGCGCGTAATTTCAACTGTTACAATGTCTTATTGGGTATTTGCTTGCGTAAATTGGTTATGTTAACTTGTCCTGTAGAAGATCACTTCCGTTTTTAGATAATGTTTAAGTCGTATCTCAATGTTGAAAAAAAGATTTTATGGGAACAACTGCCGTGGCAACATTCCCGGCGAAGTGGCTTTTACTCAGTGAATGCAATCAGGATAGAAATACTGACCGTGGCCGCAAACAGCGAAAATTTACATAGAAAAATGGAAAACCATAAAAAACCGTAGGGCTTAGAAGCAAACACCAGCGATAACCGGTTGCTTTCTGCTAGTGTTAATATGATTACAATTATTTGAGAAATTCTTCAAGTTAATATATGAAGGGTTAAAATATCACATTTATAAAGTAATGGAAAGCGAACATTCAAGTCAGCTTAAATACAGATTTAAACGTCAGTTCATGATAAATAAGTATTGCACTTAGTTTGTATGCATTTGCGATAGATTTGCATAAAAGTATGCAAAACAAACGCAGCTTTATTTATTATTTCTAAATTCTTCTAGCTAAAACATTAACATTTACGGTTTTAAATGTAAACAATAATTATGCACAGTTTTATTGGTTGCATGGGGTGCGCGCGCATGTTAATTAATAATTTTATTAACTAAGCTAAGTCGCTAAGCTACATAGGCAGCTATCAATATTCATGTTCTAAACTAAACGAGCATGACTTCAAATAATACATAATTATAATAAAAAATTCCGAATATTAATTAGAAAAATTTGGCTTAGAATGTTCCATTCCCGAGACATAAGAAACAATTTATTTTACTTAACCTTTCCTCTCCGATGATGTAAACTGAGTTGACAATATTGCCTCTAATTATGTGAATATCTCTGTAAATATACCAAATACAGAGTTCATATTTTAACTATTCCTCCGTAATATATTTATGTGTTGGATAAAATAATTACAAGATATAAGCGTGATGTCCTTGGGATTGTATGGTTGTGTGTGAGTACTGCACCGCCAGCGTGCGAGGCTATAAAGGGCAGGGCGTGGCCTCTTTCTCAGCTTAATCGTTTGACCCCTTTAGATATACCTTATACTAAGTTGTAATAAATGTATAATTGTTACAAAGTCTACTTCTTGGACCTACACATTACGGGGTACACACAGAAGAGAAGTACGTAACAATAAGTATTTACCATATGCAATAATAAAAAATGTTTTCTCGAATAACCCGATGTGAATTTGTCAATACGTGTGGAAAGGTGCAACGGCACAGCGTACGAGGCGCTGATCCCCATTATACTGGCAGAGCCCAGAGCGTGCGCCAGCAGAGTTAGATGTGTCTTTATGCATCACGTTGATTTATGTTTTTTCTCATTTTTAGCACTTCTAACAATAATTGACGTGTATGTTCACTTATATATATGACAACTATTATTTTAATGATAAATATAAGTAATAAATGTAAAAATATTCATATTTATCCAAATTAAAAATCGCAAGTCTACATGTACACTGAGTTTACAGCACCGGAACGCTCGTTTCTATTTTAGCACCATAAGAGAAAGATTAATTTAAATATTCAAAATTATGTCTTGTAACTTCAGTACATATCTTGCAAAAGAATGGTTCAAGTAATAAATTTGACTAGGTGGAGGCTTCTAGGTTGATACACGGGATCTTCCCAACCTACCTCGATCAACCCATCATTCCATATTATCCTCACGCCTTGTAATATCTCTAAAAGTATTCTGGTACAGCTGATTGTGGAAGGAATATGTATCAGGATAATCGTGGAAAGTCAGGAAATATTGACATTCAACGTATATTTTCCTTTGGTAGTCCTCATACAGTAGATTAATATTTTATGGTTTGTGATGAGATTTAAAAAAATAATATTTTCAATATTCAGTTGGTCTCAGATGTAGCGCAGAATATCAGGGGTGGGTTTTAAGATAAAAGACAATGAATAATAAATTTATGTTGTATTAAGGTACAAAAATCACAAGTCATAAGATCCGCATTAAGTTCCGCAATGCTTCGACACTCAGTCATAATTGGTGAATAGTGTGACTATTCTAGTCTTATAAATTCACAGTCACCACAAGGAACCTCATCTTGTATCGGTGACATGTGTCATAAGAACAATTGGAATATCTGTACAACAAAACTCCTCTGACTAGAGTTGCCAGTAGATTGATAGATCACAAAGTATGGAGTGAATTTACAACTATAAAATTTTTATGATGTGATGAGAGACTTTGATCTCTCATCTCAGAGATTTATGGGCAAGTGTTGATATGATTCAACTCTGGGTCATGATTCAAGGCTCACTTATTGCTCAACTCTGCACTGATCTTATGCGCTTTCAAGATGAGTCTCAGTCTCATCTTTTAAAACACAAAATCTACCTGTTTTGTGGTAAATCCATTTGATGTTATAGTGCATAAAAAGGGCATTCATTTTGTACATTTATTTCCTGAATATTTAGTATTAAATAGTGCACTCACAACATATAAAGAGTGCCATTTAGGAAGCCTACTGACCGGTTGAATGCGGTGAATAGCTTTTCTCGACTTATAGTTTGCAAGCAGAGCAGTTTACACCATCTTAACTGCTATATGGATATCTTCTGCTTGCATAAGTACAAACCGTGGAGCTTATTGACTAATATACTTTTCATAGCTCTCCGGAGGACTGGAGGATTTAATATTAAGAGTAACAAGTCGGGAACAGAAATATTTGAGAGGAGCTTCGCTGTACTTGACATGTTACTATCTAGACATATCATCCCCTATCATGGGCGCCTTAAATAGAACACAAATCATAGTCATAAAATAATACTTATATTAGTAAATTAATAAAAGAAATATGCAACAATTATCAATCTCAATATACAACTTTTACGGCAGTCTTCGTTGCCTAGAACTATATATTAGAATTACCTATCTCACACATAATTTTCACATTTCTTTTAAAAAATATCTATAAAAATTGTCTATTACAGTTAAATTAACAAAGCTAAAATATATTTCTTCTCGGTTTAAGGAAGGTCACTCGAGGGTTACGGGGAATAAATTAAAATAATTATTTAAAAGTTCACAAAACATTCACATAAAACGATCCGATACAAGTTTAAGTTCAAAAAATAGCAAATATTAACGTATTAATAAAATTGTTTCACAATGATCGAATCAGCTAGAGATTGAACATCAAGGATCTTAAATTATCGGTCGGTACGTGGATTCTCCAGTTACGCAGATGGCGTAGCAAACGTTCCAGAATATTTATGTATTTCACAAATATACAAGTGTTTCCATTTAGTTAATAATTATGCAATTCTTATATTTCTATGTAATTTATAAAATGCTTAATTTCTTTTGAACCAGAGATCTATTATTTGGAAATATTAATCATAATTTGTATTTTATTACATTAAAGACAATCCAAAGTGACAAATTTTTACATTAGATCTTAATTTACTTACTAAACAAAATGTCTCCTTTGTAGATTTGGACAAAACAAAAAGTATAGAATAACGAACTCGCAACAGCTAAACAGAAAAAGAAATCATCAAAACAAAAACAACTTGAAAATGTTATATTTTGGTTAAACCTCAACACATCCAGAAGAATATCAGATCTTGCAACTCATCATTCGAGGACAAAATGCTATTAGAAGAAATGGTTTGGGAATTCCGCAGTTATAATATGTTATGCAATAAATAATGATCGCCTTGATGGATTACTAATGTTGGCTGAGCAGATATGTCCTAGAAGCAGTGTTATCACACTCCAGTAAACTTAAAATAAAATTTAATTTTGTTAGTATGTAACTTTAATTTAATGCATACAATCAAAGATTGTGTATGAACGGTATCTTTCTACTATTGTGTGCAACTGCTACAGCAACGATTAATTGAGTAAAAAAAAAAAAAAAAAGCAACAAGTTGACAAACATAACTATTTAACAAGTGTTTCTGTATTCTTTGATTGATAACATTTTTTCATCAGAAACGTGTACATATATAAACTTAAAATATGTATTTATTATTATAAAAATAAATAAATAACACTAGTTAGATTAATTTACTTGTTTCTGAAAGAAATTATTTACTCAGAAGTGGTGCAGACTCGGTTAGTCTGTTATTAAAGTTTTAAAAATAAATAGTCAGCGCCTACATTTGACAACCATGCTATGTCTGGGCCGTAATCTCTTTGTGTCACTGCTTGTTGCCTCCAGAGTGTTGAGACTTGACGTGCGCCTCGTAGAAAGGATGTTCATTGAAGATACGGCAGCAGAGGGAGCATTTGTACAGCACGTGGGCCAACTTAAGCCGCATCGTGTGGACCCGGGACATGTGTTCCACCAGGCCGTGCATTAACCCCTGAGGGATCATAAACGTAAGAATCACCATTTAATAGAAGACAAGTGAGAATATTATTATTGTGTTTCTTCCCTCGCAGAGTCGGCCGCCTTCCCAAAGTATCTCCGCTGATTACTTATTTACTAATAACAATAACATGATTCAATTTTAGTTAGGATTTTATTTATATTTTCTTCTTCAACTGTCTTTGAAGAAAACTTAGCATTTTAATTAGCAGGAAACATCAAAATAGTTATAATAAATAAACAATATTTAAAATATACACATACAATCATTATTGAATTAAGTTAATTTCCATGTGTTGTTCATGATATAAAGATCATGTTTCAGAGTCTGTTCATGAAGGTGTGCGAATTTAATTAGTTCCTCCGCGGACCCTCACTCGATTGTCTCGGAGATGTGGCATTTTATATTGAGAGAGCAAAGTGATGGTATGTGTGTACCTTGCCGCACCGAGGACAGTGGCCCCCGTCCTGTAACTGGGAAGCGGCATTCTGCAATCCCTCGCTCACTAGTTCGTGGTCTCCCAGCAGGTGGAGCTCAAGCCCCTGCCACGTGTAGAACCTGCGAGAAGACGTGCGCAGATAAACAGACAAAACAGGTTTTTCATTGTCGTTGTTGAATCAGACAGTAGTATCTTATGAAATTGTACAATGTTGAGCTATTAAATAACTTCTTTACTACTGTAATATACTGAATACAAAAACTTTGAAATTTTTGCAATTGATATATTGTTGCATTTTAGCTCATTTTTGGTTTTTAATACAGTGATATCCTTTTAATACGTTTTCCCAGGGAGCATGAAAACTATTCTATATTCTCACACATTATTTACACTTGTCATGTAATTTTGCATTATTTTAACTAAAGTTACATTTATAACATGATTAAGTATGTTTTATTATTAATTTCATGCAAGGTACATGTACACAGATAGTTTACCCGAGGGAAAATAAGGCAGAGCAACAAAATCAATTCAATTTGATATTCACTAATGTTCAAAAAAATATTATTTAGAACCTAAATTATACATTACAGTAAAACATTGTTAAAACGAACCCCGCTATACCGAAAAATCATGTATATATCAAAATTAATTCCTTACAATCAATTTTTCATACAAAAAATAATTTATACAACGAAATTTCGTTAATATGCATAACGAAATTCTTTTTGTTCCGTACAAAAAAATACAGATATATTTACGTAAATATGTAACGAAAAAAAAATTTTTACAATGAAAATATTTCGAATTATATTTCAGCCGCTTGCGGTCACGTTTGCAAATTGTTTTAGCGTCTTGGCGCAGCGGGTAGGTCAGCATGGGCGGTCCGCTGCGCCCTTGTAAAACTTCTCCTTGGGATCATAATAGGCCTTATAAAGCCATTTGGCATAATCTCCACGTTGTCCAAGGTTGGATTTGCGATTGTCAAAATAGGTTAGAATGGCACCCTTCCCACGCTCTGAAGCGTACACGTGTTCACGTCTCTAAAAACGGATCTTATTTAGACCAGCTGGAGAAAATAAAAACCTCCAAAATCGCAATTGGCACCTCACTCTTTAGAGCTCGAGATGCTTACAATTCTGCGCATTATTATCTTTAATCTTCACTTTTTATCTTCATTATCATCGTCAACTTATGTAACTTTTTACATTATAACTGAACATTTAAATCGATTCCAATGAACGGTAATATTGCGTACAACATTTTCGTTAATGAGTTTTTTTGATAATTGTTTTTGTGTGTTTGTTTACCGACATTTATATGTACTAGCATTCCGTAATTTGTTTTTTATAGTACATTTTTAAATATTTAGTGGAAATGGTTTCAGGTCGTAATAATTCCTGCAAAATTTTAACCTTCGACAAAACCTACAATTGCGAATTCGTCTCTCTATGATTTGAAGAAATAGGAAGATCGATTGACCGATGCGAAACTCTTAATGTTGTAGCAGCTCTACAATTAAACACAGTTAAAAACGAATGTTGTTTTGTATTTGAATGACATTTTGGACTTTCCAAAAATATCACCTAATTTTAGGTTATCTTATATTGTTTCATAAAATGTTTTTAATTTGATTTCTTATATTATTATCCATTTGCTTATCTATTGAAACAACAAAATTAAATAGTTTATTTCGAGTTTTCTTTATACAGAAAATCCTCCTTTGTTTGCAGAATGTCTTATTATATTATAATTCATATTAAACTGACAATGGGTGTCTTGTTTGCAGAACTTACAAACTGTTACTTGGAATTTGACCCAAATAAAGGGCTGTTTTGATAAACCAGTGGACCGATAAAGCGGAATCGACTGTTGTTTACGCACTTTTATACTTGGATAGGTAGGCCTGATATAAAATTTTGAATATGTGTGTTCTTTATGTGTAGATTTAAAAATAGAAAACAAAAGCGAAGCTGCTTCTGGGAAGAGACTTTTTGTGATTCGGACTGAATTTTACGGCGGCGATAATAAAAACATTTAGTATTATATATTTTCGGATTATCGGTTGTGTGAAGGTTTTCGGTGGCTGACCAGCATATTTAAGGACCATCAGACTACAAGGAGAGCGACGTCGGCATCAACCAGCACAGGTTTGTGTAATTTGAATTTATATTGATTGAATTACTGTATTCATCATTATCAATAGAAAACCCAGAACTAGCTATCGAAGTATTTACGGCAACAACTATTAGGAATTTTTAAAATTTTATTTTGTTATATGTGAGAATTCATTACTACAAATTTTTTTTTTGGTCCCTTGGATTTTGCAATAATTAGGTTTTACTGTATATTATTACTGTGGGAAGATTGGTTGTGTTTAAGTAAAAACCATTCTTATCTAGACTTGTTCATTCATCGGGGAGAAGCCACCGAGAGCAAGAAACGGCACAGAATACATGAAAGACAATGGAAAAACGATGCAAGGTTAGTGGAAGGTGAGAGTCGGAATGTGCATCCGCAGTCCGATTGGTTCGGGTACTGGTCGCAGATTGTTTCGCAGACCGCCTCCTCTGGTGCATGTGTTGGTGCACATCTGGGGAGCATGTGTGTCATGCCTGCTGGGCGGCACAGCCCGACCTTCCTCGAATGTTCTCGCTTTGTTCATGCGGGAAGGCGCAATACCGAGAAATGACAGAACGAGGACCATCTGCACGATGCGCGCGAGCTGCCACATTACTACTAAATTACTATCTGTAAAAAGGATAGGTATCTAAAATAAATGAAAAATAAGTCGCCAGGGACAGGAGCCGGTGAAGAGAACTTGTGGAGGAGGCCAAATCCCACCCTGGAATGTAGTGCCATGGAAGAAGAAGAAGAAAAATAAATCAGAATTAAAAATAAAACATTTAACTAAAAATGTTATCTAACTTCCTAAATAAAATAAACCGATAAAAGATGACACCTATAAGTCGGTCATTACTTTAATTACTCTGCATTAAGTTTACTTCTATCTTCGTATCTAAAACTAATCCCTTTTGGTGATTTTTACATAATATATGTTTATCATCGATGTATCGCTTTGATAAATGTAACTGTCACCTCACACGCAATGTTAATAAACGAATTGACATTGATAACACACGGTGTTCCACAGGGAAGCATTTTAGGTCCTGTATTATTTCTAGTATACATTAACGACTTTTGTAATATGTATGACCCTAAACAATCGAAAAATAATCACTTTCACGGATGACACCGTGCTTTGCTTTGAGGTAAGTCTTGGGAAGAGGTCAATACTCGTGCACAGGATGGTCTGAACAAGGCGAAAAAATGGTTTGACACGAACCTCCTATCACTTAACACAAAAAAATCAAAATATGTATGTTTCTGTATTAACGAAAGAACAACACCACATCAAAGTCCTGCACTCATCGTACATGACTGCAAAGCAAACAAGAACACGGCGCCCGCATGCCAATGTGAAAAACTGACAAGAGTCAAAATTATTCGACATCTGGGAGTACTGATCGATGATCATCTTAACTGGAAAGAACACATATCGAACCTAGCAAAACGCATAAGAAAACTAATTTACTTTTTTAAAGGAATACGATGTATAGTTGATTACAAACTCTTGAGATCGGTGTACTTTGCACTGTTCTACTCCTTAATTAATTATGCTATTTTAGTTTGGGGAGGAGCAGCAAAAAAAATATTGGAGTCGGCTAAAAAAGCACAAAAAACAATTCTCAAGGTAATAATTGGTCGTCCCTTTAGATATCCATCAGACCTTATATTTAAAGAGTACAATGTCCTTGATATAAGACAAATCTTTATGTTGAGACTCGTTCAATATTTCCATACTAACAACAACTCTCCCCAACCAATAAATCATGGACACAACACAAGAAAAACAAGAAACATCTACACACCAGTTCCGAGAGCAACAACAACATTTTATCAAAGATTTTACATGTTCCTAGCTCCGAAACTATTCAATGCACTCAGTACCAACTGGAAATTGTACAATTCTTATAAGATTACACAAATATGGACCCAATATATGATTCAATCAGGTAGAGATGAATCAGAAGCATGGATATCCAACAATTTAATATAATGTATACAATTCTTTTACTAATAATTCACTAGTCCTACAACACTTCCACTCCATATATTTTTATTTTATTTTTACTTTTTTATTCATATTTGATTTATCTTTTTATTCCAAATAACACCACAACAGCATGAAAAAAACACTGGCTACTTTAACACAGACTTTAGTCTAGCAAAGAAGCCAGGACAACGCTGTATATATCACAGGTGAAGTCTACTCCATAAACAATAAACTATGTATTATGTATGTTTATTATGTATCCACCTCTGTCAGTACATAAATATGGATGTCAAAATATATATAAATAAATAAATAAAATTCCGTTACACATGTATATAGAACACACGTTAACATCCATTGAGAGAATACCACATTTATTTTTAGAAGATGTCAAACATAATTTCGGTATACATAATTTCGTATACCTTTATTCATATTTCGGTATACGAAATATGAATAAAGGTTTGTTTGTATGGATAAACTGAGTTCTGTTATAAATATTTTAACTACTTAGGCAGGAAGCTGAAATAAGCGTAAAATATATTAAGCTTAAAAAAATATATAATTTGCATGCTACTTTTTCGGGATCAAAGGATGTAATCTTATTTGTCAGGAAAACTTATGAAGAGGGCTTCACTGTATACTATTTAAAAGCTGTGAGACCTATTAATATAGGAAGTAAGAGGTTTCAAGTGCACTACTGAGATTGCAGTTACCTGGAATCACATTTCTGGCAGTTGATTGGCGGGCGGCTGTTGAGCAGTCTGTCATGGACGGAAATTTTGTGAGAGATCTGCAAGTGATTCTTCAGCTGTGCCAGGTCCCGGATGTAGCCATTGCACACCTCACACACCACAAACTTGAAACAGAATGCAGTTTTGTTGGCACTCTTGGTGGGCACATTTTTGGATTCATGTCAAAAAATATAAGGAGTTGAAAAAACAATGGTTCTCATAAAATACCACTTATCAAGCCGGTTTTTACCATAAAATCCCATTTGTCATAAAAAAATAGTGTCTCCTCAATCCTTTACACGTTGGGGTACATTCGTTAATGAAAATTAATCCCTTTGAAAAAGTTAAGAAAGCCCAGAAAACAAGGTTAAATGACTGACAACAAACTTAAAGAAAGATGTTTACTTTGACACAAACCAGATGGTATTGTCATCCCCTAGTTAAGATAGTTAAAGAATACTAACTGAGGAGACAGATTCTGTTTAGGTACCATCACATTAACATAACTACCGGGAAAGAAATAGAGGAAGACTTGGCATGACCGGGTAAACTAGACGAGCTTATATGAATGTGTGGTGATCTATCTCGCGGTGAAACGGCGTGATGGTAAGTTAGTCACTGGGTACGTAGTGGAACAAAACCTCCAAATTGAAAGATATTTTGTTCCAAACACAGCATAGTGAAGAAGAAATGTGACAATTATCAGTACTGCAAAATAAAGCTTTGCGAATAATACTCAGATCAGTGCAATTCTGAAAGATCTGAATATGATGACATTTAAGCAGACAATATATTTCAATGTTAAGGTATTTATTTTTAAAATCCTCACTAAGAAAATATTGGCAGAATTTATAAGAAAAATTTATGTGAATGAACATGAGCATGAACATCATACAAGAGGAAAAGATAGATAGAGGAGAAGAAGGCTAAATCGCAGAAATCGATGATGATATTTAATGAAATGTCAGAAGATATAAGAAAGGCGGAGAAACTACATAGATTCAAAATGAAACTAAGTAAATATGTGTAAGATAAGTTGTAGTAAAATTGAACATTTTGATTGTGTTTACATTAGAGTATATATGAATATACTTATGTATGCACTTCATTAAGATTAAATAAATAACCATCGTCTTTATCTTATAAACATTTCCACGTAAAGCAGCTGAAATAATGGGCAGTCACTATGTCAATAGCGGCGACGCGTGCAAATGCAGACATTTAAAAAAAACAGGTTTTTTTTATTCATATTTTGGTACCGTGAGTTGTGAATTAACTGAGTATTACTGAATCGCCATATTTACCGATACAGCCTGCTTTCCAAACTGCAATACAAGCTATTACATACAAATACATCCCATGCCAACAATAACACGATGCATCTGCGACCTGATGATAGACCTGGCAATGAGATCTGAAACGTCAGCTAGGAAGATAGGGTACACTGGCAGAATAGTGCATGGGAGATCTGAAAACCTGAGGTAGAGTGAAAAACATTCCCGATTCATGAATTGTTAACACTGTCAAGATGGGTCCGTGGTGCGGCAGTGCCGCTTTCACGTTTCTGTTATCTTGTTTACGTCTTTCCTTCGAACACATGTGAAATGAAGATTAAGAAGGGGATATTTGTGGCGATGCCAAATTGAAAATCGGAATTTATTGTTTTAAAAGGAAGTGCACAAATATAGTCTCGATGAAAATGATTAAAATTAATATTCACAAAATTTCACATCGCTGTAAAGACAAAGGTAGAATAGAAAACTTCACTGCGCTGTGTATGCTGGAACATAAAGCGGTAGGATACCTGAGATTGTTTGGGTCTCGGAGTGTCGATGTGGACTGATGACTTTCTCTTAGCCAAGCCTGTCGGGGAGCTCAGGTCCAGCACTGTCTGCATCATTTTCTCAGGCCGATAATGCGGGATCTCGGTGACATCTGGTCTGAGGTCGGGAGTGGAAACATGGGTTACACCGAGCTCTGAAATGGAGTGCGCAGCCGGGAGGATACGGCTCAAAGGCGAGGCCGGCTGATAGGGAGTCTTGGGTAATATAGTGGAGCTGATAGGACGCAAGGGCGACGGGATGGAATTGTCGGTCTGCTTGCGGGGCTTCTTGTAGTTAGTCTTGAGCTCGCCCGATGTGAGGACCACATTCTGAAATGAAAAGGTTATCCACACATATATATTTATTTCTACAATATTTAGTGTATGTAATTGACAACATTGACAATGTCATTAAACCGTGTGAAATTTTCAGAGAAATTTAAAATTTCTAATTGAATAAATGGAGAAATATCATAAATACGGATTTACCTTGGGGATTTTAGCTGGCAGTTCCCAATCAGCATCCGGGGCTAGGTGGCCACCGGAGTGGAAGGTCTGTTCACAACGGATTACGTGGGCAGCCAATCTGCGCCGGGTGGAGCACGAGAAGGAGCAGAACGAACAGGCTAGCGGGGGAGGCAAACACGTCAGACGAGCGACGACCCCGTGCGTTCCTTGACAGTGTTGAAGCATTTGCAGCACTTTTCGGCAGCTGAAGGTGCAGAAGTTGCAGCGCAGCAGCCCTTTCTGCATGTGCGGATGTTCCAGATGGTGTTCCAAGACTAGCGATGACTCAGTTTGGAACCCACACAGTAAACATCTCTTCTGATTAAATTTGACAACCGAGTTGACAAGCTCATATATCTTTATGTTTCTCTGAAGTGACGCGAGCTCGATGGAATCTGCACTTGGTCTCCTCTTTCTCTTGTGTCCGATCAGGCTAGAGAACTCGAGTTGTAGCAGGTCTCGACAGACTACTTCTTGGACCAAGTTCAGTCCGATGCCGATGAAAAAGATTCCCAAGGGACTGTCGAAGTAGGGAGCTCCAGTCCCATCTGTAAGATGATCGGTCGGAAGGTGGTCTGTGGGAAACATTTTGCAGTTGACGTCTTTGGGAATGCTTTCAATAGGAGCAGCTATGTCTGAAAAAAGTACAAATTATATCTGTTTATAAAATGATTACAATAGGACCTGTCAGTGCTGTAAAATCATTTTAATAAATACACATGCTCTCGCACTGGGGGTTCTATTACTATTTTCAGTTGTCACCATGATTCATTTTTATTTTGTTCTTTGCGAGGTTTTGCAGCCAAGATTTTTTGCCTTCCTACACATGCTTCTGCTGCCTTCTATCTTCCCCTGCATAACAAAAACATATTTCTCGCTGCGAAGAATGCGTCTAAAGTACGCAACTTTCCTTTTGCCGAAAGTTGGTGAAACTTCTCTCGACTTATCCATGCGTCTAATTGTACCAGACGTATTTTCTAATGAATAGAATAGTGAAATCCTTTAAAAATATTTTAATCGTTTCAATTCCACTTCTATGTCTCCGTATGTACTTTCTTCACTTTCATTTAAATGTATGAAATCTTCAATGTTAATATTCTCTAAATGTAGTTCTATAAACTCGAGCATTGGTGAAATCCAACACTTCAAGATTTTCCTCCAAGGCCACAATATTCCTTGAAGTTCTTATTGTCAGTGACTTCAGAGTAGATTTACTATGTTTTCATCTAGTAAACATAGCAATTTTTCATCTTGAAACCAGTAAGTGCTGAGTGAACATGTCGATTTTGACCATATCAGCGGTGGATAAACTGGGGAAAATTTGGCCGAGATTAAGACTGTCAAAATAAGAGTTTTCCTAATCTTTCTGAAGATACATGCATTAGAGATGTGGTGCTGGCGGCGTATATTGTGAATCCCACGGACAGCTCACGAAACAAAAAGGTCAATTTTAAAGGAAATAAATGTTGAGCAACATCTATCTTTCACAATACAACTGCGCGCAACTGCAACTACCGTACTGAAATACCTTGGACATGTCACGAGAAGTATGGATGCAATAGAGAGACACTCATCCGAGACACCAGAGGGATGATCTGGTGAAGTGTGCAACTAATAGTTGGCTCTAAGAAGCCGTTAGGAATGACGCAAGTAAGAGCAGATGGCTCCGGATAGTTTTGGCTTTGGTGTTATAATTATTATAGTGGTTACGACTGCTTTGTTAAGAGCATAGCGAAGGAGAAGTTTCAAATTATAAACTGCACTAAACTCTGTCACAGGACTCCTAGAGCTGGTGTATTAACTGGAAAAGGAGATTTACCATTGCACTCCCGTAGCTCCCGGAGCACGTCGGGCAGGTGAAGAGGTGGTCGGCGCTCGTAGAGGTAGGGCAGCACGAAGGAGGGCTCCTCCAGCACGAACATGTCGTCAGTCAGGGAGTGCAGCACCACTGGACCGGCTGAGTGGTGGTTAAAAATAAGAAAAGCTATTTTAACTCCTTATATGCCTGCATGATGAGCATCATTGAAGATCCTGTCTTTCTTAAATTATCCGTGGAGGTTTAAAGGAGGTACGACTTGCGCAAGGTTTCTAACAATTCTGAGAATGCTTACAGACATTTTGTTTTAAACCATGCAGTTTATTGAGGGTAATAAAATGAATTTTGATTTAAAAACAAAATTCTCATTAAAATGAAAGCTTCATGGCTAATAGTTCAAAAATAAAATGTTCTTGTGCCTTGCAAAGGTTTTGTGTCCGCAAAAAATACACAATTTCATTATCTGATATTAATTTTTAAAATTCTCATTTAAAAGTTTAAAAGGTAATTTTTTAATCCTGATTCTAAAAATAGCAGCAAAATTGAGGTTTTTTGGATTTACACAAAATTTTTGTCTTGTTAGCAAAGATTGAAATTTATTATGAATGGAATTCCTATCCCACGATTATTAATCTATTAATATTTTATGAATTAATTATTTTGGATCATAATGGAATAGTTATTTTAATAGCTCAGAAAAACTCACCTTTAACGCGGGTGAGCTTGTCCAAGTCAAGTGTAGGCTCCTTCGTGGCAGTTCTTCTGGTCTGTAAATTGAGCGCTTCCTCTCCAGTAGAAACATTTTCAAGGCTGGTTATTTTGGGATCATCATAATGGGGAATTATGACTGGATTCTGAAACACCTTATGTGGCTGTCAAGGGTACGCCTTAGTAGAAGATTTCACCCGGATCGGAATGAAATTCCATTTAAAAATGTAAGGTATTGGTAAATTGGAACGATTATATTGGGAAGAAGTTCAGGATTAAAAAATAATTTAATATCTTTCCTAGTGCTACGTCGATCTTATTGCTTGTGTGCAATAAACCTGAATTAATTATATTTTTTTATGAAGTGCAGTTGGATTCACAAGGTTAAGATGCAAATATTTTTTTCAAAAAAAAAAAAAACTAAGTAGTATAAAAAAGATATACTCTGTTATCTTAGTGCCGAAATGATTTATTTTGCAATTTCATCTACAAGAAAATGAATGTATATATGTAGAGAGCTATGTAATATTATCAAGTCTAAAAAATAAAATTATAAAGAGTGGTTTGATGAATGCATGTTTTTGAATTTGCCTGCCAAAGATTGATTCATGTGTTTGTAATATCTGGTGTTCTACCAACCTGTTGTCCTAAGTCCTTGTAGTAATTGTTGTTGATTGCATTCTTCGGTAGCTCTTCCGGGGCGCACCGCAGACCCAAAGGGGCTGGCATGGCACAAAAACTGGAAGCAGATATACAAAACTCAGGTCGTTCGATACTCGTGTTCATTTAAATTATTGTCTGATTTATTGAGAAATATGACTTTTCTAATAAGATTCACACTACCATATCTAATGTATATCTATGACAGGTCAGTTTAGCCATTTTGTTTAACAAGGCCATACAAGAAGGTGAAGGTGATAGAATACTTACAGCAATGTTCAATTACAGTGCTTTGGAAAATAAATATAATTTATGAAGACTTTATTAATATATGACATGTTTGTCATAGTGAGGGATTTGCAGAAATCTATTTTTCACACTTCAATCATTTAACGTTTTTGAATATAACTCATGTTCAATAGAAATAATAGAAGAATAATAAAAAATAAATAGGCAGTTCTTGGTCTAGCCGATGTGTCTAACCGAGTGATCGATGTCGGGGGTTCGATCCTCATCTCGGGAGACCGCCAGTAATATTATTTATAACACATGAGTTTGAAAAATACTTGGAATATAATACTTTGGCGCAATTACCACCCGAGGTAAGATTTCCAGCAGTAAAATAAGTTAACAAAAGAAAAGTACAGTGTTTGGCAAATCAAATCGGAAGAACTTTTGAAACGTTTTTAACTTTAACACTTCCTCATGGAGAATAAATTGGTAAAAAATAACACATTCTCGACACAGCGATAACAATAAAGATTTCGATATAATGCTCAAATTATCAGTTAACTTTCAATCGCCTTCAATATTCTATTAACCGGGGCCAAGTGACGTTCATTTGATTTAAGATGATCGTTAGATTTACCTGTTGATACGCAACTCCAAAAATATTGAACCAATTTCGACTAACAAACGGCAGCCCGCGCTAAAAAGATCACAGACAAATATTAGACAGCGGGCAGAGACAACGATACTGCCAGGTTGGTACTAGCCATAGATAAGGTACCAGCTTTATCTATTCTATTTATTTTGTAGCATAAAATAATACATATGAAAATAAAGGTAATTACTTTACTAGATATGGTATGTTCTAAAGCAATTACCTGTACGGTTTTTAAAAGTTGTAGTTGTTAAGGTTAATTGGAAGTTATAAAATGTTATTGCAAAAAAAGTTATCAAAAGATTTTTGTCTAGTTGGAGACAAAATGTATAGGTAGTTAGGTTAGCACAAATGACAAATTAGTTTAATTTTGATTTTTACCCACATTAAGCAACCACTTTGTTATTTTAGGTTTAAAATCGTTAATCACTTTAGACCTTTTAAGGTCTAGTGGCAATTTATTAAATATACGCGGTGCACAAAACAAGAAAGTTTTGACTTAAAAGGAATTTGAAGTAATAAAACGAACAGAATAAACGTAAAAACAAACTTTATTTTAATATATCTTACAAAATGTGTAGTAAAGTGTTTTGTTTGGAAGATGACTCTCCTTTCGTGAAAACATCTAGTGTTTGAAGTTCATTAGGTTTCTGTCTCACGAAAAACCTATCCAACGATATTTGTTTCTTCTTGCTTTTTATAATGTTGCGGAAATGAGACACGACATTATCATTAAACAGATTTATGACACGATTTGATAAAGTTTTATCAGGGTGATATTTTTCCGCAAAACTTTGCACCTCACTCCACTTCCCGCACAATTCGTAGAACATATTCCATTTGTTTATTAGTCTCTGAAAATAATATTTTCTACTCTGTCTCCGTTTTTTTGCTGTTTATTAAGAAGCTGTTCCAGTTCTTCCACAGTGAGTTCTGAGACTACCTGCTTGTTCGTAAACCGAAATTCTGTTTGTAAACTGAAGCATTTTTGTTCGTAAACAGAGTCGGTTATAAACCGAGGTTACATTGTATTTAATTTTTTTTGAATTATAAGACGTAAAATTGTATAATCAAGAACTTTTATACCTTAATGACTTGTTTTATCCCAACATCAGTTGTGACGCAAGCGCACCAAATTGTGGCGCAAGCGCGCAAAAGCACGCAAAAAAAAAAAACGTAATAATATCGCGTACGTGTGAGGGCCATTTTGTCTTTATCAGCCGTGGTAGTTCAGATGGCGAAGACCGTAAATTTTGACAAAAAGTAATACTAGTTTAATGTAAAATATACATTTTATAGAAGGCATTATTCTGAAGATTTATCTCGTCTATGGATGAAATTGATCGTGGCACTAGATCGCCGAACCACAACCACCCATAACGTCGATAGATCACGTTCTGAAGTGGCATATGTAATCGAACGGCAATCGAACATCAGCTCGAGTAGCAGGGAATAAACATTAAACAAAAACAATAAAAGAGATAGATCTTTCGAGGGTGGAATACAATCCCACTACCCAAACACCCATCAATTCCCAAATGGACAATAACCGAAGCCATAACCGGGCGCCGTCACTAAAGTCGGTCGGCCGTCGGGTGAGGGTTTTTCCGACGTGAAGCTCCGCCCTCAGGTGGTCTTGGGAGCGGCCTTATGCGCGGAACCGCTTCATGATGGAAAAACCTCAATCCCGAGAGCACGTGGCGCCCGGGCCAAAAATTTTATATTGAGAAATATGAGGCAATCTCCCTTGAAGGGATTGACAATGTGGTATATGTTTTTATCTGTGCGTTGTAACCTTAAACGTAAATAAATGACTCCCGGGCGATTTTTTACTTTATTTTAAATTTTATTAAGGGATTTTGATAGAGAAATAAACATGATAGTACTAACATAATAAATATTTAACATACGATACTAATTATGAAAATCCACAGAAATGTTTAGGTACATAATATAGCAGAAGATAAAGAAAAAGAAAAAAAAGGTGGAAAAAAGGGTGGAGAGGTTGCAACAATTGTTGTGGTAAAGGGAGAGCAAGATATGTCTGTAGATAGAATGATTGATTAAAATTGAGATTGTGGTGGTTAATAAAAATAACCTTTTAAGCGTAATAAGGATAGTGTTGAAAAAGTCAATTTCTGTTTATTTCTCATTATGGTATTTGCATGAACGGTGTATGAATGACTGGGCAGTCAATATGATCTAGCAGTAGTTTATAGATAAATATTTGGCCAGCACGTGTTCTTTGATGTTCTAGGGTTTTCATATTGTGGAAGTTAGCTGAATCTAAATAAGAGTTGAATGATAGATTAGATCTAACATTAATATGTCGAAGAAACCTATTTTCTATTTGTTCTAATCTCGCAATACATGTAATCTACCATGGGTTCCAGATTTGAGATGCTTACTCTAAATGGCTGAGAACGAATGAGTAATACAGTATTTTAAAGCAATGTAGATTTTGAAGGTGCTTGCAGGTTCGAAGTATGAATCTTAGCATTCTATATAGGCCTTTGAGGTAATTTGATTAATGTGAATCTTAAAAAGAAGTTTGCTATCAAGGATTGTTTCTGGTCTTTAACATCGCTTTTATTTTCTAGCTAGAGTTTATATATTGTGCAAGTAAAATGAATGTTATTGAATTTTCTTGAGAATGTTATTTGAAAACATTTTTTAGCATTCAGGAGAAGTTTGTTCACCTTGCAGTAGGCTGCAACGCGGGTGATATCATCTTGGATTTTATGGCAGTCGTCTAGGGAGTTCACTTTGGCAAAGATAATAATAAAAGAATAAAATGCCCGCGATATCCTTAAGCATTAGAGATATATTTTTATTAAGTAAAAGTGAGATCTGTTGGCGCGAGCGCCGCGACGTTCAAATGTCCGATTTTGACTCTGACCGCTAAGCGGCGGAGGTGTCGGGTAGATGGGGTGGGGCCAGGGTTGTTAGTCTTTCTTTATTGGTCCAGCGTGAAACAGGAGGCCTCGCGCGGCTAGAGTTTGGGTGTCTAGATGGGAACTGCTAAGAGGCTCTAGGACCCTTGAAACTCCCATTGTCTAATTGGGATTCCCAGCGTATTTTAAATTTCTTTCTTTATACTCTGTTTTTAAATTCTTTTACTCATTAGGATAGATTAATTTTCTTTCCCTTTTTCGGAAGCGTGTTTTTTTCCTCTATCGGCTCCCCGACCAAAACTACAGTCTCATTTATTTATTTTTCTTCTACTACGTCTAAACTGTTATGAATTGATCTCTTTATGCCTCTCTGTTGTACTGTACTTTTTACTAATTGGGCATGACTATTATATCCTTGTAAATATTTGTTAACTTTCAATAAATAAATGATCGGGGCCAATGAGAGTTTTTGTGATAGCGGCTGTGCGGCTTCATCTTGCCACTATGTGCGAGACGAAATCGCACAGCTGCCTATCAGCATTAAAAAAATGCCAATCTGGCGGCGAATAAGTAAGAGCATATAGGAGCGTTTGTTTATAAACGGTTCTGAGTAAGCGACGGGTCCACTCTCATTGGTTAGGTCTTCAATGGGTTAAATAAATACGGGTACAGACGGGCGACGAAACCATCCTCGCCGCTGCACGCCTTTGAGCTACACGTCTTAAGTTTTATTTTTTTCTTCGCTTTGACCCTGCTTATCTTCGAATTTGGACCTGAATTCGTTTACTACGAATTGGACTCATCACTGGACACTGCTGTGCAGATTTCGTCTGCCCCACCGAAGAAGAACGAATCGGCGAACCATCCCTATTCTGTTCTTATTTCCCCTTCGGGAACACCAGCATTAAAATATACTGTAAGAATCGCGATAGGGATCAGGCATTAATAATATATAGTATTGAATAGGCAAGCTTAGCATTAAATAAAATAATGTAAGTAGGTATAGAAAATTCAAGTCTGCGAATTTTATTGTGAATAAATTTATGTGTCAATTAAATGATTAATGTAATAAATTGAATATGTTAAAAGATAAGTCTAATTGTAATTAATAATAAAAAGACTACCGGTGAAGAAGAAAACAAATTAGGCCAAAGGGCGGCTATTGGAACGGTCACTGGTTCTGAGGATGGAACCGAAAGGCGAGCGCAACACAGCTCCCACTCACACAGCTTTAAAAAGCCGGATGCCATTGTAAGATAATCGGTTACGTGAAGTTAGTCCAGAAGCTAGTCTGAAGGTCTGGAGATCAGCCATGAAAAGCGGGCTACGAGAAGTCACTACGGAAGTGAGTCAGCCTATGAGGGAGCAAACTGACCAAGGTGCTTTGGAAGCAGTCGTCAACCCGGTTGCCAAGTCAATCTGGGGAAGCAGCAGCCCGGCCAGCCTGGAAGTAGTCACCAAGTCAATCGGGAAACAACCGCCCAGCCAGCCATCGAGTCAGTCTAGAAGAAGTCGCTAACTCAATCCGGAAGCAGTCGTCAACGACGCCACTTCGCCCGGCCGAAGACCGGACCCTTGGATATTTGTCTTTTCGTGTTTCTATCAGTCGACCTGTCCCTCCTCAGTGACCATTGCCTCCGTAGATTTGATCGCACGTCAGAGAGAGCCAACATAAGCCAGAAGTCGCCTCTCGTGTGACAACGATACCTGTGCATATCAGACTCGAAACAACATACTCGTTCCGAATTCGTAAATACACTTTTGGCGCGTTTTTTCATATCAGCCGCGACCAATGTTATGAACGTGAAATGTTTCAAATGTTTTTCCAAAAATGTAAGATTCGCGATTAATAACTTGCAGAACTCCAACTCTTCGTGAAGATAAAGAAGAGTCAGTAGTCTCTCGATAACTGACAACATTTTAGATATGTTTATATTACTTCATATCTCACACCACACGTGCAAGTTTTTTTTTCATTATTTTGTATATAACTTCTTGTTTGTCGGCTCAAGTATTTATTAAAGCTAAATACTAAAGAATAATAGAAAGCCGACTCCATCGTTGACAAAACAATGTATTATAAGTGCTTGTTGTCATAAAACCATAAAGATAAGCAAAAGACTTAAAAAAAAGGCAAATTCCAAAAGATGTCCGACAAAGGCGTTTACATCTTTATTATCCAAATTTCATATAGCCGATAGCGAAACTTCTGGAGAAAAAAATCGTATACCCGAATGAATGAATGAATCCTTGCGTATGACTTCCAGGGTTCGTAAACCTTTGTTTCGTTTAGAAAAATATTAAAAATCTTATAATATAAATATGAGCGAATACTTTTTAAAGTATTCGAATAACGAATACTTAAAAACCGGCGAATATATTCGGGGTTCGAATATTCGGATTGGAGGCTCTAATTGCATTGCATATATTTTATAATTTTAATCATATTAAATCATTATTGTGTATGATACTCTAATTCCAAATACGAGAAATGTCTCCTTTAAAATGAATGACGTTATTATGTGTTGATCAGTGAAAACAAAAAAAGGATCTTTTTTGAATAAAAAATTATAAAAAAGTGGTTACCCGACTGAGAATGAGTGATTCTGGTTAAATTCTAGTTACAATCGACCTTTCTTGACATTGGCTCCCCCGCCGCGTGCCACAGACAATATACCTATATCCGTTCAGTGTTCAGTATCGTTAAGTTGTTCAGTATCTCTGTATCGCGCAATTTGTAAGTTGTTCTCACGTTTCTCGTAGGTCTTCAAACCGGAATAGCAAATCTGTTATCAGTACTTCGGTTAACGATAATCTGGGTGTGGCGAGCGAGCTGCTGTATTTAATTTAGTGATGGTGAATATAATTAGTTAGGATCAGGTAAACTAATCTTTGTATAAAATTTACTCGATTTTTAATTCTTTATTCAGATAAATTTTGTATTTTTCAAATGGCAATACCGCGAAATATTTTTCATTTTAAAATTATTTTTACTCAGTACTTGAGATTATGATAATATAATTATTTGATGTTTGTGCCAATTTTCCTTTTATTATTGCCATTGTAATTTCGTAAAAGCTTATCAAATCTACTCCACCATTACGCCACTATTTATTTCCACACTTATAGCAGAGAGGATAATTTTTTTCCTCACGCAAGTTTCGTTTACTTAACACAAGTGTACACATTAGAATTCATTTTATTGTGTCACGCCAGGTTTTACGATGCCGCCTCCGACCATCTTATAAATTCATTTATTTACTAATTATTTGTTTTAATCCATTCAAGTGAACCTTCCTTTATTCTATCAATTACGCTCTTCACCCCCTTACAATCTTTCTTTATATGTTTGTTTTATACTACTCGCTCTCTTCTGTATTCCTTTGCGCTCGCGTATCATAACTTAACTTAGAACGGAAGACGGATCTTTGTTGTTTTTGCTCCAGTTGGCTAGAATTTGAGTAAACGATAGTTTTTTTTGCCTAAAATCCTAAGATGCACTGAGCAAATAAATGACGACATGCGAATTAAATTTGCGCTTTCAGTATGGGCCTTCGTTCAGCGCTCAGCGCTTCTCGGAAGCAAACTGTCGATTGTCTATAAATAGACTAGGCTCGATTTTTTAATTTTTAGACGAGTGTTTTGTACATATTATAGGAAATAATCTAGAATTACTATGTCTGTGCGCGATATTTTATCAGGAAAGGTCAGTTTCAAAACGATTTATTAATATTATTTTTAATATGATTGCGCTAGGATGTGTTGATTATATTAATGCGAGTTTTGTAGAGTATGGCAAAAGCACACTAATACACTTCACAACTAAAGCAAAACTAATATTTGCATACTGAAGTTGGAAAATTGTGGCAGGCAATTATTTATTTGCCTTTCCGTGTGCGGTTGGTGCGTGAGTCACTGTAATTTTTCGTAATAAATATACCGATCGAAACGATCAGACTGCAAAATAAATACTCGATGTATGTTATTTTTTCATATTATTTATTCAAAATCATTGCTTTATAACCAAATTTTCCTCAAAACAAATTACCTTTGTTTGCAGTTTGTTTGTGTGAGAGATCCAGAATATCTCGACACCTTTAAAAAATGAATTATTGCTTCTATTACATACAAAGCTGTCTCCTTGTAGAGCCGGTAAAGTTGTAAAAACTCGACAATTGGAGCCTCCAGCGGATTATATCCCGCAAGCGACGTCTTTCAATTCTCGAATTTCGACTAAAATTGGTATAAGTTTTAAAGGAAGATTATTGAAAATAACTACTAATGCTGTATTAAAAGTTCATAAAAAATGAAGTGTTTCACACATACCTACTGATTTCTTCATCTACAGCTTCTTGGTAATGAATCAAAGCAAATCATTACATCTTTATATTTTGACCGATGGATTGTTTGTCTCTTTCTTTATTGCTCTATCTTGCCCATCAAATATAACACCGTCTAATTTTCGTAACTTCGAGTGTCGGAGTAACGTTATGGTCATAAGGTTTATCGGTATTTTGAGAATAGACGTGTTTATTCGTTTATGTAAGTTGTCGATATTTTTCTTATTTTGAGGGACATCAATTTTATAATACAATTAAATAAATACCACACGCACCGACCGGGCCACATTATTTTCAAAAATAAAAATGGATATTAATTATAAATAATAATATAATATGCTAATTAATAAAACATCACGAAGTGATATTTAAAATAAATTGGCGTGTTAGTTTTTTAACGAGTTTTTGATAGAAAAACAGCGTTGTGTAATTATATCTACAAAGGCAGACGGTGAAGTGTTTCTTTTCATGAAGTAGACATTAGACTCAATTGTTTCGTTTATTCTCGGAAATGTTATTTTTTTAAAATTGTTTTTATACCAGTTTGTACTGTGTTCAAAAGATGTTTCTTGAGGGGTTAGGCAGTGAGGATAGAACGCTTCTTCCGTCCTGATAACTCTGGTTATATTCATATTCATTCTATCTTCATATTCGTCGACTGTGGGGGTCTAACCATACCCGTTTCCGCTTGTATTCTCTAACTAAGGCTGCTATAAAACGAACTAATCTACATAATGGTATCATATTTATATTGAGTGTGTTTTGGGACTACCGACAGCTCGCGGGCAGTAGGTATAATAATTCATATTATAAACGGAATGCCGTTGACTCATCACACTTCGCGTTCATCGTGATACATTACACGTCACAATAATGATATTTGCGTCACGTCTCATCCTGTGTAAATTTGTAAACAAAGGACCGCAGTTAAATTTGTGACCCAAAAGACCCTCTCGAATCTAAAATCTTAGAAGTGAGAATAGTTGCACATATGTATTGCATATTTATGAACGAATTCGCAGAAGTTTACTCGGGCAGTTTGCAATTCGTACATTTTTGTGGCGGGAGTCGGCAAACTTACACTTTATTCGTCACATTATATTTGTGACACTTGAATTTGGGGCAATTTTAGTGTCGGTGTAGTTTTTAGGCTCGATGTGTAAAGTAATTTGGAAATATATTCAAGCTCGTCCTCGAAGACGGTCAACATGTTTTCTACCACTTCGAGGCCTCCATCCCGAGATCTTCCTACCCTTCCGTCCGTCATCTCTTCAGCCCGTCGCCTCCGAACGTAGTAGATACTGGGAACACACACTGGTAGTTGTCTTTAGAAATTGTAGTATTTTTGCTTTGAATTATGGCCCTTATTCAAAATACTATTCTATTTAGACTATTAATGTATTTATTTATACTTCGGTCACTTCGAGTCAAAGTGAGTACCTACATTAACGATTAAAACATTGTATAATGTATTTTGAAGAAGAATAATGTCATAATGTTAAAGAACTTTGGGACGTGTGTAGGAAGATAGAGTTACGCACGGTAACGCCTGCCAAGACGCAAAGTGAGGTCCTCTGCCTCTGCGCAGGACGTGATGCGGGCGTGGAAAGGCACAGCTATATGTGTTGTTCTGCAATAAGTAAAGTAACTTTCTTTTTGTTTCAATAGAAATTTGAAAAAATTTGGAAATGTTTTGTAAGATAAGAAAGTGTGTTTCTTTTCCAGGAATAACGAAAGATAATGTATTTTTACATCCTAGATAAGTTTTATTTTAATAAGAGCTTAATTAATTCATTATAGCGTCATCATTTAAATTTCAACAAATTATTTTTCGTCATCCTTCTCAAAATTATTGACTTTATTGAAAAAGACTGATGTCGATGATGTTGTTAAATAACGCAATAATTGTTATATTCATGAGTAAGACTGACTTCTACGGTCGGTTATCGAAGAAGGTAATTTGATTTCTTCGGGTCATTCGGGATGAGAAATTCACTCGCTGAGGAATGTTAACAATTTTGTACCATTGTTTTCAGACAGTGCAGTGACGGTCCGCGGGAGTGCGCGCGCACACGCGGGTGACATCTGCCGATCTACCTGAACCGCCATTATTACACTTCTGCAGTAAGTTATTCATTGCTCTGTGTAAAAGGTGTGAGCACTTTTTGTCGAGATTTTTTCCAAGATCGGAGACCGATCGAGTATCTACCTTATATAGTATCCAGAAAAATGGTGGTCGTGGGTGCTGCCGTCGCACTGACCGCGGTAGCCGCCGCGCCCGCGGTCGCGGCTGCCGCGGCGGGGACGGCTACGGGATCCGGAGCCACCGTGACCGCGACGGTTAGCGCTTCGGGAGCCGCGACGGTGACGGCCACGGCGGGCTCCGGCGCGGGGGCGAGCGCGACCGCCGCCGCGGTCTCCGCCTCGGCTCTGGGCCCCGTGGGGTGGTTCGCCCCGGGCGCGGCCGGCGACGCCGCCTCGGAGACGTGCACCTTCGACTGTTGGAAGCCGGTGCTGCGCGACGAATCCGCCGAACCGTCCAGTGGAAGACTGCTCAGAGAAGTGGCGGCGGATGACCGCACCGCGAGAGTCGTCGTCGACACCAGCGCTCCTCTTCCGGGGATAGTTCTGCACAATATCTGGGATGAACAATTTCTCATTGAATACGTCGCCTTACCGTCAAATCGGACCGCGCTTCACGCCTCGCGTATAAAAACAATATGTTTTAATTAACGCAAATAAATCGTACTTTCTATGGTAGCTTTGATAATTTGAGTTATAATATCCATTCCACGTGAAAATTTTACATTATAACATTTATTTATCAGTACCTTTTATGTAAACGGGATTTGATAAACAATACTTGTATGATTATCGGAAGGTAATCAATTATTATAGTGACAGCATAATTGTATCTGCATTGATAACTTTATTATTATTTTGTTAGATTTTATTAGATTTGTTAGATTTTATTAGATTATTATTATTTTGTTAGATTTGATAACTTTATTATAAAATTGTTAGATTTTCCTTTCTTATGGCGTGTTTCCAAGATCGCAACAAAAGAGGAAGAGTCCCAGATTATTGTCACGCGATCCCCTCGAGTTATCAAGGCATGGACAATTGTCTGTAATTTGTACGAGTAGTTTTCAAATAAATTAAACTTTTACACATTTACCGTTTTCTTTTGGATGTTTTCTTGGACATTTGATTGCGATGTGTTCAGTTTATCCGACGATTTCTATATGATGTGACGCGGATCAGACTCGTGCGGTGTGATTTCAGGCGTCATCATCACCGGATGGTGGATCTCCCCGATCGATGACTGAATATGCACTGGATTCGGTTTCACCACAGTGACCGCTCTGATGAAAGTTATTCAAATTTACTTTTTATTAAGAGGACATATTTGTGATTTTTAGACGTACGCTAGTATCAAACAAATGAATTTGTATCCAGTACGAGTAGAGGTTCAAAATAATCTATTTCTTTACGGTACACACCCGCACTAATAAAATTATCGTATTATGCACTGAGTTTGTTGGTTTAATTAGAAAATAAAATGCTTCCATATGAAAACAAATAAATTTTATTATTGAACCACAGCGTTCAGTAACGTATTGCGATTCTTTAGTTACGATTGATGTTTTAATCAATGGTTTGATTGATTATTGGTCTTCGATACTTTTTTCGCATCATTTGTTCAGTTTAGATATTCTGGGCCTTATATGTACATTTTAAATTTATTATAATCAGTACCACATTTGATTTGAAATGAATTATTACATTTCTCTAAATTCACTCCGATATACCTTATTAGTTAATCAAATAAGTTAGTACTACGCGGCGGTGGGCACGGCCTCGGGCGCGGGGGCCGCGGCGAGCGCGGGGGCCGTCACTACGGGGGCCGTCGCGGCTTCCGCCGCGGCGGGCGCGGGGGCCGGCACCTCCGCCACCGCCGGGGCGGTCTCGGTTGCGGCCCTGGGCCCCGTGGGCTGGCTCGTCCTCGGCGCGGGGACCTGCATCTTCGATTGCCGGAAGCCGGTGCTCCGAGACGAGTCTGCCGAGCCCTCGGGCGGAAGGCTGCTAGCAGAGGTGGTCGCGGATGAGCGCATCGAGCGCGTCGTCGTCGACAACGGCGCCCCTCTTCCGGGGATAGTTTTGCACAACATCTGGGAGGAACGATTTCTGGTTGAATATGTTATTTTGCCTTCGAAAAAGATGGCTTTACACGCTTCGCGTCTAAATTAAACATTGCGCTTGTAACGTGAACTTAACTTTGAATCGAATAATATTTTAAACGATTCGCGGGAAACTTAGAAGACAGATGTTTGTTTTACCAACTAAACTACATCATGCCTACGTTCTAATTAATACTAATAATAATATACGTAATACTAAATCAGAATTCACCTTCCGAGCGCATCTCCAAAATGATTTAATAATATTTTTTAGTTTGGTTTTGATCAGTCGATGAGTCCAGACTTCATAAGTTGTTCAACATCGAAAATTTTTATGATTTTTGACACTAATAGTGGTTTAAATTATCACCAGTTCATTTTTTTTTGCGTTGGGTGATAAAGTCTAATCAATTTCGTGTTTTGGAGATCTTGAAATGTTGTAGATACTCTGCAAGATGATGAAAATAAAACACGGTCTTTCCCTACCGGGACAAGTAAAGTTTCAAACGACTTTCCTGCCAGAAACAAGAAAGTGTTCATTAAATTTTTGATGAAATCAAATATCTGACTTGAGAGAGCGGCATTACCGAACGGCAGCAGAGGCAAGAACAGCTTAACAATGGTTCATTTATTGGTCGGTTCATATTTTACACGGATTATCGATAAAGCTGTACAAGTCCATCGGGCCGTTTCTGTTAGGAAGCCAGGTGTCCTTCAAGTTTTCTCTTATTCAGCTGCATTATACAACACTTTGAAATTTAAATTATTAATATATCTTAATTTAATATTCTCTAAAATACTAGTGTACTTAACATATATTTTTTTTATCCTCACCTGTGAAGAAGTTTATCTTTACCTTTTGCGGAACATAATATCTTACGTGGAAAATTATTTATATCATGCGACGTCTGCTGAGTCATTTGTTTTTGTCGATCGATCGCCGGCTTTACACTTATCTCAATTCAGTAATATATAATGTCAAGTACATTCATTATCAAAGATACGCTTAAAGAAGTGGCGTAACTATGCTAATGTAGTGCATCGGGGCCCACGTTCGACGGGGGCCCAAAAAGTTCGCGCCTTCAGTCGACGCGAGAAATTAAATAATAAAATAAAAAATATTATTTTTCCCGCGTGTTACAAAATCACGTGAAATCATCATCGATGAATATGGACATACTGGTTCTAATATTGACATACTGATTAAAAATCAATTATTGCCATCGTACATGAATAAAAATATAAAATATAATTTTCAAGTCCACACTTATCCTACGAGAAGTCGTGGGTTTTAGACTTCCACGAACAAATCTGGCGGGAACTAGTCTTACTGCTTATCGTAGGTTGAGCGCAGAATATGTAGTATCTAAGTTTAATAACTGATCGTTTCATGTATTTATTTTCTTTTGTATTTATAACTCTTTAATGCTAAGTGATATGCAACGTAATTCAATTTTTTCTAATGTATTATAAAGTGTTGTATATTAGATGTAAAAATATTTTTAAAACTAATTAAAAAAATACGAACACGTGTACATAAAGAACTAATGCTAATGCGTCGAGTTAGGGACCAGACTTTCGCCGTAAGGTGAAAATCGCCTTAAAATCCTCACTATTTTTTAAATTACAAAAACACATTTTTTTCGTGAAAGTGTGAATATTATGTGACTGTTTTGTTCTATGGATAAATCAGACACTGCTAATATTAGTATACTTTATATACAATACTTATTTAGGGGGCCTTTTTTCCATGCTGCTTTGGTAGTGACGTCGCTGCTTGGCAGTGACTCCGCTGCTTGGCAGTGACGACGCTGCTTGGCAGTGACGCCGCTGCTTGGCAGTGACGCCGCTGCTTGGCAGTGACGCCGCTGCTTGGCAGTGACGCCGCTGCTTGGCAGTGACGCCGCTGCTTGGTAGTCATTTACTTAATTGATACTTCTTTATATATAAAAGTTTCACTGTGAATAGAAAGGGTGTATTTAGGTCGATAATTCGACATCAATTAATGTTATAAAATGACTCTTGGCTCACATAGATTGATAATCCTTTCTGTATTTTCTGAAATATTTTTGTATAAGTAATAATAAAGAATTAAAATTATTGAATTATTTTATATAATAAAATGGTGATAAGAAACATTTTTATATTTCTAACAATTTAAGATTTAAATTGAATGGAGTATTATATTATTAAATAGTTTGAAATGGCTACTAATTTGTGAGATTGTATTGTATCATAGTGGAGCGGTGACCAACTGAGTTATTTTAACAGTGATTGTTAGATTTGTATTAAATGTAATGATGATTGGTAACCGATTCAGCGAGCGTGAGCCATGGTACTATGGTACTATGGTACAGTAATTAAATGTCAGTTACCGATTATCGTAAAATTGGAATTACAATCATACAATCGCATCGCAGACACAAGTTCGTCGCTGATAAAGTGGTAAGTATTAAAACAGTAAACGTTAAAAGTTTTACAAAAAATAAAAACAAACCCCTGAAATGATCTAACAATACTAAGTCTGATGTGAATGGATAAAAGACATTAAAAATAAAAAATGGACAATCCAAAGAAATGTTAAAATACCGATTGCAGAATTGATAATATGTTATGATCGTGTTCAGGAACCATCCTGACTATCAGATCCAGAGTTCACGCTGCACCTTTCAGCACTTCACTCAACCTATTGATATAGCTGAAACATTTAAAAATTAGTTTTCTTTCAACGTTAGTACATATATGTCACGTAATAATATTGATTTTTTGTCAAACTGCAGAAAAGTTTGACGGCAAAGATTGCCCTTCACATAGTAATTAAAATTAAAGTACGTACAAAAAAAACATTAAAAAAAGAGAAATTAAGTAAATAACATAGTAAAAGTAAATAAAAATTTTGTGAACAGAAGAAAAAAAAATTATATAAGAATGTGTTCTATCATTTTACCGGTCACCGGTCACCGGGGTCTCATTATTTTTCAGCGATATTATGCAGCAATTTTAATGTTTTGTATTTGCATGTGTTTGTATATGTCGGGACAAACTTTGTTCGATATCATACATAGACAAGAGATTTATTTATTTATTGGAAATAATACATATTATATAAGTATTTTGTTGGCATTGGATACAGAAAATAAAATGATGACAAATAACTTAGGATACAACATATTTTACGATTAAATTATGTAATACATATATACAAAAATAAAATCATAAGATAAACTATCTTAAAAATAAGGTCTATTTTAGAATTCTTTGTTCGGATTAATTGATAGATACTGCGAATTTTACTTTTATCAATCATTTGCTTCAAATCCATTTCAAGGAACATTTCTTCATTCCGAGTATGATGCTCTGTAAGTATATATGGTCTAACACTCTTCCCTTATATTTCTTTGTTTATTGGTAACTATATAATACAAATGCAAAAAATATGTTTGGACTGTACCCGTCTCACTAGAGAAATTCTGTGTTGAGATCTATTTTCGTTTTCACCAGATAATTTGTATCCTCACTGTGCATCACATTTGGCTCGGAATGGAAGACGGGTCGTGGCTATTATTCCGATGGACTAGATTTTGAGTAACACCATTATATTTCCGTAAAATTCCGAACCAAATCAAATTTCCCCGTTCGGTGTGCGCCTTCGCTGAGAGCTCAGCGTTTCTCGAAAATAATCAACTGTCGATTGTCTTACTTACTTACTTACCATCACGCCGTTTCTCCGCGGAGGTAGGAGGAGAGGATAGAGGCGCCACACTCTTCTGTCTCGCCTCATCCACATTCATACAAGCTCTACTCATAAAGGCTCACTGATTGTTGAGGATTCTAACAGAACCATCCTCCATTATCTGGTTTACCTGGTCGTGCCGAGTCTTCCGCGGACGTCCTCTATTTCTGGTACCATCAACACTTGCGTCATATATCTTTATTACAATTTGTATTATTTTACATATTTTACGATTAATTTAGTATTTAAAATATCACAGACCTATGTTCTCAATAATTACAACTTCACAATAAGAATGTGTTTTTCTTAATAAATAGATTTGCCACAAATACCCCTAAGTGATCTCATTTCCACTGCATTCAGTCTACTTTCGTTCCTTTTCTGCCAGCTCCAGGTCACACTTTCATACATCAGTGTCAGTACCAGGATTCCATTGTGCATCGCTAGTCTTGCCTCGGTTAACAAATTCCCGTTTGATATAATTCCATTCAAAGCGCCGTTCACTTTATTCCCTGCAGTCACCCTCCTTTTGATATCATTCTCAGCCTTTCCGTTTCTATCAAACATACTTCCCAAATACACAAACTCATCTAGTTGTTCCAAACATTCATTACCTCTAAGTATTTAGCTCTCTAACTCACTTTCCTCCTTCTCGAATACCATCACATTCGACTGTCTGTAAAATATAAATAGGTACCGCTCTCGTTTGTTCATCATTATGAGGTTTTAGATGTATAAATAAAAGGAAATACTAAAACTGTACTCGTCTAGATTTTACTATGCAAGTAATATTGTATGTGATATGTTTAATTTTATTTATTTATTCGTAATACATGCATACATGGTGCAATAGACCTAGGCCACAATATTGTATGGGTGGATACCGGACTAAATGGGAAAATGTTCAAGTATTTCAAAAAATATCCTAATTATGTCATTATTTAAATTAATTGAAATATTTTATTGATTTCAAATTATATATTGAGGTTATGTATAAGGTTGTTCATAAAGATATCAGCAAAAAGTGGACTCGATGGTGAACCTTCAGTCTGCTGATGTTCAACATGATTAAATTTTAAATAGTTTTGATTAAGGCAAATATTAAACATTGATCTTTTGGTGAATTGGAATTACTAGATTGAAAAGTATATTTTTACATTTAGGTATAGGTACATTTGAAAATATATTTACTACACGGAAAAAAACTAATTTGCAGTTACTAGGCAATGATAAATCTTGTCAAATATAAACCGATTCATAATAATCCTTAATTGTATACATACGAGAGAGCACATTAGCACTATTAAATAGGTCAGATACAAAGACAGCTAATTTGTAATTCTGAGAATTACAGTACGGTACTCACTACTATCTAGGTGTAATTAATAATAAACATTTAAAATGATTCGTTTATTTTCTCAATCCCATCTCCGGGAGCAGAGTTACGGGTATTTTAAACATTACCCCAGTACTGTTCTTTCGGCAGAGCGAAGCGAGCGGAGGGCTCCGGGCGACGAGCCATTCGGATTTTCGATCTGTTGACGCGTTAGATATTTTTTTAAAACGATGTTTCGGAGAGGTGGCGATTGCGCGGACCGGTACCGCCGCTACGGCGCGCGCACTGTGACTTTTCAGTTTTGTGATCTAACCGCCGAGAGCCTCTGCGTATCTCTATACGGCGATTTTAAATATTACCCCCTCCATTTGCATTCTTTCGGCCGTAACTTGGTCAGTTTTGAAGCTATTAAGCCCGTTCTTTCGGCCCTGCGAGGCGAACGACGGCATCCGTGCGATTTCGAAGATAAATAAAGTTTTTTTTTTTTTTAAAGTCGGTGACCCTGAAAAGGGCCTTTCCCCCCACAAAAAGTCGACGGCCCTGAAAAGGGATTTTTTATATTAAAAAAAAATATTGGGGGTTCTGAATCACACACATTCGTTTTCCCGCAGCGTTCGATCGGTCTTGTTTCTCGCTACCGATCAACTCAGTACCAACAGTCGGATCGCCCCCTTTCCGGGAGGCTCCGCGAATTCGCGTTGGTCACACAGTGCACACCAGTATTACCATTGGATTAACATGATTATACAGTGCTTCGATATTATTGTGACAGTGATAGTCAAGTCCGATTAAGTCGTCCGAAAGCGCGCAGAGTTTTACTTTGTGCGCACCGTTTTTGCGATCTTATGGTCGCGATCGCACCGTCTTATAGCCCTGGCGCGGCGATATCCGATAAGGTAGCGTTACACACCGCATTCCGATCGCCGGCTCGAGCTACACCTGGCAAATTCTTGGAAATCTCTGTCATTAGCACCGCCCAGTCGCAAACACAGCCGTAGGCTCTCTCTCGTTCGCTTCTATAGCCCCATCCCGTTCACTCGCCCTTAGGTTGAATGGCTTATACCAGTAAAGGACCGCTTTGGTACTTCTGTTCGCGTCCCCTCACACCCGCTCGTCGTGTTAGAAAAAAACATCGAAATGAAACTGGACTACACCCCGTCCAGAATCAGGGAGCAGAACGTCAATAAATTACGCAACTTCTTCAAAGCTTGTGTAATTAAGCCACTCACCAACGAACTACTTCAAAAATTAGGTAAAGGTGCTATCGCCCAACTCACGGCGGGTATTTTCACCTTCGAAAATTATTTCCCCGAACCAGGTTCTTCTAACACTTGTAAAGGGGCACGAAAAAAGCCACGCGATTCCTCAAGGTCCAGTTCTCCTCCTCAAGGTCGAGTTCGCCACTTTCTGACTGTTCAAACACGACAGATGATCTTCAAGCGCAACTTGGGTTAGGTTGGGTTAGGTTGGGTTAGGTTGGGTTAGGTTGGGTTAGGTTGGGTTAGGTTGGGTTAGGTTGGGTTAGGTTGGGTTAGGTTGGGTTAGGTTGGGTTAGGTTGGGTTAGGTTGGGTTAGGTTGGGTTAGGTTAGGTTAGGTTAGGTTAGGTTAGGTTAGGTTAGGTTAGGTTAGGTTAGGTTAGGTTAGGTTAGGTTAGGTTAGGTTAGGTTAGGTTAGGTTAGGTTAGGTTAGGTTAGGTTAGGTTAGGTTAGGTTAGGTTAGGTTAGGTTAGGTTAGGTTAGGTTAGGTTAGGTTAGGTTAGGTTAGGTTAGGTTTTTTTTTTTTTTTTTTTTTTTTTTTTTTTTTAAATTTTAGTTGCTTTTATTTTTGTTCCTTGCTTTTTGTTTACAAGGATTTTTTAACAAATGTAAATACAAAATTTTAGCTTAAATATATATCGTAAACATAGTAATAAAAAAAAATGTAAAATGGTGAATAAAATTATCATAAACATAAAAGATTTCGCAAACATAATAACAATTTAAAAAATACAGTAAAGAAAATATTTATAAGGGTAATTACAAAATATTATATAAACTTCAAAATGTTTTTCACTTTCGCTTTCTATTTAGATTAATTTCTTTGATCGTTTGAACTATTTTTTTCATATACAACATAAACTTGGGTGTTATATCCTTATGGTTTATCAGTTTTGACACTTCGTCCAAGTTTATATTGTGTCTGCGACATACTGCATCCATTTGATGTCTTTCGTAGCTGAAGAACGGGCAAGTATTCAATAGGTGTATTATGTTCTGAGTGCTTGTATCATCGCATGGGCAGGTATCGTCATCAACCAACTTGAAACGATGCAGGTAGCTGTTAAAGCATCCATGTCCTGTCATTGCTTGGGTTAATTCATAGTTAGTTTGATAGATTTTATGGAACGATATAGCACTTTTAACATCAGGAAAAAATAGTTTTGTAGTGCTTCCTGTCGTTGAAGAAATATATCGTTTGTTCCATTCTTCTATCATTCTTTCTTTGACCCTCTTTTTGGCGAAGCTTAGCGGGAACAAGTTATAATCGGGCTTCGTTTTCTTCAGGGTAGCCTCTTTAGCTTTGCTATCTGCCAGCTCGTTTCCAGGGATGCCTATATGCGCTTTAATCCATCCGATTTGCACATGTTGTTGTCTTTGTAATAGTTCTGTTAGCTTTTCTCTAATTTCAAACACAATTGGGTTTAGAGCTTTAGTTTCTTGGATTGCTGCTAGACAAGATTGGCAATCGGTCAGAATAAAAATATTTTTCCAGCGGCTAGGTGGTTTACATATAACATACATTATGGCTTCTTTAATTGCAAACAGTTCCGCTTGAAAAACAGAGCAATAGTTTTCCAACTTAAATTTTCGACCTGGTAGCTCTCTGTCTCCTTCAAAAGGGACGAACGCAGCTCCCACTTTCCCTTCTAATAAGCTGCCATCCGTATATATTTTAATTTCAGAATCCAGATTTGCAGGTAGATTTTCTCCAAATATTTTGCAGTCTACTGTTATTCTGTCAGCTGGGTGTGGTAGATCAAAATATTCTTTAGATGCTTGATATTTTCTATCTTTCGGTAGGTCCATTAAATATTTTTCCTTTTTGACATGATACAGTTCAGCAATTTCTTTAATTTTTATATCTAATGGAATTAAACCGCACAGAACTTGGGCTGATGTTAACGATATTGTCCTGTACCCTTTACAACACCGTATGGCTATTTGCCTCTGAACTGCATTTAGTTTTTTAACGTTATATTTCTTACCTGCAGCTTCTGCCCAAACTGGTGCTGCGTATGTAATTAGAGGTTCTATCGCTCCTACATAAATTTGTCTTATTACCATGGGAGATGCTCCCCATGTAGGTTTTGCCGCCCGTATGATTTTGTTGGTCATTTTTGATGCTTTTTTACACGTTTCATCTACGTGTTTGGTCCAATTTATATTTTTATCAATTATTACCCCCAGCAGTTTGAAGTCGTCGACAAATTTCAATGTGTTCTGTCTCATTTTGATAGTTGGTGGTGGATCTTTTCTTCTCGTGATGTACATTGCTTTCGTTTTTTCTTCAGAGAAGTGCAGTTTCGCTTTAGATTCCCATTCTGTTATAATACTTAATGCGTTGTTCGCTTTCTCTTCTAATTCATGAGGATTATCGCTTATTATGATAAGAAACAAGTCATCTGCAAACGCTCGAATTTCTACCCCTTCGCCGAAATTTATTTGCAAGAGGTCATCGATGATCACATTCCAAAAACTTGGTCCGCATGCAGACCCCTGAATGCAACCTTTGTTTGTCTCCTTAGTTTTAGTGCAATCAAAGTGCGTGATGGTGACTCGTCTGTTATTTAAGTAGCTCAAAACCATGCAATAAAGATTTCGTGGGCATTTCTTCTTCTTTAATTGCGATAACAGGAAAGGCCACCAGGCATTGTCAAATGCACCTTTTATATCAAGAGATATAGCGATAGTTAGTTTCTTGTTCCTATACGCTCGTTTGATAGTCTCCAATGACGCCATTAGGGCATCCTCTGTAGATTTTTGAGGGGTGAACCCAAACTGATTTTCGCTAAGTTGTTTATTTTTGTGTAGGTGCCAGTTAATTCTGTTGATTAAAAGTTTTTCAAGCACCTTCCCAAAAACTGAGATCAGTCCAATGGGTCTATAGGAGCTTACGTCTCTCAAGTCGTCCTTGCCTGGTTTGGGTATCACTATCACACTAGCTTTTTTCCAGCACACAGGAAAATACTGCAGCCGTAGACAAGCATTATAGAGTTCAACTATTATTTCTGGGCTGCTGTTATATACATGCAAGCATATATCAGCTGTAAAGTTATCTTCCCCGGGTGCCTTTGTAGGAGATATACTTTTAATAGTTTCTTCAACTTCTATATTATTGAATGGCGGATCGTTATTTGTGCAAGGTAGAGTTTTCGCGGTTTTCCTTATTTCTACTTGTTCATCATTATCCGTTTCTTCAATATCATCGGGAAAAAACCTATCGACTAGTCTTTGTGTTGTGCTTTCTGCCGATTCAAGA